>OY992888.1:53972768-54081818 GCA_963921405.1 Cepaea hortensis
GGAGGGAGGAGGAAAGAGGTAGGGGAAGGAGGAGGAGGGAGGAAAAGGGAGGAGGGAGGAGGAGAGAGGAGGAGGGAGGGAGTCATGTGACGATTCTGTGTAGTCACGTCATTTTCTTCCCTTTCCCTAGCATTTTGGTTCGGGGATTCTTTCAGGGTCAGCTAGTCATCATATATTTACGTACGTATTTTGGGAGGGGGAGGAGGGAGGAGGAGGAAGAAGAAAAAAAAAACTATGACAGTTGGCAGCTCTGGACTGAAAGGAAGGCGTGTAGAAAATTTCATCTCAATCGGATGGGCCGTTCGCGAACGTATAAAGGACATACATACATACATACATACATACATACAGATGGACGGAGATTGCCTTTTATATATATATATATATATATATATATATATATATATATATATATATATATATATATATATATATATATATATATGAACGCCTGATGCGTCATAAAATGGGACAACGAGGCACTAGATATTGATGACACCAAAACCAGTAGTGGAATTTGGAAGTATCTAAATTCATCGGCCAAGATATTTTTAAACAGCTTGAAAGTTCAAGCTCTGGGCCCGATTTGTTTCGGTTTCCTAAAACTCTACCTCAACTTTCGTTGTTCTGTAGCTTTCTCAGGGTCAAGGAATGCCAGATGTAATGTATACTTTGGGTTCGAGCTGTCAGGTGGGCAATGGTGAACCTTGGGGGCAGTGGAATTTATAGTTACAAACATTTCAGGTTTAATCTGGAGCTGTCAGAAAATAACACATGCCACATAGTTTATAGGTGCATACGAGATCGGAAATAAACGAAGGCTGCCTAGAAACCAAAATAGGTACCGTAGGCTGGCAGATTTATGGCAGTGGGAACGTGCTTGAGCTGAGAAATCTACTTCAAGGAGCATTAACGCAAACAAAGACTATGAACTCAAAAACAGGGTGAAGGGAGTTAGATATATAATAGGATGCAAATTAAACATGCAGATCAGCCCAGCTGCGTGCTGTATGCTGATTGGGTAGCCCTTCACGACAAGGAGAGAGCATGGTCACGTGATTCCAGAAAGGCGCCAACTCGAGAAGTGATATATACTTTAGGATCCAGTCAGTTTGGAGAGTGAACAGGAGAGAGTTGGTCAATCGAGAGTGGACTCCGGAAGCGGCAGGGGCCTGGGCCCTTTTGGGGCAGCCCAAGGAACATAGTAAAAGGACTTCAGAAATTGTGGCTAATCCGTGCCCAAGTCTTATAGTATCTAGAGGAGGAGGAAGTGAAGGAAGACGGACAAGCGCCCATGCTAGAACTCGTCTGAGTCACTGATAGGAGTGAGAACTACTAAGGATCTGTGAACGGAACCTACCCAAGGCAGATAAGCCAAAGAAGGGAAAGACACGCAGAGTCCGAGGGTCGCTAAAGTGCAAGAAAGCCACTTGAGTTAAGAGGACCGCCAGCTAAGGAGACCGCTCGTTAGTTGCAGTAGATGGCTAAACGTCAGATAGGACGACAATAGCCAGGGACACTGCGGTTGGAACCACGCAGGAGACTAAAAGTCAGATAGGACGGAAAGGTCAAGTGGGATCCACGACAAGCGATTGATTGGGCAGAGACAAATGAAACCCAGAAGGACAACGGGTCAGCAGAAGCTGAATGCATTACCTGGGTAAACTGGAGATACCCAAGCATACCGGACATACCTGACTAAACAGATATTCATCTGAGCAAAATAATCCCTGGGTATTCGGACTAAGTAAATGGGCCACTTATAGGCCTGCAGAACGGTTACTGCGAGATAGACAAAAGGCCGGTGGAAATCCTAGCTTTAGTTCTTTGCTCGATGCGGTTAGCAGGTGATCATAGGTAGCATTCCCCTAACATCCAGTTGCATAGTCTGTTATACTATCTATCTCTCCCTTGTGAGGTAATGCAGCATTGTATTATTAGAGTTGATTAAGCATTATGTGTCCGCAATGTATGTACTGGTTACTCGATGGGATTATGTTGTAGATTGTCACTCTGTTACTGTTCAGAAGGAAATAAATATATGTTTGAGTTGCCTTTTATTTCGACTTGTCAACCTGAGATTGTGTAGATTAGAGTAGTTTAGAGACATTGTGAGGTGGGCTGTGCATCTCTTCTATAACCTGATAACATACACCACGAGACATTGATGGTGCAATAGTATAATTAACTATTGTTCTCACGCTGAGACACGAACCTAAATCTTTCCTATCCCTTACTCTCATCCTCTTTCTCCTTCTCTCTCTCCCCCCATCTTTCCTTATTATCAAAGAGAGTGCGTTGTAGGCAGAGTTCGACAGAGGAACGAACTTTTAGGCTTCACACTATTTATATCATTTCCCTCATCCTCTTCTTTCCCTTCTCCCTCTCTCCTCCCTTCCTCTCTCCTTCTTATTCCTCTTCTTTTCTCTCTGTCATATATATATATATATATATATGACAGTAAACATGCATTAGTAGTCCGTTTATTTTTAGTCGTGAAGTCCATACGGCAGAAGACACCCCGCATACAACATATATATATATATATATATATATATATATATTAGCTGTACTTTTTTTCTCAACGTGTATTTGTTGGTTGCATATCCTCTCCAACAGATATGATATCTAACAGATGTGTGTTAGTTGTTTTTCCCCACAGTAAACATGCATTAGTAGTCCGTTTATTTTTAGTCGTGAAGTCCATACGGCAGAAGACACCCCGCATACAACAAAGCAAACAGCCAATGCTCCAAGCTGGCATATATAACAAACAATACACGGTTACCTAATCTGTCTACCACGGTAATTTTGAACTATCATACATGTTTGCTCACAGAACAACGGCTTACTCATACAGTTATTGCACCCGCGTATTTTAACATGCGTCCATCTTGTGTGTTCAACAACACATGATCCGATACGCATTGTTTCTATCAGTCGCGTTAGTAGATGCAAACACATGTTGTGCTATTGAGGAAGTGGGTAATTTTTCTTTTATTAACCTACAAGTCAGGTTTAAGATATGACTGAGCCACCATATGACAGTGGACGGCACTTCCTGCTTTCTGCTAGCGTCGAATGTTGGGTGGACGTCACCAAACCCGACATCCCACATTATGCCAACGGCTTCGGACAGAGGAGCGCAATTGGGAGGGTACATGCCTTACCCTAGTGCGAGGAAATACAACCTAAAGAGTCTTTCATGGAAGCTCCGACAGGAAGACAGTTAGATTATTGTTTTGCTGATCCAGCAACTTCTGCAGCTTGTCTTGTTCCAGATGTGTTGGTGTTTCCTTTTCTCTGGAGTAAACTAGGCAGGCCGAGAGAGATACCATGCTGTATGGGCACCACATAGTCTCTGAATTCAGCCCAAGCTTTGTGCTATGGAGAGATATAACTCCATTATACAAACTATCGTCTATCAAGACGGTAAGGTGTCAGTCTCGTAAATCTTATTTTAAAATTATGTCTATATGTATTCTACTTATGTTATGTCTATATGTATTCTACTTATGTTATCTTCTTCTTCTTTCGTTCGCTTGAAATATGTCTATAACTGCAATGCTGTCTCTTGTATGAATTGAACTGTCTTTTTCAGTTCACACAACGGTCCATAGAGTTTATCTTCCACTGTCGTCTCTCTAGGCCAGAAGGTTTGCCTAGATATGTTATATTTTGGGCAGTCTTGGAGTATGTAGTTGCCAGGGCCCATAAGGGAAACAAAGAATAGCAACACTGTAGCCTACCACGCATGTAGTAAGAGGCGACTAAGGAGGCTTGATGGTTCCGTCGCCCTGCTACTGAGTGAGTGCGTGGCGCGACACTGCGATCTGTGAGTTTCGTGTGAAATGCTTTTGAATCTGCTTGAGGATTTTTAGAACGTGACTGCATGTTCAGAGTGATGGCAGGTGGCTATGTCCCAGAGTTGACCGGTTTTTGCCTTATGCAGAAATGCGTGGCTGCTGGGCTTCTGGTTGACTGCCACTGCCATCAGCGATGAACTGTATTTTCATGGACTGTGTGGGTGAAAATCTAGGAAACATTCAGATAGGAAAATGACTGCCGATTCCATCAGAGATGAACAGGATGTTTCGTGGGGGATTGGTGTGTTGACATTCTGGTGGCGGAATTATTCACAGTGTATCTGTGCGGGCTGTTGTTTGTCGAGACTCCTGTCTTTTTCACTTTACACATTGGGCAGTGGGGAGCGTTTTGTGTGATATTCACTGGCACAGGAACGGAGCATAATGGGGACGACCCGTTGCTGTGAAGTTGGAACTTCGACTAACTAACTAACTAACTTGGAGTATGTGCTCTGCTGTCTGAGACGCCAATCCACATGTGTACATGGCTGCTTCACCAATCTTGAATTTTGTATACATGTGGTTGTGTAATCTATTGTGCCCTGTTCTGAGGCGCAGAATAATGACTTGTTCTGGTCTATCCATAACGTGGTAGTCATCTTGAGCAGGTTTTGGTGGCTTTCTGACTGATTTGATCATTCTTTTCTTTTGGTGGTATGTAACGGGCACATCAGGCTGTTCTTCTTTGGCTCCTTCCTTAGCCAATTGATCAGCTCTGTCGTTCCCGGGTACTCCACAGTGGGATGGTATCCACTGTATGGTGACCTTATGCTGACTGCTAAGTTCAGAAAGTAGTGTCCTTAGTACTGGCAATTTCCCAGACAGGAGCGCCTCGAGTACTGATTTTGCATCTGTCAATAGCACCACAGGTTGTGTACCATTGCTGGTATTTAGTAATTTCTCTGTTGCTATCTTGATTGCCTCAATTTCAGCATCGTAGTTATAGCAGTACTTTCCTGTCGGTACTCTAGCTGTGTCCCTAGTACTATTTGGGTATTATATGTACACTCCCGCTCCTCCATTTCGAACAGCATTTTGTGCTGACCCATCTGTGTAGACTCGGATCCAGATGTCCTGTGGGTATTCTTCATCAAGGAAGCTGAGAGTGGCTGTTCTGCGCTGAACACTGTTCTGTTCTTCCTTGTCAAATATTCCTCTCACTTTTGTCTGGATTTGTAATGATAGTCTATGTTCATCTTTCCATGGAGTTCGCTCTGGAATAGTTGTCAGGGGAATACCAACTGTGGGCAGATAGGTGGTTTCTCTGCTGGGTCGTTTGGCCTGGTGGATAAAACTACTTCTTTTCAACCGCCCCATAGCTAGGTTTTCAAATCTGTTCTTCATAGGGTGGCCTAGCAAGCTGGGGAACTTTTCTGTTATAACTTATGTTATGTCTATATGTGTTGGGTATGTGTTCCACTTATGATGACATAAGCAAAACGTGACCATCATAAACCGTTTCTAATTACTTCCTGCCACTTATCTTCCCATTGTCGTTTAAGCGGGTATTTTTTGTAACACATATGTAGTTTGTGCTCGAGGCAACCTTTCAAGTGACAGTTTGAAAGCTTATGCAGACTTTTATGCAGCAGCGGCTTTAAGCTTCTATCTCCTGTCTGGTCCTATTACAGTTTCACCAACTTTCTTGCTGGTTTGACAATCCATTCCGTTTCGTTTAATAACGGTTTCAAACTGGAAATGGGTGATATTTTATATTTCAACATAAAAAGTCCCCCCCCCCCCACTTTTCTGTGTTTCTCTCCCCATATCCCGCCACCCGGACACTCCTTACTCCCGTGTATTAAACTCGTGTCTCATACATGCATGTTGTAATGTTCAGGTTTGTGTTACGTTAACATTATCATAACCGTTTACAGCCAGTTGACTTTCATCAGTGGCGCACAAACCTCTAAGGGCTGCCATACTCAAGCCTCCATAACCACATCCCTGGTCCCTCTAATCCTACCCCCCTCCCCACACACACAGACATTAAGTCTACTATACATTGCCAGCCACGCCGTCCCTCACCACCAGAATCTGTGCACCACATCTGATGGAGGCACCACTAACTTTAGAATGCACCCACCTGGTTGCAGTAAGGAGACCACACATGTCTGCTTCAGTGTAGAGTCACACGACATTCACAGGCACGCGAGAGAACTGGTGAGTTCTGGCAGCTTTTCAAGCCTCATAAAGTTAGTTATTATAGTTAGTTAGTCGACAGATCATCCCCATTGCACATCGAACTATTCAGTCCACAAGTGCTCAGATCCCTTCCTCAGTAAATCCCAACAGCGTGTAGCGGCTCACAACACACGTTCTGTGTTGGTTTATTAATCTTCTTTGGCTTTTTATTCATAGTGTTTTTGTTTGGCAACACCTCTTTTAACTTGCTGTTCTCGCAGTCTGACCAGTGATGTAGATTCACAGTCATCACTTGGTTCTCGAAAACGACTTACTTCTCGTAGAGCATTCAGTATATCAGTCTGGTCCACGGCTCGTGAGCCCTCCACAGTAGCCTTACTTGCAAGCTTGCCAACCCGCTCATTTCCTTGGATTCCCGCATGCCCTGGCACGAAAATGAAACAAATCTTTGCCAGCTGTAACCGCTCCAGAGACAAGAACCACTGTCTTCGGGCCCACCCTATCGCTATATTCCTGAGCATGCTCATTGAGTAACTAAGTTACGTCATCGGAGCTGCTACAGTTGATGACGAGGTGAATGCAAGAATCCCCAAGGCCAGTGCGGCCTTTGGCAGACTGCAAGAATGTGTGGGACAGAAATGGAATAAGCCTGCAAACAAAGCTGAAAGTCTACAAAGCAGTCGTATTATCCACACTGCTATATGCTTGTGAAATCTGGACTGTTTACCAATGACACGCTAGGAAATTAAATCACTTCCACACAGTCTGCCTTATGAAGCTATCGAAGATTAAGTGGCAAGACAAGATCCCAGACACTGAAGTCCTAGAAAGAGCATCCATGCCCAGTATCCAATCTCTACTAATGAAGAATCAGATTCGCTGGGCTGGTCACTTGACTCGCATGCCAGATCGCAGGCTCCCTAAAAGAATTTGTTAAAGCGAACTGCGTTGTGGTAAACTCTTCCAAGACGGTCAGAGAAAACGCTTTAAAGACACTGAAGATCTCACTAAAAGCTTTTGGAATTCATCACGACACTTGGGAGACTGCTGCCAAAGACCGAAATTCGTGGCATACATCATTACGCAAGGGTGCAGTCACTTGTGAAGCAAACAGGACTGCAAGAGCTGTGAAAAAAAAAGGCTGGACAGAAAAACCGCCGCAGGAGATCCTCCTGGAACGTCGAGCATTATTTTCCCACATTGTGAAAGAACATTTCCAGCCAAAATAGGCCTTACCAGCCATCTTAGAACTCACGGCTCCATACTTTCAACCCCACTGGATGAAATGAATGGTCATCATCAGAGGATGATGTCCTGATGGACAAAGAACAATAGATTCATGCGACGACGTGATGTGAATCAGATTCAGTATTCATGTGACGTGAATTCAACTTCAGCGTTCACGTGACATGACTTACATTTCGGCTTTCGTGTGACACGAACCATGCTTCAGCTTTCATGTGGGATGAATCAAGCTTCAGCTTTCCTGTAACGTGAATCAAACTTCAGCTTTTATGTAACGTGAATCAGACTTCAGCTTGCATATGACGGGAATCAGACTTGAATTTTCATGTAACGTGAATCATACTTCTGCTTTCATGTGAGATGAATCAAGCTTCAGCTTTACTGTGACGTGAGTCAGACTTCAGCTTTCCTGTAAAGGGAGTCAGACTTGAGCTTTCCTGTAACGTGAATCAGATTCGATTCAGCTTTCCTCTGACGTGAATCAGACTTCAGCTTTCATGTAACGTCGTGAATCAGAATTCAACTTTCCTGTAACGCGAATTAGACTTCAGCTTGCATGTAAAGTGAATCAGACTTCAGCCTGCTGAAATAATGAATCAAACTTCAGTCTGCATGTGGCGTGAATCAGACTTCAGTCTGCAGCACTTTTCCCAGACAGCTCAGACTTTGAAAAGCTCAGACTATGAAACCATGGATATGAAGGTAGTCTCAAAGCAAATACTGCAGCCCGCTGGTGTGTCCAGCTTTAGGCTTTCACTGATTCTAGCCTACCATATAATAAGGTGGGGTAGCCAATTAACTTCCTCCCCCCATTCCTTTCCACATCATTCCCACTCTGGCTCCCATTGTTTGTGAGGCTGGGTAGGTTCATGAGCCGTACTGATCGGACAAATGAACTATGCCTCTGCTGGGGATTGGACCGGGACCAGTGTCTGGAGAGGCAAGTGCAGTAACCACTATTTCACTGTGTGAAAACATAATCTTTGAAAACCGAACTAACAGCCATCAGCCAGTTGTGACATGAACCAACCGTGTCATACATATTGCTTGAAAACCGTTTTTCTCAGACAGCTGTTACTGTCATTCACCTTCATCAATGTAAAGTGTTGATTCCAGTAAAGAAAGTTTAATGTGATTACTGAAACAACAGACAGAAGGCAAGATTGACACGCTTACTCAATTGTTAACCCTTTTGACATGAAGTTGGTTAATTCTCTAAGTAGGTCTGTCTCAGACAGTTGTTTAAACACCCAGATGTTAGTTTAAAGAAGTGATTCTCATATTCTCCATCATGTGCCATGCCGATAAACGTGGGCGATCATATTTCGCCATCTCACTCGATCACCAGAGTTGTGGATCAGCTCCGTGTTTCTGTCTCGACCATGCCATGTGGCCAAGCCATCCAGGTATTTAC
The DNA here is from genome assembly GCA_963921405.1 of Cepaea hortensis. Classification (NCBI taxonomy): domain Eukaryota; kingdom Metazoa; phylum Mollusca; class Gastropoda; order Stylommatophora; family Helicidae; genus Cepaea; species Cepaea hortensis. The sequence goes on from OY992888.1 coordinate 53,981,439, forward strand.
TTCTCGATCTTCCCCTTGGTCTCTTTCCTTCGATCTTGCCAGTTGTCACCACGTCCACCAATTCATTTCTTCTCATAACATGCCGAAAAAATGTCTAAATCTAATAACTCTAATCAGTTTACGGTCTTCATTTGTTTGTGTGTGTGTTGAGTTGAGTTGAGTTGAGTTAAGAACCGACATCACTGCACTCAGGACATTCCCATACGTGCTCCGTCCCCTCGTTCAACAGCCAGCGAAGAGTCATACTACTAATCGTTCCTACCGCTATCTGATTAAACGGTCTCCTGGGCTTCCCTCTCAGTTTTGAGATACTTCCAGAACCCCTGCCGATCCCCCGCAATCCCATTCTTTCCACATATGGGTTCTCAATCTGTTCCTCCGCCTTCTCCACCTGGTCCCACAAGCGCACGACCACCTCCCCCTTGTCCATAGGCAAACTACCACCAAGAGGTGCATTCATTTTCCCCAGAAACCACATTTCAAGAGGCATCATATGTTTTTCAGCTTGTCTGCTCATTGTCCACGCTTTACATCCATACAACAGTGGAGGTTCTAAGTAGCAATTCAACACTCTTTTTTTCTCGTTTCAATTGATATCATTTTATTTGTCAGTATGTTTTTCATCTTGCAAAAGGCTACCTTCGCAATGGCAATTCTTGTTCTAATTTCTTCATGGCATCTCCTATCAGATGTTATGACTGTTCCGAGATAACTGTACCGATACACTTTTGTAAGAATATGCCAATTTACTTGTATATTACATTGTGTTATTTCCTTCTTCACAGTGACGACCTTATTCTCAGATCTCCTATACTACATCTCTATACTACATCTTTATTCTCCACCCCCCCCCCCCACACACACACACAGACAGACAGACTCATAGAAACAAGCAAATACACACCTCTAGTTAAGTCCACTTGCCATTGAAAACTGTAGGCTACAGTTCTCATTGACTCTGCAGTGACAGGGACCGTATTGACTACTTTAAGAACCCCTGCTTGTATGTAGCAACTTCTCGAGAGAAGAATTAAAAGGCACTGCAATAACTAAGGAAAGTTGTTAAGAACATTATGTAAGTAAATCAAATCATCACAATGAACAACTGTTGACGTACACCTACTAAATAGAACAAAGAGCACAAGAAATACTGACACATTTCCTTACTCAGACATGCCCGTACTGCACGGTGCGGTCAGCGAATATCTCCACTTAGAGCCGATATTGGCGTCTTCAGTGACGTGTTACACAGCTTGTTTGATGTGGGTGTAGAGGTGCCACACCCTCTCCCCCACATACAGCTTGTTGTAAACACACAAGCACACACATATGCTTACATGCAACAGCCCTTATAGGTATACATACTATGTGTACGTATGAATGAAGTCAACACAGTGCATGTGAATTAACTGTTTAGGACAAGTCGTGTTGAGGTGTACTAAACAGACAGGGTTAAAAGGGAAGCCCCAGAAACTGACTTGAGAAGCATGTCCGTCTGCAGCTCACAGATCCCTGATGCGTGCAAACAAGCAGCCAGACACGCGGCATTACCCTGGTATTTGTAAACACGGAACTGTTGTTTTAAGATTATTTGTTATCTTTTTATTAGACCCAGCTCCCTTATCTCCTGCATCGTTGGTTAGACCGGGTGTAACAATGGAGTAATTTCTAGTTTTCTCCGTGCCCTCCTGGAGTCTCAAAGAGCGCACGTCCCAGCCATCACAAGTAGGCTGCTACAATCAATAATTCTATGGCTGGCGCGTGCGGCTGCCAATGTGCTGATGCCAACTGTGTTGGGGGAGTGTGTTCTGACCCACTTTCAGTCAGGGGTGAGCGAAACTAAAAAAAGCATTTCTCGGTATAGAGAGCGCGAATGTTGGTAATGCAAGTTAACACGCGTGACAAAGCTAGTAGATTCGGAATTTGTGACAATCTTGTTCTGTGTGCCCGTCTGACTGTGTGATCAAACAGTTGACTGCTAGCGTGCCGGGAATTGTCTACGCTGTGTTGTCACAGGAAGGCTGTTAACTAGCGTGAAGTAGGTGAGTACTGTGCCTCTTCTATCAAGGAGAAATGGCCTTGTTACCAGAGCTTTGGAATATGTGTCTAGTAAAAGTGTATTTACTCATACTTATTCTTACTACTCAACAGTGTAAATTTTATACTTAGACCGTTAGACAACGAGAAAACAATCTCACGAAAGATTAATTAGTATACAATTTTAGCGATCAGACTTTCTTGTAAACGTGAAAAAAAAAGAAAAAAAAAAGAAAGAAAGCATTTGAATATTAAGTTAAATTCACCAATACGAGTGGTAGTGGTAGTATCTGTGTGTGTGTGTGTGCGAGTGTGTGTGTGTGTGTGTGTGTGTGTGTGTGCGCGCGTGTGTGCGTGCGTGTATATATATATATATATACATATATATATATATATATATATATATGTGTGTGTGTGTGTGTGTGTGTGGGTGTTATATTAGGACTGTATTATTGTAATTGTTAACTTGATGATGATAATGATGATGATGATGATGAATGACAACTGTCTGGTGTTGAGCAACCGATCTCTCATCTATAGGAGTAGTCAACTGTGTGTTGCAACTAAAGGCGATCACTGAATTGTCTATGTTGTTGAATGGTTTGTGAGAATAAGTCTTCCCTTTGTAAATATACAAAATGTTTTATGTTACTTTTGTATCATATTCGACCGAAATAAACGTTGTATTTAATCACATTAGATTAGTCTTGTCATCAAGAAGGCATTAATTCTCCCTCTCCACCATCCCCACAATATCAAAGATTATTTCGCCTTTGTAATTTTTGTAATTGCGATCTCTTTAGAATACATCATCATTAACATGTGCCATGTCAATAAACCGGGGGAGGGGGGGTTGTTATGGGTCGTTGTCTCGCACGGTCACCAGCTTCACGGACTGAGCTCTCGTCCCTATTACGCCATGTGGCCAAGTCATTCGTGTACTTGTCTCTCTGTCTTCCCCTTGCTCTTCTCTCTTCACGTTTACCAGTTGTCATAAGGTCTAAAATTTATGTCACCTCATAACGTGCCCAGAACATCTTGACTATCTACATCTGATTTCTCTCATCAATTTACCCCCCCCCCCCCTTGATTTCATGAAGGACTGTCTCATCCGTTTTCTATCCATCCAAGGTGTTCTGTCGTTGCCCCCCCCCCTTCCCCCGACACCACATTTCCACGGCAATTCAATGTTTCCCAGCTGGTCTGCTTATTGTCCTTGTTTCACATACAGATTACAGCATTGCTTCTATATAGCACTTGAACACTCTTGTTCTCACTGCACTTGACACCTGTATATTGGTGAGTATGTTTTACATCTTTCAAGCAGCCACTTTTGCCATAGCAATTCTTGTTCTAATCTCTACAAGGCCCCCCCACCCCCCACCCACCTTCCACCAGATGTTATGATTGTTCCATCATCATTGACCTAATCTCTACAAGGAATCTTAGGTCAGATGTTATGATTATTCCAACATTCTTGTTCTGATATTTACAAGATTTCTTCCATCAGATGTTATGACTGTTCCAAGATTAATATTCTAATCTCTACATTTCATCACATATTAGTACAATTAAATCCAGTGATTCATACGGAGGAGCGGCTGGCCGAGAGGCTAGAACGCCAGACTCTCATTCGGGAGACCCGGGTTCGATCCCTCGGTAAGGTGTGGGATTTTTTTCTGTCGAGGGCAAAAAGAAAATCCTAACCTGCACAGTTCGCGGCGACTGCACTAGCCAGGCGGCCTTAATTCCTCAGGCTCAAAGACCTCTCTGCCATACACTGCAAGGTACTATATTGGCAGTAAATGACAGTTCATACAATGGTTAGGGTAGGTGAAGTGATATGGTGGGCATGTTCATGTAATAGTTAGTGAGGTTGAAGTGACATGGTGGCATGTTCATGTAATGGTAAGGACGTTACACTGACACTGGCATGATTATAGTCGGGCGAGGGTTTGGTGCCAGCTCTCGATGTTCGCTATGAGAGGAAGGACTGAACACCTACGCCTCCATGTACTCAGGCCTCCACTAATGTGATGTTCCTATCACTTCCACATTCTCACCGCAGTCTCCCCCTACAGTGTTTGTGTTGTTGTTGTTGCTGAAGTGACGTCATGCGACAATGTCTATGTACATGTCAGCAGTGACTAACCTGGCCATGAAATGGGTACCGATCTTAAAAGTGATTAGCCTTGTGATGAAGAAATTATGCCAATGTTTGAAGACATCACCTTCCCCTTCTGTGTGTGTCTCTCGCTCTATGTGTGTGTGTGTGTGTCTGTGTGTGCGTGCGTGCGTGTGTCTCTCGCTCTCAGTGTGTGTGTGTGTGCGCGCGTGTGCGTGCGTGTGTATGTGGGTGGGTGGGGGGGGGGGAAGCCGCGCTCGCAAGGTTAGTTCAGCTGGCACACACGGAAGTAGCACAATACAGCTGATGCAGCATTCGAGGAACAATATTCATAATACTGTCCAGATTGAAATAATTCACAGAGTCCCATGTCTAACGATGTAAACCTAATAGGCCTACAGTGTTTGCCATCTAATGTTGGATGTTTGTAAATATCTGAATTGTTACCATGTAACGAAACGTAATAGTTTTCAATGTTGAAAACATAAGATTATGTCTCATCAGCAGTGCAAAGTATGAAATGGTTTGCTGTCTAGTTATTATTATTATACACTTTTACATCAGTTGTTATGCCTGGTAATTCGTAAGGCTAATACTACCACTTTGTTATTTGTTAAATGATGCAAAGTGAAGGCACCCTTTTTTAATTGGGGGAACTATGATGTTCTGGAAGATTTACCCTTGTATGACTAAGGTCGTACCCACACACTTAAAATGGCTTGAACAATGAGCAACGCTACTTCAGCACGCCATGAACAAAGATAACTAATATTGTTTGTTGACAACGCAAAAAGTGTAAAATTAAATAAACATCTTTGAAATAAAATAACAGATAATAACTGGTAATCATAGATGACACAAAGACAGAAATTGATAACTCATCTCTCATGACTGTCAATCAATACACAATAGTTCATTCTCAAGAATCTTCACTCGTTGTTGTGGTACCCCGGTGTCTGACACAAGAGGAACCCATGTAGGACATACTGGCTGTATGCTCAGTTATCTATGCGTGTGTGGTTTGTTGTCATCACCGTGATTCTTCATCTGATTGTGCCTTCCATCGCTCCATGGAACAGATCCACGATCTAATCATGCCGAGTTTTTTGTGGACTTGTTTATGATTAGTTGGATTTTGTAACTAAAGTTTCCTACAGGCTGAGCTAGCCAGTCTCATGCCAACCCTCCTTGGCAGCATCTGACGACATGCGTAGTGCGCTGTAGTGTTACTATTCTGTGATTGCCTTACGACGTGCGTGGTGCGCTGTAGTGTTACTGTGATTGCCTTACGACATGCGTGGTGCGCTGTAGTGTTACTGTGATTGCCTTACGACATGCGTGGTGCGCTGTAGTGTTACTGTGATTGCCTTACGACATGCGTGGTGCGCTGTAGTGTTACTGTGATTGCCTTACGACATGCGTGGTGCGCTGTAGTGTTACTATTCTGTGATTGCCTTACGACATGCGTGGTGCGCTATAGTGTTACTATTCTGTGATTGTCTTACGATATGGGTGGTGCGCTGTTGTGTTACTGTGATTGCCTTACGACATGCGTGGTGCGCTGTAGTGTTACTATTCTGTGATTGCCTTACGACATGAATGGTGCGCTGTAGTGTTACTATTCTGTGATTGCCTAATGGGTCCGGCAACAAACGGGCTCATAGCTGTGATGATGTCAAACAGCTGCACACACACACACACACGAGTTTTGTAGCCACCGGTACAACAGCATGTCTCTGAGTGTGGCTTAACAGATGCAAGCCTGCAAATCTCAGTCTCAGTTGTACCGTGTCACGAAAGAACCTCTTTATTCTTTTAATCGAAAACATTACTCTTAAATTAGCAATTGACCAAACAAGGCCACACTTTCAGTGCCAGACATTCATGTTATCCGGACTTCGGGGACAATTATTTAATTACTGGGGCGCTGGTCTTTCTTAGGACGTCAATCTGTGTTAGATGTGTTCAGTTGAAGTTTCCGGTGATTTTGATACGCCTTCCATATCACTGTATATTTTCTATGACAATTCGTTGCTTCTGCTAAATGCCGTCTACACGAACAACTAATCTTCGACAAGAAGAAATATGCCTATAGAAACAGCCACTCTTAGATGAAATCATTTTCATTCGGGAATTATTCTGTGCGAGCATTCCGCTAAATCTCTTGGATTTCTATAGCATCAGTGTGTGTTGACGAGTTCGGTCAGCAGCTATGTGATATGTTCACACATTCCTCGTGTGCAAGTGTCTCTAAGGGTGATCCTACACGGCTCTGCTTAAGCTGGATTTGTCGTGATCAATATTTCGCATTTGAAACATATATATTTTACTCCGCATGGATCTGGCTAATTCCCCCTTATGTTTTATTCCTTGTCATCTCTGCTGCTAACAAACACACAAGTATACATATGTAACCATACAGATGTTTACAGATTTCCAGGCCAGACAGAAAACACATCCGATCGATGCTGGTAGAATTACTGCCATCGTGTATCTCTTACTGCGTATCTCTCCTCAACTGAGATACTTTGTCGCTAACGGACAAGACTTCATATTGCCCCTACTCATTCATCATCATCATCATCATCATCATCATCATCATCATCATCATCATCATCATCATCATCATCATCATCATCATCATCATCATCATCATCATCATCATCATCATCAACTTCTGCCGTCAAGCGCCGTGGGGAGGAATAATTTGCGTTTAAGCGCCCGGTGAGCGGCACTGGATAGTGTCATTCCGTGTGATTGTACAATGTCTTTGATGTCAATCCATTTTCTTCTTGGACGTCCTCTTAGTCTCGTCGCAGATGATCTTTGATGTAAGGCCAGTGATGGTAGTTGTTGGTGTTGCATTCTAACGACATGGCTAAACTAGTTGATCTTCTGTCTTTCAATAAATGTGGCACAAGGTGTTGATTCCATTGTCTGTCTGATAACAGCATTTCTTACTCGGTTTCAAATTGTTAAGTTGGCAGCTCTCCTCAGGCATCTCATCTTGATTTTGCGAAAGTGTGATTTGGAAAAAGAAGAAGTCGCTGACGCTATGAAATATATGCAAAAAGGAAAAACAGCTGGACCAGATGAAATCACAATAGAAGAATTAGAAGTATTGGGAGAATTTGGAGTAGATATATTAACCAAAATATTAAATGATATTTACAGCAGTGGATATTTACCCAGTGATATGCTGAAATCTGTATTTATAGCTATACCAAAAAGACCAGGAGCAATTGAATGTGAAGATTTTCGTACAATTAACCTCACAAACCATATCACTAAGCTTCTGCTCAGAATCATAATGAGAAGAACCAGAAAGAAAATAAAAATGGAAATTAGTGAAGAACAGTATGGATTTGTGGAGGGAAAGGGCACAAAAAATGCAATATATACATTACGGACACTAATAGAAAGGTCAATAGAGAAACAGGAAGACATATATTTATGCTTCATAGATTATACTAAGGCATTTGATAAAGTAAAACATGATGAACTGATTAAAATGTTGGAAGATATCAACATTGATGGGAAAGATTTAAGAATAATAAAGAATATTTACTGGAATGATAGTGTCCATAGGAATAGTCTATGGAATGCTATGCAGGAATTTGGAATACCAAGGAAGTTAATCAACATGACCAGACTATGCATAGAAGATACTTATAATATAGTAACATATACAGGCAGGAAATCAGACCCTTACCAAATAACCTCTGGCGTGAAACAGGGGGATGCACTATCGCTGCTCCTTTTCAATCTGGCTCTAGAGAAAGTTGTAAGGAAGGTAAAGGAGGAATGTGCTATTGGAGGAACATCCAGACTGCTTGGTTACGCATATGATATAGATATTATAGGGGAAAATGAACAAAAGACAGTGGAAATATTGACTCACTTAAAGGAAAAAGCTCAACAAATGGGGCTGGTTATCAACCAAGATAAGACAGAATATATGGTAATTTCAAGAGAAGGAACGGCTAAAAACTCTGGCCACATACAAATAGATAATATGACCACTAAAAGAACGGAAACATACAAATACCTGGGTACAATCTTCAACTGCTCCAACATAATAAGGGAAGAAATACAAGCTAGAATCAACTCTGGAAATAAGATATACTATGCACTACAACACCTGCTAAAATCAAATGTGCTATCTCGTAACACCAAGATCACAATTTACAAAACACTGATCAGACCAGTTGTATGGCTCTGAAATCTGGAGTACAACTAAAGGAGACGAAGCCTTGTTACAAACTCTTGAGAACAAAGTCTTAAGGCGCCTCTTTGGACCCATTCCATCCATCCGTCATGTGCCATGCCGGTAAGCGTGGGCGGTCATGTTCTGCCATCTCACTCGATCACCAGAGTCGTGGATCAGCTCCGTGTTTCTGTCTCGACCATGCCACAAGGCCAAGCCATCCAGGTACTTGCTTCTAGGCCTTCCCCTTGGTCTGTTCCCCTCGATCTTACCAGTTGTCACCAAGTTCTCCAGATCATTTCTTCTCATAACATGCCCAAAAAATTGTGACTGTCTACGTCTAATATCTCTAATCAGTTTACGATCTTCATTTGTTTCTTGAAGAACTTGTTCATTGGTCTTTCTGGCTGTCCATGGTATTCTTTGGGCCCATTAGGGTAACACAAAGTGGAGAGTGGAAAAGAGGAAGCAACAAAGACATTTATGATCTGTTTAAGTCCCCGCTAATCACTGGTATCATGAAGGATAATAGGCTGCAATGGCTGGGGCATATAGAAAGAATGGAAGATAATAGGGAAACAAAACTCGCTTACAGTCAAGAAATAAATGACCGTAGACTCCGAGGTAGACCAAGAAGACGGTGGAGAGATAATTTACATACAGATCTACAAGCACTTGGAATCAACGACTGGCAAGAGAAGGTCAACCAGAGAGACGAATGGAGACGGCTTGTATCTGCAGCAAAGAACCTCTATGGCTCGGAATGCTGAAGAAGAAGAAGAAGATTTACTGGAACCAAGTAGCAGCAATTAAAATTGGAAATAAAGAGGGTAGTTACGAACACATAAAGCTAGGAGTACGACAGGAATGTGCCTTGTCACCAGATCTCTTCTCCCTATATATCGAAGTAATAATGAGAGAGATCAAAGAGATGCCAGGAATACAAGTTGGAGGTTATAATATAAATAATATACGCTATGCAGATGACACAGTATTGGCGGCAGATAAATCAACATACCTACAACAATTGTTGGACATTGTAGTAACAGAGAGTGCAAGGAAAGGACTCTCCTTGAATATCAAGAAAACAGTAACAATGGTGATATCAAAGAAAATGGTGACACCAAAATGTGACATAGAAATAAAAGGAAAAATTCTTAACCAAGTGGATAATTTTAGATACCTAGGGACATTTATAACATCAGATGGAAGATGTACAACAGAGATTAAGAGCAGAATAGGGCAAGCAAAGTCCGCATTTTAGAAAATGAAGAGTATCTTGTTCAATAGGTCACTATCACTGAGTGTAATAAAGAGAGTGCTGAAATGCTATGTAGAACCAGTTTTGCTGTATGGAAGTGAATCTTGGAATGTAAAAGAACAAATTGAGAAGAAATTAGAAGTAACAGAGATGTGGTTCCTGAGATGAATGTTGCGAATTCCTTGGACTGCCAGAGTAACTAACAACGACAGCCTGAAACAGGCTAATGAAACTAGTACACTATATACAACAATAAGAAAGAGACAAACAGTTTTCTTTGGTCATGTAATGAGAAGAGAGGCATTAGAGAACATCGTTACAACTGGAAAGATCGAGGGGAAGAGAGGCAGAGGCAGACCAAGAGAAATGATGCTGCATGGATTGAGACGGTGGCACGGAGGAATATCAGGAGCAGAGTTGATCCAGAAAACCAAAGACCGAGATCTGTGGAGATCCATGAACGCCTACATCAGCTGGCAGGGCACTTGATGATGGTGATGAAGTGATTTGGATAAAGTCCAGGTTTGAGATTGGTAGCATAGGGTTGGTGTGAATATGCTGTTTATTATCTGTCGTTTTGCAGACATGGGTATATTTTGATGTTTCAGTAAGGGTGATTGTTGATATGTAAGTGCACTGGCTTTTTTACATCTGATTTCGATTTCTCTGTCCAACCTGCCATCTTCTGTGATCATACTTCCAAGATATTTGAATTCTTTAACATGTTTCGAGTTGTGCTATTTATCTGTACACTTAGTGGGCCCGGCGATCTGCTAACTTGCATTACTTCGGTTTTGACTGTGTTTATACTCATACTGTATCTGCTGCAGGTTGAACTCAGATTATTAATATGATTTTGTAGTCTGTCTCATCGCTGTAAAACAGGCACTGATCGTCTGCAAATAGAAGTTCATTTATTTCCTGTGGATCAGTTGTTTCATCTGGCGTCAAGAGTTCTAAATTTTCCGAATCTGTTCTGTCAAGACTTGCTTCTTTGAATATCCTGTCCATGTAGACATCAAATAGCAGTATTGACTGTGAACATATCTGATATACCTTCTTGTGTTCTTACTGCACTTCGGCTCGAGTGGTACATGGCTATGATGTTTTCTAGTACTCATTGGCGTACATAAATCACTTATTGTTACTACGGTATAATCAAGCGACCCATTAACCCAAATTTACAGGCAAAGGCTATACTTTCATACCATCTTGACATGCTAGAGATATGGTCCAATACTGTGTTGGCATTAAGGGTGGGGAATATCTGGTCAGGTATGTAGCCGGCAATGTTATCTCCCAGCGAATTTTACGGTATCTTTCTATGAAGTTGGATCGACTCTGTGGCCACATAATCAAGAAGAAAAATATCTCACCTCGAAGTCGGTGCAAACCCCAGGCCTCCTAGTAGGCAGACGATTGCACTAGTCACTTAATAAACGTCTGTCATGACCTAATTATGTAGTAAGGCATTTTGGAGTGTAGGGAAGCATGAAGCGGTGGTGACTAACATATACTCCTTGATGTGTAGATAAGACAGCCACTCCTTGGCTGGAACCCACCTATATTAAAAATAAATTGAGTGTTGAAGGGCCATAAAAGAACCTATAATGTTGTTTACACGTGAAACGTGAACAATAAGTAGGTAACCCGAAAAAACATGTAATGGTGGTGAAAATATGATTTGTGAGGAAAACGCAAAGAATGCCATGGACGGACAAAAAACCCAAATGAAAAATTTCTTCAAGAAACAAGTGACATAATTTATTAGAGAAATTAACGAAAACACCACACATTTTGATTACATTATGATGAAAAAATCAGCTTTAACAATTAGTGACATAGAGCAAAGTTGATGGGGGTCAACGCAAGGGAAAGAAACAGAGATACATACCTGGATGCCTTGACTGCATGACGTAATCGAGTCAAGAACACAACCTGACTTAACACTGGCTATCGTGTAAGATGAGGAACAAAGACATCCCTCGCTTATCGGCATGGCACATATGACCTATATATACCTAATCTTTATAACATAATAGGAATATTGTTAATATAAACGTTTGTCCCTATAGATGCACATACTATTACAAAAACAGATTGAGAACCCATATGTGGAAAGAATGAGATTGCGGGGGATCGGCAGGGGTTCTGGAAGAATCTCAAAACTGAGAGGGATAACCAGGAGAACTTTTAATAAGATAGCGGTGGGAACGATTAGTAGTATGACTCTTCGCTGGCTGTTGAACGAGGGGACGGAGCACGTATGGGAATGTCCTGAGTGCAGTGATGTCGGTTCTTAACTCAACTCAACTCAACAAAAAGTGATTCTATAACTAAGCATTTGTGCCCTTGAAATTCCTGACACTGTAAGACGCGGGTGCGCAATCATCCAAGTCGTGTGTGCGAATTTTTGGGATGGAATTCAGAATCAGCACATACGAGGTAACATCACTGAAAACTACTTGTGAAGCTCTGTGCAGCTTACTATAAAACGATTTTTGTCATGTTTCTATTTGGAAAAAAAATGCTGTGAAGTGTTGTTTTTTAAAATTTTAAACAGGTTTGTCTTCTGACGTAACTATGTTGTGAAAACCTAAAGCTAGTTTGAATTGTAAAATTTGATATTATTTATTAATTTATTAGCAATACTGCATTGCAATGACATAACAATAACAGAAATAAATGATGCAGTAGATGAGACTAGTGACGATATTTTGTTGTAATCATCAGTCAAAGCCAGGATATATTTATATCCTAGCTAATAAGTGACAATGCTTCAAATGACAAAAGTAGAATGGGATATAAAGGCGCAACATTAACCCCATCCTCCTCTAGTGTCCACTGGTCAATAAAAATATGGGGACAACACCATATCATGTCCCACACGCCTGAAGGCACGTAAACAGGGTGTTAGACTTACTGTTTGCTCATTCAATACTTTACCAATACTGGGATCTTTCCATTCCTTTCTGGGATAGCGGGTCAGGGTTGAGCCGCATCACCCACGCTGGGAAGCACTGCAGTAACCCAGGCCCAGTGTGTGTTCTGTGGTATGTTTATCAGACTCAAAAGCTGCTGTGTGTAGACATGTAGCCATACAACGGACAGATGCACATCCATTGTGCAATGTTGACACACTTGGCTGGATGCTGGCGATAGGATGTTGGTGTGTGCTACTCATGAACACCTGGTGAGGACTGAGCGGAGGTCGGGATGTTTCTGGAGAGTGAGGCATCTTCCTGTTGCCTTACTTTGTTAAAGGAACGCAAACGTAAGCAATTAGGAGTGATAATCTCATCAAGATTTGTTTTATGTTTAGTACTTCGTTGTATTTAAGGTAGGGACGTAATCTTGCTGGAAAAATATTGTCTTTAGGTGGGCGCCCGCGCTGGTATGTCCATGATTTTTGTGTTGTTTATATATTCTTAAATGCAAGTATTATAGTGAAAAGTATGTAGTGACAAGTATGTAGTGGCAAGCATGTAGTGACAAGTATGTAGTGACAAGTATGTAGTGACAAGTATGTAGTGAAAAGTATGTAATGACAAGTATGTAGTGACAAGTATGTAGTGACAAGTATGTAGTGACAAGTATGTAGTGACAAGTATGTAGTGACAAGTATGTAGTGACAAGTATGTAATGACAAGTATGTAATGACAAGTATGTAGTGACAAGTATGTAATGACAAGTATGTAGTGACAAGTATGTAGTGACAAGTATGTAGTGAAAAGTATGTAGTGACAAGTATGTAGTGACAAGTATGTAATGACAAGTATGTAGTGACAAGTATGTAGTGACAAGTATGTAATGACAGGTATGTAGTGACAAGTATGTAATGACAAGTATGTAGTGGCAAGTATGTAGTGACAAGTATGTAATGACAAGTATGTAATGACAAGTATGTAGTGACAAGTATGTAGTGACAAGTATGAAGCGACAAGTATGTAGCAATAGTATGTAATGACAAGTATATAGCGACAAATATGTAGTGACAAGTATGTAGTGACAAGAATTATAGTGACAAGTATGTAGTGACAAGTATGTAGTGACAAGTATGTAGTGACAAGAATTATAGTGACAAGTATGTAGTGACAAGTATGTAGTGACAAGTATGTAGTGACAAGTATGTAATGACAAGTATGTAGTGACAAGTATGTAGTGACAAGTATGTAATGACAAGTATGAAGCGACAAGTATGTAGTGACAAGTATGTAGTGACAAGTATGTAGTGACAAGTATGTAATGACAAGTATGTAATGACAAGTATGTAGTGGCAAGTATGTAGTGACCCGTATGTAATGACAAGTATGTAGTGACAAGTATGTAGTGACAAGTATGAAGCGACAAGTATGTAGCAATAGTATGTAATGACAAGTATATAGCGACAAATATGTAGTGACAAGTATGTAGTGACAAGAATTATAGTGACAAGTATATAGTGACAAGTATGTAGTGACAAGTATGTAGTGACAAGTATGTAGTGACAAGTATGTAGTGACAAGAATTATAGTGACAAGTATGTAGTGACAAGTATGTAGTGACAAGTATGTAGTGACAAGTATGTAATGACAAGTATGTAGTGACAAGTATGTAGTGACAAGTATGTAATGACAAGTATGAAGCGACAAGTATGTAGTGACAAGTATGTAGTGACAAGTATGTAGTGACAAGTATGTAATGACAAGTATGTAGTGACAAGTATGTAATGACAAGTATGTAGTGGCAAGTATGTAGTGACCCGTATGTAATGACAAGTATGTAGTGACAAGTATGTAGTGACAAGTATGAAGCGACAAGTATGTAGCAATAGTATGTAATGACAAGTATATAGCGACAAATATGTAGTGACAAGTATGTAGTGACAAGAATTATAGTGACAAGTATATAGTGACAAGTATGTAGTGACAAGTATGTAGTGAAAAGTATGTAGTGACAAGTATTATAGTGACAAGTATGAAGCGACAAGTATGTAGCGACAAGTATATAGAAACGTCTGTAATTACGTGCTACTTTTAGATATGTATTTAAGGAAGTCATGTTTTGATAACTTCATTTCAGTATGACGTAGCGTTCTTAAATGTGAAATAAAGAGGATGTTTAAATTTGTTTTAAACACACAACAATTGTTTTCAAACATGTTAAGTAGACGCTTCCAAAACTCCAAGTCCAGCTACCTGCATCCCACACATACACACAAACATATTAATTATAATGTTACATCCACTTGCTTATCCCCCACATATAAACACACACACATAAGCACATTCATAATGGTGTTACATCCACTTTCATATCTCTCATACATACATACACACAAAAACATAAACACATCTTTACTGGTGTTAAGTTCACATAGTAATTAAGTTTAGTTGTTGAATGCAATGTGCTTTAAAAAAATTGCATGTAAACTTTTCTCTACTAACCACTGTAGCGAAATGTCACGAGATGAAACTGACACGAACAAGTGGTTATATTGGTGTCTTTAACGATGTCGGATGGTTTGGAAAAATCTCAAAGAGATAGAGGACAACCAGAGTTCCTCTTTCCCAATGTGATCCTGGCCCGTTATAATTTTAATAGCCGTCCCTGACTCAGTTGCTTGAGTCCATAAATAGAGTCCAAGATAGCCAAGGAAGTCCCCAAGGTGAACAAGGAAAAGATTTCCTCGAACAGTAATAATATTCTTGTGGAGTTTCCTTGCCCCTCCGCTCTCAATTAAATAATTAATATCTAGGGTATATTAATTAACAACAACAACAACAACAACAACAACAACAACAACAACAACAAAAGCAGCAGCAGCAGCAGCACCAGCAACAACACCACCACCACCACCACCACCACCACCACCACCACCACCAACAACAACAACAACAACAACAACAACAACGTAATCACTCAAGGAATTCTTGTACCAAGAGTGGACATGAAATCTCTTTTATCTATATATATAAAATGCAATGTCTGTCTGTCCGTAAGTTATTTATGCGTTCGCGAACGGTCCATCCGACTGAGGTGAAATTATCTACACGTGTTGTTGTCATTCCCGTGCAGCCAACTGTCATAGTTTGTTAGTTTACAAACAGCTATTTACGTAAATAAATTAAATTTTGTTATTACATTATAATTTATATATAGCGAGGGGACTTAACTTAAGAAAAGTTATATCAAGGACATAACTTTTAGTAGCATTGCTATATATTTTATATAAAATTGTTGCATTGTTATGAAAGCTTTATACAATGTTTGTCTACAGTTATTTACAGGCACATGCGTTATAATATATAATGATAAAATCTTTAAGGCATTTTTAAAGTTTTCATTAAAATAATACACCTATTTTAAATACGTGAAAATTTTCTAACTCATCTTTTTTTTCTCTTCGACATCTATGCAGTCATCCCAGCATTTATTGGGTTTTCGTGATATCTTGGTAAGTTTACGTTCAGTAGTTTTAGAGAAATTAGACGTAGACAGTCACATTTTTTTGGACATGTTATGAGAAGAAATGGACTGGAGAACTTAGTGACAGCTGGCAAGATCGAAGGGAAGAGCCCAAGGGGAAGACCGAGAGGAAACGATCTGGATGGCTTGGCCACATGGCATGGACGAGACATGAACACCGAGCTGATCCACGACTCTGGTGATCGAGTGAAATGGCGAGTCATGACCGCCCACGGTTTCCGGCATGGCACATGATTGATTGATTGAGTTTCAGATTGCCCTATTTAGTTATTGGGATGAAGATTGTTCTCTTCCAATCTGCTCGCCATATTTCCGGGAACGGGAACGGGAGCTTATATGACTACTAATATGAATTAGATGAGACGCTCCCCACCAGGGACTGGGCGAAGCCGGGGCGGGTCGTCTTTTTTGGGAACGGGAACGGGAGCAGGGGCCGAATATGAATTAAATGAGATGCTCCCCGCCAGGGGCTGGGCGAAGCCGGGCTGGGTCAGCTAGTATTTAATAAACACAACAAACTGGGGTATTGGTCATTCTGTTAAGAAAATACTACTCCATTCCAAAGGCATGATATATAAAAACATTAATGTCCCAAACATTCACTAAAAAAAAAAACAACACACCACCAACCTAAACCTCAATTCCCTAGTGGGTTAACTAATATATATCTCAGTTGAGTTATATTAAGTATAAAGACTTGTCGTAAACTCAAGTCTACCCAATCCAGGGTCTATGAAACCCATTTGTAAAGACCGTTCAGTGAAATTAAATATATTGAGTTCTCAGAGTGAGTGTTTATCTGGTCCAGGTAGGATGATAGTCGATTAGCCTCTCAAATCATGAGTCCAAGTAAAGGTTTCCTGTTTTATCTATGGTGATACAGGTTTACCTATCCTAAGTGGTTAGATGAAACTCTAGCTGGTACTTTCTTTCAGAATAGTCTTCTTCATCTCTCCAATCAGGTGCCCCCCCCCCCCCAATCAAGAGTGATATCTGGATCTGGATGGATCTAACAACTACCTGAAATTCCAGCACCAAAACATATTTCTACTGATATAATTAATACATCTATATGTTACTTAGAAATGGGAGAAGGTAAAAACCCAAAGAAAAAGGAAAATAAACAAAGGGAATTTTGACCTCATTGAAAATTAAATAAGGGGGGGAAGAGGGTCTTAGTTAGTTAGTTAGTTAGTTAGTTAGTTAGTTAGTCGACAGATCATCCTCATTGCACATCGAACCATTCAGTCCATAAGTGCTCGGATCCCCTCCTCAGCAAATCCCGCAGCGTGTAGCGGCTAACGACACCAGTTCTGTGTTGGTTTATCAATCTACTTTGGCTTCCTGCGTAGTGTTTTTGTTTGGCCACACCTCTTTTAGTTTGCAGTTCTCGCAGTCTGACCATGGTTGTAGATTCACAGTCATCACTTGGTTCTCGCAACAGTCTTACTTCTCGTAGAGCATTCAGAATGTTAGCCTGGTCCATGGCGCGTCCGCCCTCTACAGAGGGTCTTAGTGTCAGCCAACAGTTATCAACCCCATAGCTGGTCCCTCTCCATCCAATCCTCCACTACAGGGCGCTCAAGGTTTAAACTACCCGACAAGCAGTGTCATCTTCACCCCTGCCTGTCACCCATGGTCTCCAGTTGAGTAATACATTGATCGATTCGGAATTTGATAACCATGTGTACCATTCCCCTTTGTTTTAATTATTTTCCCTGGTTATCCTTCCATTTAAAAGAAAAGGCCTCACACATTAAGTGTCTTAATTCCTTCACTACATGCAATGAGTATTTACTTATAAACAATATAAGTACATTATGGCATTATCTCCCGTATGACATTCTGGTGGGTTCCTCCCAATCAAAAGCTTTGAGGATGAGCATCCTCCCTCCTCTTCAACATGTAGGTATATGCCTTTACTTTACTCGTCCATAAGATTTATCATCATCATACATTAAATACAATTCGGGAAACTAAACCACATAATTGTAACATGAGTGAATGGAATACAGAGTTAGCGTCATGCGTAGAGGCACCTAAATTATCAATGAGTGCATGGGTACCACTATCTTCTTCTCCTCTGATAAAATTGGCAGTATGCATCAAATTACCTACTGTCAGGTGATTGATTGATTAATCATATTCATCCTCGGTATGCCACTTCTCCTCACACAATCTACAATAATTCAACATAAATCATAACCCTACTGGCATGGATGATGAATAGGCATAATTAGGTGACTCACAATCAATAAGCTAAAAAAAAATTCATATATTTAACACCAATGAAGTCACAACTGAACCACCACGTGAATGCTTCCATAGAACACACAAGATTTTATGATAACACATGGGGAACTATTTAACATTTAATGTGCCCATGTACTGTTTCTAGGACGAATTACCTAATTCCTCCTACTTAGTGAATGCACATTTAAGATAGTTCCTTACTATTGCACTATGGATTCTAATCTCCTGAATCCTAAGTTAACCACTAACTCCTAAATCACTACTGACTTAGCTTAACTGCTTAAAGAATAAAATGCGCAACCTAGGCATAATGTTTATGCTTACATAGCGCTATAACTAGAAAAAAAAACATCTCACTATGGGTTATCGTAGTGCACAGATCATCTATGAACTACGACATCTGAATGTAGTACTTAGTCTCTCCTGAAATAAGTTTTTAAGGACTAATCACATTTTTACAGCCCACCAACTTAGCAATTTTATGGGAAAGGAGCATAACTAACTTAATATTACAGTGTGCTTACCTTCAACATAGTTCAATGTCTTCTTCAAGCATAGAGTTGTCAGATTTCAGGCTACAGACTAGGTTTTTGCTTTCCTAGCTCGCTGGCTGCTTAATAGGCCGACATTTCTCTCTTTTCCTCTATTGGAGGTGCTAAACTTCAGATGGGTTGTTGAGTAGAGGACACCACGCCGTCAGTTCCAGTGGACCTTCTCCTTTTGAGCGATTGCTGAAGGTGTTTTATTTTTACACACTCTGCACTTCTGCCGATCTTCATTCCATTTTAAAATATTATCTGTTGTTGTTTCCTCCTGCCCTCCCTCGACTTGGCTCTGACGTCATTCCGGGTCGTGACCAATGGCTGAGCTCCTTTTCGGTTATATTTAGAATATTGTCGAATCAGAGCTCTTTTTCAAATTAAGATGATGTACGTTTAATCTTTCTTCTAAAACAGTAGGCGTTAATTCCTTCAGTTTTACATTTGAATTTTATTCTAATGGTGGTGGTTGTTGGCGCTAATGCTAACTAGAGGGTAGTGCGGGGAAATTCAAACAGCGATGTGGCGACTTGCAAGATGTATACTACAAACGTAAAGGTATGAGTTCCAAAAATGAAGACTAAGATGATAAAGAGGAGATGATTATGATGATGATGATGATGATGATGATGATGATGATGATGATGATGAAGAAGAAGAAGAAGAAGAAGAAGAAGAAGAAGAAGAAGAAGAAGAAGAAGCAGAAGCAGAAGCAGAAGCAGAAGAATGTATTTTGAAAACTACTTCTGATCGTTTTCTTTTCGTTGACAAGTGTGCATGTTTGTATATAGCCAGGCGCCTGTGGCACCGGCTGTTTACCTCGATGATGTTGTTTGCTGCAGCATTACAAACTACTTTGCTTGTATAGAAATTTTCTAGCCGGATCATTATGCTTCTATATTCATAATAACATTTGTCTTCATCTGAAGAATGCTAGCAAATCTAACTCTGCAGATTTGTTACACAGCAGCATCAACCAGACAGTCTTGCGTCAGTGTGCCTGTGTTTTCATCGACCAGCTTGAAAAAACATCCTACTGGGTTGGCTTACTCTGTCTTCTGATCTTATTTCTTCTGAGACGGAGCTATGCGGCCAGAGCTGACATATTTATCGTTGTTAAGTATACTAAGTGTTCCATTCTTATTCTTATTGCTTTCCTGCTACAAGTACTCACAGTTTCACACGACAGAGACCCCGGACAAATCCCCCACCTCGCCACTTGAATATCTCAGGATCCGGTTCTATTTGTTGATTATAAGACTGGCAGACTTTCGCTTCTTTATCAGTCGGAGTGTTTACCAGCACACTACATATCAGACATCTTCTGACCGTAGTCGTTGCCATCTTCACCGGGTGGCGTCACGTTTCTCTCTTATTTCGATAACGCATTGACTAAACCTAAAAAGCTCAAGACGTTTGACAAAATTGCACTAGTCTCAAGTGAAAAAGAAACATTCGATATTAAACACGGAAGACACATGCCAGCAACGAGTCAAAACAATCGAACCGCGTTTAGAAACTCAACTTTAATTTTTCACAGTATTTCAGAACCGATAGATACGTGAAAGAGAACAGCAGCGATTAAAATGGGGAATAAAGAAGGAAATTATGAACACATAAAGTTGGGAGTAAGACAGGGATGTGTCTTGTCATCGGATCTCTTCTCCCTCTATAGCGAAGTAATAATGAGAGAGATCAAAGAAAAGCCAGGAATAATATTTGGAAGTTATAATATATATAATATACGCTATGCAGATGACACAGTATTGATAGCGGATAATGCAACAGATCTACAACAATTGTTGGACATTGTAGTAACAGAGAGTGCAAAGAAAGGACTCTCTTTGAATATAAAGAAAACAGTAACAATGGTGATATCAAACAAACAGGTGACACCGAAATGTGAAATAGAGATAGAAGGGAAGATTCTTCACCAAGTTAATAGTTTTAAATATCTGGGACATTTATAACATCAGATGGAAGATGCACAACAGAGATTTAGAGCAGAATAGGGCAAACAAAGGCTGCATTTTTAAAAAAAATGAAGAATATCTTATGCGATAAGTCGCTATAATTGAACGTAAGAAAGAGGGTGCTAAAGAGCTATATAGAACCTGTTTTGCTGTATGGCTGTGAATCTTGGAATATAAATGAACAAATTAGGAAGAGATTGGAAGCAACAGATATGTGGTTCCTTAGACGAATGTTGCGAATTCCTTGGACTGCCAAAGTAACTCATGACGAATGCATTAAAGAGGCTGGCGAAACTAGAACATTATATTCAACACTAAGAAAGAGACAAACAGCTTTGTTTGGTCATGTGATGAGAAGAGAGGCGCTGAAGAACATCGTGACAACTGGAAAGATCGAGGGGAAGAGAGACAGAGGCAGACCACGAGAAATGATGTTGGATGGATTGCGACGGTGGCATGGAGGAATATCAACGGCAGAGTTGATCCAGAAAAACCAAAGACCGAGATCTGTGGAGAGTCATGAAGTCCTACGCCAGTCGGCATGGCACTTGATGATGACGTGAAAGAGAAGAGTCAAGAATCTAAGCAGAATTTAGCAACTATCGGATCTTACTCTATATATATTTCATAAGCAAAACACAGGAAACAAATTATGCTATGGGAAATTCATTCGTTAATACGACAAAGTTGTATGCCATTACTTATTCAGTCAATCAATCAGGTGACATCTCCACAATGAAGGTTGGCTGCAGTGGATCTCCAACACTATATGTCTCTTGCCCTGACCATACATTCTGTCAGATTGATGTTCCTCCATCTCTTGATGTTATCTTCCCACTTATATCGTTGTATACCTCTTGCTTGCTTGCCTTCAACCTTGCCCTCCAGTATGGTTTTTATAAGAGTGTTATGTCTTTTAACGTGGCCGGAATATTTCACTTGCCTCTTTTTTATTTATTTCATCAACTTTGTTTTCATTCCCAATTTTTCTAGAACCTCTGTATTTGATTGTTTTTGTTTCCATGAAATACGACATCCATCCATCCATCATGTGCCATGCCGGTAAGCGTGGGCGGTCATGTTCTGCCATCTCACTCGATCACCAGAGTCGTGGATCAGCTCCGCTTTTCTGCCTCGACCATGCCACAAGGCCAAGCCATCCAGGTACTTGCTTCTAGGTCTTCCCCTTGGTCTGTTCCCCTCGATCTTACCAGTTGTCACCAAATTCTCCAATCCATTTCTTCTCATAACATGCCCAAAAAATTTTGACTGTCTACGTCTAATTTCTCTAATCAATTTACGATGTTCATTTGTTTCTTGAAGGACTTGTTCATTGGTCTTTCTGGCTGTCCATGGTATTCTTTGCATTTTCCTCAGAAACCACATATGTTTCTGTATATCCACATCTCTATTTGACTTTCTAGTTGTTTGTTCAATGTCCAGGCTTCCGCGTTGTTAATCTCTATAGATGTTAATACTGATTTCATGTTGCTGAAAGCATTTTTGGCCATTCCTATTCTCCTTTTTATTTCTATTTCACTTCTGCCATTATCTGTCATTACATGTCCAAGATAGGAGAAACTTGTTGCTTGTTCTAGTTTACTGTGATGTTCATTGATGGCCTTTCCTTTTCACTGCTAATTACGAGTATCATAGTTTTCGTTGTTTGGATGTTAATATCTATGTCGCATTCTGCACTATGACTGTTTACTTGTTCCACTAGGTTATGTGACTCTTTCGCTTTCTACTAGTAACACGGTATCGTCAGCATACATAAGATTGTTTATGATTCTTCCATTGATGTTAAGTCCAGGCAGTTCGGCTTGTTAAATTTTTTTTTCTACGTATAGGTTGAAGAGGCTTTGGGACAACACACATCCCAGCGGCACTGCTCTTTTTATCTTTATGGGCGACGAATAATTTTTTCCGTAAGAGAACAATAATGGAGGGGTATATGCCTGGGAAGAGAGAAATAGAAGGGCCAAAGAGAAGATGGGTACAGGATGTGGCGTATGATCTCCATTCGGGTGTATCGGACGCGGGACATCGAGAAGTTTTCAGGAAGGTTGTTATGGGAGCGAGGTTTTGCAAAGTTACTAATAAGTCTGATGTCCCTTCCGTCTACTCTTCCATCTATCTCAGTGTTTCCCAACGTGGGGCCCACGCCCCACAGGGGGGCAATTCGACTGTTAAGGGGGGCAATTCGAAAATGGAAGAAATCGGCTGAATATAACAAAACGGGGAGACTTGACACTGAAGTTAACTAAATTGGAACCTGACATAAGATCTCTTTGCAGCAAGCATCAAGCGCAAGGATCTCACTAAATTTAAATAATAAATAATTACTAATAATTAAAATAATATAGAAAAATCTTTCATTAAAATTATTTTGTACTTGAATTTCAGTTCTCCATTATATGTTTTGAAAATTTACTTACTGTGTTTGCTCAATAATTACCTAGTGATTTCTTCCTAAAACCTATCATTCAAGTTTCTTTAGTGAACATTTCAATTTTTGAATATTAAAAATAATGTATATGTTGAGGGGGGGGGCAGGGGAGGGGGGGCAATATGAATTTTAGAAAGGCTTGAGTGGGGCATGGCACAAAAAAGGTTGGGAAACACTGATCTATCTTGAAGGCATGTAATTAATCGTTCATGCTGTACTCTATCAAAAGCTTTCTTGTAGTCTATGAAACAAACATAAATACTTGTCTGAATTTTTATATATTTTTCAGTTAACATCCTCAAACAGATTATTGTTTCTCTGTAGCCGCAGTTTTTGCGGAACCCAAATTGTTCTTCAGCTACTTTCTCGTCTATTTTATGTTAAATTCTTTCTTGTATGACCTTGAGTAGTATCTTAGTTATGTGGCTCATTAAGCTAATAGTTCTGTAATACTCACAATCAACAGCTCTTGGATTCTTGGGTATTGTGATAAAATGGATGTTTTCAAATCCTTGGGGATGTAAATATCATTACATAATTCTGTGATAGTATCAATGCCAAACCTGGATAAGGATTTTATCATCTATGTTGTTATCTTGTCAGGACCTGCAGCCTTTCCTTCATTCAT
Organism: Cepaea hortensis; assembly: GCA_963921405.1. Taxonomy (NCBI): domain Eukaryota; kingdom Metazoa; phylum Mollusca; class Gastropoda; order Stylommatophora; family Helicidae; genus Cepaea; species Cepaea hortensis. The sequence continues at coordinate 54,005,379 of OY992888.1, forward strand.
CTGTTTAAAAGCCTTCTCTACTTCAGTCTTTAATATGTTCGATCCATCTAGAATATTATACAATGTTGGTTTATTGACCATATTGTCCCAGAATAAATTGTCCGTGTATCTTGTTCATCTTTTTATTATGTAGATATTATCAACTATAATTTCTCTATGGTTTCCTCTGATACAACCATTTCCTGTTATATAATTTTTCTTCTTTGTAAATCTGTTTATATTTGCATGCTATAAACAGATTTAAAGCATGCAAATATAAACAGATTTACAATCTGTTTATATTTGCATGCTATCTGGGAATCACATTTATCAGGAGCCTCTCCTTCAAGGATCATGTGGAGACGGTTGTGGCAAGATCTCAAAAGGGACTCAACGCACTTAAAACTATGGCTGCAATGGACATAGAGCAGAGAATGCTTTTCAGACTATACCAGCACTTGAGCCTCTCAGCGATTGATTATGGACTAGGACTGCTCACTGTCTCAGAGAGTCAGCTGGTGAGATTGGAGCGCATACAGAACGAGGCTATGCGGGTCATTCTGGGATGCACCAGAGACACCCCAGTGGTGTGTATGCGGTACATCCTTGGTTTGCCGACTGTTGCTGGTAGGCTCAAGGTGATGTAGGCGAAGGCATACCTCAGAGTAGCTGCTGACACAGATCACCCGTTGCATGAGACGCTGGACGCAGTTAAGGGCCAGCGACTGATAAGAGGGAAATTATGGATGGCTCAGGCGGAGGATACGATCAGACAGGTGTGCCCCTTGGAGAACATTAAGCGAGGAGAGGAGTGGGTCAGAATGCCAGCGGAGCAGTCAGACTTGTGCAGAGATATAATCACATTGAGCCGGGAGTTCAGGGAATGGCCAGCAGGGGCCACGGAAGTGGAAATCCAGCATCTAATTCAGGATAATGCTCGCCCGGGTGGTGTGATTATCTACACAGATGGTTCGGTGTTGAGATGTAGTAGAAGTGCCTGGGGTTTCTTGGCAAAGGCTAATGGTCGATGTTTGGTGCAGGAGAGCCTGGCATATGATACCAAAACATCAAGCTTAAGAATGGAGGTGGAGGCAGTCAGTGCAGCTTTCCGCTGGATGGAGAATACGATAAACACTCACATAGTGATTGTAACTGACTCAGAAAGCATGCTGAGTAGGGTGAGGACTGCCAAGCTTCGTGCCGAGTGGCTTGCTTCGCTTCGGAAGTCACGGATGACAGGCATCGTCTGGATATTTTCTCCGGGGCATGCTGGTATGTTGGGGAATGAACAGGCAGACAGATTGGCTGGCTCTGCAAAACTTTGTGGAGTATTGATGCATGATAAGGCAGACTTGGTTGCGGCCTTGTGGGAGCACGTGTACACCTCGGAGGAGCAAATGGATCACCATGGTCTGGCAAGAATGCGACAGCGTGGAGTGACGAGGGGATCTGGCCGATGCTCGACGCTTAGAGGAAAGGCGAGACGCACATATAATCAGATTGCTACTGGTACTATTGGGGTTGGAACTCTTCACTGGCTTCTGAGGATGGGGACGGAGCGCTTATGGGAATGCCCCGAATGCTGTGATGTCGGCCATACCTGACACCATCAGGCCCTGGTGCTGTGTCTTTTGCCTTTTACAAAATATGTTTAACATCTTCAAACAGTATGCTGTCTTCGTAAGGCATATTCTCTATTGTGCCAGATAATTCCACTCTAACTGCATCCCTGGTATCCGCATCACTATGATTGGTCTGCTCTAAAAATCTCTGGAGAAACGCCTCCCCTTTCTCCTTGTCTGTTGTCTCGCGTACACCATCCTCTTTATAAATTGTTCCCACTGTCATAGGCCGATCTTTTCTTTGCATTTGTCTGTACAGTTTCCAGAATTTATGCAGTGTTTTATAACCTCCAATCTCCTTCATAAAACATTCCCATTTTACTTTCTTGGCCTCTGCAGCACATCGCTTGAAAGCCTCCACCTTGTCTTTCTTGTCATTTTCCGCTATGTCCACTTCCTCTCGTGAGCTTAGGGGTGTCTGTCGCAATTTCCTTAGCTGCTTCACTATCGTCGATTCAGAGGCCACAGTTTGTGAGAATTGTATGGATATTTTGCCCTGGCCATGCGAGGGTGCGGGGGAATGAACATGCTGATAGGCTAGCAGGGAATGCACCTCTTGGTGGTAGATTGCCTATGTACAAGGGGGAGATGGTCGTGCGCTTGTGGGACCAAGTGGAGACGGCGGGGGAACAGAATGAGAACCCGTATGTGGAAAGAATGAGATTGCGGGGAATCGATAGGGGTTCTAGAAGAATCTCAAAACTGAGAGGGAAGACCTGGATAACTTTAAATCAGATAACGGTGGGAGCGATTAATAGTATGACTCTTCACTGGCTGTTGAACGAGGGGACGGAGCACTTTTGGGAATGCCCTGAGCGCAGTAATGTCGGTTCTTAACTCAAATCAACTCAACTCAACTCCGTATGGTAATCCTGGTATAATAATGCACGCCTCCGAGGTTCATGAACATAGCGGCGAGCAACCTTACGAATGTGCAGTGTAGCTGCTATCCAATTGACCACCCTGGGACTAACACCCTTTTCTATTAAGAGATCATATCTGACGCAGTTATATACAATCTAATCCCGCTGCCATTGTTTTCTGCCTAATTTGGAACCCCCCATCCCCATAAAGATCAAAAGCAAATGTTGCCATGTTTGACCATGTTTCTTTCCTTGGCTGGTAACTCCACATCCCTCTTGGGTAGGGTTGCCAGATACGTGGGTACCAAAAGAAAAACACAATAAGACAAAAAATAGGACAAAGGAGGACATATTGAATGTTTCATCTGAATCGTTCCAGATTAAACCCATAATCAGTACAATTTTATTACAATAGCTGTCAATAAGTGTATCCTACTCTTCACATTTGGTATCAATAGGAACATTAAATAAATATTATTAAGCAATGGGTTTTAATAAAGAAGAAAAAGTAAATATTAAAAAAAGTAATGAGCCAGATACAGATAACAGTTAGAATTACTATAATCGATTAGTTCGCAGAAATGCATAGACTTTGTACATTTTAACAATGTAAACATACAGTAGAGTGTAGATACATTGTAAGTTGATCCAACGGTACATAAAAAAAAGTTATAACATGAAATATAAGAAAAGCCGGACATTTTAAAGGTTTTTAGCCGGACGGAGAATATTAGGCTAAAAAGGAGGTCATGTCCTCTTTTTCCGGACGTCTAGCAACCCTACTCTTGGGAGTAACTTTCCCCTTTCCAAGAATTGCTTCGGCCTACGGGCAACAATCATTTCCAATACCTTGCCATACGTATTCTGCAAGGTGATAATCCTATAGCCATTAAGTCTTGAAAGTTCCTTTCTTGGCTAAGGTAGTGGGATTAAATAGATTTGCACCCACTCATTGGTCACCGAAGCCGTGCTAATGCTCAGATCAAACCATGTAGCTATCTCCTCCAAATCACCAAGGCTCATATCTTTCATATGAAAGTACCTGACTCCGTCAGGTTTTGGCGCAGTGTCCCTTGCTGTTTTCAATACTCACTTTATATCTACTACATGTATGACATCGTCATACCCGTCGTCCTTAATAAAAAGAACTGTTAGTTGCTCTCTAACGGCACCCTTGCTGTCTCAATTGTTGTGAACTGTCTGTGTTATATCTTTCCAGGAAAGCTTCTCCTTTCCCCTATACTCCGTTGTCATGGATATGCCATTATCCCTATATATTGGTGGCATTGTGGTAGGCTGATCGTTTTCTGAGTAGTTTCCGCCATCTTCCGCTCCTCTGGTATGCTTTGCATTGGAGATAACTAAAAAAAAAAAAAAAAAAAAAAAAAAAAAACACACACACGCACGCACGCACGCACGTAAAGTAAGGATACATCTTACATGCTGGAGGATATGCCTAGTGTTTGTCAGTCTCGTATTAATCTATCTCCTGCTTGACATCAAGTCTGAACTATTGCTAACCTCTCTCTCTCTCTCTCTCTCTCTCTCTCTCTCTCTCTCTCTCTCTCTCTCTCTCTCTCCAAATCTCTCACTCTCTCTCTCTCATTGTATCTCTTCTTCCCCCTCCCTCCTCAAAGCGCACCCTCTCTCATTGTATGTCTTTCTTTCTCTCTTTGTCTCTCATAGTATGTCTCTCTTCCTTTCTCTCATCCCCACTCTCTCTCTCTCTCTCTCTCTCCTTATGTGTATCTCTTCCTCTCTCTGACTCTCATTGTGTGTCTTTCTTACGCTCTCTCCCCTTCCTTCTCGCTGTCACTCTCCTTGTGTTTCTCTCTTCTTCTCTCTCATTGTGTGTCATTCTTCCTTTCTCTGTCTCTCATTGTTGAAGTGCTACATAGAACCTGTACTTTTGTATGGATGTGAAGCATGGACAATGTGCAGACAAGATGAAAAACATCTGATAGCTGGTTCCTGAGAAAAATGCAAAGAATACTATGGACAGACATACACACCAGTGACAAACAAATGAAAACCGTAAACTGATTGAGAAATTAGACTTTGTCAGTCACAGGTTTTTGGTCACATTATGAGAAGAAATACATTGGAGAACTTGGTGACATCTGGCAAAATTGATGGGAAAAGAACAAAGGGAAGGCAAAGAAGTAAATACCTGAATGGCGTGACCACGTGGTATGGTCAACACAAGAACACAGCTGATCCACGACTCTGGCGACCATGTGAGTTGACGAAACACGACCGCCCACGCTGATTGTCACAGCACTGCATATGATTATTATTATTATTATGCAGACATACCGCACTTCTGTTCGAATGGGAGATCACTTTTGGCGATATATTATACTTCGGCATTGTATCGGTTAATAATTCAGTTAAGTGGGACACATGTACTAGATATTCCAGGTATATCTCTCATAAATGTCAACGATTTCTGATGCCGAGCACAGTTGGCTGCCTTGCTGTGTTCTACGAGGGTAAGTTAATAAGTAAGCCCGAAACGGCTGTAGAAAAATAACTAAAGATGATAACAACTTTAAACCGGTTTACTTTTATACATACATTGTTCCTTTATTTCTCAACATAATTTCCACCAACATTGATGATCTTTTCATTGACCTACCATCCCACAGAACTGTGTGACTTACTTATTGACGCTTTACGGGACAAACATTTGTCAGCATAAACAGGAAACCCACCTTGGCGGAAGACATTTCTTGAATGACGCCGAAGTTAAATGTGAAGTGAAAACGTGCTTTAGAAAACAGAGTACACAGTTCTATGCAGCCGGTTTGGGAGGACTGATAAAACGATGGGATAAGTACATCAATGTTGGTGGAAATTATGTTGAAAAATAAAGGGATGACGCCGAATTTGAATGTGAAGTAAAAACGTGGTTTAGAAAACAGAGTACACAGTTCTATGCAGCCGGTTTGGGAGGACTGATAAAACGATGGGATAAGTACATCAATGTTGGTGGAAATTATGTTGAAAAATAAAGGGATGACGCCGAAGTTGAATGTGAAGTAAAAACGTGGTTTAGAAAACAGAGCACGCAGTTCTATGCAGCCGGTTTTGATCTCTCTTCTAATAGATGGTTCTCATGTTGAAGATATGATCCCTGGTGCCTGTGTCCTGTCTGAAGCCAGTCTGTACTCCCGCATAATTCATATTATGACTTACTTCCAATCCCCTTGATGAGGATTCACGACAGGATTTTGGTAGCATGATTTATTAAGCCGTGTTGACCACACCGTAGTGTTTTTCCCACCATCTACTGTGAAAGCAATATACAAACGAATACGCGCACGAATGTTGCGAATTTTTTGGACTGCCAAAGTAACTAACAATGATTGCCTGAAACAGGCTAATGAAACTAGAATAATATATACAAAACTAAGAAAGAGGCAAACAGCATTTGTTTGGTAATGTGATGAGAAGAGAGGCATCGGAGAACATCGTGACAACTGGAAAGGTCGAGGAAAAGAAAGGCAGAGGCAGACCAAGAGAAATGATGATAGATGGATTGAGACGGTGGCATGGAGGAATATCAACAGCGGAGTTGGTCCAGAAAACCAAAGACAGAGATCTACGGAGAGTGGAACGCCTACGCCAAGCGGCATGGTACTTGATGATGATGATATGCGCGCGCCAAATTGGAACTTTAAAATAATTTCTTCCTGTACTTACATACATCCTCAGCTCTCAGCATAATCTCCGCGAATATTGACGTGTATTCCAAAGTTTTATCACTTCCACAATGCCTGCACCATAGAAATCTTTAGCATGTTGCCTTAGCCACGCTCTCATCTCACCCTCACCATCTTCGGCATTCAACAGTTCATGCATTATGCTATGGGCTAAACCATGAGAACATCCTATCGTTACCCACCTGTCAGCTGGAATAATTGCACCCAGCCGCTGCACAGTTGTTACTGTCGCAATCTGAACAGGCTTACCAGGTCTATTTTCATCAACAGTATATGAACATCCCTGACTGAAGTTATACACCCAGGTGTGTACCGCTTTTCGCCACACACACTTGCTGACATAAACAACCACCATTGCCCAATGGATACATTTGACAGTAACACTTCCGGTCAACCCCCCCCCCCCCCCGAAACTAAAACCCTAACAATATCACACTGTTTTTCGATGGGGCAGTCTTCGAGTATGACCGACATGTTCATAATCACGCGAACGTGGTGCATACGAATGTTGCAGCTATCGCCTTTCATACACATACATCAAGATAGGTGGATATGCCACATAATGTCACCATTTAAACTATCAACAAGCATTTCTCAACTGTATCATATCATGCTTTTTGATGTACCCCTCCCCTCACACACACGCACACGCGCGCGCACACACGCGCGCTTTCTCCATTATTTTGTCGTGTGCGTGTGTCTTCCGCACGCTTTGTTTCATCTTTCACCACCCATATCTCCATCTGTCTTTCCGTATGTTAGGGTTTTGTGTGTAATTCCATGAAACATGCGGATTACTTAAGTGTGATTGGGATATTTCAGTTTGCTTGCAAAGTATTCTTTGTTTTTCTTTCCTGTTGTTAAAGGCTGGAAGAAATGTTCGCTGGTATTTGTTGTAAGTTGTGTTCTTTCCTTGAGGTTCCTAGTTATATTATGCTTTCATTTGTGTCTCAGTCTGGAGGTAGCTAGGCGGACATTTGCTTTGATTTCCCACAGATACCCCAGGAAGCAAGCAAAACATCCTAGAGAACACACCCCCAGTCATTTCACAGCCTGAAGAAATCTGACACTGTGCACAACTGTGGGAGTTGTAGCTGCCAGGAGCATTACCCGGTGCGAGGATTGTACCCGTGGGACAGCCTGGACTCAAAGTCACGTGATGTACATGAAGAAACTGACGATGAGAAAAGTGACACAGAGAGCGCCATCTATGCCATGACACTCCTCACCCCTGAAGAAAATCAAGGTACTCTCTCTCTCTCTCTCTTTTGTTTTGTTTTTTCTCTCTCTCTCTTTCTCTGTCTTTCTCTCTAACTTTCACACACACACACACACACACACACACACACACACACACACACCCACTATTGTGGCTTACTGGGCATACACTTCTAGCCTCTTAATTGTGGAGCACTTGACTCGGCTGATGATGTAGTCAGTACCACACCAGGCTCCTTTACAGCACATACAGCTGTCCAAGATCAATGGAAAAATGCCTTGTCTCTAGGGGGATTCGAACACATTACCACCCTCCTGCTGGCTAGCGTGCTAACCACTGTTCTACAGCAGCTTTAGTAATATTAAATAGGAGCAACATGGAGAGATTATGAGATAGGACTAATAAACAGTTCAGGGATCACCATGCAGGTTTCCTGTTAAAAAGATCCTGCCTTAAAAATATAGCCTAATTACTTATGCTATAGGAGAACAAAGTAATTAAATGACGTCACTACATTTTTTGTGTACTATATATACCTTGACAACAGTCATAGGGGATCTTGTTGAATATTGATGAAGCACTATAGCATTTCACAGACGCTCATTAGCACAACAAAGCCAATATATACAGATTTGAAACTTGGAGTTGTTCATCAGACAAAACTGTAATTTTTGGTTGAAATAAGAACAGAAGTGTGGCAAGGATGCCTATTGCCACATTGGCAATTCTTGGTGGTTATAGAATGGGTCATGAAGATAGCATATGAAGCCAGAAGTAGAACTCAATGGACACACGGGTTCCGACCTGAGGGTCAAGACTGTGCTAATACCCTTGCCTTCCTATTCCACATCGGGGGAAACCGATAGGAAGATACGTTTAGCACACTTTGTGAGAGGTCAAAACAACACAGGTATAACGCAATCACGTCGGGAAAAAAACTCTCCGGATGAACGCCAAAGAAGAAGAAGAAGAAGAAAATGCATATGGGACAACGATCATGACAATATAGAAAGCAATTGGTAACCTGGATAACTTGATGAAACACCATTTTAAGAAGTGGAATTTTACATATGTTTAAATGACAATGTAGACAAAGTAATAAGCTGACTGTATTGTGTGTATAAGCCCCAACTGAAACATTTCACCGGATGTTTCTTTTCCAGGCGTTGGTGATGGCAATCCAGGTGCAGCCCCGTTAGATTCTGAAGATGACCTGGATTCATCTCTGACCCAAGACGCTGCAAGCCTTGACACTGATGACCTCTCCCCATTTTTGCCCACAACGTCTGCTCCAGTTCCTACTCTGAAACCTGTGCTGGATGGTCGGGTAAGTCTACCTTGGGCAATCTCATCACTACCTCCTCTGTAAATCAGTTTAAAATCTCTCTTCTGTTTCGGTTCTGATTGTGTTCACATATAAATTCAAGGTGCTCAGGAGCCTTTGGCAATTACCAAACATGTTTTTCTTCAAGAGGTGTTTCCATGTTTGTGCACTAAAACAAGAGAAGAGTCCTGTACATTGACCTGAGATATGTTTGATATATGGTGCTAGTTCTTATTTATTTTTATTGACACCTTTCCGTCTTGACAGATAGTTTGTTACATTGTGCTTCAAAAAGGCATAATAATTACAGCCCATGGTGGTAGCAAATGGGACTGATAAGGCCAATTAGCACTGTAAATGTTTGTCCACAGTGGATGCATGTGAACACATGATCATTTCCACTATCGTGCACCATCTTACATCTCGCACGCTCAGTGTGTGACTTATCTGCAATCATTTTCTCCTTTGTCTTTATTCCATTTCTGATATTTTCCCTCCATGCAATACGTTCAGCGGCAACTTGCTCCCAATGTGCATTATCAATGCCTGTATCAATCATGTCCCGCTTACACACATCTTTGTATCGTAGTAGAGGCCGACCCTGAGATCTCCTACCCATCTGTAATTCACCAAAAAAGATGTCCTTTTGTATTCTACCATCATCCATCTTTCTAATGTGTCGTATCCATCTAAGTCTACGAAGACTGAGCATGGAACAAACCGTCACACAACCTGATCTTTCCAATACTTCAGTATGTGTGATTTTGTCTTCCCACTTAATACCAAATATTCTTCGCAGACACCGCATATGAAAGCTGTTTAAACGTTTCTCTTGGTGTGAGTAAGTTGAAAAGGTTTCACTGCCATAAAGAAGAGTACTAAGGACACAGGCTTGATGGACAAGGACTTTTGTTTTGGCAGTAAGTTTCTTGTTCTCCCAGACTCTTTTAGTTAACCTGTTCATTGCTGTTGCTGCCTTACCAATCCTGATGTTGATTTCCTGATCTAGGGATAATTTGCTAATTACCTCTGATTCTAGATATGTAAAATTGTCTAGTAGCTCCTGTTCGGCGTCGTCAATAAAGATTGATGGTACCCCATGTGCACCTTGTGACATAATCGGTGTCTTCTTTTTGCTAATTGTTATACCAAATTCAGAACAAGCATTGGAATATGCAGATAGTAGACGTTGTAATTCTTCCTCAGAGTGCGTCATAATTGCAGCATAATCTGCAAAAAGCAACTCTCTGATTAGTACCCTCCTAATTTTGGTCTTGGCCTTCAGTCTTTGAGCATTGTAGAGTCCCCCATCTGAGCGTGAGTGAATGTATATACCACCATCCTGATCATGAAAGGCATATTTCAGTAGAAGTGAAAAGTATATTCCAAAAAAGGTGGGAGCTAGTACACAACCTTGCTTAATTCCACTCTTGATTTCAAACTCTTCTGAAGTTGCACCATCAAACTTCATTATACCCTTCATGCCTGTGTGGAATGATTCCACAATGGACAGAAGCATTGGTGGGCAGCCAATCTTCTTTAGTGCCTTGAATAGACCCTCACGACTGACCAAATGAAGGGAATAAACAGTTCTGTTCACGGCATGTTTCTTGCATTTGTCGCAATGAGAATATCATGTCAATGGTAGACCAGTTCTGTTGGAAGCCACACTGTAATTCAGGGTAGACTTGATCTCCCAGAACTTGAAGACTGCACAGAACAATTCTGGCAAATACTTTCCCAACAATACACAGAAGTGAGATACCCCTATAGTTGTTGCAGTCACTCCAATCGCCCTTGTTCTTATACAGTGTTATGATACATGAATCTTTGAAATCCTGTTGGACTTGTCCTTCTCGCCAGCATAGTTCTACTAGCTGGTGGATCTGTAGAGTGGGGGGTCTTGCCCACTCCTGATAACCTCTATTGGAATCCCATCCTTACCTGGAGCCTTGCCAGATGCAAGTTCATTTATATCACACTTAACTTCTGTTATGGTAGGTAGTGTTTCCAGGTGGTCAAGAGTTGGCAGGGCCTCTATGGCGTTGAGGGCATCATCCGCTAGTTGGTCTCACTTGAGAAAGCTCCAAATAGTGCTCTACCCGTTTTTCCATCTGCTGTTTCTTATCAGTGATGATTTCTCCAGTCAAGGTTTTCAGTGGTGCTCTTCTTTTGATCATTGGACCACAAGCTTTCTTTATCCCTTCATACATGCTTCTAATGTTTCCCTTATCACTTGCATTTTGAATGGACTCACATAACTTGATCCATTAGTCATTTGCACACTGCCTGGCAGCCTTTTGCACATCCTTCTTAATTTACTTCAGCTCACTGAGAGTGTTACGCGTTGTTCTTTCTTGTTTCTTAAGAGAGCTATCATCTTTTTATCAATCAAGGGCTGCAGTGTCTGGCTGTTTGTCGCAAACCAGTCCTGATTCTTATGATCCACAGTGCCGTAAACCCCTGCCGCTGTTTTACAAAGAGTTTCCTTAAGTTTATCCCACTTTTCACTTGCTGTACAATTATCTGATGTATCAGTGAAAGCGTCTTAAAGTTGCTGTTGGAAATCAAAGCACTTATCAGGATCGTGGGTGTTAATAATGTTAATCCTGGTGCTAGATTTGTGTTTAGCTGTGTAGATTCTCTTTGGTCTCAGTCTAACCCTTGCAACAACCAAAGAATGATCCATATCGCAGTCAGCACTGTGGTAACTTAGATTTAATGATGTTTGGTTCAGATGTTGTCTCTGTATGTTGATGAAGTCTAGCTGATACCAATGGCCGGATCTTGGATGTTTCCATGAGACCTTATGCAGCTCTTTTGTTTAAAAAAAGGAGTTTGTAATACGTAGGTCATTTCTCGTGCAATGCTCCATCAGCCTTTGCCCATTTTCATTCATGCGACCGATATTGTTATTTCCAAGCACATTGGCCATGAACTCAAGCCTTTGTCCACACGAGCATTGAAATCACCAATCATATAAATGTAGTCGGATTTTGCAACTGCCTTGATCACAGAGTGTAACTTCTCATAGAACGAATCCTTCACTTCATCAGAGGAAGTGGGTGTTGGTGCATATGCAGTGACAATGGTGGCAAAACCAAAAGAGGTTGCCAGACGCAGGGATAATAGTCTTTCATTACCTCCAGCTGGAATTTCAATCATTCCCAGTAGCGAATTCTTCACTGCAAAGCCCACACCATGTTGCCTTTTTTCTGCCTGCTCTACCCTTCCAGAAAAAGGTGTCATTGTTTTCCCTGAGTGACCCTTCCTCAACGAGGCGAGTCTCCTGCAGGCCAGCAATATCAATGTTAAGATGACTGAGTTTGGCATCAATTACAGCCGTTTTTCTCACATCGTCAATATTGGTCAAGTCGGTGGAAAATCCTGGACACATGGTTCTCATGTTCCAGATTGCAAGCCGTAGCTTGAGGTTTCAATTTTTCTTTTTAATAGTACCTAGTGTATTGCTCTTACAGCCTGCAATTCAGATTTTGTCCAAGCCCTAAGCACCCATTGAAGCAGGCAGGCTGTGGCTGATCAGCACCCAATTGGCCGGGGGATGCTCGGCTTGAGGCGGGCGGTAGCTGATCAGTGACACCTGTAGGTGTCTCCCACCGTCAGAGGCTACCCGTGGTGCCCCATGTCCAAGACAGTTGAAAAGGACTTATAATCCATAACTGCTATCTCTCGCTTTGATTACGAGACCTCTTAAGACCATGAATGGAGTTATATCTCTCCATAGCACAAAGCCTGGGCTAAAATATAGAGATCATGTATTACCCAAGCAGCATGATCCCTCTCTCGGCCTGCCTAGTTCACTCCAGAGGAATGGTAACACCAATATATCTGGAACAAGACAAGCTGCAGAAGCTGCCAGATCAGCAAAGCAATGCTTTAACTGTCTGCCTGTTGGAGCTTCAATCCTAGACCAGCTGCCAACCAAGGCTTAGGTATTTTGTCTTTAGGTTGCATTTCTTCGCATCAGGATAAGGCTTGCACCCTTCCAGTTACACTCTTCTGCCCGAAACCGTTGGCACAATGTGGGGTGTAGGTTTGGTAAGCTCCGCCCAACATTCGGCGCTAACAGAAAGCAGGTAGTACCGTTTACTATCATATGGTAGCTCAGCCATATCTGACTAAGACCTGACTAAAGGTGGTAGTACAGTATTTGATATATGGTGGTAGTACAGTATTTGATATATGGTGGTAGTGCAGTATTTGATATATGGTGGTAGTGCAGTATTTGATATATGGTGGTAGTGCAGTATTTGATATATGGTGGTAGTGCAGTATTTGATATATGGTGGTAGTACAGTATTTGATATATGGTGGTAGTACAGTATTTGATATATGGTGGTAGTACAGTATTTGATATATAGGGTAGTACAATATTTGATATATGGTGGTAGTACAGTATTTGATATATGGTGGTAGTACAGTATTTGATATATAGGGTAGTACAGTATTTGATATATGGTGGTAGTACAGTATTTGATATATGGTGGTAGTACAGTATTTGATATATGGTGGTAGTACAGTATTTGATATATGGTGGTAGTACAGTATTTGATATATGGTGTAGTACAGTATTTGATATATGGTGGTAGTACAGTATTTGATATATGGGGTAGTGCAGTATTTGATATATGGTGTAGTACAGTATTTGATATATGGTGGTAATACAGTATTTGATATATGGTGGTAGTACAGTATTTGATATATGGTGGTAGTACAGTATTTGATATATGGTGGTAGTACAGTATTTGATATATGGGGTAATGCAGTATTTGATATATGGTGGTAGTACAGTATTTGATATATGGTGGTAGTACAGTATTTGATATATGGTGGTAGTACAGTATTTGATATATGGTGGTAGTACAGTATTTGATATATGGTGGTAGTACAGTATTTGATATATGGTGGTAGTACAGTATTTGATATATGGTGGTAGTACAGTATTTGATATATGGTGGTAGTACAGTATTTGATATATGGTGGTAGTGCAGTATTTGATATATGGTGGTAGTGCAGTATTTGATATATGGTGGTAGTACAGTATTTGATATATGGTGGTAGTGCAGTATTTGATATATGGTGGTAGTACAGTATTTGATATATGGTGGAAGTACAGTATTTGATATATGGTGGTAGTACAGTATTTGATATATAGGGTAGTACAATATTTGATATATGGTGGTAGTACAGTATTTGATATATGGTGGTAGTACAGTATTTGATATATAGGGTAGTACAGTATTTGATATATGGTGGTAGTACAGTATTTGATATATGGTGGTAGTACAGTATTTGATATATGGTGGTAGTACAGTATATGATATATGGTGGTAGTACAGTATTTGATATATGGTGTAGTACAGTATTTGATATATGGTAGTAGTACAGTATTTGATATATGGGGTAGTGCAGTATTTGATATATGGTGTAGTACAGTATTTGATATATGGTGGTAATACAGTATTTGATATATGGTGGTAGTACAGTATTTGATATATGGTGGTAGTACAGTATTTGATATATGGTGGTAGTACAGTATTTGATATATGGTGTAGTACAGTATGTGATATATGGTGGTAGTACAGTATTTGATATATGGGGTAGTGCAGTATTTGATATATGGTGGTAGTACAGTATTTGATATATGGTGGTAGTACAGTATTTGATATATGGTGGTAGTACAGTATTTGATATATGGTGGTAGTACAGTATTTGATATATGGTGGTAGTACAGTATTTGATATATGGTGGTAGTACAGTATTTGATATATGGTGGTAGTACAGTATTTGATATATGGTGGTAGTACAGTATTTGATATATGGTGGTAGTACAGTATTTGATATATGGTGGTAGTACAGTATTTGATATATGGTGGTAGTACAGTATTTGATATATGGTTGTAGTAGTACAGTATTTGATATATGGTTGTAGTAGTACAGTATTTGATATATGGTGGTAGTACAGTATTTGATATATGGTGGTAGTAGTACAGTATTTGATATATGGTGGTAGTACAGTATTTGATATATGGTGGTAGTAGTACAGTATTTGATATATGGTGGTAGTACAGTATTTGATATATGGTGGTAGTACAGTATTTGATATATGGTGGTAATACAGTATTTGATATATGGTGGTAGTACAGTATTTGATATATGGTGGTAGTACAGTATTTGATATATGGTGGTAGTACAGTATTTGATATATGGTGGTAGTAGTACAGTATTTGATATATGGGGTAGTACAGTATTTGATATATGGTGGCAATACAGTATTTGATATATGGTGGTAATACAGTATTTGATATATGGTGGTAGTACAGTATTTGATATATGGTGGTAGTACAGTATTTGATATATGGTGGTAGTACAGTATTTGATATATGGGGTAGTACAGTATTTGATATATGGTGGTAATACAGTACTTGATATATGGTGGTAATACAGTATTTGATATATGGTGGTAGTACAGTATTTGATATATGGTGGTAGTACAGTATTTGATATATGGTGGTAGTATAGTATTTGATATATAGGGTAGTACAGTATTTGATATATGGTGGTAATACAGTATTTGATATATGGTGGTAATACAGTATTTGATATATGGTGGTAGTACAGTATTTGATATATGGTGGTAGTACAGTATTTGATATATGGAGTAGTACAGTATTTGATATATGGTGGTAGTACAGTATTTGATATATGGTGGTAGTACAGTATTGATATATGGGGTAGTACAGTATTTGATATATGGTGGTAATACAGTATTTGATATATGGTGGTAGTACAGTATTTGATATATGGTGGTAGTACAGTATTTGATATATGGTGGTAATACAGTATTTGATATATGGTGGTAGTAGTACAGTATTTGATATATGGGGTAGTACAGTATTTGATATATGGTGGTAATACAGTATTTGATATATGGTGGCAATACAGTATTTGATATATGGTGGTAGTACAGTATTTGATATATGGTGGTAGTACAGTATTTGATATATGGTGGTAGTACAGTATTTGATATATGGTGGTAGTACAGTATTTGATATATGGGGTAGTACAGTATTTGATATATGGTGGTAATACAGTATTTGATATATGGTGGTAATACAGTATTTGATATATGGTGGTAGTACAGTATTTGATATATGGTGGTAGTACAGTATTTGATATATGGTGGTAGTACAGTATTTGATATATAGGGTAGTACAGTATTTGATATATGGTGGTAGTACAGTATTTGATATATAGGGTAGTACAGTATTTGATATATGGTGGTAATACAGTATTTGATATATGGTGGTAGTAATACAGTAGTTGATATATGGTGGTAGTACAGTATTTGATATATGGTGGTAATACAATATTTGATATATGGTGGTAATACAGTATTTGATATATGGTGGTAGTACAGTATTTGATATATGTTGGTAATACAGTATTTGATATATGGTGGTAGTACAGTATTTGATATATGGGGTAGTACAGTATTTGATATATGGTGGTAGTACAGTATTTGTATAGACCAGTCAGCACTCATACCAGCCCCCTTTACATCCAGAACATTTCATGGTACCCCGTTTAGTGGCCAACATGAACACAGCCATGTTTCAGCCAGTGAAATATTGCTGTGTATTTAATTCCTGTCTATGGGCTTTGAACATATGGCTTTGAGTAGTGAGACATGACTGTGTTAATTAAATTCCTGGCTGTTGGCAGTCAGATATTGCTGTGGATATTAAACCTTTATCTTTTGGTAATGAAACCTGGCTGTAGCATTTAATCCATTGTTGTGGGTATTGAGCCCATGGTTGTGGGTATAAAACCCATGGTTGTGGGTATTGAGCCCATGGTTTTTCGTATTGAGCCCATGGTTTTGGGTATATAACTCGTGGTTGTGGGTATATAACTCGTGGTTGTGGGTATATAACCCGTGGTTGTGGGTATATAACCCATTGTTGTGGGTATATAACCCGTGGTTGTGGGTATATAACTCATGGTTGTGGGTATATAACCCATAGTTATGGGTATATAACCCATAGTCGTGGGTATATAACCCATAGTTCTGGGTATTTAACCCATGGTTGTGGGTATATAACCCATAGTTGTGGGTATATAACCCATAGTTGTGGGTATATAACCCATAGTTCTGGGTATATAATTCATAGGTGTTGGTATATAACCCAGTTGTGGGTATTTAACCCATTGTTGTGGGTATATAACCCATGGTTGTGGGTATTGAGCCCATGGTTGTGGGTATTGAGCCCATGTTTGTGGGTATTGAGCCCAATGCTGTGGGTATTGAGCCCAATGCTGTGGGTATTGAGCCCAATGCTGTGGGTATTGAGCCCAATGCTGTGGGTATTGAGCCCAATGCTGTGGGTATTGAGCCCATTGCTGTGGATATTGAGCCCTTTGCTGTGGGTATATAACCCATGGTTGTGGGTATATAACCCATAGTTGTGGGTATATAACCCATAGTTGTGGGTATATAACCCATAGTTCTGGGTATATAATTCATAGGTGTTGGTATATAACCCATAGTTGTGGGTATTTAACCCATTGTTGTGGGTATATAATCCATGGTTGTGGGTATTGAGCCCATGGTTGTGGGTATTGAGCCCATGGTTGTGGGTATTGAGCCCAATGCTGTGGGTATTGAGCCCAATGCTGTGGGTATTGAGCCCAATGCTGTGGGTATTGAGCCCTTTGCTGTGGGTATTGAACCCATGGTATTGAGCCCAATGCTGTGAGAAGTTAAGCCCTGACATTGATATTGAACCTGGCTGTAATAAAAGAAAAATCAAATATAAATAACAATTTAAAAGTCTCGCATGTGCTGAAAGCTGAGATAGAAAATATTATCGCGGGAATGAAAGATGGTACAATGTCAGGACCAGACAATATTAATGTAGAGATATATGATGTATTGTGAGAATATTTTTTGTTTATGTTGCACATCCCTTACAGGACTTTGCAGTCAACACCAGCAATTTGCAGCTGCTGTTGATGTACTAGGCAAGTTTTACGTTCAGTAGTTTGCTATTGCTTTCTGAACGACCGGCTCACATACCCCCGTAAGTGAAACGCGCAGCGCGATCCGCTACTGATTCTGCGGTAGCTTTTTTCCCCAGTGGATATACGGACTTACGAACAACGTCGTTAACACCTTGGCCAGGGAGACGGCTGTGAGAATATGGTATAGAGGAAATGTCAAAGATCCTAAATACGATATATGACACCGGAGAAACTTCATCAAACATCTACAGGTCAGTTTTCATCTCAATGCCTAAAAGACACGAACAGCAGAATTGCAGGTCACATAGAAAAATTAGCCCAGCGAGTCTCGTCAATCAAACTAGTTTCTCACATTATACTGCTAAGAATTAGGAAATATCATATGACCAGAAATGTCAGAAATTCAGTTCAGGTTTGTCATAGATAAAGGCCATGGAATGTATTTTCACTTGATCGATGTTCAGACAGATGCAGCCAGGTGCAAAAGAACCTATATTTATGTTTTATAGACTATTCACTAGCTGTTGATAAAGCGAAATGTCAAGACATTTTCAACATATTTCTGAACTCAGTATAAATGGGAAGGATGTCAGGAAAATAAGGAATACATACTGGGAGCAAGAATCTGGCATTAGATATTAAGGAGAACTTAATGAATTCAGAGCAGTTATAATAGACGTTATACAAGCATTTGCGTTATCAAGATACTTGTCTTACACACTTACAGTGAAATACTGAACATATTGAGGCCAAAGTGAAAACGTTCTGAGATATTCAAATGATCCAGTTTTAATGCAGATTCCAAAAGCTGTCTGTAATTCCTTCTATACAATTTGTTGGAATAGAAGAGAAAGAAGTACTATTTTGCAACATCAGTATAGCCATATATTAGGGACGTTCATTTGAAACCCGTTCCATTGGCTTTATTACAAAAGTTTGAAAGAAACATTAACAAGTGTGGTAGAATTAAACAAAGCATTCATTTTGAATGAATTATGCACCATGGGTTGGTCAGAAGAAGTCGCCGTAGGCATTCAAACATCCCATTGTTAGGTAGGCAGCGAATGTCGTCCACAAAAGAGGATTGTGGTTGCTCACTGAACCAATTGTTTACTGCGTTCATTACGTCTGCATCTGTGTGAAATCGTTGTCTCTTGAGAGCTTTTTTTTTAGAGGTCCGAACAAATGAAAATCACATGGTGACAAATCAGGACTATAGGCTGGATGTTGCAGAATTTCCCACTTCTTCCTTGCTAATACTTCCTGCACAATCTTTGCGACATGCGAACGAGCATTATCGTGCAACAAAATCACACCGCGAGAAAGCATGCCCGGTCGTTTATTCTTGATGGATTTTTGCAGCTTGTCTAGTTTTGCAAGTAGTGGGTAGAGTTGATGTTGACACCAGGTTCTTTAAAGTCGGCCAACAATAGCCCTTCATGGTCAAAGAATGCACTCAGCATAATCTTACCAGCGGAAACCTGTAACTTGAATTGTTTGGCTTTTGATGATTGTCGTGAAATACTGAGAGTTAATGATTCCCAGATAGACGACTGTATACACCGACTAACCAGGCAGAAGAAGGGTTAACAAACCAGGCAGGCGAACGGTTAATTCCCGAGTTAAAAACAACGAAGTGACCAGGCGAATGTGTTTATAGGTCAAGACACGGAAGTGCCCACCGACAGCCAGGTAAATCTGTCGCGTGGAAAAATTGGTTTGCAACAAAGGCAGACAGCATTATTGGACAGCATATTGCGGTCTGGGTGAATGAATAACGGAAAAGTTCCAGTTCTGTAATTTTCCACTAAAAGGTGATAATGAAGTAGGGACTTGAGATGTCCAGCAATGTCAAGGACTATGCGGCAAAAATGACCGATATAAAGAGGGTCGATTCTTTGTGTAAGTTTAGTGTGTGTTCCAAACTGACCTGAAGGAGATATGTTCTTGAGTGGGAATAGAAATACACGTCCCTAATGATGGAAAGAGGGGATAATAGTGTGTTATTCGCTAAGTGTTTTTTCAATTCCAAGAACATAGATGCCTAAATAAGGTATAAAGATATTAGATATAGTTTAGCATAGGAATATAGATGTGTGTGAATAGCAATTACCATTTCTTTCTATTAGTAGATAGTTTAGACTTTGGTGAATTCATATGTCTTATGCGGGTGTTCACTTCGGAAGCCTTATCATTATGGCTGGAGAAGGACACTTGCATAAGTAGTAGAAAGGGGCGGCTGCTTATCACTGGATTTGTTATACTTTTCCAGGTTCCACTCTCCTAGTGAAAGCAGAGAAGAGATGAAGAGGAATACCCTTGAGTAAACAAAGTACTTACATGGAACAAAACAGAATATGAACATATTTACGATGAAGAAAGAAATAAGTTAAAATAAATACAGAACACTGTATGCTCAACCGAATATAACCCTAAGGCCCTGAAAGAGAAGAGATGAAGAGGAATACCCTTGAGTAAACAAAGAAGAAAGAATAGACAATTAGAGACATTGATATTAATCTATAGACAATAGGAATAACTGTGACGAGGTGGTGGTTTTTTCGATGTTGGATATGCACCGTCATGAAACAGACTCGAGCGCAGTCATAAACTTACGGGACTTTTATTACGGTACAGTGACTCAGTGGTGAACAGTTTTTGTTTCATTCAATAACGGATTTACCATCAGATTCAAGCATACGGATAATCCCGGGTGAGCTCTGTCCTGTTTGATGTGCTGTCCTGTGATCTTGAAGAATGAATGGGCGAGAAACAACACCGCTGATAGACATGCAGAGTTCTTTCTAACACCAACCATAGAACACCCTATCAACTACACTTACAAAATCAATACATACACCAGACATAGTTTTATTAATAAATCTTTTGTTTATTGTTGAAAGAAACTGTTGTCGGAGTATGTGTTGAGAGAATAACAGAGAGAGAGTGAAACCACTAGATATATGGAAGGGAAGACAGAAGAGAGGAGTGGAGACTAAAGTCAGGCAATAATCCCAACAGATAATAAGTTGAAGATGTACTTGTTGATTCCCACTCTCCTCTCGGGGAAGAACAGGACATAATTGGTGGAGCGAGCGGGGTAGGAAAAATACCCATATGACCTGGGCATAACAGGGCATATGCATAGAGGGGTACCTGCATGTTGGGACATACTGATTGGAATAAAAGGAAAAGAAGTATATATTGATGACTTTTAATGGAAGGACGTCCATTGGATATATGGTGCCATTACATTTATGGTAGAAACAGTTCATTAATGCTGGTGACTTTACAGTGAGAAAGTTCCAGACAGAGTGAATGTGGATAGGTGGTAAGACACATTACATACCTAGTCACACGGTCACACGTCTACATAAGTCTTTATCCTATATCTCCTCTTGTGGATGAGAGAGTGGTTGTGATGTACTGTGTGGTGTTGTAGAGTTATAATATTAGATAGACATAGATAAATGATATAGGTTCTAGGTAGGAACATAATTGTATAGTGAGTATTTTTTTACTGCCTTGAGGTGTCTTTACGCAACGTGCTGACTTACCTGCTTTAACTATGGCAACTCCTAAAGTAACTACAGCCGAACTGAGGGCCAACGGGGAGGCAATTGGTTTAGCTGGGTCCGAGCTAACTGATTACATCCAGGAAAGAGAGCGAGAGATTCGTCAAGCGGAACGAGAAGAGCGGAAGGCCGAGTTGGAAGTGAGAAGAATAGAGGTGGAGACCAAGCGACTGGAAATGGAACAAGAGGCCAAGAAAATGGACCAGGAGGCCAAGAAACTGGAAATGGACCAGGAGACCAAGCGACTGGAAATGGAACAAGAGGCCAGGAAAATGGACCAGGAGACCAAGAAACTGGAAATGGAACATGAATACCGCTTGAAAGAGTTGGAGCTCAAGACACAAACTAAGGGTGAAATAGATGCAGCAGAAGGAAGTTCATCTTCACCTGGGGCAACCAACATGAGTGGACATGGTTACCATGCCATGATGTTTCCCTTAGCTGTCTACGATCAGTCTAAGGAACGCTTTGACCAGTACGCATCTCGTTTCGAAGCAATGTCAGTCGCTATGGGACTGGATAGGAGCAGGTGGGCTCTTAAATTATCCCAGGGATTAATCGGGTCGGGATTTGAGGTGTACACACGCTTACCACCAGGACAGGAAAATAATTACCAGGAATTAAAAGCCGCTTTGATGAAACATTTTGACATCACAGCACAAACGTATAGGAAGAAGTTTAGATCGGCTAGACGAGAGCCGGGAGAACTATTCGCCGCCTACAGTCTAAGGCTGAAATCCTATCTCCAGAAATGGATGGACTTGGCAGAATTCAAGAGGGATTATGAGAGTCTCGAAGAGATGATGGTGGTCGACCAGATGCGAAAGAAAATGTCGAAACCTCTCAGAACCTTCTTAGGAGAACAAGGGGCGGAACGGATTGATGTTGTGAATAAGCTGGCAGAACGATTCGTGGAAGTACATGGTGAAACTGAGGAACTAAGTACACCAACAAAAGGTCAGGAGAAACCAGAGAAAAAGAAACCTAAAAACTGGGAAGGAGAAAAAGGGGAACCTTATATAAAGCACACAGAGGAGAGTTCAGAGAAGGTGAAGGAAGGAAACAAGAACACCTCGAATTCTCAAGCGAAACGACCGTGGTCTGAGAGGTGGTGTTCATTCTGCAAGGTACCATCGCATAACACGAAGGACTGCAGATCGAAACCTAAAAGTTCTTACTTCGCAGCATGCAAAGTGATTCCTACATCGGTGATCACAGACAAGGCTGAGGTTGGCGAAGGAGAAAGGAACACAAAGGACACACGGAAACCTAGGAAGGGAACATGGTGTACACACTGCCAGTCGATAACACATAATACTGTGGACTGCAGATGCAAGGCAAACGATGCCAATTGCATAACCAACCTCGAGGAATCAAAAGAAGAAGGCAAGGAAACGGTCAAGGAGATGAAAGACACTCAGGACCAAGAGAGACCACCTGTGGTTGAACTGATTGAAGTCAATGGCCAGCAGGTTGCTTGTCTCTACGATACAGGTTTGGATGGGGAAGCGGTGGTGGACGCCAGCTTGGTAAGCCCAGACCAACTTACAGGGGAGACCATAGAGCTAAAGCCGGCAATGAGGAGTGCTGTTACCATGACGCTGCCAATCGCCAAGGTGGAGATTAAATCCAGGTACGTCACGGGCATTATTCCTGCGGCGGTATTAGCTGACTCCCTATTCCCAATGATCATTGGCACGAAATATGTCTTTTTGGGGATGCCGAAACAGCCAGCCCAAAAGGGAACAGTAACCAGGGGATCTCAGGGGAAGGGAAAAGAGGCAGAGACTCTATGCGACAACTCAGGGATAGGAGAATTGCATACTGCCCAGAGGAAGGATACTACGTTGCATCCTTGCTACAGGAAGCTGCAAAGAAGTGCTGAGCCACCAGAACGGGGACAGTACTTTCTGAAGAATCAACTACTCTATCGGAGAGCTGGGAGGGGAGATAACCTGCATGAGCAGTGGGTGGTTCCAGAGACCCACCGTCCTCACATTCTTCAGAGTGGACACATCATAGGCGAGAATCGACATATGGGTGTCAGAGAGACCTTGCAGCAAATATCCGGCCATTATTGCTGGCCAGGAATGACCGGAGATGTACGCCGGTGGGTGAAGTCTTGTTCGGAGTGCCAGAAAGCACCACCCAACAAGCGAATTAAGAGGAAACTAGCTCTTAAAGTGGAAGACAAAGTGGAAGTGTGGAGTCCAGCAGAGACCAATATACTCCAAGTAGGATGGAAAGGACCTTATCCTGTGGAAAAGGTGGTGTCCAAGAACATCTACAAAATACGGATCGGGGAAGAGAAGAAAAATCTCCCTAGACATCTCATTAGGAAATATGAAGAGAGATCCGGGAGCACCGCTTCGCACTTTATGGTGATGGCAGCCATTGGGACAAAAGTTACCAGTTCAGACGAAGACCAGAGATCGCCAGTACAACCTAGGAGGGCCTATGGGACAGTACGTGATAGGTCAGATTTACCCAACGACAGGAGGAGGGAAATCACAAGTCAGGGAAAGGACAAGAGTGAAAGTTTCACCGGTAACCAAGTTCAGAAGGGGTGGGTAACGTCGGGAAAGGCGAGAATTACCCAGGACTCCAACCGAAGATTGGCTGACCAGATGCAATATCGCCCAAGATGGTCCTGGAAGCAAAAGTCCAGGAGATTTGGGAAAGACGACTCGGTCCATCGAGGACGAGGTGGAACATCCCCAGAGGCAAAGCCGGGGGAAACCAAGAGGACATGGAAGCAGTGTTACAATCAAGATGGGACAATCCGTTTGTATTGTGAGCCGTCGCTGACGCAAGTCGAAAGTAGGTCGACCGGACGTACAGGAGCGAGGAGCCAACACTAGTTTCAGTCGTTAGTAGTATAGTAGGGTGTCAATTAGAGCGCCTACTGGATAATGTGAGGATCCAATCATATCATCAACACGTGATGTTAATAGCTACTTCGCAGAAGCTCAACGCACGGTGGATGTGATGGACGTTGTTGCTGCAACTGGACTTCACAGTGGAATACATTCTTGGTAAGGAGAAGGTATGAGCAGATTTCTTATCCAGACATCCAGCTCCGGAGGAAGAAGACTAGGATTGTGGATCATGGGAATCAAACCTACAGTGAGAAAGATTCGACGCGGTCTAATCTCTTAAGACGGGGCCTATGTCGTGAAATACTGAGAGTTAATGATTCCCAGATAGACGACTGTATACACCGACTAACCAGGCAGAAGAAGGGTTAACAAACCAGGCAGGCGAACGGTTAATTCCCGAGTTAAAAACAACGAAGTGACCAGGCGAATGTGTTTATAGGTCAAGACACGGAAGTGCCCACCGACAGCCAGGTAAATCTGTCGCGTGGAAAAATTGGTTTGCAACAAAGGCAGACAGCATTATTGGACAGCATATTGCGGTCTGGGTGAATGAATAACGGAAAAGTTCCAGTTCTGTAATTTTCCACTAAAAGGTGATAATGAAGTAGGGACTTGAGATGTCCAGCAATGTCAAGGACTATGCGGCAAAAATGACCGATATAAAGAGGGTCGATTCTTTGTGTAAGTTTAGTGTGTGTTCCAAACTGACCTGAAGGAGATATGTTCTTGAGTGGGAATAGAAATACACGTCCCTAATGATGGAAAGAGGGGATAATAGTGTGTTATTCGCTAAGTGTTTTTTCAATTCCAAGAACATAGATGCCTAAATAAGGTATAAAGATATTAGATATAGTTTAGCATAGGAATATAGATGTGTGTGAATAGCAATTACCATTTCTTTCTATTAGTAGATAGTTTAGACTTTGGTGAATTCATATGTCTTATGCGGGTGTTCACTTCGGAAGCCTTATCATTATGGCTGGAGAAGGACACTTGCATAAGTAGTAGAAAGGGGCGGCTGCTTATCACTGGATTTGTTATACTTTTCCAGGTTCCACTCTCCTAGTGAAAGCAGAGAAGAGATGAAGAGGAATACCCTTGAGTAAACAAAGTACTTACTTGGAACAAAACAGAATATGAACATATTTACGATGAAGAAAGAAATAAGTTAAAATAAATACAGAACACTGTATGCTCAACCGAATATAACCCTAAGGCCCTGAAAGAGAAGAGATGAAGAGGAATACCCTTGAGTAAACAAAGAAGA
Organism: Cepaea hortensis; assembly: GCA_963921405.1. Classification (NCBI taxonomy): domain Eukaryota; kingdom Metazoa; phylum Mollusca; class Gastropoda; order Stylommatophora; family Helicidae; genus Cepaea; species Cepaea hortensis. The sequence goes on from OY992888.1 coordinate 54,030,877, forward strand.
AAGAATAGACAATTAGAGACATTGATATTAATCTATAGACAATAGGAATAACTGTGACGAGGTGGTGGTTTTTTCGATGTTGGATATGCACCGTCATGAAACAGACTCGAGCGCAGTCATAAACTTACGGGACTTTTATTACGGTACAGTGACTCAGTGGTGAACAGTTTTTGTTTCATTCAATAACGGATTTACCATCAGATTCAAGCATACGGATAATCCCGGGTGAGCTCTGTCCTGTTTGATGTGCTGTCCTGTGATCTTGAAGAATGAATGGGCGAGAAACAACACCGCTGATAGACATGCAGAGTTCTTTCTAACACCAACCATAGAACACCCTATCAACTACACTTACAAAATCAATACATACACCAGACATAGTTTTATTAATAAATCTTTTGTTTATTGTTGAAAGAAACTGTTGTCGGAGTATGTGTTGAGAGAATAACAGAGAGAGAGTGAAACCACTAGATATATGGAAGGGAAGACAGAAGAGAGGAGTGTAGACTAAAGTCAGGCAATAATCCCAACAGATAATAAGTTGAAGATGTACTTGTTGATTCCCACTCTCCTCTCGGGGAAGAACAGGACAATGATCCAGCATGCTTCCATTGCATTCTCTCTATTGCTACTCGGCTCAAAGTGGTGATACCATGATTCATCGCCTGCCACTATGCGGAAGAGAAATGCATCACCCTCCACTCTGTAATGCAGCATGTGGTTCAAACACCATCCCATGCTTTCCTCTTTTTGGTGGTCGGTCAACATCTGTAGTACCTACAGTGAACACACCTTCCGATATTGCAGTTTCTTACGAACGACCTTTTGAATTGTCCCAATGGACACATCAGATTCTTTCGCTAGCCAACGTATGCTTCGACAACGGTTCATCTGTAATGCTGCATCAATTTTGGCGATGGTTTATTCTGTTGCAACAATATGCGCTTGACACGGCTGTCGAAGATCTGTCGTGAACTGACGTTCTTTCCGAAACATTCGTGCCCAGTCTGTCACTGTTGTCTTCGACACACATTTATTACCGTACGCTGCCTGCATTCTTCGATGAATGTCCACTGGTCGACATCCTTCAAATAAAAGAAACTGAATCACCGCTCTTTGAGCTTCTTTGGACGGATTTGGGATCAACCCAGTACTTATCACATGACTATGACATGATCATGTTCAACGTCGCAATTACGCGCGGTGCGGCCCGAACGGATTTCAAATGAACGCCCCTTATACATGGTGGCTTTCAAGGAAACACACATTTCAGTGTGCTGTGCATATAGTAAGTAAAACATAGGACCACTTTCCACACCATGAGTTCGTATTGGGCAAATAGTGCTAGCCGCATAGACCAATCGGTACTCAACAGATGATGTGCTGAATGTCACACCAGCCTCCTTTGCTTCCCATAACAATTCCTGGCACCCGGCGTAGACTGGTTTGATCTGGGAGCTCTAGATTTCTGAATTATAATAGTCACCAAAAAATAAGCTATCATTAATGTGGTTTAGTGTTACATTCCAACAAATGATAAAAAACAAAACAAATGATAATTATAAATTAGCTGAGGTAGAATTTTACACGAAGTTTCAAACTGCAACAGGTAATCAAAGAAACAGCAATATCAAAATATTGATTGATGACCCGAGTGATAACGTAGGATCTGAAAACAGAGGTTATGAAGAGGTCGTGGGGAAATATGAATTTTGGGTAATCGAGAAAAATTTATAATTATTAAGACATTTGTGCACAGTGTATCAATATTTCATAGGCAGAAGTGTTTTTCCACGTTAATAAATACATAAAGCATCGTTGTAGCACCAGACCACAATACAGAAAGTTAAACTGATCATGCCTGCATTAACGAGAAAAGTGGATCTCAGAATAGCCAATCAGTAATTAAACAGCACGAAAGCTACAGGCGGTAGAGATGTGGTTTATGAGAAGAATGTTGAGCATATCAGGGACAGAGAAGTAACCTCACACATAGGCGGTAGAGATGTGGTTTATGAGAAGAATGTTGAGCATATCAGGGACAGAGAATTAACCTCACACAGAATTAGTGACATTGTGGGCATCACGCAATCTTTACATGGCGTAACAGTTCTTAGAAGTGCAGATGTAGATTCAGATTACCATTTGCTGATTTAATTTGCAGGTAAAAGTAAGTTGAAACTCAAGATATAAGAGATGCAATAATATCTTATAAACATCAACATCAATAGAATGTCGGATAACTTAGAAACCAAACAGCTAAGAAACAATCTATGATCACAGACTCTGCAACAAGTAGTAGACGATAGGTGAGTAAGATATAGAGAGAGAGAGAGAGAGAGAGAGAGAGAGAGAGAGAGAGAGAGAGAGAGAGAGAGAGAGAGAGAGAGAGAGGAAGACAGACAGACAAAGAGAAACAGACAGACAGGCAGGCAGGCAGGCAGACAGGCAGACAGACAGATGAATAATATGAGCAGGAAGTAGAGGAAGTTAGAGGTGACAGCATGGAATATGATTGTTGTGCATGAGTGGCTTGAGGGCTTATGCTCGAATGAGAGGTAGAGCACAGAAGAAGAAGAACAAAAAGAACGAAAAGAAGAAGGGACATCAGACAGAAGATGTCACACAGAGATGAAGACTACAACCTTCATATCCAAACTCGTTTACAAGAATAAGTATCATCATAAAAAACAAATATTATGACAAACACAAAAAGTCACTTGCTGAAAAGTCTGTTCTTCTGAAGTGATGAAGCGACTCTAGGAACTGACCGTGTTTGCTAGAAGAATGTTGAAAACATGGTGGGCAGAGAAGAGAATACATACAGATAAACTGACAGATACATTAAAGACATTAGGAGAAGACAGTAATGGAGCATATCAAAAACATCCATAGGCAGATACATCGATAGGGAATATCAATAGAAAGATACATCGATAAGGCATATGAATAGAAAATACATCGATAGGGCATATCAACAGAAGGGATATCTATAGGGCATATCAATAGAAGAGACATCCACGGGGCATATCAATAGAAGATACATCCATAGGGGCATATCAACAGAAGAGACATACACATGGCATAACAGTAGAAGAGACACCCGTAAGGCACATCAATATAAGAGACATCTGTAGGGCGCATCAATAGAAGACACATCCAAGGGGCATATCTATAGAATATAAATCGATAGGGCATATCAATAGAAGAGACATGCATAGGGCATATCAATAGAAGAGACATCCGTAAGGCACATTAATAGAAGAGACATCTGTAGGGCGCATCAATAGAAGAGACATCCAAGGGGCATGTCAATAGAAGATACATCGATAGGGCATATCAATAGACCAGACATCCGTAAGGCACATCAATAGAAGAGACATCTATAGGGTATATCAATAGAAGATATATCCATAGGGGCATATCATTAGAAGAGACATACATAGGGCATATCAATAGAAGAGAAATCCCTAAAGCACATCAATAGAAGAGACATCTGTAGGGCGCATCAATAGAAGACACATCCAAGGGGCATATCTATAGAATATAAATCGATAGAGCATATCAATAGAAGAGATATGCATAGGGCATATCAATAGAAGAGACTTCCGTAAGGCACATCAATAGAAGAGACATCTATAGGGTATATCAATAGAAGATATATCTATAGGGGCATATCATTAGAAGAGACATACATAGGGCATATCAATAGAAGAGAAATCCCTAAGGCACATCAATAGAAGATACATCTGTAGGGCGCATCAATAGAAGAGACATCCAAGGGGCATATCAATAGAGTATAAATCGATAGGGCATATCAGTAGAAGAGACACCCGTAAAGCACATCAATTAGGAGAGTTGGCATAGACAAAGTAACCTTATGTAGAAAAATATTAGGCAAGAGAAGCAAAGTTAGATCAAGAAAGATGTATATGGAAAGTTTAAAACACCTGGCAACGAACTGTAATATTGACAACACCAACGTAACTGAAATATTAATATCTTTGCCGTAAGAGGCCACTAAAGAGGGTTGGTGTAGACTGGAAATACTATTGTGTAGGAATCTTCAGCCGCAAAATGTAACCAATGGTTGAACAAGGGGTTGAGTCGGTTGAGGTCCAGTGCTCCATTCGAAGATGAGAGGCAGAAGAAGAGGAAGATAGAACAGTATTTGCTGATTATCGAAAGTAAATACTCGTAATTTATATGATTTCAGTTTTTGTTTTATTTGTTAAATGTTATAGAAGTGCAAAAGTCGGCACATTTTATGTATGGATGCAAATGCTGGCCGTTGAGTCAAAAACCGACATCACAACACTGGGGACATTTCTATACGTGCCACGTCCTCATCTTCATCAGCGATTGAAGAGTCCCAATATTAATTGTGCCAGTTGTGTCCTTATGACCTTTCTGCGGAGTGCTGATTGTCGGTCAGATCCTCTTGTCACCCACTACTGCTCCATTCTCTCTAACCTATGATGATTTATCTGTTCATTCATGAGCTTGATTACATCTGCCCCATTATGCACTAACACACCACCCTACAGTTCAGACTCAGCCAATCCTCGCGAATTATATCCCATGTCTGTACACACCTCCACACAGTGTCTACCCGAGGGTTTTATTTTAACATAAATAATACTCACTTTGTTTATGTTACATTTGCTATCTCAGGACATTCTGTCAGGCCTGGAGCGAGAGAAGAACTCACCCAGCAGATTCTCGGTAGATGCCGAGTGTGAGTCAACAGTATCCGACTACTCGGAACTCGGAGGACCACTCAGAGACATAGAGAGAGACGTGTATTTCATGGACAGAGAAGCTCTCAAGACTGACGATGAATTTCTCCCCATCAATTTGAGCTTACTAAGCTCAGATAACACGATTCCCGTGAAGCAAGACGAGGAGACTGAAGAAGAATTTGAGTGGAGATTAAGGAAAATCAATTTTTTAAGTTTAGCTCAGGAATTTGCTGAACTAAAAAAAGTTGATGCCCAGGCTTGCCCAATCAATTTTCACAGAAATCAAAGTGCAAAGACTTTTGTTCGTGGCTGCAGTCCTCTGGGATCAAGAGGTCAGTCATTGGAGAGAATTGGCCGAAGACCACACTCAAAGAGTCCATTGAGGGCATCTCGGGATTGCTCCAGAAACAATAGTGTGTCATTAGCTGGTAGGGAGGCAGCTAACAATTACCCATCTCAGCCTAAAAACCATGAGAGAAAATTACTAGTTCAAGGAGCTGTGCCATCCACAACAGAAGACCTGCCTGTCAACGAAGCTCGAAGGAGAAACTCTACCGATTTGCCAGCCAATATGCGACCAGATCGTTGTGGAGTATCTCCAAGCTTAGATAGGAAACGGCGAGTAACAAACAACAGACCCCAAGACGAAACACCCAGCACTGGCGGTGTGAAAAACCAGCAATCCCAAGGCAGCAGTGACTGCGAAGGAGACTTCGAGGTGTATAATATGGAGACGGCCTTGTCAAACATGAACTGGCAGATGCTGGAAGAACAGCTGCAGGCAGTTGCTGAGGACGAAAAAAGCCGTTGGGAGGTCAGTGGTTTGTGTTGTAGTGCCATGTTGTGTTATGCTTTCTATAGACATAGCTAGACTTATCAATCATTTTAACATGGTTATTTCCAGCATCAAGTTATTGGCTTCATAATGAATGTCCCTTTTCACTTCTGTAGAAAGACATCTCCTGTAATGTGGTTTATCTTAGGTCCAGTATGTGCTCTAATTTATTGTTCTTGCATGTCTTATAATTGTCAGTTGGTTCCTGCTTATTTAATTGTATATCTACTGTGATGTTCTTTTTGTCTGTCTGTCTGTCTGTCTGCCTGCCCGCCCGCCCGCCCGTCTGTCTGTCTGTCTGTCTGTCTGTCTGTCTGTCTGTCTGTCTGTCTGTCTGTCTGTCTGTCTGTCTGTCTGTCTGTCTGTCTGTCTGTCTGTCTTTCTTTCTTCGTGGTTCCGTCGCCCTGCTACTGAGTTTGAGTCAATGGAGCGACACTGTGAGCTGTGAATTTCGTATGGAGTGCTTGTACATCTGTCCGCGGTTGTTTATAGTGTGAACTGCATGTTCAGAAAAATGGCGGCGCGCCGAACTAACTGGGTTTCATTATGCAGTAGTGTGTGGCTGCTGGTTTTCTAGTGACTGCCGCTTCCATCGACGGTGAACTGTATTTTTCGTGGCGGACTTTTGCGTTGGCATTCTGGCAGCGGCATTATACTTAGTATATCTGTGCGGTCTTTTGGTTTGTCGAGACTCCTGTCTGTTCCACTTTTCACATTGGTTAGTGAGTGAGGATCATTTTGTGTGATATTCACTGGCACAGAAACGGAGTACAAGGGTACGACCCTTTGCCGTAAAGTTGGAACCGTGACTTTCTTTCTTTCTTTCGTTCTTTCTTTCTTTTTCTTTCTTTCTTTCTTTCTTTCTTTCTTTCTTTCTTTCTTTCTTTCTTTCTTTCTTTCTTTCTTTCTTTCTTTCTTTCTTTCTGCATGTAATATTTAATGGCACATGTCTTAATTATGATAGGCATTATTAAGCAGTAAATCTCCGCCTCCTTGTGTTTATAAAAAGCGTTGGATTAAGGAAAAGAACAAACGATAAAAATACACAAGCAGGTGGAAATGATGACTTCGCTGTTGCGAGACACTTGACAATAGTGACAGAACTGCTGTAGCAATACATGAGTCATTTTAATTGTAACGGTGATGTCCTGTTGACCTGACGTGTTTCCATGATACAACACAACGGTAGGCCTTGTTGAGCACGCAATCTTACCCAGCGGATGTTAATTGACATTTCAATATCTATATTTGGACATAAATACTGATGTCTGCTCCGCATATAACCCCGCCCGGCCTCTGTAGCGATTTATTCAGTCATAATTCATGTGATTATCAAAACATTCAATTTTCTTGCCAGTTGAAATTCCAAAAACTGGTTATAGAGCCTTGACTTATGCTCGACGATGAGAATTGTTTGCATCTTGCTATCTTTTGCAACGGTTACAGAAGCTCTGCGTGAGGCAGGGATATGTGGGGGAGGTATGTGTGGGGGAGACATGTGTGGAGTCAGGATGTGTGGGAGAAACAACGTTAACGGACGATGTAGTCGATACCACGCCGGCTAGCTTTACCCTCCCAGCACATGCTCGCGTATCCGTGTTAAAACTGGTGCCCGGGTCAGTGAAGAACTATCCTCTCCTCAAAGGGAAGTCGACCGTACGAGCGTCGCGCTGGCAGGCCAGGGTGCTAGCCACTGAGCTAACTCGTCTCCCTTCATCAAGTACAACAGTCTTGCAATAGACGGCCACTGCCTACATACAATGCTCTACAAAGAGCAAGATCGCCGAGATACAACATGTAAGGAAGGCGGTTCTCCCGCAAGATTGCTACACATGATTCCAGAACCGTGCTCGTATCATGATGATGATGATGATAATAATAATAATAATAATAATAATAATAATAATAATAATAATAATAATAATAATAATAATATGAAGTAGGAGGAGAAGGAGGAGGAGGAGGAGGAGGAGGAGGAGTTGAAGAAGAACAATGAGTAGAAGAAGAGAATGAGGAGGAAGAAGAGAAAGAATAGATGTATGCATCGTTCACTGTTTGCATATTTATAGCTGGAAATGATGACAACTAGAACCAAATGTTGTTGGAGATGGCTCCAACTGTACTCAGGAATGACTCGAGACTGTTCTTGTGCTTGAGCGATTGTGTACTGAAATGTGAAATGTACTGTCCAATAACATGTAACATCTTTGATGTATAACTTCAATTATTGACAATCCAGGGCAGCCATTACATTATCCTGAAAGCAATAACGTGGCCAGCAGACCAAGTTTCTTCGATCTTTTTGAAATGTGTATGTTCGTGCGTAAGCTCGTGTGTGATTTGTTGCTTCAGCAGCGCTTTCCTTTATAAATGACTAGCTGACCCGGCCCGGCTTCGCCCAGTCCTTGGTGGGGAGCATCTCATTTAATTCATATAATTAGTCATATAAGCTCCCGTTCCCGTTACCGACTATCTGTCTGTCTGTCTGTCTGTCTGTCTGTCTGTCTGTCTGTCTGACCCGGCATCGCCCAGTCCTTGGTGGGGAGCATCTCATTTAATTCATATAAGTAGTCATATAAGTTCCCGTTCCCGTTACCGACTATCTGTCTGTCTGTCTGTCTGTCTGTCTGTCTGTCTGTCCGTCCCTCCCTCTCTGTCTGTCTGTCTGCCTGTCTGTCTAATCATTTATTGGTTGCAGTTAGAACAACATTAGATAAACGAAGACCAACTTACAAAAAGCATTTGAAAGAGCACTTGAAAGATCTTTACATCTTCCCCCAACAATTAACTTGGGTAAATGGAGTGGCGGCAGCAGCATCAGCAGAAGAAGGAAAAGGAGGAGTAGACAACTGCAGCGAAAAGGTGGGTCTGTCTATCTATCTGACCCGGCGTGACTTCGCCCAGCTCCTGGAGTGTAGCGTCTCATTAAATTCATACAACAAAAAAAGTAACTTAAAAAAATGCCCTTCTACACACCATCCATTATTTTTAATGAAAACGCTTTCTAATCACCTGCATGACTACAGTAACTTCTTAAGCAAAAAAAGATGAGTTACAATGTTATGCATTGTGCATTATTTTTATGAAAACTTTGAAAATGCCTTACAGAGTGTATCATTATTTATTATAACTCATATGCCGGTACATAACTATGGACAAAGAGTTTATAAATCTTTGAAAACGATGCCACAATATGACTATAAGTTATACAGAAAAGTTATGCCCCTTGAAATAACTTTTATAGAGTTAGCTCCCCTGAGATATATGAAATTATGATGAAAAGTGAAAAATGAAATAATACTGGGTAAGCATGCGATTTCACACTAAAAAAATATGACAGTGGGCTGCACTGGAATGAAAGAAAGGCGTGTAGAAAATTTCATCTCAATCGGATGGGCCGTTCGCGAGCGCACAAAGGACAGACGGACATACAGACATACAGACAGACAGACGGAGATCCTAATTTATATATAAGAAGACTAGCTGACCCGGCCCGGCTTCGCCCAGACCTTGGTGGGGAGCATCTCATTTAATTCATATAAGTAGTCATATAAGTTCCCGTTCCCGTTACCGACTGTATGTCTGTCTGTCTGTCTGTCTGTCTGTCTGTCTGTCTGTCTGTCTGTCTGTCTGTCTGTCTGACCCGGCCCGGCATCGCCCAGCTCCTGGTGTGGAGCATCTCATTTAATTCATATAAGTAGTCATATAAGCTCACGTTCCCGTTCCCGACTATCTATCTATCTGTCTGTTTGTCTATCTGTCTGTCTGTCTGTCTGTCTGATCCGGCCCGGCTTGGCCCAGCCCCTGATGGGGAGCATCTCATTTAATTCATATAAGTAGTCATATAAGTTCCCGTTCCCGACTGTCTGTCTGTCTGTCTGTCTGTCTGTCTGTCTGTCTGTCTGTCTGTCTGTCTGTCTGTCTGTCTGTCTGTCTGTCAGTCTGTCTGTCTGTCTAATCATTTATTGGTTGCAGTTAGAACAACCTTAGATAAGCGAAGACCAACTTACAAAAAGCATTAGAAAGAGCACTTGAAAGATCTTTACATCTTCCCCAACAATTAACTTGGGTAAATGGAGCAGCGGCAGCAGCAGCAGAAGAAGAAGAGAAAGGAGGAGTAGGAGCTGGCAGGAGGAAGAGGGAGGTGGAGGAGGGAGGAGGAGGGAGGAGTAGGAGGGAGGAAGAGATAGGCGGAGAGAGGAGGAGGGAAGAGGAGGGAGGAGGAGTAGTAGGGAGGAGGAGGGATTAGGAGGAGGAGAGAGGAGGGGGAGGGAGGAGGAGGAGGAAGGAGGAGGATGAGGGAGGAGGAGGCAGGAGTAGGTGGTAGGAGGAGGTGGGAGGAGGAGGGGGAGGAGGAAGAGGGAGGAGGGGGGAGGAGGGAGGAGGAAGAGGGAGGAGGAAGGAGGAGGAGGAGGAGGGAGAAGGAGGGAGGAGAAGAACGCAGGAGGAGGAGGGGGAGGAGGGAGGAGGAGGGAGATGGAGGAGGAGGGAGGAGGAGGAGAGAGGAGAAGGAGGGAGGAGGCAGAGGGAGAAGGAGGAGGGAGGAGGAGGGAGAAGGAGGAGGGAGGAGGAGAAGGAGGGGGAGGAGGAGGGATGTGGAGGGAGGAGGAGGAAGGAGGTAGAGGGAGGAGGAGGAGGGAGGAGGAGAGAGGATGAGGAGGGAGGAGGAGAACGGAGGAGGAGGGATGGGGAGGAGGAGAGGGAGGGAGAGGGAGGAGGAGGGAGGGATGAGGAGGAGGAGGGAGGAAGAGGGAGGAGAAGAAGGAGGAGGGAGGAGGGGGAGGACGTAGGAGGGAGGAGGAGGAGGGAGTAGGAGGAGAGAGGAGGAGAAGGGAGGAGGAAGGAAGAGGAGTGATTAGGAGGAGGGAGGAGGGCGAGGAGGCAGGAGGAGGAAGAGGGAGGAGGAGGAAAGAGGAGGAGGAAGGAGGAGGACGAGGGAGGAGGAGGGAGGAGAAGGAGAAAGAGGGAAGAGGAGGATGGAGGAGGGAGAGGGAGGAGGGGGAGGGGAAGAGGGTAGGAGGTGGAGGAGGGGAGAGGAGGAGGAGGAGGAATATAACGCATATGCCTGTAGATTTAATAATGGCTGAAGTTGTTCCATGTCTTCTTAGAGTTGGCGACAGTGTAAAGAAATATAAAATCTTCAAACTTGATAGAGATAAGGTAACTATTATTTATTTATTCTTTAAGCATAAAAAGATGAGTTACAATGTTATGCATTATGCATTATTTTTATGAAAACTTTGAAAATACCTTAAAGATTGTATCATTATTTATTATAGCTCATATGCCGGTACATAACTATGGACAAAGATTTTATAAATCTTTGAAAAAGATGCCACAATATGACTATAAGTTATACAGAAAAGTTATGCCCCTTGAAATAACTTTTACAGAGTTAAGTCCCCTGAGATATATGAAATTATAATGAAAAATGAAAAATGAAGTAATATTGGGTAAGCAGCCAATTTCACACTAAAAAAAATATCACAGTTGGCTGCGCTAGAATGAAAGGAAGACGTGTAGAAAATTTCATCTCAATCGGATGGGCCGTTCGCGAACGCATAAAGGACATACGGACATACAGACAGACGGAGATCGCCTTTTATATATAAGACTAGCTGACACGGCCCGGCTTCGCCCAGACTCTGGTGGGGAGCATCTCATTTAATTCATATAAGTAGTCATATAAGCTCCCGTTCCCGACTGTCTGTCTGTCTGTCTGTCTATCTATCTGTCTGTCTGTCTGTCTGTCTGACCCGGCCCAGCCCATGGTGGAGAGCATCTCATTTAAATCATATAAGTAGTCATATAAGATCCCGTTCCCGACTATCTGTATGTCTGTCTGTCTTGGGTAAATGGAGGAGGGAGGAGGAAGAGGGAGGTGGAGGAGGGAAGAGGAGGGAGGAGGAGGGAGGAGGAGACAGGAGGAATAGGAGGGAGGAGGAGGGATTAGGAAGAGGAGGGAGGAGTAGGGTGGAGGAGGAGGGGGAGGAGGAGGGAGGAGGAAGAGGGAGAAGGAGGGAGGAGGAGATCGCAGGAGGAGGAGGAGGAGAGGGAGGAGGAGGAGGGAGGAGGAGGAGAGAGTAGGCGGAGGGAGGAGGCGGAGGAACAGGAAGAGGGAGGAAGAGGGAGGAGGAGGAGGGAGGAGAAGGAGGAGGGAGGAGTAGAGAGTGGGAGGAGGGAGGAAGAGGGAGGAGGAAGAGGGAGGAGAAGGAGGGAAGAGGATGAGAGGGAGGAGGAGCAAGAGGGAGGAGGAGGAATGTGAAGGGAGGAGGAGGGAGGAGGTAGAGGGAGGAGGAGGAGGAGGGAGGAGGATAGAGGAGGAGGAGGGATGAGGAGGAAGAGGGAGGAGGAGGAATGTGAAGGGAGGAGGAGGGAGGAGGTAGAGAGAGGAGGAGGAGGGAGGAGGAGAATGGAGGAGGAGGGATGAGGAGGAGAGGGAGGAGGAGGGGGAGGAGGGGGAGGAGGAGGGAGGAAGAAGGAGGAGGGAGGAAGACGGATGAGGGGGAGGAGGGAGGGGTAGGAGGGGGAGGAGGAGAAGGGAGGAGAAGGGAGGAGGAGGAGGGAGCAGGAGGAAGGAGGAGGGAGGAGGAGGAGGAAGAGGGAGGAGGAAGGAGGAGGAAGAGAGAGGAGGGAGGAGGAAGAGAGAGGAGGGAGGAGGAAGAGAGAGGAGGGAGGAGGAGGGAGGAAGAGATAGGCGGAGAGAGGAGGAGGAGGGAGGAGGAGGAGTAGGGATGAATAGGAGGGAGGAGAAGGGAGGAGGAGGGATTAAGAGAAAGAGGGGGGAAAGGGGAGAAGGAGGAGGGAGGAGGGAGGAGGAGGAGGAAGAGGGAGGAGGAGGGATTAAGAGAAAGAGGGGGGAAAGGGGAGAAGGAGGAGGGAGGAGGAGGAGGAAGAGGGATGAGGAGGGAGGAGGAGGGAGAATGAGGAGGAGGGAGGAGGGAGGATGGTGAAGGAGGAGGAGGAGGAGGGAGGAGGGTGAAGGAGGAGGAGGAGGGGGAGGAGGGAGGGGGAGGAGGAGGAAGAAGGAGGAGGAGGGAGGAGGGAGGAGGAGAACGTAGGTGGGGGAGGATGAGAAGGGAGGAGGGAGAGGGAGGAGGAGGAGAGAGGAGGAGGGAGGAGGTGGAGGGAGAAGGAGGAGGGAGGAAGAGGTAGAAGGAGGAGGGAGGAGGAGACAGGAGGAATAGGAGGGAGGAGGAGGGATTAGGAAGAGGAGGGAGGAGTAGGGTGGAGGAGGAGGGGGAGGAGGAGGGAGGAGGAAGAGGGAGAAGGAGGGAGAAGGAGAGAGGAGGAGGAGGAGGAGGAGGAGGAGAAGGGAGTAGGAGGAGGGAGAGGGAGGAGGAGGGAGGAGGAGGAGAGAGTAGGCGGAGGGAGGAGGCGGAGGGAGCAGGAAGAGGGAGGAAGAGGGAGGAGGAAGAGGGAGAAGGAAGGAGGAGAAGGAGGAGGGAGGAGGAAGGAGGAGTAGAGAGTGGGAGGAGGGAGGAGGCGGAGGGAGGAAGAGGGAGGAGGAAGAGGGAGAAGGGAGGAGGAGGGAGGAGGTAGTAGGATGATTGATTGCCATCCCACCAGGTTAATATGTTATCGCGGACCTCAGAGAGAAGTGTCTATGTAGAAGACCATTTCCTGGACGTACGTATTTTGGGAGGGGGAGGAGGGAGGAGGGAGGAGGAGGAAGAAGAAAAAAAAACTACGACAGTTGGCATCTCTGGAATGAAAGGAAGGCGTGTAGAAAATTTCATCTCAATCGGATGGGCCGTTCGCGAGCGTATAAAGGACATACATACAGACATACATACATACGCACAAGTCTTTTTTATATATAAGATAATTCGTGGAAAAGTGCATTACTGTGTTTGTTAAACGACGTATCCATATTACTTTTTATACGTTCTTTGTTTGTTTGTTTTTTATTTATTTATTTTATCTTTTCCTTAGACCTGTTTGTGTTTGCTCTGCCGAAGATCACTTAGGTCGAAACGTCAGATTGGTTGTGTTGTAGTTTAGCCTTTATTTTACACATTTGCTTAACGTTAATTTAGTATTATTATTATTTTGTTATTATTGATTTTTGTTTCTTATTATCTTCTTCACTGTGATTTCAATTTACCGCGTTTGAGTTCGTTGTAAAATATGTACGCTGCGTCCGTGTTTCTCTCTCTCTCTCTCTCTCTCTCTCTCTCTCTCTCTCTCTCTCTCTCTCTCTCTCTCTCTCTCTCTCTCTCTCTCTCTCTCTCTCTCTCTCTCCCTCTCTCCCTCTCTCCCCCTCTCTCTCCCTCTCTCTCTCTCTCTCTCTCTCTCTCTCTCTCTCTCTTGTTAACACATACACACAAACAGACACACACGCGTTAGCGCGCGCTCTCTCTCTACTTCTATCTCGCAGGAGCCACACATACCTGTTTTCATGTCATACATACATATTATATATAGCCTTCTGTCACGTTGCCACGTTAAAGTTGTTCGTGACGAAGTGACCACAGTCGTAAAGTAGTCCTTTCTTGTCACGTCTCCTAGTAAGATCTTCATCTCCCAATCATACGTGGATAATGATGTCTATTTATAGCTCTTATCCGGGGGATACTATTTCGTCTGCTTGTTGAAGAAATAATTGATACTTTTAGAAGTAAAAGTCCTGGACAGTTGTGAAGCTGGGAAAATAACGACACAAACAAGTCTTGTGGTCTTCTGATAGTGTATGCCCCTTTGGCGTTTATTTTTTTTACTCATAATCTTCTGTCTTGCGTTCTGCATATCATTTCCAAGACAAATGTTTCTCCTTGCACGATGTCACGTTATTTAACGTATTCTTTTAATGTCTTTCCCTGCACCTCATCCCGTCAAACTTTTCTTTCCAGCTGTCACGAAAATGTCCTTCTCATGACACGTCCACGGAGATTCAAGAAATGTTCCCCCAAACTCTTGAGCATGATAGTTTGTACACAGATCGCAGAAAATGTTGAAGAGAATATAGGACACTATACATAAACACTGATATAGGCTGTCTAGCTCATGTGTTGTAGATATCGGGCCAGGGACAGGGCATCCTTCAACAAGGTGTGCCTACCAGATGAGTTCAGATATGGACTATGAACTAACTGCCGCACACAGCGCCAGCGCGGGCATCAATCGTGGAAATCTATCGGAATGTGTGGCACGACTATAGTCTGGTCGCTTGTCTTCCACTTTATCGTTTGTCTCGTTAATTTGATAGACAATTGAATTAAAACATTAACAAAACACACACACACACATAAAAAACACACAATCACAAATAGATATTTTATATTGAAGTATGTATTTACATTGTACTTTGAGGAGGGGATTGACATAATATTGATGGCGGATAATGCAAAACATCTACAACAATTGTTGGACATTGTAGTAACAGAGAATGGAAGGATTGGACTCTCTTTGAATATCAAGAAAACAGTAAAAATGGTGTCATCAAAGAAAAAGGTGACCCCCAAATGTGAAATAGAGATAGAGGGGACAATTCTTCAAGTCGATAGTTTTAAATATCTAGGGGCATTTATAACATCAGATGGAAGATGCACATCAGAGATTATGAGCAGAATAAGGCAAGAAAAAGCTGCATTTCAGAAACGGAAGACTATCTTATGCAATAAGTCACTATCATTGAATGTAAGAAAGAGAGTGCTGAAGTGCTATATAGAACCTGGTTTGCTGTATGGCTGTGAATCTTGGAAAGTAAATGAACAAATTAGGAAGAGCTTGGAAGCAACAGAGATGTGGTAAAAACGACTGCCTGAAAGAGAATAATGAAACTAGAACATTATATACAACAATAAGAAAGAGACAAACATCTTTCTTCGGTCATGTGATGAGAAGAGAGGCATCGGAGAACATCGTGACAAATGGAAAGATCGAGGGGAAGAGAGTCAGAAGCAGACCAAGAGAAATGATGCTGGATATATTGAGACGGTGGCATGGAGGAATATTAACAGTAGGGTTGATCAAGAAAACTAAAGACCGAGATCTATGGGGAGTCGTGAAAGCCTACGCCAGCCGGCATGGCACTTGATTATATATATATATATATATATATATATATATATATATATATATATATATATATATATATATATATATATATATATATATATATATATATTCATTCCGATTACGAGCATGTTAACAAATACCCTATCATCTTTGTGACGAAATGCAAGTAATAAAACGACTAACTATCACACACATACAAGGGTTTAATTCTCATGTAAACGGTGAGCGGAAATAATTTAGGATGGCTGCTGCATCAGAGAAATGAGCAGGCATGGGAATGCCATTGTGTAGTGACGTCGTTCGCATAACATAACATGGCATGACATAACATAACATAACATAACATAATACAATACACACGCCGCTAAAAATTACTTTCTCCTATTCCACCATCTGTGTAATTTTTCAGTTAGCATTTGATCGGAATATTTTGAAATCACCACAGTAAACATGGTCTGTTGGGTTGGGCAATGAAATGACCTCAGGCGGGAGGAATGGCTATTGACTATACTCTAGAACGTGTACCACGAAAATCGTAACCTACGGAATGGTCCGTTTTGGTCGATTCTTATTTTTCTTTCGCCGTTTATCCCTCATTGGGGCATAGGTCCTCGACCAACTCACTTCAATCTTTTGCTATTCAGTGCAGCTGCGACCATGCCCTTCGCATATGATCGGTTTATATCTAAATTTCTCCCCATATGATCGGTTTATGTCTAAATTTCTCCCCATATGATTAGTTTATGTCTACATTTCTCCCCATATGATCGGTTTATGTCTAAATTTCTCCCCATATGATTAGTTTATGTCTACATTTCTCCCCATATGATCGGTTTATGTCTAAATTTCTCCCCATATGATTAGTTTATGTCTACATTTCTCCCCATATGATCGGTTTATGTCTAAATTTCTCCCCATATGATCGGTTTATGTCTAAATTTCTCCCCATATGACTAGTTTATGTCTACAATTCTCCCCATGTGATCAGTTTATGCCTACGTTTCTCCCCATATGATCGGTTTATGTCTAAATTTCTCCCCATATGTTCAGTTTATGTCTAAATTTCTCCCCATATGATCGGTTTATGTCTAAATTTCTCCCCATATGATTAGTTTATGTCTACATTTCTCCCCATATGATCGGTTTATGTTTACATATCTCCCCATATGATTAGTTTATGTCTATATTTCTCCCCATATGATCGGTTTATGTCTAAATTTCTCCCCATATGATCGGTTTATGTCTAAATATCTCCCCATATGATTAGTTTATGTCTATATTTCTCCCCATATGATCGGTTTATGTCTAAATTTCTCCCCATATGATCGGTTTATGTCTAAATTTCTCCCCATATGATCGGTTTATGTCTAAATTTCTCCTCATATGATTAGTTTATGTCTACATTTCTCCCCATATGATCGGTTTATGTCTAAATTTCTCCCCATATGATCGGTTTATGTCTAAATATCTCCCCATATGATTAGTTTATGTCTATATTTCTCCCCATATGATCGGTTTATGTCTAAATTTCTCCCCATATGATCGGTTTATGTCTAAATTTCTCCCCATATGATCGGTTTATGTCTAAATTTCTCCTCATATGATTAGTTTATGTCTACATTTCTCCCCATATGATCGGTTTATGTCTACATTTCTCCCCATATGATCGGTTTATGTCTAAGTTTCTCCCCATATGATTAGTTTATGTCTACATTTCTCCCCATATGATCAGTTTATGTCTACATTTCTCCACATATGATCAGTTTATGTCTACATTTCTCACTTCCTTTTCCATCACTTCAGGCGTATATGGTATATGGTGCCAGCCCAATATTTGTAGGCCTATAGATCAATCGGCAATCGAAGGGCTATGATGGAGTCAATATCATACGGGCCTGTACATCTCAAATCATTTACCACAGCAAGTTTGACGCCGGATCGGCCTAGAAGCCAGGTCAATTTAAATAAATCCCAAATTAGGGTCTGGGTTAATTTAACTTCAGTATCCTTGCCTCTAATACCCGCAGTGTTCCTTCATAGCCAAATATGGCTGCTCTTGTTTCTTGTAGGAAGACAGTCGAGGTCGTGCCAGTTCTATTTCATAGTGAGGTTCTTGTTGGTTATAACCTTGCCCTCTTTGCCAGGATTCAGTCTACCTGTCAAAAAATGGTAATGGAGGCTATGTATTCTTTGTGAGGCAGAACAGGTCAATGTTTTGCTTTCTAAACGGATATAACTTATATCATCATGACATATTCTGAGTACCTTAACCAATTTTTCATTTATAATTGGACTGATCTAGATAGTGGGGTTGTCGACCAAGTCTTCTCAGATAAGAACGAACATTGGAGGTCCCGTGTGCAAGACGTCCACATTAAAGGTATCACGGGTAGACTGCACCCGTTACTTTGGAAGAAACATACGCACAGGCATTAAAAGGCGCTGATAAAAGTAGAGGACTGAAGTAGAGATGATATGACACACTATAGAATATACAATCTGAAAGGCATAGTGCCCAGGCCCTTATTCCTAGGGGTGTTCAGTTGGCCGCGCGTCCAAGAACACCTGTTCCTTCAGCGAGCAACTGTCCATATTTGCAGGCAGTAGGCTCCAGTCCCGGTATGGTCAGTAAAACTTACAACTGTTCTACTGTCTAACGTGCCCTCAGATCTCCACTTCTTGCTTCTACTTCTATGAGTACCGATCAGTACCTACATTTATGTTTAATTAAATTTTACTAGCCCCAAGTTTCGACAACAGTTGTGCATTACAGAGTCAGTCAATCTGATCTCTCAGGCACACAGTCCCTCGAAAACATCACAATAATACAACGGAGGAGGAGAAGATATGCATTTCTCGATTGTTCTTTATATTTTCCCTTATTCTTGTATTTGAGGCCTGCGAGCGTCGTCCGTCAAAAGAAGCAGAGGCTGGTCGCCTATCACTCCGGACATTCAAGCCTACACAATGTGATGGTCCTATAACTATCCCTCCGGACATTCAGGCCTACACAATGTGATAGTGCTATAATTATCCCCCCGGACATTCAGGCCTACACAATGTGATGGTCCTATAACTATCCCTCCGGACATTCAGGCCTACACAATGTGATGGCCCTATAACTATCGCTCCGGACATTCATGCCTACACAATGTGATGGTGCTATAACTATCCCCCGGACATTCAGGCCTACATAATGTGATGGTCCTATAATTATCCCCCCGGACATTCAGGCCTACATAATGTGATGGTCCTATAACTATCGCTCCGGACATTCAAGCCTACACAATGTGATGGCCCTATAACTATCCCTCCGGACATTCAAGCCCACACAATGTGATGGCCCTATAACTATCGCTCCGGACATTCAGGCCTAC
Organism: Cepaea hortensis; assembly: GCA_963921405.1. Lineage (NCBI taxonomy): Eukaryota > Metazoa > Mollusca > Gastropoda > Stylommatophora > Helicidae > Cepaea > Cepaea hortensis. Next base: position 54,049,851 of record OY992888.1, read on the forward strand.
ACAATGTGATGGCCCTATAACTATCCCTCCGGACATTCAAGCCTACACAATGTGATGGTCCCCACAACATCATAGAGACATAATCTGGTTCCTACTTCTGGACAAGTGTTTTTGCTTCTAACATGTACACATAATGTGTCCCTAACAACAGCTTGTACCTATTCTATTCACATACAACCAGTTGTCTACATGGCTAAAGCGTTCTCATATACACCAGAAGTTTGTCTACATTCCTAAAGCTGTCCCAGATATACAAGCCGATGTCTACATTGAAAGCATGTTCTTAGATATCGGGAACCTCCTTTTATTATTTAAGCACAACAACAGATGTTGGAAAGGGTGGGGGAGGAGGAAGAGTGTAGAGAAGCTGCCGAGAGAAGAGCCAGCTAGCATAGAGGTTCACCTGAGCCTGGCAGCAGCGGTGCACTTCTGGCCCGTGTTTACCACAGGAGCTAACCATGGTGTTGTAGGCATCTGTTGTGGGTTTGCCTTTTCTGTCTCGTCCGCTTCGGTGCGCGAATTGTGAGCGCACTTGTCAGTTTAGAATCAGACAATCTCAAAAGAGATGTAGGGTATCCCGAGGATGTATTTATAATTTGTGTTGTTATGATTCAAACACTGGGACTAACGGCTGGTGTGTATCTGTAGTGTAGCATAGAGTTCGAGATGCCGAGTCTAGTCTCCGATACTCTGAAACGTCTACCGACTTTCTGTGACAACCTCAAGTAGTAATGTACACATGATATAAGCGCAGTGTGCTGCTGACGTGGCCACTGATAATACTCACGTATCTAGTATATTCACAGAGCACCTGTGTATTTTCATATACTGTTGATGAAGCCTGTGGTTTGATTAGATTCACGGCGTGCTTAACTACTTCGTCATGTAGCCACCTGTTGTTTATAAATCGTATAACAATTTTACTGCCTGCCGATACTGTCAATGTGTCACACGACATTCACGATAAGCACGTTTAACTCACAGCCCACTGTGGGTTGATAAGTTACTGAAGAAAACGTTTTCCTGCCACACTTGTTGTTTTGTCATGGCCTGTTGTTTATTCTCTGCCTTGGTGGATATTTCGTTCAGTAATGTTGCAGTGAGCAACTAGGGTTAGAACTGAATAGTAAGAAGACACAGATTATGGTCGTCACTGGGAAGAAGGAAATACCACAATGTGATATAAAAGTAAATGGGCACACTCTTAAGCAAGTAAATCGGTACAGTTATCTGGAACAGTCATAACATCTGACGGGATGTGCCTTGAAGAGATTAGAATAAGAATTGCCATTGCGAAGGTAGCCTTTTGCAAGATGAAAAACATACTGACCAATAAAAAGATATCAACTGAAACGAGAAAAAGAGTGTTGAAGTGCTATATAGAACCTGTACTTTTGTATGGCTGTGAAGCGTGGACAATGAGCAGTCAAGCTGAAAAACATCTGATGGCTGTGGAAATATGGTTTCTGCGGAAAATGCAAAGAATACCACGGAAAGACAGAAAAACCAATGAACAAGTCCTTCGAGAAACAAATGAAGATCGTGAACTGATTAGAGTCATTAGACGTAGACAATCTAAATTTTTTGTGCATGTTATGAGAAGAAATGACTAGGAGAACTTGGTGACAACTGGCAAGATCGAAGGGAAGAGACCAAGGGGAAGACCGAGAAGTAAATACCTGGATGGCTTGGCCACGTGGCATGGTCGAGACAGGAACACGAAGCTGATCCACGACTCTGGTGATCGAGTGAGGCAAAACATGACCACCACGCTTATCGGCATGGCACATGATGGATGGAGTGTTGCATTGGCGAAGGGGTTAAGGACGCTGTTCGTAATCCTGTATACCCACGTACGAAATACAGCTGCGTGAGATTCGTCAGCGGATCGCGTCGCGTTGGTTTCTTACGGAAAGGTATGTGAGCCGGTCGTTCAGAAAGCAATAGCAAACTACTGAACGTAAAACTTGCAAAGACATCAACAGCAGCTAAAAAATGCTGGTGTTGACTGCAACGTCATGTAAAGGATATGCAACTAACTGTGTTGCATTGATGTCTAGTGTTTACGTACGTTTTGCGTGCATATATCAATTGCGGTATCTGGAGCTTCGTTTGCTATCTGAACCTAGCTGTGAGAAAGACATTGTACTGTTAATTAGAAATAACAATGTGTGTACTTTGTATATGCTCTAAAGGGCAGCATGTGAGAGCTTCTTACTTCAGTATATGCCGCCAAGAGAAGCGTAACATCCTTACATGTGTATTGTCTTGCAAAGTCGTGTGTTGCTTGACAACCTCCATCTTAGAGTGTCATCTCTTCGCGAAATCCATGCACTTGTCTTGAATTGTCTTGGCTGTTCGTGTCTTAGTTTGTCTAGTCGTGTCGTGTTTTAGTTTGTCTAGTCATGTCTTGTCTTAGATCTATCTTCATTGAGCGTAAGTTTTTCATGAAATCCACACCAGTGTCTTGACTTGCCTCATGTTGCCTTGACTGGTCCCTCTTCACATATCTTGTCTAGTCTTGTTTTATCTTCTCTGATCTTGGTTACGCTACTGAATATTGTAGTTAAGTAAACAGCTCAGCACCGAAACAAATACACAGATTTGGCTTTGTGGAATTGGGATAATACCAAGAGACAAAGCGAATACAAAAACATAATTTGAAATAACTTAGTAACCGTTTTATGTCTAAATCACCTAACAAGTTTACGGCTTTCATTTGTTTCTTGTAGAACTGTCTCTTTCGTTTTTCCTATTTTTGTTCTCTGCCAGTGGAATTTTTGCATTGGCCCCTAAAACCATATTTCCACTGTCATTAGATGTTTTTTTTTTTAAATTGTTCTGCTTATTGTTCCTGTTTCACATGTATATAACAGTATAGGTTCTATATAACACTTCAACACACTTTTTTTCACTGCAAATGACAGCATTTAATTGGTCGGTATGTTTTCCAACTTGCCAAAGGCTACCTTTGCCACAGTGATTCTTGTCCTCCCATCAGATGTTATTAATATTATGATTCACGTGTTTAGGAATGTTCTCATTTACTTTCACGTTACTTTGTGGCATTTTGTTGTTCTGTGAAACGACCATCATCTCGGTATGTGTACATTTTAATTCTAACCCTAGGTGGTAACTGTGTACAGTAACCGCATCTACTAAATATTGCAGATCCTGTTTGTTGTCTGCAATCAGTACTGTATCATCTGCTTATCTTTTATTATTGATTGTATGTCCCCCGATGGCGATTCCTATCATATCCTGTAAATTTCTAATTAAAAAGATTCTTTATGTCACTTAATCATCAGCGCATCTAACCTTCTCAAACAGGTCTCATGTTGGCACCTGAATTCTGTGGCTTTCCTTCATATTGCTTTCCTTTATTGACTAGTGTCTGCATGCCGAGTAAACTGACTTCTGTGGCTTTCCTTCATATTGCTTTCCTTTATTGACTAGTGTCTGCATGCCGAGTAAACTGACTTCTATTGGCTTTCCTTCATATTGCTTTCCTGTATTGACTAGTGTCTGCATGCCGAGTAAACTGACTTCTGTGGCTTTCCTTCATATTGCTTTCCTTTATTGACTAGTGTCTGCATGCCGAGTAAACTGACTTCTGTGGCTTTCCTTCATATTGCTTTCCTTTATTGACTAGTGTCTGCATGCCGAGTAAACTGACTTCTGTGGCTTTCCTTCATATTGCTTTCCTTTATTGACTAGTGTCTGCATGCCGAGTAAACTGACTTCTATTGGCTTTCCTTCATATTGCTTTCCTGTATTGACTAGTGTCTGCATGCCGAGTAAACTGACTTCTTGGTGAACCTCCTATAGCCGTGTCAAAAGAGTACCTGCCGCGGGGCAAGCACGGTCAGGAGGTTTCCGATCGTCAGATGTTGCGCATTTTTTTTTTACTTCGCGGGAGGCCGGGCGTCCGAAATTCAAATCTAATTGGCGTCTAAGATGCGGTAACATGACTTGTTTCCAGCGCGCTTCCGGTATTGATCTTCAGCCGAAATTACTGTGTGGTCTCGACGTTTCTTGGAGGCGCGCCCAAGCGATAGACTACCTAACATGGGACGACGCTCGTCCCGGACAAGAATCTTTGTCGGGATCGTTCAGCGTGTTAGATAACTTATAACTTAAATTGTTATAGTAAATGATAAATATTTTGATTGCGCGCTTTGTTATGCCATCCTCGATAGTGCTATGAAATATTTGAAAGTTAAAAAGGACCCCTTGACACAGCGTGAGACGTATAGAATTTATAGGTGCTAGTCTCACATCGTTATATACGTATGAGTACTCAAATGGCCAGTTTCACGCCAGCCGTCTTTACTGGCCTGTACATTTCTGGGTACCCATTGTAGGTGTGGTCGACCTGGGAGGTTTGTGTTCGACCTGGGAGGTTTGTGTTCGACCTGGGAGGTTTGTGGTCGACCTGGGAGGTTTGTGGTCGACCTGGGAGGTTTGTGGTCGACTTGGGAGGTTAGGCTAATTAAAAGAATAATGCGATTCGATGGGGAATCGAACACATGCAACACCGCGACTAACCCATGCTAATGTGTGTGTGCTGTGTTTGTTTATTTGTGGATGAATGTGTGTGTGTGTATATATATATATATATGGACTCTCCTTGAATATCAAGAAAACAGTAACAATGGGATATCAAAGAAAATAGAAACACCAAAATGTGACATAGAAATAGAAGGGGAAATTCTTAACCAAGTGGATAATTTTAAATACCTAGGGGCACTTATAACAGCAGATGGTAGATGTACAACAGAGATTAAGAGCAGAATAGGGCGGGTAAAAAGCCGCATTTCAGAAAATGAAGAGTATCTTATGCAATAAGTCGCTATCAATGAATATAAGAAAGAGAGTGCTAAAATGCTATATAGAACCAGTTTTTCTGTATGGCAGCGAATCCTGGAATGTAAATGAACAAATTAGGACGAACTTGGAAGCAACAGAGATGTGGTTTATAAGACGAATGTTGCGAATTTCTTGGACTGCTAGAGTAACTAACAACGATTGCCTGAAAGAGGCTAATGAAACTAGAAAACTATATACAACAATAAGAAAGAGACAAACAGTTTTCTTTGGTTATGTGGTGAGAAGAGTGGCATTGGAGAACATCGTGACAACTGGAAAGATCGAGGGGAAGAGAGGCAGAGGCAGACCAAGAGAAATGATGCTGGACGGATTGAGACGGTGGCATGGAGGAATATCATCAGCGGAGTTGATCCAGAACACCAAAGACCGAGACCTGTGAAGAGCCATAAACGCCTACGCTAGTCGGCACGGCACTTGATGATGATTATATATAAATAATATATACACACACACACATCATGTGCCATGCCGATAAGCGTGGGCGTCATGTTGTGCCATCTCACACGATCACCAGAGGCGTGGATCATCTCCGTGTTCCTGTCTCGACCTTGCCACGTGGTCAAGCCATCCAGGTATTTACCTCTCGGTCTTCCCCTTGGTCTCTTATCTTCGATCTTGCCAGTTGTCACCAAGTTCTCCAAGTCATTTCTTCTCATAACATGTCCAAAAAATGTTGACTGTCTACGTCTAATGACTCTAATCAGTTCACGATCTTCATTTGTTTCTTGAAGGACTTGTTCATTGGGTTTTCTGTCTGTCCATGGTATTCTTTGCATTTTCCTCAAAAACCACATTGCCACTGCCATCAGATGTTTTTCAACTTGACTACTCATTGTCCACGCTTCACATCCATACAAAGTACAGGTTCTATGTAGCACCTCAACACTCTTTTTCTCGTCTCAATTGATATCTTTTTATTGGTCGGTATGTTTTTCATCTTGCAAAAGGCTACCTTCGCAATGGCAATTCTTGTTCTAATCTCTTCAAGGCATCTCCCATCAGATGTTATAACTGTTCCGAGATAACTGTACCGATTCACTTGCTTAAGAATATGCCCATTTACTAGTATATCTTCTTCTTCTTCTTCTTCTTCTTCTTCTTCTTCTTCTTCTTCTTCTTCTTCTTCTTCTTCTTCTTCTTCTTCTTCTTCTTCTTCTTCTTCTTCTTCTTCTTCTTCTTCTTCTTCTTCTTCTTCAGCTTTCCGAGCCATTGAGGTTCTTTGCTGCAGATACAATCCGTCTCCATTCGTCTCTCTGGTGGACCTTCTCTTGCCAGTTGTTGATTCCAAGTGCTTGTAGGTCTGTAGATGTATTATCTCTCCACCGTCTTCTTGGTCTACCTCGGGGTCTACGGTCATTTATTTACTGAGTGTAAGCGAGTTTTGTTTCCCTATTATCTTCCATTCAATCTGGCTCTAGAGAAAGTTGTAAGGAAGGTAAAGGAGGAATGTGATATTGGAGGAACATCCAAGCTGCTTGGTTATGCAGATGATATAGATATTATAGGGCAAAGTGAACAAAAGACATTGGAAATATTGACTCACTTAAAGGGAAAAGCCCAACAGATGGGGCTGGTTATCAACCAAGATAAGACAGAATATATGGTAATTTCAAGAGACGGAATGGCTAGAAACTCTGGCCACATACAAATAGATAATATGACCATTAAAAGAACGGAAACATACAAATACCTGGGTACAATCTTCAACTGCTCCAACATCATAAGGGAAGAAATACAAACTAGAATCAACTCTGGAAATAAGATATACTATGCACTACAACATCTACTAAAATCAAAGGCGCTATCTCGTAACACCAAAATCACAATATACAAAACACTGATCAGACCAGTTGTGCTGTATGGCTCTGAAACCTGGAGTACAACGAAAGGAGACGAAGCCTTGTTACAAACCTTTGAGAACAAAATTTTAAGACGCATCTTTGGACCCATTAGGGATACACAAAGTGGAGAGTGGAAAAGAAGAAGTAACAAAGACATTTATGATCTGTTTAAGTCCCCGCTAATCACTGGTATCATGAAGGCTAATAGACTACAATGGCTGGGGCATATAGAAAGAATGGAAGATAATAGGGAAACAAAACTCGCTTACACTCAGGAAATAAATGACCGTAGACCCCGAGGTAGACCAAGAAGGCGGTGGAGAGATAATACATGTACAGACCTACAAGCACTTGGAATCAACGACTGGCAAGAGAAGGTCCACCAGAGAGACGAATGGAGACGGATTTTATTTGCAGCAAAGAACCTCAATGGTTCGGAACGCTGAAGAAGAAGAAGAAGAAGAAGAAGAAGAAGAAGATTATCTTCCATTCTTTCTATATGCCCCAGCCATTGTAGTGTATTAGCCTTCATGATACCAGTGATTAGAGGGGACTTAAACAGATCATAAATGTCTTTGTTATTTCTTCTTTTCCACTCTCCACTTTGTGTATCCCTAATGGGTCCAAAGATGCGTCTTAAAATTTTGTTCTCAAAGGTTTGTAACAAGGCTTCATCTCCTTTCGTTGTACTCCAGGTTTCAGAGCCATACAGCACAACTGGTCTGATCAGTGTTTTGTATATTGTGATTTTGGTGTTACGAGATAGCGCCTTTGATTTTAGTAGATGTTGTAGTGCATAGTAGCCTATGTCTTATTTCCAGAGTTGATTCTAGTTTGTATTTCTTCCCTTATGATGTTGGAGTAGTTGAAGATTGTACCTAGGTATTTGTATGTTTCTGTTATTTTAATGGTCATATTATCTATTTGTATGTGGCCAGAGTTTTTAGTCATTCCGTCTCTTGAAATTACCATATATTCTGTCTTATCTTGGTTGATAACCAGCCCCATCTGTTGGGCTTTTTCCTTTAAGTGATTCAATATTTCCAATGTCTTTTGTTCACTTTGCCCTATAATATCTATATCATCTGCATAACCAAGCAGCTTGGATGTTCCTCCAATATTACATTCCTCCTTTATCTTCCTTACAACTTTCTCTAGAGCCAGATTGAAGAGTAGCGGCGATAGTGCATCACCCTGTTTCAAGCCAGATGTTATTTGGAAGGGGTCTGATTTCCTGCCTGACTAGTATATCACATTGTGGTATTTCCTTCTTCCCAGTGACGACCATAATCTGTGTCTTCTTACTATTCAGTTCTAACCCTAGTTGTTCACTGTGTGCAAAAACCGCATCTACTAAATTTTGCAGGTAAAGTTTATTTTTTGCAATCAAGACTGTATCATCCGCATATCTAATATTATTGATGTATCTTCCCCCAATGTTGATTCCTTCCCTATATTCTATATTTCTGAAAATATGTTCACTGTACAGAAAAAAAAGATCTGGAAACATTACACATCTCTGTCTCAATCCTCTTTTAATAGATCTACATCATTATCAATTCTGATGGCAGCTTGTTGTTTCCAATATTTGTTTTTTACAAGCCTAAGGTCTTTTCCATCAATTTGTAGATCTTCAAGCATCCTTATCATGTCGACATGTCTCATTTTATCGAAATGCTTTGTGTCGTCAATAAAGCAAAGATATAGATCCTTGTTTACTTCCATAGAACGCTCAATTACTGTTCTCAGTATATACACAGCATTTACTGTGCCCTTGCGTTCTACAAACCCACATTGTTCTTCTCCTATTTCGGGTTGTATTTTCTTCCTAACTCTTTGCATGATAATTCTCAGCAGAATCTTTGTGATGTAACTCATTAAACTAATTGTTCTGTTGATCGCATTCTAAGGCTCCTGATTTCTTCGGGATTGCAAGAAATATAGAATTGCATACTTCAGACGGTATATCTACCTGTATCATATATTGCGTTCAGCAGTGATGTGACTTGGTCTATTCCATATTCTTCTAAGGCATTTATTATTTCTATTGTGATGTTATGTGTACCCGGGGTCTTGCCAGTTTTCATATGGTTAAGAGCATTCTGAACTTCCATCTTCAAAATTGATGGTCCTTCATTATTATTCCGATGATCATATTGTTCTTATCTTGTATCAGCATAAAGGTCTTTCACATAATCAGACCTCTCATGTAAAATCTTATCTTTTTCTATTATGACTTTGCTCTCTTTGGCTTTTAGGCAACCCATTGATGTGAGTGTTCTTTTGTTAGTGATGTCATTAATCCATCTGTGCATTAATTTGGTATTCCAGGTGGTGTGTTGATTTTCAATTTCCTTGAAATTTTCCTCGAGCAATGTTTCTTTTACCTCTTTACATAGCTTCCTAATTTTACTGTGAATCTCTTTATATTTTTCCTTGTCAGTTTTGTTATTTCTTCTTATTTCCATGAGTTTTAATATGTCTTCCATCATCCATTTCTTGCGTCCTATTATCTTTATTTTTGGGATGGTTGTTTCTGCAGCTTGGTTGACCGATTTCTTTAATATTTCCCATTAGTGGTTGACATCTTGAAATAATATTTCCATATCGGACAATGCATGAAATCTGTTCTTTACCTCAACGTTGAATTTATCTGTTATCTCCTGACTTTTCAGTGTCCGCGGATCAAATTTTGTGCTTCTTGGTGTACATTTGACTTTCTTTAATTTTATATGCATCTCTCATCTCATCTCATCATGTTCCTCTTGTACCTTGCGGTGTCGAGGTGAAGTATAAACTTCGTGAGAGTGCCCGGTTATGGGCTTCGTATATCGACATTCCCATGGTTTCTGTTATTCTCTCCATCCAACGTTTACGTGGTCGGCCTCTTCCTCTGTTTCCATCTGGTCTGTACATCATTGCTTGTTGTGGCATGCTGTTGACTGGTAGCCTACTTGCATGGCCAAACCATTTGACTTGCTGCTTTCTAATAAAATCTAGAGCAGCTTTAACCCCTACTTTAGTCCTGACTTCTTCATTTCTGATCTTATCTCTTCTTGATACGTTGAGTATTCTTCTCAGAAACCTCATTTCTGTTGTTGTAATTTTTCTTTTCTCTTTTTCTGTCATTGTCCAGGTTTGGCATTGGTAGCACAGAGTTGGTAGGAAGATTGTGTTTTATATGCATATTGCTAGATATCACGAAGTTCTTGATGATAAGTGCGTGATATGGTCGTTGTCTAGGTAACGATACTCCTGGTGTGTCAATTGAGCTATCTAACTGTCTTACAATATAACTCACCCCCGCAGTGCACATTCACCAGTCATGAAACAAGATTGCGTTGGCGCACATAATCCTTTATTGCAGAAATACCACGGACAAACGGAACATCCAGAATATCCAGAAACAATATAATCCATAGAATATAAATATCCTCCTCACAATTTAACACGCACACATCACTGTCTTCTCGCGGCCTGCTTAATCTCAAATTCACAAGACAGTTAATCCAGCTCCTGTCCACAGCGGGACCTCACACAATACACCCACACAATGGGTCTAGTCTCCACTAACTATCCAACCCACTCTGGGTTCAGGCCTCTATTAACTATCCAACCCCCACTGGGTTTTAGGCCTGCATTCACAACTGGGAGAAACACACTACAAAGGAACTGACCCACCGTCAGTCTAAGCTCCCACGTATTAGCCCACCGATCCGCTCGGCGCTAAAACATCCACTATCCAGAAGTCCCCTGACTTCACACGAACCGGACCTCGGTCGGTCTCAGCTTCTACTGCCCAGTCAAAGTTTTCCACTGTCTTTTAACCCTGCTGTGTAGCCCCTCCCTGGGCTCCCCACAACATTACACCCCAGCCTAAAACTGTCTCTCTCCCCATCCACCCTGGGGGTCTCCACTCACCCTCACCATTATTTCTCATCATGGCTGGTTGTTTTTCTCGTAGTCCCGCTACAAAGGTCACTCATCTCAATGTCAATGACCCAGGCATATGTCATTACCCCCCTCTTAAAAGAAAACATCGTTTTCAAATGTTGGGAGACTAATACTTATCAACTATGTGACCCAGACATATTGCCTGGGTAGCCCTAAGTATGACTCCATCTTACTTTAGCTACCACACTAAATAATACATCAAATGCTCATAGTACACTCCCATATTCCCCACACACCAATACAATCAACTTTCTATCTTGTGTACCATGCATGAACTAATACATCACATAATAATAATACATCATAGGAAACATCATATCTGTGTATCTGCAGGTCTATTAACATCCTCAAAAAGACACAAGCTATTTGTGTACCGACCCTATATCAGGTGGCTCTTTTCTTGCCTCAAACCTCCACCTATGATTCCTGTCGATGCTGTGTCTACCCTTCATATACCCATGCCTCATGTTTCCTATATCTTTAACACATCTGTTTGCTAATCCTGGTTCAGTGATGTCGTTAACACTCTTTTGAACTGCGTTAACATTGCTATCTGCATATTGTACTGTTACACTGGAGTCTCTGTTTAGTCTGACCTCTTTATTAAATCCTGGCCAATATACTTGGCATCCTGCTCTATGCTGCTTCCGCATTACTCCTATGTGCCCTGCACATGCCCTATCCTGAGCTGTTCTTGTATATCGGTCTCTATGTGCTAACGGTACTACTACTTGCCCCCGTACAGTTCTATCATCTGAAAACCGGCGAGTGAGACCATTGTTCCTCCTTTCGAAGCACCATCTACCCTTCTTTGATTGCCTATGTCTCACTTTACTACACCCTTGGAAACATTTGTCGAGAGTAGTATCTTGTCTCTGGGATTCCCTACAGCTATATTTGAGATCCATTCTCACCTGCTCAGCTGTCCTATCGTTGTCCTATGTGTCTACTTCAAGTGCCACTTTTTCTTCAGCTATACTCTCTAATTTCGGTTTTCTTTTTGTAACGACCCCGTTACTACTTACACTATGTATCTGGTCCTAATAAACTACTTCTTCTTCTGTACAATCTTTAACTCCTGCTACATTTCATATGATCAAATCCGCCACTGGTGCGTCCAGAACACACGCTCTCACTCTTCCTGTGATATATGGTGTTTTCACTGTTATCACGGCTAATGGGTAGAATTCTACTGTCCCATTAAATGTTATGGATCTAATCCTTTTCCCTGTGTAATCCGAGGGATGCACTAAACTCTTTCTAACTCCGATGGACGTATATCCGGAATCCCTAATTATTAACTCTGGCCTATCATTAACAAATCCATGGTGCATCTTCAGACTACCTCCTTCATGCACTGCTGATCCTGCTTTAACTGTGTGACCACATATTAAGACAGGCTGACCGTCTTTTTCAAAAAGAGGTTTGCACACTACAATTTTCACTGTTAAGCGTCTCAATTACTTGCGCTGCATTTGAGTGCTCTGTTTCTCTCATCCTACATTGATGGCTCACATGCCCCTTCTTTCCACATTTGAAACAGATGATCTCCTTCCTTGCGTTACTTCTTGGCTCACTGGATGGTTGTGCATCACACTGTGCTGCCTTGTGTCTCCAGCTCCCACAATTCCAACATCCTGCATAACTATTTGGACGTCTCTGAAAGTTCCCCCATTTGTATGGGTACCGTCCTGCTCTGCTAAAATGGTTGCCACGGAAACCATTATCTTGAGACTCTTGTTGTTCATACGTCTGTGCTGAATCCACACTTTTCGCCCTTGGTCTGATAACTGGATTCTGGTCCTGTTTAGTGTACGCTGCACAGATTATTTCCTCACTCATTAGTCTACCAATAGAACTGTTTGGATGTGCAGTCATGTAGTTTTGCCCTAACTGTGACATTGTGACTATGTCCTTTCGCTTACGTTCCTCAAAGAAAGCTACTAAGTTTATATTGCATGATGATAAAACTTTGTCTCTTAACACTAAATCCACTAATTTATTAAAATCTTTTCCTACCTCTGCAAGCTCCATCCATTTGTTAAATGTATTCTTTACTGTGTTAACAAAATCTGTGAAATTTTGATTTGTCTCTGGCCCTAACTGTCTAAACTTTGTTCTATAGCCATGCTCAGTTAGTTGGAACTTTGTTAACAAACGTTGACGCAAAATAGTGTAGTTGTTTCTTTCTTCCACAGGTAAATTAAACATTGTATCTAGAGCCTTCCCTGTTAGATACTCACCCAGTCTAATAGCATACTCTCCTTCTGGAATGCCTAACCCTTTCGCTGATGCTTCGAATCTCGACAAATAAGCATCAAGACTGTCCCGGTCCGTAAAATATGGCAGTTTTAGACTCTGTGAGGGATGGGAAGATCTTCTGCTTTCTTCACTTTGACCTTTCGATGCAAATTCTAACTTTTTTATAGCAATTTCCGCTTCCATCTTGAGCTTTTCTTTCTCAATTTCTATTTTCACTTGTGTCTCTCTCTCTTCCTGTAGACGTTTGTTTTCCATTTCAGCTAACTTCTCTTCCTGTAGACGTTTTGCCTCGCGTTCATTATGCCTCTCCTCTCTTTCCCAGTGTTGCACTTCTTTCAATTTCGCTTCTGCAAACTCCTGTAACTCTATACCCTTCAGGCCTAACCGTTCACCTGCTTCAATATATTCCAGTAAAGTAGGCATCTTGTACTTGTGGACACGTTGCTGTCTTTCAGCCAATTATAAATGTGAAGACTCTGTTGCTAGTCTTTGTGTGCCTTCCCTAAGTACACTACCACTCCCTGTGTACATAAATTTGTAGTGCTAAAATATCACTCTGTACTCACCCAGTCACTCTATAAGCACTAGGTAGTGAGGGGGGGGGGATATCACCTATACTCCCTCGCATATATCTATAACAAATAGTTGTATAAAATTTATGGAAATATTGTTAAACATACATATAACTACACATACAAACGAATGACTGATAACAGTAAGTGTTGTCTATAAAACGTTAGACGCACAAGCCAAGTACACGGAGACGGTGATCACAAAGAAATAAACCACAGTAACATCCACAAGCTTGTGTGAAACGACCACAGTGCGCGTATATATATATATATATATATATATATATATATATATATATATATATATATATATATATATATATATATATATATATGACACAGACCACTAGACAGTAGATATGACGAAAGATCACAATAATAACATATATCCGAACACAGCCAATATCATATGTAAATATTATGAAAAGAGAAGGGGAAATAAATTTATAACACCAAAATATACATAGATCTGACGTCAGACAACACGTCTCTAGATATTAGTTAGGACCCCCAATGCCAATGCACGATACGCTAACTTTATAGCGTTTTCCTTACAAAAAATATCTTAAGCACCAGAAATACCCACGTTTTGCAAGGCATATTCTGATGTAGATAGAGATCGCAAAAATTGCCTATCCAACAACTACATGTAATAGCATATCCATATATATATAAGTACACAAACGATAACGACAGTTAAAACGATGAGAGCAAACAAAATGTCAAAATGGCTGGCCAACACTAATGTGCTTATTAATCCGTCGCCAAACGTTCTTATTTTGCTGTTAATAGTTTTTCACAATAGGCTGGAAGTGTCTGATGGCTAAAATTCCGAAATGTCTACGACGTCAAATTCCAGATTTGTTGCGCGGTGACTGAATTTCACGTGGTGATCACAAGTTCCATCCGTCGAAAAAATTAAAGATGATGATTGATTATCCAAAATGTTATGTCTCGACACAGTCCGTCACGTTATTGTACTTTCCCTGGACGTGGTGGCAACAAAGTAATACTCCAAACGTCTTTATACCTTCGTTGTGGAGATATCGCTTTGCTGTATCATTTATGTGATAGACTCACGTTTAAAGACAAAGTTCAACCCCCCCCCCCCCACACACAAAAAAAATTGCAGCAAATGTCCAGCGCTTTAGCTCTTTATCGTAAGTTCTTTTGACAACTGTATGCAACCCTGCTCGCGGAGCTGCCACGTCCTCCTTCATTGTCAAAATGTTTGCTGATTACAGAGTAATGATCACAAATGGATTTCAACAAAGCCGAACAATAAAGTCTGGTTTCATACAAAACACCTTGTTTTGTTCATTCACAATGAGTCATCTTGACCACAATAGGCCGTGGAAATTCCCTGAGTGCCTTCACTCCATCCCCCCGACTCGCAATGTCACCTCAATTTCTCTTTATCACCGTTAGTGGAAAAATCCTTAGTAAACAGTTTCCACACAACCTTCTTAGCCCCAACTCTGGCTGCGGTAGGGGTACTGTTCCTACCCACATCTTTCACCCCTTCCCGGTGAATCAGCGACTGTCAATTTTCTCTGTTGTACAATTCTCGTACATCTCCCTTCCCCGAGAGAGTTCACTGTCCTCAGTATTTTACCTGTACTGTCTATTAGCGGCGCCCCGCCTCGTCTTTTTAACGGCGTCGACAAATCTTGACCAGTCAACCTGCGACCACACAGTGCGTTTCCTCGCCACACACACCTGTCAATATCTTTGATTTTCAATCATGTCTTTATCACCGACAGCGATAATGTCCAGCTAGTATCGCCGCGCTGACTTTTTGTGTCGCGTCTTCACCAACCCGCTGTTTGTGACTAGTGACTAACCCGTCACCTCACACTCTCCGTTGACCTGTGCCGTGTCTTCTCTAGCGCGCTGTCCTTTTTTTTTTTGACCTGTGTGCGTTAATTCTCTGACGCCCTCGCTAGCTTCAGCGATACTGTTGGTATCACATTTACCTGTATTGACCTACACGTGAACTGTCTGCTAACTTGAGTATTTACTCCCGTCTGTCTGTGTGAATTATCTGGCGCACACACCAAAGAGTTCACATTAATTTCTTTAAGCAATAATATCCAACTTGTCAAGGGTTTGTTAGTTTGATGGAACGAAGTCACCAGATAATAACTCCTCTCTCAGCGAAGATCACACAGATATCTCAATATTGCACGGTGTTCCTTGACCGAATGCAGTTGTCAGCAAATCTTGACTAAGCGACGAGCTCCTAGATATCTCAGAATGACAACAATGTCTATATAGTTCTTGACCGGAGATCCCCCAGTTAATATCACGAAGTTCTTGATGATAAGTGCATGATATGGTCGTTGTCTAGGTAACGATACTCCTGGTGTGTCAATTGAGCTATCTAACTGTCTTACAATATAACTCACCCCCGCAGTGCACATTCACCAGTCATGAAACAAGATTGCGTTGGCGCACATAATCATTTATTGCAGAAATACCACGGACAAACGGAACATCCTTATATATCCAGAAACAATATAATCCATAGAATATAAATATATATATAAGTAGACAACCGATAACGACAGTTAAGACAATGAGAGCAAACAAAATGTCCAGATAGTTGGCCGACACATATGTGCTTATTAATCCGTCGTCAAAAGTTCGTTTGTAATCGTTTCCCACAATATGCTGGAAATGTCTGTGTTAAATTCTCCAAAATGTCTCTAACGCTAGATTGCAAAGCGACTTGTTGTTTTGTTGAGTGGTTACTTCATTTCGCGTTGTGATCACCAGTTCCACCTGTCGGAAATGTTGACGGTAAATAGTAATTATCCAAAGTGTTCTTTCGATTGTCGTACAAATTGAAGATGATGATAATTATCCCAAAACGTTCTGGATTGCCGTTTAAAGACAAAGTTCAAATGAAAAATTGGCCACAAATGCCCAGTGCTTTAACCCTGTACCGTCAGTTCTTTTTGGCAACTGTATGCACCCTTGTGTGCGGTGATGACAGGTTAAAAATGTTCGCTCATAACAAGGTAATGATCACAAAGAGATTTTAACAAAGACGAACACTAAAGTCTGGGTTTCTTCAAAACAACTTGTTTATCTAGTTCCCCTATGGAAAACTCTCAGTAACTTTCCGCTGTCCCCAACCTTGACCCGCAGGTCAACTTCAGTACTCTATTAATTCCGTGGAAAACACACCTACTCTGTCTGTAAAATGACCGGACACCTTTCCATCATACACAAACACTTTCCACCCAACCTCTCAGCCCCAACCCGGCTGTGAACAAAGTAATGTCCGGAAATTCTCCGTTATCCACAAAGACACCTGTCCGTCGAATCAGCGACTGTCAATTTTCTCTGTTTTACAATTTCTCGTACCCCTCCCCTCCCCGAGAGAGTTTATCAAACATGTACTCCCCCAGTACCTGGTCGCTGGTGTCTCCACCCGTCCTATTAACTGCGTCGACCAATCTTGAACTGTCGACCTGCGAACACACTGTGCGTTGTCCTTCGCACACACACCTGTCAATATCTTTGATTTTCATTCCTGTCTTTATCACCGACAGCGATATTGTCACACTGTGTTGATCTGTTCTTGTCGCAAACACCGGTTTGTTCACGCGACATTTACCTGTGCTGTTTGTGACTAGTGACTAACCCTTCACAGTAGTCCCCTCTCTCAGTTGATCTGTGCCGTGTCTTCATGCGCGCTGTCCCTTTTCTGACCTGTGTGCGTTAATTCTCTGACGCCCTCGCTAGCTTCAGCGATACTGTTGGTATCAAATTTACCTGTATTGACCTTCACGTGAACTATCTGCTAGCTTGAGTTTTTACTCCCGTATGTCTGTGAATTATCTGGCGCACACACAAAGAGTTCACATTAATTTCTTTAAGCAATAATATCCAATTTGTCAAGGGTTTGTTAGTTTGATGGAACGAAGTTACCAGATAATAACTCCTCTCAGCGAAGAGTTCACAAATAACCAGAATGACAACAATGTCTATATTGTTCTTGACCGTACGTAGCCTTCCAGATAATCAATATATCCCCGTCGTTCTTGACAGGAGAGACCCCAGATAATCTCACGACGTTCTTTATGATAAGTGCGTGCGATGGTCGGTGCCTAGGTAACGATGCTCCTGGTGTGTCAATTGAGCTATCTAACTGTCTCACAATGCAACTCACCCCAGTAATACACATCCATCAGTCAGTAAACAAGATTGAGTTGGCGCACATAATCCTTTAATACAGAAAGAACACGGGCAAACGGAACACAACTCTATATCCAGAAACAATATATTCTATAGAATATAAATATCCTCCTCCCAATATCAACATGCACACATCACTGTCTTCTCACGGCCTGCTCAATCTCCAATTCATAAGACAGGTAATCCAGCTACTATCCACGGCTGGATCTCACACAATACGACCCACCCACTGGGTCGGAGCCTCTGCTCACTATGCAACCCACTCTGGGTTTTAGGCCTGCATTCAAACTCGGAGAACAACACAATCCAGGACGGAGCTCTATCCGTCCTACCTCCGCTTCTATCCTTCAACTCCCGACCCGTTCGGAGTCAAAACATCAACTGTCTTAAACGACCTGACCCGCAGTCGGTCTCTTCTCTCACTGACTTTCAAGTCTCCTGACTTCACACAACACTCAACTGTCTTTCGCCTCATCCACCCTAGGGGTATCCATTCACACCCGCCCCATTATTTCTCAGGACTGATTGTTTCTCTCGTAGTCCCGCTACACAGGTCACTCATCTCAATGTCAATGACCCAGGCATATGTCACTCATGAAACTTATATCTAATACCAGATTTCCATTTATATTGATAGAGAAGCTGTGTAAGAATTATCTGTCGTCTAAACCAGTCCTTCCCAAACTTTTCACTTTCGCGGGCCGACATAACATTGTCCTTTTGCACCAGGGGCCGGTGCCGTTTAAAAATTTTTTTTTTCCCCTTGTAATCTGGAATGTTATATGACCTCAATATACATTTTAATATAAAATATAAGATTTAACGTAATTGTGGGTGTTGTCCCGGTGCACTAAATACTGCTCCATAATATTATTGGACGACAGTGATTTATTTAATGGTGGTCCCATTTTCATGAGTAAAACTTTTATTGTAGAGATTTACAAATATAAAATTGTATACCGGACGCGGCCACAATTTCGCATAATGTTGACTATTTTGATAGACAAGGATCAGAAATAGCAACCAATAGACTTTCAGGATTCCGAAAGA
This sequence comes from Cepaea hortensis, assembly GCA_963921405.1. Classification (NCBI taxonomy): domain Eukaryota; kingdom Metazoa; phylum Mollusca; class Gastropoda; order Stylommatophora; family Helicidae; genus Cepaea; species Cepaea hortensis. The sequence continues at coordinate 54,068,626 of OY992888.1, forward strand.
CTAATCACTGTCGAAGAAGAGGCCGAAATGGCTCAAACTAGGAAGGACGATTCGGAACTGTCCCAGGAATGACCAGGTCTTCAGACAGTGTTCAGGCACAGATAGGTAAAGCGAACAACCGTACTAGGAATAATTCTAGACAGTAGGCTTAATGAATCTGGCGACGAATGCCTGCAAAAATTAAAGAGCCCCCTTTAACTGATCCATTCTCACAACATGGAGGAAGAGTACAAATATAAAGTTACAACTTGCATTCCTTCTCTCTCTCTCAGTATCCTAATATTAAATTAGAGTATAACAGCAACAAAATCAAAGGCGCTATCTCGTAACACCAAAATCACAATATACAAAACACTGATCAGACCAGTTGTGCTGCATGGCTCTGAAACCTGGAGTACAACGAAAGGAGACGAAGCCTTGTTACAAACCTTTGAGAACAAAATTTTAAGACGCATCTTTGGACCCATTAGGGATACACAAAGTGGAGAGTGGAAAAGAAGAAGTAACAAAGACATTTACGATCTGTTTAAGTCCCCGCTAATCACTGGTATCATGAAGGCTAATAGACTACAATGGCTGGGGCATATAGAAAGAATGGAAGATAATAGGGAAACAAAACTCGCTTACACTCAGGAAATAAATGACCGTAGACCCCGAGGTAGACCAAGAAGGCGGTGGAGAGATAATACATGTACAGACCTACAAGCACTTGGAATCAACGACTGGCAAGAGAAGGTCCACCAGAGAGACGAATGGAGACGGATTGTATTTGCAGCAAAGAACCTCAATGGCTCGGAACGCTGAAGAAGAAGAAGAAGAAGAAGAAGAAGATAACAGCAACAGACTAAGTATGTTTCTGGTATCACATATAACTATTAATTTATTGAAAACTGTGGCATGTAAAAGTCTGTTGCCCTAGTGTGTAGGCAATCAAATCCTAGACTAAGTTGGCAGGCTAAAGGTGTCAGCCAAGGAGGTCGGCCACTCAGCTCAAGACTTGGGTCCGGCTTGTCAACTCGGGTGAAGTTCCAGTTCAGGTTGCGGATTCACTCTCCGGCAATAGACATGGTGCTCACGACCGGTAAGTGTGCGTTGCTGCAAGTTGCTGGCTCATGGTACCACCAAAGAAGGTGCAGAACTTCTTCCAAAATGTGGTGAGTAAACCTCTCCACGGGGGAACAGTGCCACTAGCAGTGTAAATATTACTTTTGGGTATCAATTTGGCTCGCAATTTGCTTTTCCCAAATATAGGCTAACTAGAGCCTGGATTCTTTTGTTGCAATGTGTCTTTTTAAAGCTAGTATCGGCTCCTGTGTCCTCGCCGCTTCGGGTCAGTCAACCAAATGGCCGATCTGCCGGCTCACGACAACTGGCCAGGCAGATTCTCGTGTTGCCACCCGGGTCGCAGGCTAAAACTGAATATGTTATTCAGCCAAACTTGCGCTGGGGCAGAAGGCATGCACAACTAATAGTTCTATAATATACTGTATAATATGTAGTTTAGAAACCCTAGAATATTCACTAGGTTTACAGGAGAATAGATTCTCGCCAATAATACAGCTCTGACGGTGCTTTCTTGTAGTAGCCCCCCTGGTGGATTTGGCAGCATGTTGTGTATCTTCTTGTCTAGTCAGGTAATCTGCAAACTTCGACAGGAGTGATCGTCGCATCTAGGCCGACTAGGCTTGTGTCACGTTTCCGATTGAAGACTGGCTTTCCCTTGAATTTGTTCGTAAATGTGAATGGGTTGCTGGCGTCTTCTTGAGGTTTTACATTTGACTGAGACTTGGCTTCCTCGTGCGTCTGTTTGCTTTCTTTTCTATGTAGTGTCTTTAGCAGCTTTTCTATGTTTTCCTTTTGAGCTTCTTCGTATGGTTCTTCTGTGTTCTTTTCTGCACCTTCTGTGGTTTTTGGTTTGGGTTGACTCTCTCTCTGATTTTAGTAGTTTTCTCTCGTCTTGAATTGCTTGAAGTAACTCCTCGTTCTTCTTGATTGTCAACGCCATGTACTCCACCTCTTGTTTCATGGTTTTGCTAATCCCGCGAAGTCCCATCAGGCGGCGATAGTGCCGGGCCCCCTGCCTCGAGGGGGTCCACCCATGACTACTGGTGGTCACCTTCCCCTGTGCTGTGGAGTCAAGGCACAGAGGAGTAGGTTAAGAGCTATTGACCAAATACCCCGGACACTCAACATACTACAGTGGAATGCCGAAGGAGTTTACAAGAAGAAAGAGTCCCTAACACAGCGTCTTCATAAAGATAAAATAGTTGTGGCATGCATTCAAGAGACACACCTCAACGCCAATCGCAAATACTCAGTCAGAGGATATCAGGCCACACGTTTCGACCGCGAAGGACACAAAGGAGGAGTTCTAATACTTACACGAAATACAATACCTTGCAGCGAAGTATCTGTGATCTCTGACAACCAAACGGAACTTATAGGTGTTGATATAATGATAAAGGACGTGAAAATAAGAATCTACAATCTGTATAGCCCAGCAGATAAGGACCTTACACTCTCAAACATGAAAATAACTGACACAAACTGCATTATTGTCGGAGACTTTAATAGCCGTTCAGATAGATGGGGATACCCAGATACTGACAAAAGAGGAGATGAGTTGGAGGACTGGGAAATAGACTCAAATTTCCATCTACTCAACAAAGCGGATGACACACCGAGCTTCTACTCCAGAAGATGGCTTACCACTTCTACTCCAGACTTAGCTTTCTGCACAGGAGACATCCTCCACAAAATCGATCGCCATGTGCTGGACCAATTAGCAGGTAGTGACCACAGACCAATCAAGCTTGTAATGAATATGGAGTATGTTCCACAGGAGCAAAAGCCCTTGCCCCGCTGGAATTACAAACGAGCAGACTGGGACAGATTTGCCATACTAACAGACAAATACATAAATGTGTGAAAACATAAATACACGATATGGCAACATAAAGCAAATGGTGGAAAGTCTAAACAGAGCGATAATACAAGCAGCCACTGAGTCCATTCCAAGAAGAGCGAGGAAAAATTACAAACCATACTGGACTGAAGAACTACAAAGTTTGGAGGACAAAGTTGAAGAAGCCAGGAAGACAGCAGAGAGAGAGAAGAAACAATTGAAGCGAACATCTCTCTCAAAGCCATCTCAGCAAAATATGACATGAGATTGGCACCTTGCCGTCTTGACAGACGATAGTTTGTGCTTTAAAAAGGCATAATAACTTTTAACTATGGCGGTAGCGAGTGTGACTGATAAGGCCAATTTGCGCTGTAAATGTCCGTTCACAGTGGGTGCATGTGAACACGTGGTCATTTCCACCATCATGCACCATCTTACGTCTCAAACGCTTGGTGTGTGACTTTTCTGCAATAATTTTCTCCTTTGACTTTATTCCATTTCTGATATTTGCCCTCCATGCAACACGTTCAGCGGCGACTTGCTCCCAATGTGCATTATCAATGCCTGTATCAATCATGTCCCGCTTACACACATCTTTGTATCGTAGTAGAGGCCGACCCTGAGATCTCTTACCCATCTGTAATTCACCAAAAAAGATATCCTTTGGTATTCTACCATCATCCATCCGCCTAAGATGTCCTATCCATCTAAGTCTACGAAGACTGAGCATGGAATAAACTGTCACACAACCTGATCTTTCCAATACTTCAGTATTTGTGATTTTGTCTTGCCACTTAATACCAAGAATTCTTCGCAGACACCGCATATGAAAGCTGTTTAAATTGTTCTCTTGGTGTGAGTAAGTTGTCCAGGTTTCACTGCCATAGAGAAAAGTACTAAGGACACAGGCTTGATAGACAAGGACTTTTGTTTTGGCAGTAAGCTTCCTGTTCTCCCAGACTCTTTTTCTTAACCTGTTCATTGTTGTTGCTGCCTTACCAATCCGGATGTTGATTTCCTGATCTAGGGATAATTTGCTATTTACCACCGATCCTAGATATGTAAAATGGTCTACTATCTCTAGTTCGGCGTCGTCAATAAAGATTGATGGTACCCCATGTGCACCTTGTGACATAATCTGTGTCTTCTTTTTGCTAATTGTTAAACCAAATTCAGAACAAGCATTGGAGAATGCAGATAGTAGACATTGCAATTCTTCCCCAGAGTGGGTCGTAACTGCAGCATCATCTGCAAAAAGCAACTCTCTGATCTGTACCCTCCTAATTTTGGTCTTAGCCTTCAATCTCTGAGCATTGTAGAGGCCGCCATCTGAGCGTGAGTGAATGTATATACCACTATCCTGATCACGAAATGCATATTTCAGTAGAAGTGAAAAGTATATTCCAAAGAGGGTGGGAGCTAGTACACAACCTTGCTTAACTCCACTCTTGATTTCAAATTCTTCAGAAGTTGCACCATAAAACTTGATTATACCCTTCATGCCTGTGTGGAACGATTCCACAATGGACAGAAGAGTTGGTGGGCAGCCAATCTTCTTTAGTGCCTTGAACAGACCCTCACGACTGACCAAATCAAATGCCTTTGTGAGGTCGATGAAGGCAATAAACAGTGGTTGATTCTGTTCACGGCATTTTTCTTGCATTTGTCGCAATGAGAATATCATATCAGTGGTAGACCGGTTCTGTCGAAAGCCACACTGTGATTCGGGGTAGACTTGATCTCCTAGGACTTGAAGTCTGCGCAGAACAATTCTGGCAAATACTTTTCCAACAATACACAGAAGTGAGATACCCCTATAGTTGTTGCAGTCGCTCCGATCGCCCTTGTTCTTGTACAGTGTTATGATGCTTGAATCTTTGAAATCCTGTGGGACTTGTCCTTCACGCCAGCATAGCTCTATTAGCTGGTGGATCTGTATAGTGAGTGTGTCTTGCCCACTCCTGATAACCTCTATTGGAATCCCATCCTTACCTGGAGCCTTGCCAGATGCAAGTTCATTTATAGCACACTTAACTTCTGTTATGGTGGGAAGTGTGTCCAGGTGGTCAAGAGTTGGTAGAGCCTCTATGGCGTTGAGGGCATTATCCGCTAGTTTGGTCTCACTTGAGTAAAGCTCCAAATAGTGCTCTACCCATCTGTCCATCTGCTGTTTCTTATCAGTGATGACTTCTCCAGTCAAGGTTTTCAATGGTGCACTTCTTTTGATCACTGGACCACAGGCTTTCTTTATTCCTTCATACATGCTTCTTATGTCTCCCTTATCACTTGCGATTTGAATGGACTCACATAACTTGATCCAATAATCATTTGCACACTGCCTGGCAGCCTTTTGCACATCCTTCATAGCTTGCCTTAGCTCACTCAGAGTGTTACGCGTTGGTCTTTCCTTGTTTCTTAAGAGAGCTTTCTTCTTCTTATCAATCAAGGGCTGCAGAGTCTCGCTGTTGGCCGCAAACCAGTCCTGCCTCTTATGATCCACAGTGCCGTAAACCTTTACGGCAGTTTTACAAAGAGTTTCCTTAAGTTTATTCCATTTATCATTTACTGTACAATTTTCTGGTGTATCAGTGAAAGCGTCTTCAAGTTGCTGTTGAAACTGAAAGCACTTTTCAGGATCATGAGTGTTAATAATATTAATCCTGGGGCTAGATTTGTGTTTAGCTGTGTAGATTCTCTTTGGTCTCAGTCTAACCCTTGCAACAACCAAAGAATGATCCGTATCACAGTCAGCACTGTGGTAACTACGAGTCAATGATATATGGTTCAGATGTTGTATCCGTGTGATGATGAAGTCCAGCTGGTGCCAATGGCCGGATCTTGGATGTTTCCATGTGACCTTATGCATCTCTTTTGTTTTAAAAAAAGAGTTTGTAATACATAGGTCATTACTGGTGCAATGCTCCAGCAGCCTTTGCCCATTTTCTTCATGCGACCGATGTTGTATTTTCCAAGGCACACTGGCCATGAACTCGAGTCCTTGCCCACACGCGCATTGAAATCACCGAGCATATAAATGTAGTCGGATTTTGGAACTGCCTTGATCACAGAGTCTAACTCATCATAGAACAAATCCTTCACATCATCAGAGGAATCGAGTGTCGGTGCATATGCAGTAATAATGGTGGCAAACCCACAAGAGGTTGCCAAGCGCAGGGATAATAGTCTTTCATTTCCTCCTGCTGGAATTTCAATCATTCCCAGTAGCGAATTCTTCACTGCAAAGCCCACACCGTGTTGCCTTTTTTCTGCCTGCCCTTTACCCTTCCAGAAAAAGGTGTAGTTGTTTTCCCTGAGTGACCCTTCCTCAGCGAGGCGAGTCTCCTGCAGGCCAGCAATATCAATGTTAAGACGATTGAGTTCGGCATCAATCACAGCCGTTTTTCTCACATCGTCAATATTGGTCAAGTCAGTGGAAAATCCTGGACACATGGTTCTCACGTTCCAGGTTGCAAGCCATAGCTTGAGGTTTCTATTTATATTTTTGTTTGTACCTGGTGCATTGGTTTTGTCCTAGCCCCAAGCACCCATTGAAGCAGGCAGGCTGTGGCGGATCAGCACCCAATTGGCCGGGGGCTGCCCAGCTTGAGGCGGGCGGTAGCTGATCAGTGACACCTATAGGTGTCTCCCACCGTCAGAGGCAACGCGTGGCGCCCCATGTCTACGCCAACTGACAAGGACTTATAACCCGTAACAGTTGCCTCTCGCTTTGATTCCGAGACCAGTTAAGACCAGGGATGGAGTTATTGCCTCTCCATAGAACAAAGCCTGGGCTAAAATATAGAGATCATGTGTTGCCCATGCAGCATGATCCCTCTCTCGGCCTGCCTAGTTCACTCCAGAGGAAAGGTAACACCCCTACATCTGGAACAAGACAAGCTGCAGAAGCTGCCGGATCAGCAAAGCAATGCTCTAACTGTCCGCCTGTCGGAGCTTCGATCCTAGACCAGTCGCCAACCAAGGCTTAGGGCCTGGTCTGCCCTGCCATGACAATTTTGTCTTTAGCTTGCATTTCCTCGCACCAGGGTAAGGCTTGTACCCTCCCAATTGCGCTCTTCCGCCCGAAGCCGTTGGCACAATGTGGGGTGTCGGGTTTGGTAAGCGCCGCCCAACGTTCGGCGCTAACAGAAACCAGGTAGTACCGTCTACTGTTATACGGTAGCTCAGTCATATCTGACTAAGACCTGACTGCATCAGCAAAATATAAAAGAACAGTAAATCAAACAACAAGAGATTGTTGGAGGGAAAAAACAGAAAACCTGAATTTTGACAGGGATGGAAACAAACTATGGAAACTAGTGAAAGCCATGAACAATGAAGGACCTAGAAACAAACAAACAACAATTAAACAAGGAAATGCCTTGCTTACAGGAAAAAAGGCTGCAAATGCACTAATGGAACACTATGCAAATGCAAACCACATTGATATTACAACCGAACAGAAGAAAGCAATCAAAGACAAACAGATACATCATAGAAATACAGAGACAGCAGTAGAATATATGATGGCAAATCTAACAATGGAAGAAATGGAACAGGCAATGAATACCCTAAAAAAGAAGAAATCACCAGGAAAGGATGGAATCACAAATGAAATGCTAATAGGACTAGGCACCAAGGCAAAGAAGAAACTACTAGCAGTCCTAAATAACAGCTGGAAGAGAGGAATAGTCCCACAGGCATGGAAGGAAGCTATACTAATACCAGTCCCAAAGAAAGGAAAAGACCTGGAAGAACCAAATGGCTATCGACCTATCAGTCTACTTAGCTGTGTAGGAAAATTAATGGAACGCATTATCAATGGCAGGCTAACATGGCATCTGGAAGAAAACAAACTCTTAACACCACACCAAGCAGGATTCAGAAAGTACAGATCCACTGAAGATCAAATAACCTATATAGCTCAGGAAATAGAGGATGCCTTCCAAGTGAAAAAGCACACACTAGCAGTCTGGATAGATTTAGAAAAAGCATTTGATAAAGTATGGAAGGAATTACTGAAAGTAAAACTGCAAAAAATGCATGTTTGTGGAAAAATGTATAAATGGATCAGCCACTACCTTGAGAACAGAACTGCCAGGACAAAAGTACAAGGACAAACAAGCAAAATGATGCTGTTGGAGCAAGGTGTCCTCCAAGGAGGAGTTCTTTCACCAACATTATTCCTAGCATATATAAATGACATCACAGAAAATTTTCCAGCCAGAGTACACACATCCTCCTTTGCAGATGACCTAGCCATATGGACATCTGAAGAATATATTAGTACAGCTAACAGCAGAATACAGCAAGCCTTATTAGCGCTAGAGGACTGGTCAAAATCATGGCTAGTGAAGATAAGTGAGGAAAAACAACATGCACAGTGTTCTCCCTCTCAAATAAAACTCAGCAACCTAAGCTGGTATTGAATGGAAAAATATTGCGCCATGAAGAAAATCCAAACTATCTAGGAGTCACCTTTGATCGTCGCCTGACATGGAAGACACAGGTTGAGAACAATCGAACAAGAGCAAGGCAGAGAATGGCAATCATGAAAAAGCTTGCTGGTACAACGTGGGGAACAGATGAGAAAGTTCTCAAGAAGTTATATACTGGACGGGTGAGGCCAGTACTGGAATATGGCATTGCAGCTTGGGCAACAGCAGCTAAGTCAAACTTTAACAAAATAAGTAGAGTCCAAAACCAAGGAATGGGAATCATAACTGGAAGCCTGAAGACAACGCCTATGAATGAACTAGAAAAGATCACTTGTTTACAACCAATGCAGGATAGAAGAGATAGCAGAGCCCAGCAACAAGCAGAAAAATTTAGAAGATTGACAGACCACCCTATGTATAAAAGGTTTAGTGGTTTTGGAAAGGGAAGACTGAAGCGTAGCAACTTTGTAGAAACTGCAAAACGAAAGATTAGGGCAGATCCTATACTTAACATATCAACAGTCAAACCCATTTACAATGCACACAAGTTCCCAGCTTGGAGACAGCAGCAACTGCCTGAGATGATAGAAAACATTCCTGGTATTGAGAAAAAGAACACTCAGCATGAAACCGAAAGAAGAGAAATAACCCTAAACTACATAAAAGAACATTACCCAAGCAGCAATTGGACCTATGCATATACAGATGGATCAGCCAAAAATTCAATAGAGAATGGAGGAGGAGGAATTCTCCTAAATTTAAAAAATGGAGTGAAAAAAACACATTCAGTGGCAACTGGAAAGTTTTCAAGTAACTTCAAAGCGGAGGTAGAGGCTCTGAAAACTGCAGCAGAAATGCTCTTGATGGAGGAAAATAGAAGCAAATAGCTATCTTCACAGATGCAAAGTCAGCTGTCTCAATACTGAAGAGCAATAATAGCACAGAAATAGCTGACCTAAGAGCAGCACTCCATGGTCTATGCCAGAAATCCAAAAAAGTTGTAATACAGTGGATCCCATCACATTGCAGTATACCTGGAAATGAAGAGGCTGACAGACTGGCAAAAGAGGGTGGACGACTACCACAGCCTGACATAGACATAACCTATAACGAGGCAAAGAGGTTGATAAAAAGCACCTATAGAACCAAATGGGAATCAGAGCATCCAGGTCACCAGAAGGATGATGCATATTACAAACTCGACCGAAGAGAACAAGTAGCAATCTTCAGACTCCGCACAGGACATAACAGGCTGAAATACCACTTGTTCAATAAACTAAAGATAGGAGATACCGATGAATGCAATTGTGGAACTGGTAAAATGACAGCTAAACATTTGATGCAGGAGTGCCCAATATATGCAGAACAGAGAAAGATATTTTGGCCCACACCTGCTTCATTTGAGGACAAGCTCTTTGGAGATATCAACAAGCTCAAGTTGACTGCAGCTTACTTTAACTACATTCAGGTTGACATTTAAAGGTGCATAAAGAAGTATTTAGACTGCCGCACTTCATACCACAGGTATGTCGGTTACAAAAGCGCCCCATAGGCATGAAATGGAATATTGCTTGGATAGCAAATCCATTACGTGGAAAGTCCGAACCAAAAGCTCACTGTGTGGACTTCATAAAAGGTGGAAAAAGTGTCCTAGTGGCACGAAATGGAATATTGCTTGGATAGCAAATCCATTACGTGGAAAGTCCGAACCAAAAGCTCACTGTGTGGGCTTCATAAAAGGTGGAAAAAGTGTCCTAGTGGCACGAAATGGAATATTGCTTGGATAGCACATCCATTACGTGGAAAGTCTGAATCGAAAGCTCACTGTTTGGATGTCATCTGCAGACTGCATACTTCTGGTTTCCGGAAGAACAGCCTATGGTGAATGGAAGGCCCAATATACGGAAGTGAGGCTAAGCAGCCATGTGCAGGACGTGACGATTCCTTGGGTGAGCCCAGTACCAGGGCACTGTGTGTCGGCTCTGCAAGTATGGAAGCCTCCTTGGATGGCGGGGAATGCCCATGGTCTGCCCCTGCCTTCCCTTGAGGGCTGACCAGGATGTCTTTGGCTGTTCTATATGGGCCAGCTGGGATGGGGGATAACACCACAACAGTGAGAGCCAAACGTCCTAAGAAACCCCCGGGCAGGTTAACCCGGTCAACAAATGCCCGCAGAAGTCGGATGTGTCGGCCTCACGGCGCAAGAACGCAGCTCTGCTGTAAACAGGCACAACGCAATCACGTCCGAAAAAAACTCCTTATGAACGAAGAAGAAGAAGAAGAACCATGTGTAAGAACTAATGACCAAACACCCGAATACTCAAAACTACTACATTGGAAAGTCGAAGCCTCGGTTGATAAAATGTTCCTTTATAAAGACACAATTGATGTGGTGAGCAGCTCAGTGACACACCTGACTGCCATTCACAGATTCTCAGTCAGAGGATACCAGACCACGAAGGACACAAGGGAGGAATTAAACTACTCACACGAAACTCAGTACAAAGCAGTGCAGTATACGTGGAAGCTAACAAACAAGCATAGATGGCAGGGCTTGATAGAATGATACACGAAATGAACATCAGAACTGATAATTTATACACTGAACATTTTCAAGCATTGTAGTAAATGACACAAACCTCATAACAGTCGAAGATTTGAATGGCCGCTGAAAGAAATGAGGTTACACACACAGATAAACCGATACTGACAACAGAAGAGATGAAGTGGAGGGCCGCCTGCGAGATCAATTAGCAGGCAGTGACCATAGTTCAGTACAACTCGTGATGAATGTGGAGTATGTTCTACAACAGTTAAAACCATCGCCTCGCTGGAATTATAAAATAGCTATAACTGGAACAGATCTGCTATTGCAGACAGGCACTGTGAAAACATAAAAAGATGGCTCAACAATAAGTATCACAGCAGGAACCTGATGTGGACTAAACAATAAGTATAAGTATCACAGCAGGAACCTGATGTGGACATGTGATATGTCGGGGTCATCACAATGTTAGGCCTGAGTACACGGAGGACCTGGTGGTCAGGATTTCCCTCACGTAGCGAATGACAAGGGCTGACATCCAAGCATTACAAACCGTACTGGACAGAAGGGCTACACATTCTGAAAGATTGATTGATTGATTGATTTAGGAACCGACATCACAGCATTCGGGACATTTCCATAAGCGCATTCTGAAAGACAAAGTAGCGTTGCGTGGAGACAACTGCGAGAGGTCTTCATGGCCGCGGGATTTCATGCGCTTACACTTAAACTTCCGGTACACTGATGAAATGGTAGGGGTTTGAGTCCCTACACCGGTCAGTTGGATTACAACGTTGACTTTTCGTTAAGAAAACACTGGCAAACTGCTAACGTAAAATTGCCAACCAAATCAACCTGGGGTTGGGGTTGATGGCAACGTCCTGCAAGGTCATGCAGCATTTATTTAGGGCGTGTGACCGACTGGGGCGCAATAAATGAATTCATCCACTAGCCACAATACATGGTAATCTCTGTGCAGGTGACTCACAGCGCACGTGCGGTGACTCTACGTGTCTGTAGCTGGTTCATGGATGCAACACATGAGGAGAAGTGGCCCGTATTCAATGTATGCTTGTCCATGCAGTGTTGTCTGCGCTAGCTTTCTGCTTGCTGTCTGTACGCATGGACAGCAGAAGAAGAAGAAGAAGAAGAAGGAGAAGAAGAAGAAGAAGAAGAAACTACATTAATAAAATATTTTGTGTGTGTGTGTGTGTGGAAGGGGAAAGTGGGGGGGGGGGGGAGATACATAACTCGCATGGTGTGTGTGTGTGTGCGGGAGTTGTGGGAGGGGGGGGGGAGATCAATAACTGACATCTGTGTGAAAGAGAGAGAGAGAGAGAGAGAGAGAGAGAGAGAGAGAGAGAGAGAGATAACGTGAAATCGCGATAGATCACATTCCCCCACTGACATGCAGGAATAAAATGGTGAGGTGAGCAACAACTGGCCTTTGTATGTGGTGAAATAATCCAATCATGAGTCACCGTATGCTCACACCGTACAGGCAGACGTAGCTTGGTGAGGGCGACAGGAACTTGTTAGTGGAAGAGATAAATGAATGACTCAGAGATCATCTGTTGACTTCGTCCCCGCGGAGCCTCATTTGTTGATGCGTCCTGAAAGAATTGACACAACAAGTTGGCAAGCGTCTGTCAACAGAAACCGGCCTGCAGTGGGTAGAGACAGCGGCAGGCAGGCATGAGTGACAGGACTCGCGTGTCAGGTCCGGGTCCCGGTACAGTGTGTGGATCGTATTGATTGATTGCGATAATTTCCACTGGTTCTGGTCGGCGGCATTGAGTCATCGCATATGGCACAACTCTGAGTAATTTTAATCCCAGGTCTGGATTACATAGGTGTGTCATACTCCAGGTGAAGGTTATCCTGGGAATTTTCTTAAAAGAAATCACGTGATATTCTGGTCTTGGAGTTGACTATAGTCTAAGTGTATGCTACAGTAGAATGTCGCGTGTGCTTTATTTTAGAGCTTAGATCCAAAACATGGTACTTAGCAATTGGCTATAGTTTGTGACAGAAGTGTGGAACCTTGTCTCAGATACTGATTCACGCTACATTGTCCCGCTTGTTTCTTCTTAGTTGTCAGATTGTAAAACGACGCGTTATATATACATGGGGCATATGATGGTAAAGCCATATTTTTATAGAACAATTGAAACTCGGTGGATGACGCGGATAACACCGGTCGCTGTTACTTCAGAAGACATTGCCTGTTACCAATTTTAGGCTTGGTTGACCTAGATCAAGTTTCAAAATTTGTCACAATGCGGAATTCAACCCATGACTAGCAGAA
>OY992888.1:54082018-54262018 GCA_963921405.1 Cepaea hortensis
TGGCAGCAGAATAACGGATGCGTGAAACAGGTCTGTTAAACAGCTGCCACTCGTGCTGTGCAGCATGTTGTTCGCCAAGAAGAGAACATCCTTCACAGAACACACCACCTCATTATGATTTCATCACTGGTGGAGGCGCGCTGGTTGTCCTGGCCAACACACGTGTGGGATAGCCAGAGGTAATAAACTGCATCTTGGGATACACTTCTTTTACTTAACAGGACATTCGTCAACCCCAGCATGTTTTTTGTTGTTGGCTGTTTGTGATTTCTTGGCAATTTTATGTTCAGTAATTTTCCACTGCTTTCTGAAGGACCGGCACTCACACCATTGGATGAAAACCAACGAATGGCGGTCTGCTTCCAAATCCCCCGCAGCTGTATTTCGAACACGGTATGTGGGATTACGAATTGCATCCGTAACACCTTCGCACAGAGCCGGCATGTAATAGTGAAATAATAACGAGTGAGATCCAAGAATAAGAGTTGGAGGTTATAATATAAACAGTCTAAACTATAGAGATGACACAGTATTGACAGCTGAACACCGACAAGATCTATCGGTGTTGGACATTCTGGAATAGAGAGTGCAACAAGGAATTTTCAAGAAAACCGAAACAATGACTATACCAAAGAAAAAAGTCCATCTATATGTCATTTAACAACAGATGGAAAACTGCTTAATCAAGTCAGTAAATTCAAATATTTTGAAACATTCATAATATCAGATGGAAAATGTCTGGTATAGATTACAAGCAGAATAGGCCGAGCAGAAACTGCATGTCAGAATATGAAACGTAACTTATATAATAATTCAGTCCTTCAATTTCAGAAAGATAGTACTGACATCTTATGTTTAACTTGTGTTTCTATTTACCAGTGAATCATACAGCCTGAACAAACACATTTGGAAGACTTTGGAGGCAACGACGATTGTTCCGAATACCTTGGGCTACCAGCATAACTACGAGTGACTGGAAAATGCTATTGAAAGTAGAACATAATGACATAAAAGAAGAAAACAATGTTCTTCGGTCATGTAAAAAGAAGAGAGGCACTGGGAAACATCGTGACGACTGGAATGATCAGTGGAAAAGGAGACAGCGGCAGACAGAGAGAAATGATGCTGAACGGACTGCTATGGTGGCATGGAGGAATATCACCAGGAGGATCGAACCAGGACTCCAGGGCTCAAGATGCACGGAGATGCACGAACGCTTACGCTGTTGACAGAGCACATGGTGATGATCAATAGGATGATGGTAATGAGATGAAATGAGCCTGCTAAAGACAACAACTTAATAAACTCGTCTTTATTCTTTAAAAACAAACGGTACCAGTTGTAATGTGATCGTTTAAACCTATATTTGAACTACACATGCGATTTCAGGACAGTGTTGGTACCGGATTTGTGGTCTGTTTCATCTGCACTCTTTGGACCAGTACTGCAGTAGTGCAGCCTGTTCGCAGCGCCACCACTTGAAGCTGGCGTCAGTTTTCATTTGCTGACCTTGACACAAACAGTGAAGCCACTACTTGCTGACTTCATTCCTCTCTCGTGCTAAGTCTGTGTTCAGGGCAGTCTCCGAGAACATACGAACAACTATAGTGTATCATTTCTAAAATGGATTATATAAATGTATGCTGAATATCATCAAGTGCCCTGCCAGCTGGCGTAGGCGTTCATGGCTCTCCACAGATCTCGGTCTTTGGTTTTCTGGATTATCTCTGCTGCTGATATTCCTCCATGCCACCGTCTCAATCCACCCAGCATCATTTCTCTTGGTCTGCCTCTGCCTCTCTTCCCCTCGATCTTTCCAGGTGTCACAATGTTCTCCAATGCATCTCTTCTCATCACGTGACCGAAGAAAGATGTTTGTTTCTTTCTTATTGTTGTATATAATGTTCTAGTTTCATTAGCCTGTTTCAGGCAGTCGTTGTTAGTTACTCTGGCAGTCAAAGGAATTCGCAACATTCGTCTCAGGAATCACATCTCTGTTGCTTCTAATTTCTTCTTAATTTTTCATTTACATTCCAAGATTCACCGCCATACAGCAAAACGGGTTCTACATAGCATTTCAGCACTCTCTTTCTTACACTCAGTGATAGTGACCTATTGCATAAGAGTCTTCATTGTCTGAAATGCAGCCTTTGCTTGCCTTATTCTGCTCTTAATTGGTGTACACCTTCCATCTGATGTTATAAATGCCCCTAGGTATCTAAAATAAACTCCTTGGTTAAGAATTTTTCCTTCTATTTCTATGTTACATTTTGGTGTCACCATTTTCTTTGATATCACCATTGTTACTGTTTTCTTAATGTTCAAGGAGAGTCCTTTCCTTGCACTCTCTGTTACTACATTATCCAACTATTGTTTTAGGTCTGTTGTTTTATCCGCCACCATATACTCTACTCGGATAAATGAATAAGAAACCTAAAATGTCAATTATAAAGTTCAGCGCCCACGCGTTGTTCATTGAGGGTAACGATGCCTTTCCAAAGGATACTGTACACAATGGCAAGCCTGCATGGTAAAGTTCAAACTTAATTACATAATATCAAATAATCAGCAAGAACAGTAGCAAAAGTAAAGCGTACATTTTGAATCCAGAGCAGCAAATAGTAATCAATAATAGGACAGACTATAGCATTTGTTATTAACAAGGAGAACTTAATGAAAGGTGGATTTATTCGCAAAATGATTTTTGCGCTATTTCATGCCTGGCTTCGCCATGTCAAGAGAGACAGGGGGGGGGGGGATATAGGAGGAATCAACTTCTGAGAATAATGGTTGAACTTCAGCTAGGAAAGACACATCACAAAGACACCGCGGATACCTATTGCCATATAGCTCTAGTTTCTGGACAGGAAACGCCAGCGAGGTCTGCTAATGGTAATGAATATAGTGTACGATGTTTGCCAGACAGGTCAATCTTAATGCAGAACCAGACCCAAATATTGAACAAAGAATAACCTCATCCACAAGGTACACAAAATACATTACCCACGCAAGCGACGGGTCTGTTTATAAATAGATCGATCAGGGTTAATCAATGTGAGAATACGAGAGGCAGGAGACTTGCTACATTATGTTGCAGACAGGAAGGGATCCTGGTGCTAGGAAGAGGTTCTTACACCAGCAAGACATCAGTGGGCGGCGGGGATGTGACCCTGTGATACAATGACCAGAGAGAACAATGATCAAACAGTAGCCGTGATATATTACCTGCATGAAGGATTCTTAACTAACGATATTTCAGAATTCGGCTTAGTATCTTCATGCTAAGGGAAATTGAAGAATATGAAATATAAAATAACAACAGTCAATAAGTAAGTAAAGGATATGTGAAAGTACTAGTTAAAGAAATATAACACTGAATGTACTAAATGAAGGAATTTGACAACGAATGTACCAGATGAAGGAAAATAACACTGAATGTACTAGATGGAGCCATATGACACTGCATGTACCAGATCCAGAAATATAATACTGAATGTAAAGATCTAGCCTACAACACAGCAAACGCTTTAACCTAAACAAAAATGAATCTATTTGTTATAATATACTTTCATCCATTAAAAGCGGCACTGACTCGACCCATGATTTTATCTAAATCCTGTTCCTGCCTAGTTACCCAGGGACTAGCCAATCAGTTGGCAGTTTACGAATGTCCGTTTGTGTTTTATACATATTTATATTTGCTGCTGTGTGATGATGCTGTAATATGTCACCGTCGATATACGTTAATATGTCAAGTCAACAAAATATAGCGCAGAGAATCTTGCTTAGTGACATTGGAAATCGTGTCTTTTCGTGACAAGATAGGAAGGAACACTTGTCTGCGTTTGGTGCTAAATATAACATTCGGGATAATGGTCCCAGTCACTGGTCAATAGGGGCATAGTTTTGATAACAAGATCACATAGCTCTGTTAGAAGACAGTGAACGGCAACAGCATGTCCAGGCGTAGCTGATGTTGACTGTCTGATGTCCAGACCTGACATGAGTGTCGGATTACGCAGGACATTACCTACTTCATACGCCTGGTTACATGACATAGATCGAGAGCTTGACCTTGTTTTGTCTGATCGCGAACGGTCTGCTCTAGCTGAAGCTGACAAGGAATCACTGCCTGAGGTAAGTGTCTTCAATGGTTGTTGATCGCACGGTAGAGGCTGTTAAGAAGGGACAGGTGTTGTTGATCGCATGGTAGAGGCTGTCTAGAAGGGACAGGTGTGGTTGGTCGCATGGTAGAGGCTGTCTAGAAGGGACAGGTGTGGTTGGTCGCACGGGTAGAGGCTGCTTAGAAGCGATAGGTGTTAAAATAAGAGAAGAAAGCCTTTAAGGTACTTCGTGCACTTCTGTAGAAGTGATTCCTGCTGGAACTGTTAGACCGAGACACACGAAACAGAATACTTCAGTCACGATCACCCTTAGAATGAATAGAGGAGAGACGAGATAGATAGATAGATAATGATAGAGAGAGAGAGAGAGAGAGAGAGAGGAGAGAGAGAGAGAGAGGAGAGAGAGAGAGAGAGAGAGAGAGAGAGAGAGACAGACAGACAGACAGACAGACAGACAGACAGGCAGACAGGCAGGCAGGCAGGCAGACAGACAGACAGACAGACAGACAGACAGACAGACAGACAGACAGCCAGCACAAACGGATTAACAGATGAATGTACGGACGGGCGGCAGGCGGACGGCGGACGGACGGGGTGACAGACAGACTCACGGCTGGCGGACAGACGGACGGATTAAAGGATTGACAGATGGATGAACGGACAGACAGATAGTTAGACAGACAGACATATAGACGAACAGATGGATAGGCAGACAGACAAACACATGTCACCTAGTATTTTTTTTTCTAAACATTGCTGAGCAGTGACTATCTTGTCGTGGCAGTATGGTTACCATCAGATCTATCTTGTCGTTTATAATTAGCGTTCACTTTCAAGGCAAGGTTTAGACTGCGAACAGGACGCAACAGGGTTTGTGGTAACAGTCAGTCACCATCTACAGCCCTGCCCCAATGATGATAATGAACGTAAACCAATATGCACCAACCAATTTCTGTGCACCAAAAACTGGAGTTGGAGAACATGAAACTAAATGCTACTTTTATAAGAACACTAGCTGACCCTGCCCGGCTTCGCCCAGACCCTGGTGGGGAGCATCTCATTTAATTCATATAAGTAGTCATATAAGTTCTCGTTCCCGTTACCGACTATCTGTCTGTCTGACTGTCTGTCTGGCTGTCTGTCTGACCCAGCCCGTCTTCGCCCAGACCCTGATGGGGAGCATGTCATTTAATTCATATAAGTAGTCATATAAGTTCCCGTTCCCGACTGTCTGTCTGTCTATCTATCTATCTGTCTGTCTGTCTGACCCAGTCCAGCCCATGGTGGAGAGCATCTCATTTAAATCATATAAGTAGTCATATAAGATCCCGTTCCCGACTATCTGTCTGACTGTCTGTCTGTCTTGGGTAAATGGAGGAGGGAGGAGGAAGAGGGAGGTGGAGGAGGGAGGAGGAGGGCGGAGACAGGAGGAGTAGGGAGGAATAGGGAGGGAGGAGGAGGGATTAGGAGGAGGAGGGGGAGGAGGAGGAGGAGGAGGAGGGAGGAGAAGGAGGGAGGATGAGGGAGGAGGAGGGAGCAGGAGGAGGAGAGGGGGGAGGAGAAAGAGGGAGGAGGAGGAATGTGAAGGAGGAGGAGGGAGGAGGAGGAGGGAGGAGGAGGAGGGAAGAGGAGGTAGAGGGAGGAGGAGGGAAGAGGGAGGAGGAGGAAGGAGGAGGAAGAGGGAGGAGGAGGGAGGAGGAGGAGTGAGGAGGTAGAGGGAGGAGGAGGAGGGAGGAAAAGGGAGGAGGAGGGAAGAGGGAGGAGGAGGGAAGGAGGAGGGAGAGGGGGAGGAGGGAGGAGGAGGAGGTGTGAGGAGGAGGAGGAGGGAGGAAAAGGGAGGAGGAGGGAGGAAGAAGGAAGAAGGAGGAGGAGGGAGGAGGCAGAGGGAGAAGGAGGAAGGAGGAGGAGGGAGGAAGAGGGAGCAGGAAGAGGGAGGAGGAGAGGGAGGAGGAAGAAGATGGAGGAGGAGGAGGAAGAGGGAGGAGGAAGAGGAGGAAGAGGAGGGAGAGGGAGGAGGGGAAGAGGAAGAGGGTAGGAGGAGGAGGGGAGAGGAGGAGGAGGAGAAGGGAGGAGGAGGGAGGAGGTAGTAGGATGGAGAAGTAAGAGGGAGGAGGTAGGAGGAGGAGGAGGGACGAGGCGCAGGAGGAGGAAGAGGGTAGGAGGAGGAAGAGGGGAGAGGAGGAGAAGAATGGAGAAGGAGGGAGGAGGAGAAGGAGGAGTGAGGAGGAGAAGGAGGAGGCAGAGGGAGAAGAAGGAAGGAGGAGGAGGAAGGAGGAGAGGAAGGAGGGAGAATGAGGACTGGAGGAAGGAAAGGGAGGTGGAGGAGGAGGAGGAGAGAGGGAGGAGGAGGAGGAGGGAGGGAAAAGGGAGGAGGAGGGAGGAGAAGGAAGAAGGAGGAGGAAGGGGAGGAGGAGGATGGAAGAAGGAGGAGGGAAGAGGGAGGAGGAGGAGGGAGGAGGAGGAAGAGGGAGGAGGAGGGATGAGGAGGAGTGAGGAGTAGAGGGAGGAGGAGGAGGGAGGAAAAGGGAGGAGGAGGGAGGAGAAGGAAGAAGGAGGAGGAGGGAGGAGGTAGAGGGAGGAGGAGGAGGAGGGAGGAGGAGGAGTGAGGAGGTAGAGGGAGGAGGAGGAGGGAGGAAAAGGGAGGAGGAGGGAGGAGAAGGAAGAAGGAGGAGGAGGATGGAAGAAGGAGGAGGAAGAGGGAGGAGGAGGGAGGAGGAGGAAGAGGGAAGAGGAGGGATGTGGAGGACGGAGGAGGAGGGAAGGAGGTAGAGGGAGGAGTAGGAGAAAGGAAAAGGGAGGAGGAGAGAGGATGGAGGAGGAAGAGGGAGGAAGAGGAAGAGGAAGAGGGAGGAGGAGGAAAGGGAGGAGGAGGAATGGAAGAAGGAGGAGGTAGACGGGGGAGGGGGGAGGGGAAGAGGAAAGAGGGTAGGAGGAGGAGGGAGAGAGAGGAGGAGGGATGTGGAGGAAGGAGGAGGAGGGAGGAGGTAGAGGGAGGATGGGAGGGAGGAAAAGGGAGGAGGAGGGAGGAGAAGGAAGAAAGGAGGAGGAGGAGGAGGTAGAGGGAGGAGAAGAAGAGTGAGGAGGAGGAGTGAGGAGGAAGAGGGAGGAGGGAGGAGGAAGAGGGAGGAGGAGGAAGGAGGAGGAAGAGGAGGGAGAGGGAGGAGGGAGGAAGGGTGAGGAGGAAGAGGGAGGAGGAAGAGGGGAGGGGAGGAGGGAGGAGGTAGTCGGATGATTGAGTGCCATCCCAACAGGTTAACTATGTTATCGCGGACCTCAGAGAGAAGTGTCCTATGTAGAAGACCATTTCCTGGACGTACGTATTTTGGGAGGGGAGGAGGGAGGAGGGAGGAGGAGGAAGAAGAAAAAAAAAACTACGACAGTTGGCATCTCTGGAATGAAAGGAAGGCGTGTAGAAAATTTCATCTCAATCGGATGGGCCGTTCGCGAGCGTATAAAGGACATACATACAGACAGACATACAGACAGACATACAGACAGAGATACGGACATCCTAATTTATATATAAGATTAACGTGGAAGTGTGATCGAAGAAGGAGGGGAAACAGATAAAGAACAAGAATAAGAGGATGACAAAAAAGGAGAAGAGAGAAGAAGAAGATGAAAAGAAATGCGATAATGTATTATTTACTAACTTTTCGACCGACATAATAAAAGTAAAATAAAACTCTTAATACATTCCTTTGTGTTGATAATCGATACTAAGATATGTGACTGGTGGAAGTTTGAGATCATTGAAATGATATGAAGGCAATGAATTCAAAAGAAGAATAAGGGTGACGCTTTTTATATGGGTAGATAACGCCGAGACATGGACAAGAAAGACACAGATACACATTTACGTTGAGGGAAAGGTATTTTAAAAAATGACTAAGAAGGAAGAAGACACCATGGATGATAATACTTTAAAAAAAAATAAAAAACAGGAAATTACTTAAATTAGAATGGGAGCTAATCAATACCTGCACATTTACAATACTGATGACGTTGAGAACTTCAGTGTGGTACCTAGGTCTCCCCCTCCACCCCAACCCACTTCCAGATCTAAGCGAAAGTATAAACTAAACGTGTGTATGCCTGTCCCTCAGGTACGTATATACTCACTCTCTACATTCAGCAATGGCGATCTTATAAATAGACCAGGAACTAAGGTCTGCACGTAGATGTAAGCCAAGATGCCTGTGTGAACAACACGGTCTGGAATGCCTCCAGTGCTCCTTGCCTTAAGATAACTTTTTTATACAAACAATTCTGCATAATTGGTATAACACACTATCAGCTAGTGCGCGTGAGAGCTAATTATAGCACAGAAAAGAATCATTTTACACACATGAAAGTTCATGATGCCGGAGTCGGGTTAATTATGGCAAGAGCGCAGAACGTTTCTGGTTTCTGGAACCTGTAAAGTGTACTGCCCACAGTTGTCTCGACCCTGTATGGTTTGGTTTTTAACCATATTGACTGTTTGATGTGGTTTGTAATCGCCCGACGCTGTCTAATTTAGTTTATAACCATCTTGACCCTGTTTGGATAGATTTGTCTCTTCATTCTGCTTGTTTTGCGAGTAATCATCTTGAACCTGTTTGGTTTAGTTTGTTAACAATATCATTCTATGTGATTTGATTTGTAACAATGTTAACATTGTTTTAATTTGTTTGTAGTGTCTTGACCTTGTATGATTTGGCTTGTAGGTTTCGTGAACCTGTTTCATTTTGTGTATACTTTTTATTTAGTTTGCAATGATTATGACTCTATTGGGCATTGCACGGCATCTGGGGATTATAACAAGGAGGAAGAGGCGGCCAGTCTTTCCCTCACTGTGACAAGTCATGAGCGCAGACGTCGAACTTGCTTTTTCTCATGTAATGTAGTCGTGGCTTACGACAAATAGCCGAGACAAATTGGGAATATAAAAGCGATCTCCATAACATTTTTGTGGATTTTAAAAAGGCGTATGATAGTGTCCATAGGAATAGTCTATGGAATGCTATGCAGGAATTTGGAATACCAAGGAAGTTAATCAACATGACCAAACTATGCATAGAAGATACTTATAATATAGTAACATATACAGGCAGGAAATCAGACCCTTTCCAAATAACCTCTGGCTTGTAACAGGGTGATGCACTATCGCCGCTCCTTTTCAATCTGGCTCTAGAGAAAGTTGTAAGGAAAGTAACGGGGTAATGTGCTATTGGAGGAACATCCAGAGTGCTTAGTTATGCATATGATATAGATATTATAGGGGCAAATGAACAAAAGACATTGGAAATATTGACTCACTTAAAGGAAAAAGCTCAACAAATGGGGCTGGTTATCAACTAAGATAAGACAGAATATATCGTAATTTCAAGAGAAGGAACGGGTAAAAACTCTGGCCACATACAAATAGATAATATGACCATTATAAGAACGGAAACATACAAATACCTGGGTAAAATCTTCAACTGCTCCAACATCATAAGGGAAGAAATACAAACTAGAATCAATTCTGGAAATAAGATATACTGTGCACTACAACATCTGTTAAAATGAAATGCGCTATCACAATATACAAAACATTGATTAGACCAGTTGTGCTGTATGGCTCTGAAACCTGGAGTACAATGAAAGGAGACGAAGCCTTACAAACCTTTGAGAACAATGTCTTAAGACGCATCTTTGGGCCCATTAGGGATACACAAAGTGGAGAGTGGAAAAGAAGAAGTAACAAAGACATTTATGATCCGTTTCAATCAGTCAATCATGTGCCATGCTGGAAAGCGTGGGCGGTCATGACTCGTTATTTCACTCGATCAACAGAGTCGTGGATCAGCTCAGTGTTCCTGTCTCGTCCATGCCACGTGGCCAAGCCATCCAGGTATTATCCTCTCGGTCTTCCTCTTAGTCTATTCCCCTCGATCTTGCCAGTTGTCAATAAGTTCTCCAATCCATTTCTTCTCATAACATGTCCAAAAAATTTTGACTGTCTTCGTCTAATTTCTCTAATCAGTCAACAATTTTCATTTGTCTCCTGTAGTACTTGGTCATTGGTTTCTCTATCTGTCCATGGTACTCTTTGCATTTTCCTCAGAAACCGCATTTCTGTAACCATCAAATGTTTTTCAGCTTGACTGCACATTGTCCAAGTTTCACATCCATACAAAAGAACAGGCTCTATGTACCCCCTCAACATTGTTTTTCTCGTTTCAATTGACATCTTTTTATTGGTCAGAATGTTTTTCATCTTGCTAAAGGCTACTTTTGCCATGGCGATTCTTGTTCTAATCTCTTCAAGGCATCTCCCATCAGATGTTATGACTGTTCCGAGATAATTGTATCGATTCACTTGTTGAAGAATATTCCCATTTACTTGTATATTAAATTGTGGTACTTCGTTCTTCCTAGTGATCTGTTTAAGTCCCCGCTAATCACTGGTATCATGAAGGCTAATAGACTGCAATGGCTAGGGCATATAGAAAGAATGGAAGATAATAGGGAAACAAAACTCGCTTACACTCAAGAAATAAATGACCGTAGATCCCGAGGTAGACCAAGAAGATGGTGGAGAGATAATATATATACAGACCTACAAGCACTTGAAATCAACGACTGGCAAGAGAGGGTCAACCAGAGAGACGAATGGAGACGGATTGTATCTACAGCAAAGAACCTCAATGGCTCGGAACGCTGAAGAAGAAGAAGAGGAAGAAGATCATCATACACAATTCAGGAAAGAAAACCATATGATTGTAACATGAGTAATATGGAACACAGAGTGGCCTCATGCTTAGAAGCACACTCAGTTTTTAATTACTGTATGGGTTACCACTATAATCTTCTCCTCTGATAGACATGGCATTATACATCAAATTGCCTACTATCAGGTGATTGATTGATTGATCATACTCATTCTCTGTATGTCACTTCTCCCCACCCAATCCGCAATCATTCATCAGAAATCATAAACATACTTGCATGGATGATGAATAGGCTTGGCAAGAATGAGACAGCGAGGAGTGACGAGGGGATCTGGCCGACGCTCAACGCTCAGAGGAAAGGCGAGACGGACATGTAATCAGATTGCTACTGGTACTATTAGTGTTGGAACTCTTCGCTGTCTGCTGAGGATGGGGACGGAGCGCTTATGGGAATGCCCCGAATGCTGTGATGTCGATTCCTAAATCAATCAATCAATCAATGAATAGGCTTAATTATGTGACTCACAATCAATAAGTTAAAAGATAAATTCACAGATTTAACACCAATGAAATCACAATTGAATCACCACATGAATGCTTCAATCGAATACATAAGATTTTATGATAACATATAGGGAAATATTTAACATTTAATGTGTGCCAGTTCTACCCCCGCTGGTGACTTGCGGGATAACTGAGCCGGCCGCTCAGAAAGTAATGGCAAACTAATGAGCGTAATCTTGCCAAGAAATCAACAGACAGCTGAAAGATGCTGCTGTTGACAGCGATGTCATGTAAAGGATATGCGAATTTAAAAAAAAAATGTGTGCCAACAAGCTTATAGGTCGAATTAGCGCGGAGCATCCTGTTGTTCTCCAGGGGTATCTTGTATCTGAATGTACACATGCCACCATACTGACTGCGGTGCGCTTCTAGCTCTACTTGAGGTGGACTAGCAACTAGACTTCTTACTTCCTCTGTGAATATGACTCTTTATGCACACATGACGTAAATAGTAACATCACTTCAACGATGAATCTTCACAACACGACAGCGGCATTATTTCGACACAGTGTATTATCGTCACTTTAAAACAAGTCACAAATTCCTCATCACGGTAAATAAACACTGTTACTAAAACTGCAAACAGATCATACTTGCACTCTACAATCAACTCGGTCGATAAAGCTCTCAGACAACGTCAGCATTCAAACTCTGTTTCACCAGCTCGGCATATACACAACGTGGCGGCAAGATAAGACTCTGCCATTCGCCATCATCAGTCTGACCCCGAACTCGGTCTAGACGTGATTGAGCCTTGAAGGTCATGTTATCCCCTGCTCAGCGATTCGCCTCATGCAAGGCGTGATTCTCAATCTTCTCATCTTCACGTCGGACTGCGTGAATTTGTAGGCTGTCTGTACCGGGTGGCCCATGACCTGACCTAGATCCATGGCAATGTGCCCATGTACTGGTTCCAGGACGAATTACACTAATTCCTCCTACTAGTGATTGAACATTTACAATAGTTCCTTACTACTAAATTAAGGACTCTAATCTCCTAAATCCTAAGTTAATCAGTAACCTCTAAATCACTTCTGACTTAGCTTAACTGCTTAAGGAGTAAAATGCACAACTTAGGCACAATTCTTTAGACTTTCATAGAAACTGCATAACTAGAAGAAACCCCTCACTATGGTTTAACCTAGTGCACAGATTATCCATGAACTTCGACATTTGAATATAGTGCTTAGTCACTCCGTAATTAAGTTCTTAAAGAATAACCACATTGCTACAAATCACTATCTTCTGGTAAAGGAGCATACTAACGTAATATTACAGTGCGCTTACCTTCAATATAATTAAATGACTTCTTCAATCATCACGTCGGCAGATTTCAGGCTCCAGACTCGGCTTTGGGTTTCCAAGTTCGCTGGTTGCTTATAGGCCGGTACTTCTCTCTTTCTATATTTGATTTACTAATCTTAAGATGGATGGTTTAGTAGACGATACCATGCCGTCAGTTCCAGTGGACCGTCTTCTTGTTGGAGGCTTTAATTCTGCCCACAAAATGGCAGAGTTCCTTTTCAGCTATAATTACAATATTGTCGTTTCGTATTTGAAAACAGCGCTCCGTTTCTTTTTTAAAGAATTATTATTATGCAATTTTCATCTTTCGTCTTACTATCTGCGCTAATTCCTCCCTTCTTTAAATTTGAATTTGATTATGATGGTGATGGTTGTTGGCGGTGTAGCAAATGGAGGGAAGTGAGGGGACATTTAAACAGCAATGTGGGGGTTTGCACGATGTATGTATAGAACAAGTGGCAGTGTGACAAGACCGCCGGGGCTTGGACTGGTTTGCCACGATAGATACTATCCCCAGCCTTTGCTCCAACCACCTCAATAGCACTCTACATCTACCAGGCCCCACACAAGCCGGGACAGTTGGACCTCCCCTCCCTCACCTAGGGTTCCCTACCCCAAGGGGGCTCGGACCAGACACCAGTCATATCACTGCACAAAGTCATAGCTAAGAAAACCAAAATTTTATTTCTGAACTAAGTCAACCACAACACAGAGAAGGATGGTTGAAAGCCAGACTAGAAGGGACTATGTACAAGAGCAGATATGCAGATGAGGATTCTTCATCATGGAGGCGGACGATAGCTCGTGCGGTTGTCCAGTCGTGGTAGCGACTCACCCAGGCTCCTCCAGTGGACCGGAACTCCAAGGTCTGCTGCCTCTCCCAAGTTCCCGCTTCACACAGAGAACCAATCACGGGCTGATCAAGCGCAGTACCACTGCCTGACTGACACTGCACCGATGAACAAGGATCCTTCCTTGCTGTCGTACTATTTCACTCGTCACACTCCTGATGAAGTCTGGGCCGACCCTAGAATATTAGTGGTCTCCCACTTGCCGAAAAAGTACATGTAGCACCGTATCAAAATACACAAGAGCCTTGTCACTCTTCTATCTCATAAGTGACCCACACACTGACATGTCACCTACAAAATGAGCGGTTGCTCCACATGAACACAACACGTCCCTGGCAAAGTCTATCAGGTGACTATAACACTTCACCTTATTTCCATGTCCTTGGACAAATAGATCTTCACACAGTCTCATGTAACTACCCTGATCGATGGGTATCAATCACAACCTAGCATACACTGTCAACAGTTCACCACGTTGGAATGAGGTAGCTCCCTACCTTAACAAACAGGTCCCTCTGGTGTTCCCACCACTTAGGTAATCAATGTCTTAGGTCACTGGACCACATGTTGGCTTCATAAAGGTAAATCAATGTAAATACACTATTCAAGCATAAAATTATACACGGTGTCCCATGACAACCCAGCCGGGCCGGAAGCATAGCACACAGGCCAGGGTGACCGGTAACAATGATCACTTGGCTCAACTTGAAAGTTCATGACCTTGTAATCACCAAGGTTTACACTGAGTTTGAATTTCACCAGTGCTTCACAGGCTAGAATCACCAGACGTTTCAGTGTTGGATCCTCTCGGGATCGGATGACACTCGTCGGACTCTTTGGCGGAGGTCCTAACCTAGACCTACCGACATATTCAGCACTCAGCTCCTTCCAACATTGATCTCGCAGAATCAGAAGACCACTCTCAGTATGGCCTCAATCAACTTCTTGATAGGCACTGGAATGAGTGGGCCCATAGAGCTCATGGTGAAGCTCTCGAATCTTCTTCAGTATAGCAATAACAGATCCTGAAACACGGAGAGGTTGGTGTGAGTACTCAACTACAACAAAGACTAACAGCATCTCCACCATGTCACCTGCCTCTCAGTCATTCCTCATGTATACCAACCTGAGTATGAAATCATCACATCATAGATCTACTTGTACCCATAATGTATAGGCATAATGATGTTAGAGAAAGCAATAGCACCTGTTCAGTCAAGTAACACTTATGGGCTACAAATACCCCTAGCACCAGAGTCGACTATATGACTCTGTCAAAGCATCTTCCACCTGGTGCCAGTCCAATCCGGTTTCATCTTCCATCATCAATCAACATATACACCTACTTCCCTTTCAGTTTAGTGATTACTTTATCGAGAAGGTGTCCAGCCGGACATCTCCTTCCTGACAGACTCATCAATTCACCAATCCGTTAACCCATGGACTGATCAATTACACACATTAATAACTATATGACCATAATAAATTATACTCCTGATAATTCATTACTATAGTATTAACTAAGGAGAACTCATGAATTGTTACACTTAAATAACCAACTCATATCACAGCCATAGTGTCAGTTCTGGGATCCCTGTCCCAGATCCTGAGTTGCCCTTTTATTCACTGACTATCTTCCAGGTCAGTCATACCTGTGCCGGTCGAGCACAGCTTTGGTGGCCATCCACCATTACACTTTCCCACAGCTACTGTGGGTCCCGTGTACCTTGTCCCGTGACGACTGAAGTCACGTCATTCAATGTAGCAAGCCTCCAGACTCTCCACAACCAAACTCGGGCTCCACCTTTTTTTTTTTTTGGGGGGGGGGGGGGTTATTCCCCTCACCTACTACTACTTCACGGCAGTACTCCCAGTACTCCATGAACAGAGTCAGGTTTCCAGAAGAGTAGAATAGTAGAGACAGAAACGGGTTAGGTTCAAATCCTAGATTTCTCTAGACACAACGGCCTCGAATTACGCTACGCGACTACTCAATTCCGACGGCAATTAATTCGTTCGGGGAGGTCGGCACGACATAAAGACAACAGTTAAACAATAGAATAAGTATTGAACTAACCTGTGATTTAACAATCACGAACTCGACTGCAGATGTCCGCTCTGGCCGCGCTCATTGACATCAAAATTACAGCAGCCCTATGGCTGTGATCTGTCTTACGCTGAGGTCTGGCTGGCAACTGATCACGACTAACTCAGTGCGCCTTCAACTTGCCTACACGGGCCGCGTGAATTCCATGACCCATGGAGAAAACCAGAGTCACGACAAGTTCTACCAACCCATGCTGCATGAAGCACTCGTGAACCTAGAGATCTCGGTCACGTACGCACTTGGGGGAACATTCTAGATTTCTCTATAAATAACTAGTATCGCGCCGCCCCGCACTACTTCAGATGGGAAATCCCCTATTAATTGATATTAAATTCAAGGGAGACCAACGCATCGCACTCCCTTCAAAGGGATATTATGCTGAGATCTGCCGATCTGTAGGCGTTTCGTCACAGGCAGGGCGTTATAAATTAATGGGATGTTGTCGTGGCAGGGCGTAATAAATTCATGTGATGTACTCGTGGCAGGGCGTAATGAATTTATGTGATGTAGTCGTGGCAGGGCGTAATAAATTCACGTGATGTTGTCGTGGCACTGCGTAATGAATTCATGTGATGTTGTTGTGGCACGTCGTAATAAATTCATGTGGTGTAGTCGTGACAGGGCGTAATAAATTCATGTGATGTAGTCGTGGCAGGGCGTAATGTGGTCATTTGTAGTGATGTAGTCGTGGCAGGGCGTATGTGGTCATTTGTAGTGATGTAGTCGTGACAGAGCTTTATGTGGTCATTTGTAGTGGTGTAGTCGTGGCAGGCCGTTATATGGTCATTTGTAGTGATGTAGTCGTGGCAGGGCGTAATGTGGTCATTTGTAGTGATGTAGTAGTGGCAGGGCGTAATGTGGTCATTTGTAGTGATGTAGTCGTGGCAGGGCGTAATGTGGTCATTTGTAGTGATGTAGTCGTGGCAGGGCGTGATGTGGTCATTTGTAGCGATGTAGTCGTGACTGGGCTTTATGTGGTCATTTGTAGTGGTGTAGTCGTGGCAGGCCGTTATATGGTCATTTGTAATGATTTAGTCGTGACAGGGCGTTATGTAGTCATTTGTAGTAATGTAGTCGTGACAGGGCGTTATGTGGTCATTTGTAGTGACAGGGCGTAATGTGGTCATTTGATGTAGTCGTGGCAGGGCGTTATGTGGTCATTTGTAGTAATGTAGTCGTGACAGGGCGTTATGTGGTCATTTGTAGTGACAAGGCGTAATGTGGTCATTTGATGTAGTCGTGGCAGGGCGTTAGTGGTCATTTGTTGTGGTGTAGTCGTGGCAGGGCGATATATGGTCATTTGTAGTGATGTAGTCGTGGTAGGGCGTTATGTGGTCATTTGTAGTGACAGGGCGTAATATGGTCATTTGTAGTGGTGTAGTCGTGGCAGGGCGTTATGTGGTCATTTCTTCTTCTGCGATCATCCGGAGTTTTTTTTCCGGATGTGATTGCGTTGTGCCTGTTTACAGCAGAGCTGCGTTCTTGCGCCGTTAGGCCGACACATCCGACTTCTGCGGGCATTTGTTGACCGGGTTAACCTTCCCGGGATGTGGTCATTTGTAATGATTTAGTCATGACAGGGCGTTATGTAGTCATTTGTAGTAATGTAGTCGTGACAGGGCGTTATGTGGTCATTTGTAGTGACAGGGCGTAATGTGGTCATTTGATGTAGTCGTGGCAGGGCGTTATGTGGTCATTTGTAGTAATGTAGTCGTGACAGGGCGTTATGTGGTCATTTGTAGTGACAAGGCGTAATGTGGTCATTTGATGTAGTCGTGGCAGGGCGTTAGTGGTCATTTGTTGTGGTGTAGTCGTGGCAGGGCGATATATGGTCATTTGTAGTGATGTAGTCGTGGTAGGGCGTTATGTGGTCATTTGTAGTGACAGGGCGTAATATGGTCATTTGTAGTGGTGTAGTCGTGGCAGGGCGTTATGTGGTCATTTCTTCTTTTGCGATCATCCGGAGTTTTTTTTCCGGATGTGATTGCGTTGTGCCTGTTTACAGCAGAGCTGCGTTCTTGCGCCGTTAGGCCGACACATCCGACTTCTGCGGGCATTTGTTGACCGGGTTAACCTTCCCGGGATGTGGTCATTTGTAATGATTTAGTCATGACAGGGCGTTATGTAGTCATTTGTAGTAATGTAGTCGTGACAGGGCGTTATGTGGTCATTTGTAGTGACAGGGCGTAATGTGGTCATTTGATGTAGTCGTGGCCGGGCGTTATGTGGTCATTTGTAGTGACAGGGCGTAATATGGTCATTTGATGTAGTCGTGGCAGGGCGTTATGTGGTCATTTGTAGTGACAGGGCGTAATATGGTCATTTGATGTAGTCGTGGCAGAGCGTTAGTGGTCATTTGTAGTGGTGTAGTCGTGGCAGGGCGATATATGGTCATTTGTAGTGATGTAGTCGTGGTAGGGCGTTATGTGGTCATTTGTAGTGACAGGGCGTAATGTGGTCATTTGATGTAGTCGTGGCAGGGCGTTGTGTGGTCATTTGTAGTGACAGGGCGTAATTTGGTCATTGGATGTAGTCTTGGCAGGGCGTAATTTGGTCATTTGATGTAGTCGTGGCAGGGCGTTAGTGGTCATTTGTATATGGTGTAGTCGTGGCAGGGCGTTAGTGGTCATTTGTAGTGGTGTAGTCGTGGCAGGGCGATATATGGTCATTTGTAGTGATGTAGTCGTGGCAGGGCGTTATGTTGTCATTTGTAGTGGTGTAGTCGTCGCAGGACATTATATGGTCATTTGTAGTTTCAGGGCGTTATGTGGTCATTTGTAGTAACAGGGCTTAATGTGGTCATTTGTAGTGGTGTAGTCGTCGCAGGACATTATATGGTCATTTGTAGTTTCAGGGCGTTATGTGGTCATTTGTAGTAACAGGGCTTAATGTGGTCATTTGTAGTGGTGTAGTCGTGACAGTGCGTTATGTGGTCATTTGTAGTGACAGGGCGTTATGTGGTCATTTGTAGTGACAGGGCGTTATGTGGTTATTTGTAGTGACAGGGCGTTGTGTGGTCATTTATAGTGACAGGGCGTAATTTGGTCATTTGAGTAGTCATGACAGGGCGTTATGTGGTCATTTGTAGTGGTGTAGTCGTGGCAGGGCTTTATGTGGTCATTTGTAGTGACAGGGCGTAATGTGGCCATTTGATGTAGTCGTGGCAGGGCGTAATTTGGTCATTTGATGTAGTCGTGACAGGGCGTAATGTGGCCATTTGATGTAGTCGTGGCAGGGCGTAATTTGGTCATTTGATGTAGTCGTGACAGGGCGTTATGTGGTCATTTGATGTAGTCGTGGCAGGGCGTAATTTGGTCATTCATTTTTGTCTTCATTATTCTAATAAGAAAGGAGATGTATGAGAAAATAAGGAAGAGTAACAACAAATATAATTAACAACGTAGAAATGTGGTCAAGAAATGTTATGATAATGGTATCCATCCATCATGTGCCATGCCGGTAAGCGTGGGCGGTCATGTTTCGCCATGTCACTCAATCACCAGAATCGTGGATCAGCTCAGTGTTCTTGTTTCGATCATGCCACGTGGTTTAGCCATCCAGGTATTTACTTCTCTGTCTTCCCCTTGTTCTCTTCCCCTCGATTTTGCCAGTGTCACCAAGTAATCCAAGTTATTTCTTCTCATAACGTGACCAAAAAATGTTGACTATCTACGTCTAATGTGCTCTAATCAGTTTACCAGTTTCATTTGCTTCTTGTAGGACGTTGTCATTGGTTTTTCTCTCTGTCCATGGTATTCTTTGCATTTTCTTCAGAAACCACATTTCCACAGCCATCAGTTGTTTTTCAGCTTTCTGCTCATTGTCCACGCTTCACATCCATACGCAAGTACAGGTTCTATGTAGCACCTCAACACCATTTTTCTCGTTGCAATTGACATCTTTTTATTGATCAGTATGTTTCTCATCTAGCAAAAGGCCAAATTGGCCATGGCAATTCTTGTTCTAATCTCTTCAAGGCATCTCCCATCAGATTTCTCCTTCTTCTTCTTATGTCGTTCGCTTGAAATATGTCTATAACTGCAATCTTGTCTCTTGTGTGAATCTAACAGTCTTATTTAGTTCACTCAGCGGTCCATAGAGTTTATCTTCCACTGTTGTCTCTCTAGGCCAGAAGGTTCGCCTGGATACGTTGTAGTTTGGACAGTCCTGGAGTATGTGCTCTGCTGTCTGCGACGCCAAACCACATGTGTACATAGCTGAGTCACCAATCTTGAATTTTGTATACATGTGGTTGCATAATCTATTGTGTCCTGTTCTGAGACGCAGAGTAATGACCTGTTCTGGTCTGTACATAACGTTATAGTCGTCTTGAGTAGGGTTTGATGGCCTTCTGACTGATTTTGTCATTCTATTCTTTTGGGAGAATGTAATAGGCACATCAGGCTGTTCTTCTTTTGCTCCTTCTTTAGCCAATCGATCAGCTCTGTCGTTTCCGGGTACTCCACAGTGGGATGGTATCCACTGTATGGTGACCTTATGCTGACTGCTAAGGTCAGAAAGTAGTGTCCTGAGAACTGGTAATTTCCCAGACAGGAGTGCCTCTATTACTGATTTTACATCTGTCAATATCACCACAGGTTGTCTACCATGGCGGGTATTTTGTAATTTCTCTATTGCTATCTTGATTGCCTCAATTTCAGCATCATAGTTATGGCATTACTTTCCTGTTGGATCTCTGGCCGTGTCCCTAGTATTATTTGGGTATTCTATACACTCCCGCTCCTCCATTTCGAACAGCATTTTGCGCTGACCCATCAATGTAGACTCGGATCCAGACATCCTGTGGGTATTCGTCATCAAGGAAGCTGAGAGTGGCTGTTCTGCGCTGTACACTGTTCTGTTCTTCCTTGTCAAATATTCCTCTCACTTTTGTCTGGATTTGTAGCGATAGTCTATGTTCATCTTTCCATGGAGTTCGCTCTGGAATAGTTGTCAGTGGGATACCAACTGTGGGAAGATCGGTGGTTTCTCTGCAGAGTCGTTTGGCCTGGTGGATAAAACTACTTCTTTTCAACCGCCCCATAGCTAAGTTTTCAAATCGGTTCCTCATAGGGTGGCCTGGCAAGCTGAGGAACTTGTCTGCTTGTGTTAGTATTATTGTATCTCTGCGTTCTCTCAGTGCTTGTGTCCTCCCCATTTTCTCCATTGCTACTATAGGGGTTGATCTCAGCCCTTCTGTGATGACTCTTAGAGCTTGATTTTGCACCTTGCCCAGCTCTTGTAGTGTGGTTTTTAATGCTGAACACCACGCAGTTGACCCTCATTCCAGGTGTGGTCGTATGCTCTGTTGAAAACTTTGCTAAGTATTTTCCCACTGGCTCCCCATGTGGTTTCACTTAGCTTTCTCAGGATGGTTATTTTTCTTCTGGCTTTTGCTACAGCTTTTTTGATGTGTTTTCTCCATGTCAGCCTGTCATCAAATGTTACACCAAGGTATATTGGTTTTTTATCTTCTCTTAGGGGTGTTCCATTTATCTGGATGATCCCTACCTTTTGTTTCGGAGAGAGGGTAAATAGAATGGTGCTGCACCTGTCAGTGTTTATGCTGACACACCATCTATACGCCTATGCAACAAACGTATCTACAGCTCTCTGTAGCAATATGGTGCCCACTGATGCATTTTCATTTGTGCTCCACAAAACCAGGTCATCAGCGTACATTGCCGCTTTAATTCCATCGGGTAGATTAGCAACAAGACCATTGATGAAGATTAGAAAAAGTGTGGGGGACAAGACTCCGCCCTGCGGGACACCGTGACGCAATAGTACTTTCTTGCTCTTGAGACCGTCTATCTGTACTCGGGCTCTTCTGTTGTGAAAGTGTGCTTTCACCAATTTGTACATTCTTCCATTGACGTTACAGTTTCTGTTTCTTCATAAGACCTTCTTTCCAGACTTTGTCAAAGGCTTTCTTCAGATCTATCCATGCCGCAAGTACCAGCTTCGTCTCTTGGAATGCATCCTCAACTTTTTGAGAGAGATAGGTTGTCTGATCTTCCGAAGAGTAGCACTGTCTAAAGCCAACCTGTTGTGGTCCAATGATGTTTTCAATTTCAATGTACCACTGTAGTCTGCGATTGATGTGCGTTCCAGTGTTTTGCATAGACAGCTGGTGAGGCTAAATGGTCTGTAG
Source organism: Cepaea hortensis (assembly GCA_963921405.1). NCBI lineage: Eukaryota > Metazoa > Mollusca > Gastropoda > Stylommatophora > Helicidae > Cepaea > Cepaea hortensis. The sequence goes on from OY992888.1 coordinate 54,103,822, forward strand.
CTGGAGGCAATGGAACTATCTTTCCCAGATTTTAGGAGGGGTATCATGATTGCTTCTCTCCAGGCTTGTGGAACACTGCCTAAGTTCTAGGTGTTATTGAAGATCTGTAACAGCTTTGCTTTGGCCTCTGTTCGTAGGTTTCTGATCATTTCATTGGAGATACCATCAGCTCCTGGTGACTTTCTCATTTTCAGTTTTGATATTACTAGCTCCAGTTCATTGACTGTGATAGGTGCCTGCACAATCTCATGTACTATTCCCTTATGTCCTGTATGTTGCCATTTCTCTCGAATCTCTTGTTGTTTCTCTGGACTAATTTCAATATTGTTATCTTTTGCGAATGAGTCCGCAAAATGGTCAGCTGCTTGCTTTCCTGTTAAGATTTTTCCGTCTTTATGTAGTGCACTTTTCGAGTTTCTCCCTGAACCCTCATCGTTAAGCTGTTTTATTAGTTTCCACAACTTCCTTGTGTATCTTTCAAAGTTCAGTGACTCTGTTTTCTCCTGCCAGCTTTTCCGTCTAGCCTGCAGCTTGACCCTTTGAAATTTGGCTTTTGCGTGCTGGTATTTATTGTGGTGCTCTTGGCAGGGGTTGGCTTCTGCTTGCCTTCTACACACTTCCACATCATTATGCAACTGTTCCAGTTCACTACTCCAGTAGGGTTTATAATGTTTACGGGCTCCTCTTGGTACTGTTTCTTGTGCTGCCTGTAGTATGCATTTCTCAAACTCTTTAACTATTTTATTTATGTCCCTCTCAGTGTTCAGGTTTCTAACCAGTATGCTGGTGCGAAGCTTGTGCATTGCCCAGTCTGCTTTCTTGTAGTTCCACCTCGAGAGAGTGCTGCTTTCACTTACAAGCTCATTTTCTACAGTTAGAAAGACTGGCCGATGGTCACTACCACCTAGCTGTTTTCCAACAATTCTTTTAATGTTCCACTCCAAGTCCTGTGAATGAAAAGCCAGGCCAGGTGTAGTTGTAGTGTGCCATGATCTCGAGTAGAACGTATGTGGGTCAGACGGCTTGTTAATCAAGATGAATCTATTCTCATCTTGCCAGTCTTCCAGTCTCTCTCCTCTCAGGTCCATGTGATCATAGCCCCAGCTCTGCGAGTGGCTGTTAAAATCGCCACACACAATAATTTTTCCTTTTAATGGTAGTGTGTCCAGTGCCTGTGGGCGGTCATTTGGACAGTAGTAATTGATCAGGTGAAGGTCTGTATTGTCTGTCTTAAGTTTAAGTGCCTGACACTCAGCCCCTTCCATGTAAACTTCAAATTGGGAAGCGGGGATGTTATTTTTGACAAGGGTCAGTATCCCACCCTTTCGCCTGTCCTTTCGGTCAGATCGGTAACACTGGTAGCCTCTGACTGTGAAGGCTATATTTTCGTTGAGGTGTGTTTCTTGCAAGCAACATACGCTTACATTTTCTTGGACCAAGATGTTTTCTTGTTCTATTCTTTTCTTATTGACACCCTCTGCATTCCAGTGCATTATTTTAAGTCTTTGTGTGGTACTGCCAGACGTTCTATTGTCAGACCCCCTGGCTCAACAGAACATCTGCGAAGGACCTCCAGTAGCTGTGGTTAGACCCTTATGAGGCATAGGGCCCGGCACTGCACCTGCCTGGGGGTCCAAGGCAGGGCGAGCACCACAACATATATATCGACATATTTCATTACGCGTTGTTGCGTGGCAGCCTGATTTCTGTGGTGCGTCTCCTGGCTGGCTGCCTCCGTCTTCAGCATCTATCTTTTGCAAGAGCAGACTATGGTCTTACTCAACACGAACTTCTGAATAAACACAACTTATCTGGACAACGACCTTGGAACGTTAAGGGACTTTTGAGATTTGGAACATGGAATGTACGGACACTATATCGAGCTGAAGCGGCCGAAGAACTAACCCGGGAGCTGGGTGAATATCAAATGGATATAACAGCAATTCAAGAAATAAGGTGGCCAGGAGAGGGTACTTTAGAGCAAAATGGAATGATTATAATATATGGAGGAAACACCCAAAATAAACATGAATTAGGAACAGGATTTGTCATCAAGAAAGAGTTATGGGGGAACGTTTTAAACTTTAAAGCTTTTAATGACAGGATTAGTAAATTACGAATAAAAGGTAAATGGAAAAATATAACGATGATTAATGTACATGCACCTACTGAAGAGAAAGAAGATGATATTAAAGAAGACTTTTATAATGATCTGGAAGATGTCATAGAAGAAACCTCCAAACAGGACATCCTGATTGTGCTGGGAGACTTCAATGCAAAAATAGGTAGAGAGCAAACTAATAAAAAAGTGGCCGGTATGGAAAGCCTACATACAACTTCAAATGATAATGGATGGAGAGTCATCAACCTGGCAGAAGCCAAAGGACTGCAGATTAGCAGTACCAGACTACAAAGAAAGGATATACACAAACAAACTTGGAAATCATGTGACAAGAGAACCTATAATCAAATAGATCACATTTTAATTAACAACAGAAATGCATCAAACATACAGCAAGTCAGAAGTTATAGAGGAGCTGAGTGCCACAGTGACCACTTCCTCGTTGGAGCAAAATTTAAAATAAAACTTAAGAGAGCTTTCTATACTAAATTACAAAGATTACACCCAACATATAACAGAGAAAAACTGCAAGACATTACAGTCAAAGAGAAATTTACAGATGAAATAAAATTGTAAGCTTGAAACTCTGCAAAACCCTTTGGAGGAAAGCGTTGACCAAACTTGGTTGAACATCAAGAATACAATTCAGTCTACCGCAGAAGAATGTCTCGGTGTGTTAACCACGCATAGAAAGAACAGATGGTTCAATCAAAAATGTGAAGAAGCAGTCATTAGGAAGAAGAATGCCAGACATGTATGGTTAAATGACATCAATAACATCCAAAAGGAAGAGCATTATAGAAATGAATGTAAAGAGGCTACAAAAATAGTCAGACAGCAGAAGCGAGAATACATGAGTAATATAATCAAAGATATGGAAACTAATCACCAGAAAAATGAATCCAGAAAATTTTTTAAAGAACTGAATTCAATGAAACGAGGGCACCAACAAAACACATATGGTTTAAAAGACAAAAATGGGAATATGATAAATACCAATGAGGAAATGTGCAACACATGGAAAGAATATTTTATTGAATTACTAAATTGTGAAGCTCCAAGTCACATTTTCCCACAGGAAGAGGTTCTAACATGCGAACCACAAATTGAAGAACCTACATTTGAAGAAATCCTATATGTAATCACACGACTTAAAAACAATAAGGCAACTGGGACTGATGGAATTGCTGCTGAATTTATAAAGGCAGGTGGCCATGCATTACATCTAAAGCTATACGAACTAATAATAAAAATCTGGAGGACAGAAGAATTACCCCATGACTGGAAAGAGTCATTATTGATACCTATCTTTAAGAAAGGAGACAAGTTCCAATGTGGAAATTATAGAGGAATATCACTACTGTCCACAAGCTATAAGATACTATCCGCAGTATTACTAAATAGACTAAAACCATATTCAGAAGACATATTAGGTGACTACCAGGCGGGTTTTAGACAAAACAGATCAACAATAGATCAGATATTTATCTTACGACAAATAGCCGAGAAAAATTGGGAATATAAAAGAGATCTCCATAACATTTTTGTGGATTTTAAAAAGGCTTATGATAGTGTCCATAGGAATAGTCTATGGAATGCTATGCAGGAATTTGGAATACCAAGGAAGTTAATCAACATGACCAGACTATGCATGGAAGATACTTATAATATAGTAACATATAAAGGCAGGAAATCAGACCCCTTCCAAATAACATCTGGCTTGAAACAGGGTGATGCACTATCGCCTCTACTCTTCAATCTGGCTCTAGAGAAAGTTGTAAGGAAGATAAAGGAGGAATGTGATATTGGAGGAACATCCAAGCTGCTTGGTTATGCAGATGATATAGATATTATAGGGCAAAGTGAACAAAAGACATTGGAAATATTGACTCACTTAAAGGAAAAAGCCCAACAGATGGGGCTGGTTATCAACCAAGATAAGACAGAATATATGGTAATTTCAAGAGACGGAATGGCTAAAAACTCTGGCCACATACAAATAGATAATATGACCATTAAAAGAACGGAAACATACAAATACCTGGGTACAATCTTCAACGGCTCCAACATCATAAGGGAAGAAATACAAACTAGAATCAACTCTGGAAATAAGATATACTATGCACTACAACATCTACTAAAATCAAAGGCGCTATCTCGTAACACCAAAATCACAATATACAAAACACTGATCAGACCAGTTGTGCTGTATGGCTCTGAAACCTGGAGTACAACGAAAGGAGACGAAGCCTTGTTACAAACCTTTGAGAACAAAATTTTAAGACGCATCTTTGGACCCATTAGGGATACACAAAGTGGAGAGTGGAAAAGAAGAAGTAACAAAGACATTTATGATCTGTTTAAGTCCCCGCTAATCACTGGTATCATGAAGGCTAATAGACTACAATGGCTGGGGCATATAGAAAGAATGGAAGATAATAGGGAAACAAAACTCGCTTACACTCAGGAAATAAATGACCGTAGACCCCGAGGTAGACCAAGAAGGCGGTGGAGAGATAATACATGTACAGACCTACAAGCACTTGGAATCAACGACTGGCAAGAGAAGGTCCACCAGAGAGACGAATGGAGACGGATTGTATTTGCAGCAAAGAACCTCAATGGCTCGGAACGCTGAAGAAGAAGAAGAAGAAGAAAATGACGACGTCACAGCCAGTGCACAAAAGCTTTAGTCACTGGGTCAGAGAGTACTCTACAAGTAAAGTTAATTATACGTAATAACATATTTACAAGAACCGTTGGCATGAAAATCCATACAACGAAGAAGCACATAATTGATATAATTTCCTCCACGATTCTGTTTTTCTGTACTGCTGAATCAAAACTCTTTAATCCCGAATACATAAATATTATGGACAAATGCTATTTAGTACTTTTGAATTCCTTCATCAGACTCTGTCAGACTCTCATTGACCTTTACAGCAGAATGTTTACTGTGCAAATAAAAGCATTTTACATTGTTTCCGCATTTCATTTTAGAACATAAACATACAAACAACCACGGACAGATGTAAAAACACTCCACTACCAGTCCAACATGAAGAAAATGCGTAAGCAAACCGTAGCCACAAGCAAAACACTCCAGAGGCCATAACAGCTCAACCACATATCCTCCATGAATGTTTCGAGATAACTGTACCAATTCACTTGTTTAAGTATATTCCCATTTACTTGTATATTACATTGTGGCATTTCCTTCGTCATAGATACCACAACATCTAGCTTAAGAAGGGAGGCGGAGGCGGTCAGTGCAGCTTTCCGCTGGATGGAGAATACGATACACACACATCGTGATTGTAACTGACTCAGAAAGCATGCTGAGTAGGGTGAGGACAGGCAAGCTTCGTGCAGAGTAGCTTGCTTCGCTTCGGAAGTCACGGGTGACAAGCATCGTCTGGATCTTTTCTCCGGGGCATGCTGGTGTGCTGGGGAATAAACAGGCGGACAGATTGGCTGGCTCTGCAAAACTTGACGGAGTATTGATGCATGATAAGGAAGACGTGGTTGCGGCCTTGTGGGAGCACGTGTACACCTCGGAGGAGCAAATGGATCACCATGGTCTGGCAAGAATGCGACAGCGTGGGGTGACGAGGGGATCTGGCCGACGATCGACGCTCAGAGGAAAGGCGAGACGGACATATAATCAGATTGCTACTGGTACTATTAGTGTTGGAACTCTTCGCTGGCTGCTGAGGATGGGGACGGAGCGCTTATGGGAATGCCCCGAATGCTGTGATGTCGGTTCCTAAATCAATCAATCAATCAATCAATCTTCGTCATAGTGGCGATCATAATCTGGGTCTTCTTACAATTCAATTATAACCCTAGTTATTCACTATGTGGAACAACCGCATCTACTAAATGTTGCAGATCCTGCTCATTGTCTGCAATCGATACTGTATCATCTGCATATCTAATATTATTGATGTTTCGTCCCCGAATGATAATTCCTTTCATATCTTCTATATTTCTGAAAATATTTTCATTGTATATGGGAAAAAAAGATCGGGAGACATTACACATCCGCCGCAAACCTTTCTTAATAGGCTGATATTGCCCTACTTCATTATAAATTCTAATGGTATTTGAACTCACAATGGTATGTTGAGTAATGTAATCAGCAATGATAATGAAGTATTGCCACAAAACACACTGAACCAAGAACGATAATGAAAAAAATACAGAGTTCAAATAACAATGGAAGATAATTATGTAACAAACAACAAGGGCGGCAGAGGGCAAAAAATGCCAGCCACTCAAGCCGAAACTCTGATAGAACGCGGGGAGCTGGCACGATCCGATATGCTCGTCACCGTGGACAACAGCCAGAGGCACGCGTCTCATGTGCACTGAAGTGCGATACACGCATGGAATAAATAGTTGCGCACCTCGATGGTTTCACACGTGTTTGATAAAAGCGACATGTTGTTGGTCTGTCTATGCTGAGATCAGATTGTCTCCATGAAAGCGGGGATAAGGTATATTTTGTGCAAAAATAAGACATTAGATGCAAAAACAATGCAAAATAATAGAGGGATAAATAGAGACGAAATAATGCACAGTTAGAATCAAACATGGGGTGGGATGGAGTAACAGAATTAGTAGTCATGCAGGCATAATATATAATCATTTTTAATGTTTTAACCCACGCGAATTTAATGTATTCATGGATGCGAATAATTTACTCTCAATTTTACACGGAACAGCAGAGCTGCAGTGACATTGGCGGATACCAATGATGGAGAGATAGTTATATCCAGAATGACCTGGACTATGTAAGTGGATGGCCACAGCATTAAGGCACTGACTGCAATTGCAGTACGTGATCACAGAGATCACTGCAAAGTTGTCTTCAGACTGAACAATGTATGCAATCCCACATCTTTCGCATATGTTGTGTAGTCGATTGCCACTGTACGATGTAACTGCCAGGGGTTGCACTCTGCATTTTCTAGGTTCATATATTATCCCAGTTATTTCCCTTTATGTATGAATACTTTATGAATAACCTAACCAGTGTGAGTATTTCAGCAAGGTTACGTTGTTGATGTTTGTAAATACATGAGCAATCGTGTTTAACTAGAATATTTTTTCTGAAGTTGATAATGTTTCATCTTTTATCTTCAATGTAGCATAAGTCCTCAACCAACTCCGGCCAAACCGTCCTACCATTTGTTGTCTGGCTCAGCTCCTACCACGTGTTCCCCATATAATTCGTCTTCGTCTCTAAGTATCTTTTCCGTGTGTTTCTTTGGATATGCCCCTATTTCATACGCCCCGCGAGTTCCAGAGATTGGACGTCCATTTTCTCATTCTTCTCTGATCTCCAGTAGAAACATAAGCCCTCAACCAACCCGCACCAAGTCGTCCTATCCTTTGCTATCTCTTTCAGCACCCTCCCAGCCCTCCCTATAGTATTCCTTTCTGTCTCCAAATAACATCACCGTGTGTTTTTAGGTCTCTAATATTTCGTTGAACTCATGAGTTACAGACAAGGGACTGTCTATGTATACAATTGAAAGGCATTCTCAGTATCAGTCCTACCCAGAGCCAGCTTCTCTCTGCCCCCCCCCCCCCCGCCCCCTCACCACCACCCCGGCTCTTGATTTTCTGGAAATCCTGTGGTTTATTCCGTGAGCTTCACTGGGGGATTTTGTTAATGATGTCACTATTTCTGTACAGCGCAGTCACCAGTTTGTGAACCTTTATAGTTCATTCTGTCAGTCGTTCTCCGTGTCTCAGGTCCATACAGCAGTAGTGAGTGAAACTTTCCAAGTTTGCTATTAGATTTCATTCCCTTTGACTTCGATGCATTCCCTAGTGCATGAAAGCTCATTTTGCCTTTTAGGAATCTTATTTTAATATCTCTGTCTTGTCTTTGCCAATCGTTGTGTGAATACATACACCTAAATATCTCTATGATTTCACTTCTTGAATTTAGGTTTCACCAAGGGAAAGGTGTTACCATTTACTTTACTTGTTTACATTATCTTTGTCTTTTCCATCATCTAGCTTATAGTTATTAAGAATAGCATAGATAACAACGAGTATTCCACTCACACTCCTGTTCTTTGTTTCAAACCTATAGTTTAGTTTACCTTACTAACAACTGTTTATTTCATGTACTCGAATGTTGCCTTTAGTAAGTTCAGAATATAACGTGGCATTGCATGGTGGCTCATCAATATCCAAAGAATTCCGTAGCAATGCTTTCAAAGGCCTGATCATAATGCACAAAACCAGTACAAAGTGGCAAACTAATTCTGTTTGGTTGGAAGCCGTTGTTTAGTTGTTTGTAAATGGTATCCATTAAACTCTCAAGAAAGGAATTCTTAATATAATGCAACACAAAATAGCATAATCCCTCTAAAATATTGACACCCCTGCATGTATCCTTTCCTGGGCAGCTTCGTAAGGTATCCGTGTCTCCAGACTGCTGGTGTTCCACAGTTTATAAATCATTGGTGTACACTGTCTCCACATTATCTACCACATCTAACACAATGTCTTCCCAGTATAATACTACATCTAGTCCACTATCTACTCATCATACCACAACTAGTGCCCTGCCTACTCATTATCATTCTACATCTAGCACATTGTCTACACATTATCATTCTACATCTACCACACTGACTACACATTATCATTCTACATCTAGCACACTGTCTACACATTATCATTCTACATCTAGCACACTGTCTACACATTATCATTCTACATCTAGCACACTGTCTACACATTATCATTCTACATCTAGCACACTGTCTACACATTATCATTCTACATCTACCACACTGTCTACACATTATCATTCTACATCTAGCACACTGTCTACACATTATCACTCTACATCTAGCACACTGTCTACACATTGTCACCCTACATCTACCACACTGTCTACACATTATCATTCTACATCTATCACACTGTCTACACATTATCATTCTACATCTAGCACACTGTCTACACATTATAACTCTACATCTACCACACTGTCTACACATTATCATTCTACATCTACTACACCGTCTACACATTATCACTCTACATCTACTACACTGTCTATACATTATCATTCTACATCTACTACACTGTCTACACATTATCATTCTACATCTATCACACTGTCTACACATTATCATTCTACATCTATCACACTGTCTACACATTATCATTCTACATCTACCACACTGTCTACACATTATAACTCTACATCTACCACACTGTCTACACATTATCATTCTACATCTACTACACTGTCTACATATTATCACTCTACATCTACTACACTGTCTACACATTATCACTCTACATCTACTACACCGTCTACACATTATCACTCTACATCTACTACACTGTCTACACATTATCATTCTACATCTATCACACTGTCTACACATTATAACTCTACATCTACCACACTGTCTACACATTATCATTCTACATCTATCACACTGTCTACACATTATCACTCTACATCTAGCACACTGTCTACACATTGTCACCCTACATCTATCACACTGTCTACACATTATCATTCTACATCTACCACACTGTCTACACATTATCATTCTACATCTACCACACTGTCTACACATTATCATTCTACATCTACTACACCGTCTACACATTATCACTCTACATCTACTACACTGTCTACACATTATCACTCTACATCTACTACACCGTCTACACATTATCACTCTACATCTACCACACTGTCTACACATTATCATTCTACATCTATCACACTGTCTACACATTATCACTCTACATCTAGCACACTGTCTACACATTGTCACCCTACATCTATCACACTGTCTACACATTATCATTCTACATCTACCACACTGTCTACACATTATCATTCTACATCTATCACACTGTCTACACATTATCATTCTACATCTACCACACTGTCTACACATTATAACTCTACATCTACCACACTGTCTACACATTATCATTCTACATCTACTACACTGTCTATACATTATCATTCTACATCTACTACACCATCTACAAATTATCATTCTACATCTACTACACTGTCTACACATTATCATTCTACATCTACTACACTGTCTACACATTATCATTCTACATCTACTACACTGTCTATACATTATCATTCTACATCTACTACACCATCTACAAATTATCATTCTACATCTACTACACCGTCTACACATTATCATTCTACATCTACTACACTGTCTACACATCATCATTCTACATCTACTACACTGTCTATACATTATCATTCTACATCTATCACACTGTCTACACATTATCATTCTACATCTAGCACACTGTCTACACATTATAACTCTACATCTACAACACTGTCTACACATTATCATTCTACATCTACTACACCGTCTACACATTATCATTCTACATCTACTACACTGTCTACACATTATCATTCTACATCTACTACACTGTCTACATATTATCATTCTACATCTACTACACTGTCTACACATTATCACCCTACATCTACTACACTGTCTACACATTATCATTCTACATCTACTACACTGTCTACACATTATCATTCTACATCTACCACACTGTCTACACATTATCACCGTACATCTACTACACTGTCTACACATTATCATTCTACATCTACTACACTGTCTATACATTATCATTCTACATCTACTACACCATCTACAAATTATCATTCTACATCTACTACACTGTCTACACATTATCATTCTACATCTACTACACTGTCTACACATTATCACCCTACATCTACTACACTGTCTACATATTATCATTCTACATCTAGCACACTGTCTACACATTATCATTCTACATTTACTACACTGTCTACACATTATCATTCTACATCTAGCACACTGTCTACATATTATCATTCTACATCTAGCACACTGTCTACACATTATCACTCTACATCTACTACACATTATCATTCTACATCTACTACACTGTCTACATATTATCATTCTACATCTACTACACTGTCTACACATTATCACCCTACATCTACTACACTGTCTACACATTATCATTCTACATCTACTACACTGTCTACACATTATCATTCTACATCTAGTACACTGTCTACACATTATCATTCTACATCTACTACACTGTCTACACATTATCACCCTACATCTACTACACTGTCTACACATTATCATTCTACATCTACTACACTGTCTACACATTATCATTCTACATCTACTACACTGTCTACATATTATCATTCTACATCTACTACACTGTCTACATATTATCATTCTACATCTACTACACTGTCTACACATTATCACCCTACATCTACTACACTGTCTACACATTATCATTCTACATCTACTACACTGTCTACACATTATCATTCTACATCTACTACACTGTCTACACATTATCATTCTACATCTACTACACTGTCTACACATTATCATTCTACATCTACTACACTGTCTACATATTATCATTCTACATCTACTACACTGTCTACACATTATCATTCTACATCTACTACACTGTCTACATATTATCATTCTACATCTAGCACACTGTCTACACATTATCATTCTACATCTACTACACTGTCTACACATTATCATTCTACATCTACTACACTGTCTACACATTATCACCCTACATCTACTACACTGTCTACACATTATCATTCTACATCTACTACACTGTCTACACATTATCATTCTACATCTAGTACACTGTCTACACATTATCATTCTACATCTAGCACACTGTCTACACATTATCATTCTACATCTAGCACACTGTCTACATATTATCATTCTACATCTACTACACTGTCTACACATTATCATTCTACATCTAGTACACTGTCTACACATTATCATTCTACATCTACTACACTGTCTACACATTATCATTCTACATCTAGTACACTGTCTACACATTATCATTCTACATCTACTACACTGTCTACACATTATCATTCTACATCTAGCACACTGTCTACACATTATCATTCTACATCTACCACACTGTCTTCACATTATCATTCTACATCTACCACACTGTCTACACATTATCATTCTACATCTACTACACTGTCTACACATTATCATTCTACATCTAGCACACTGTCTACACATTATCATTCTACATCTAGTACACTGTCTACACATTATCATTCTACATCTAGTACACTGTCTACATATTATCATTCTACATCTACCACACTGTCTACACATTATCACCCTACATCTACTACACTGTCTACACATTATCATTCTACATCTAGCACACTGTCTACACATTATCATTCTACATCTAGTACACTGTCTACACATTATCAATCTACATCTACTACACTTTCTACACATTATCACCCTACATCTACCACACTGTCTACACATTATCATTCTACATCTACCACACTGTCTACATATTATCATTCTACATATACCACACTGTCTACACATTATCATTCTACATCTACCACACTGTATACATATTATCATTCTACATATACCACACTGTCTACACATTATCATTCTACATCTACCACACTGTCTACACATTATCACCCTACATCTACCACACTGTCTACACATTATCATTCTACATCTACTACACTGTCTACACATTATCATTCTACATCTACTACCTGTCTACACATTATCATTCTACATCTACCACCTGTCTACACATTATCATCCTACATCTACCACACTGTCTACACATTATCACCCTACATCTACCACACTGTCTACACATTATCACCCTACATCTACCACACTGTCTACACATTATCATCCTACATCTACCACACTGTCTACATATTATCACTCGCTATATTCACTATATCACCTACTGAGTGTCGGTTGGTCTCAGATACTCACTATATCACCTACTGAGTGTCGGTCGATCGGTCTCAGAATATAGATCTGGGTCCAGTACACAACATGCCTCGTGGGGTGGAGAGGGATCCTATCATGTTATCTCTCTCTCTCTCTCTCTCTCTCTCTGCGTGCGTGCGCGCGCGCGCGCGCGTGTGTGTGTGTGTGTGTGTGTGTGTGAGAAAATGAAGATTTCCTGGTAATATACACTTTTACACCCAATTTACCCCTCCACTTTCTCTATCTTTCTCTGTCTCCATATTTGGTCTCGTCACCTTTACGGTCATGTGTTTATGTGTGAGAGCGATGCGTGTCTTGGGCTCTGAATGGGACATCGAAGCAAGATAAGCCTTATTTACTCAAGCTGCCTCCGTGCCTTCCTCTATCTTGATTGTCAGCGCGCCATTCAATGTAATTGTGTCGGTGCGAGTGTGCGTATGTGCTTGTGTATGATGAATAAACATGAGACACGTGGGCCGGGATGTTTCAGTTTGGAACTGGCCAGACAATGGAACGTTCCTGAGAGAGATCTCATGAGATTTAGGCTGCAACAATTGAATTTGGCAGTGTATTTCTTGGGAGTAACAGAGGGGCTGTAGATAAACAAAATTGCTTGAAAACAAAGCAAGATTTATAAAACACTATTTGACAGACAGTGTGTAAGGTAATATAGATGAAACAACGACACTGTTTTGTCTGTTTGTTAAAGACTCAGGGATACACCCAGAATGAGATACTGAAAGTAACGGTTGCTTATGGCGCCATCTGGTCAATTTTTATTGAGAAAACAAGTACATGCCTTACCATTTTGTAGATATTTTCTGGAGCAAACAAGTGTTGGTGGTACAGTCTTGTAGATATTTCCACAGAGGGCAAAATAAGACTGCCCCCCCTCCCCCCGATATTTTATTCAAGTCACTCAGACCACACAAAGAAAAACAAAACAAAGCAAAGCAAATATAAAAGGCGATAACGGTAAGAGAATCGACCTCATTGCACGGGGTTCTACCTTCTTTCCGGAAATGTGGCACTTCTTTCACTTTATCAGTTAATACGCCAAGCGCACTTTGAGTCTCACATGAATATGTATACAACGTTATGAGATGCGAACTTGAACAGCATTTATATTGTACTGACAGCTTTACATATTTCTTAACATATTCTCAGTGAAATAATGATGCATTTATGCTATCCTTTTACCAATGCCCCAATACCAGCACCATAGCCATGGAAGTTTTTGGGCTGCTGCCTTAGACACGTTCGCAACTCACGCTCAACTTTTTCTTCATCAGCAAATTGTTTGTCACCAAAGTGATTTTTCGAGGACCAGAGAGGTGAGCTAGGCTGAGGATGTAACCCTTATGTTCGAGAAGTTTCCACGCCTAGTTCAGCAATCTTCTTATAGTTGAGAAACGGAAAAAGAGTTTTCTAAAAAATGTTTGCCGAGCAAAATTTGACTGACAGAGCGACAAAAAAGAATCATATTTACAGATTCACGTTCTATTAAATCTGCTCTGAAACAATCAACTTTACCAGCAAAATAAAGCCGAGAACTCAACGATTTTAGGGGACATTTCCAGCGCCGCAAGGCACACGTACAGTAGGATGGATATCAGGCAGATTTCATCCCATTACAGAATGCAGGAAGTGGGAAGATTGACATACGGGCTCACATTGGCAGGGCATTGATCCACGTGCGTCTTTCCCCTTTATTTTCAAGACGGTTTAAAAAAAAAAAAAAGAAGAAAGAATGTGTGTACACACATAGATGTATATACACACATAGAGAAAAGATCTGTCTGTCTGTCTGTCTGTCACAAACATATATCCACATACGCATATTAGTTCATGCAATGAACTTGGCTGGTAATATCAAGATATGCCATCCCGTTTCAAACAAGTCCAACAGCAGTGCAGCGTAGATGGAAAATAGACCAAAGTAGATACAAAATAGACTCATACGAGTAGAGAGTCTAACCACTGCTGAAAAGGCGATCAAGAAAAGGCTCGCAATTCTAAACATATGATTTCCAAAGTCCCATAATGGATCACTACTTCTAAACAGTGCCAGGCGGAAAGTTACGACGACCAACCGTACTTAAAGAAAGACAGTATGCCAATGGATTCCTGCTATCGTGCCTGGATGAATAATGATCCCCCAGCGTCTAATTCATTCTCATAACAAGGAGATAGACAGATTGATATTTATGTATAGACACAATCCTTTCAATCGTCACACACTCTGATGATTCTACTAGATCTAATTTGATAATGACAGATGTTCTTTGTTATATTTACAAGTATAACACAGATGTTTAATTCTAAAAAAACACTACGTGAGACCCACGGGGTACTCACGGACACATAAGAGATACGCAGATCCCTGGTTATTCAAAATCCCTACAATAGTGTACAGCAATCAGCTAGTGGATGTCAGAATCACTGACCATGTGAGCTGGCCTGCATTGGACAAACTTTTAGGTGAATGCTGCGAAGTGGCCAACGGAATGTCTGCCACTTAACTTGTGGTTCTTGGCTTCCTGAATGGTATGCTGAAATACGCTGACAGTCTGGGTAGTTGTATGAATAACATTTGGTGGAACTGCGGTAAAGCTGTGAAAGTGTAAACAATATAAAATGACACAAAGTAGTGCAGCTTTACATAACAGAGTTAAGACACATACAGAACGTTGCGGCGATTAGCCTTCATCAGCAAACAAACACATTCACCAACACAACATACAGTCAAGGAGATCTCCTGTGACTACATCAGAAGGTGACGACAGGACGAGAAGAACAAAAGCATGGAAAAATGGAAGCATTGAAAAAAATGTTAATTGAAAAGAATGTTAGTTGAAGAAAATGTTTAATTGAAAAGAATGTTAATAGAGAAAACGTTCATACTCACCTCACCGTTCGGATCTGTAAGTGACTAAGAAAATCTCCGATGTATTCTGATACCCGGTGCTGGGTGTTACGGTTCAGTGAGCACATAGAAGGAAGGGGGCGGGGTAGGAGGACGGTAACTGGTCTGGTAAGGGCATCTGAGCTATCACAGTGTATAAGTATAAAATGTGATGACTGGTATAAAGTTATTTGAATGTCACTTCTGCTTTGCAACTTCCCATCCATTGGTTCTTGGGACATTTATTCGATGGTTTTCCCTTGTAGTCCACGCCCACAAAAGAAAGTTCATGGTAAAGAGTAATGACCCTCCAACTCCCTCTGTCCTATGTCTTTACAGCGCGCTCATATAACTGCGTGGGCAGTCATGTTTCGCCATCTCACGCGATCACCAAAGATATGGATCAGCTCCGTGTTCCTGTCTCGACCATACTGCGTTGCCACGCCATCTAGATATTTACTTCTCTGCTTTCTCCTTGTTCACTTCCCCTCAATCTATCCAGTTGCCACCAAGTTATCCAATTTTTTTTTTCATCCATCCATCCATCCGTCGTATGCCATGCCGATAAGCGTAGGCAGTCATGTTCTGCCATCTCACTCGATCACCAGAGTCGTGGATCAGCTCCGTGTTCCTGTCTCGACCGTGCCACGTGGTCAAGCCTTCCAGGTATTTACTTCTCGGTCTTCCCCTTGGTCTCTTGCCCTCGATCTTGCCAGCTGTCACCAAGTTCTCCAAGTCATTTCTTCTCATAACATGCCCACAAAATTTTGACTGTCTACTTCTAATGACTCTAATCAGTTTACGATCTTCATTTGTGTCTTGAAGGCTTGTTCGTTGGTTTTTCTGTCTGTCCATGGTATTCCTTGCATTTCCCTCAGAAACCACATTTCCACAGTCATCAGCTGTTTTTCAGCTTGACTGCTCATTGTCCACGCTTCACATCCATACAAAAGTACAGGTTCTGTGTAGCACTACAACACTCTTGTTCGCGTTTCAATTGATATCTTTTTATTGGTCAGTATGTTTTTCATCTTGCAAAAGGCTACCTTCGCAATGGCAATTCTTGTTCTAATCCCTTCAAGGTATCTCCCATCAGATGTTATGACTGTGCCGAGATAACTGTATCGGTTCACTTGCTTAAGAATATGCCCATTTACTCGTATATAACATTGTGGTATTTCCTTCTTCCCAGTGACGACCATAATTTGTGTCTTCTTAATATTCAGTTCTAACCCTAGTTGTTCAATGTGTGCAACAACCACATCTACTAAATTTTGCAGGTCCTGTTCATTGTCTGCAGTCAAGACTGCATCATCTGCATATCTAATGTTATTGATGTATCGTCCCCCTATGTTGATTCCTTCCTATCTTCTATATTTCTGAAAATATTTACACTATACAGAAAAAAAGATCTGGAGACATTACACATCCCTGTCTCACACCTCTTTTAATAGGCTGATATTGACCTACATCGTTATCAATTTTGATGGCAGCTTGTTGTTTCCAATATATGTTTTTTACAAGTCTAAGGTCTTTTCCATCAATTTGTAGATCTTCAAGCATCCTTATCATGTCGAGATGTCTCACTTTATTGAAAGCCTTTGTGTAGTCAATAAAGCAAAGATATAGATCTTTGTTTACTTCAATAGATCGTTCAATTACTGTTCTCAGTATATACACAGCATTTACTGTGCCCTTGCCTTCTACAAAACCCACATTGTTCTTCTCTTATTTCGGGTTGTATTTTCTTCCTAACTCTTTGCATGAAAATTCTCAGCAGAATCTTCGTGATGTGGCTCATTATACTAATTGTTCGATGTTGATCGCATTCCAAGGCTCCTGATTTCTTCGGGATTGCAATAAATATAGAATTACATAATTCAGGGGGTATATTGTCAGTATCGTATATTGCGTTCAGCAGTCTGGTGACTTGGTCAATTCCATATTCTTCTAAGGCATTGATCATTTCTACTGTGATGTTATCTGTACCCGGGGTCTTGCCAGTTTTCATATTGTTAAGAGCATTCTGAACTTCCATCTTCAAAATTGAAGGTCCTTCATTATTATTCCGATGATCACATTGTTCTTCTCTTGTATCATCATAAAGGTCTTTCACATAATTTGACCACGCATGTAAAATCTGATCTTTTTCTATTATGATTTTGCCATCTTTGGTTTTTAGGTAACCCGTTGATGTATGTGTTCTGTTGTTACTGATGTCATTAATTCTTTAGTGCATTTATTTAGTATTCCGGGTGTTGTGTTGGTTTTCAATTGCCTTGCAATTTTCCTCAAGCCATGTTTCGTTTCCCTCTTTTTCTCTCATAACGTGGCCAAATATTTTTTGACTGTCTGCGTCTTATTTTTCTAATAATTTTCATCAATCAATCATCAATTAGGTGCCGTCTCCACAATGAAGGTTCGCTGCAATGGATCTCCAACACTGTCTGTCTCTTGCCATGACTGTACATTCTGTCAGGCTGATGTTCGCCCATCTCTTGATGTTATCTTCCCACTTGTATCGTTGTCTATCTCTTGCTCGCTTGTCCTCAACCTTGCCCTCCTGTATGGTTTTTATAATAGTATCATGTCTTTTAATGTGTGCGAAATATTTCACTTGCCTTTTCTTTATTTCTTTCATAAACTCTCTTCGTTCCCAGTTTTTATAGAACCTCTGCAGTTGATTGTTTTTGTTTCCATGAAATACGACCTATTCGCCTGTATATCCACATCTTCAGGGCCTCTATGCGACTTTCTAGTTGTTTGTTCAATGTCCAGACTTCCGCGCCATACAGTGGCGTTGAATATACGTAGCATTAGACAATTCTCATTTTAAATGCGCTGTTAATCTCTCTAGATGTTAATACTGATTTCATGCCGTTGAAAGCATTTTTGCCCATTCCTAGTCTCTTTTTGATTTCTATTTCACTTCTGCCGTCATCTGTTATTATAAGTCCAAGATAGGAGAAACTTGTTACTTGTTCTAGTATCTCCCCGTTTACTGTGATTTTCATTGATGACCTTTCCTTTTCACTGATAAATATCATAGTTTTTGTCTTTTTGGATGTTAATATTTAAGCCACATTCTGCACTATGCATGTTTACGTGTTCCACTAGGTCTTGTAACTCTTGCTCGCTTTCTGCTAGTAACACGGTATCGTCAGCATGCCTAAGATTGTTTATGATTCTTCCATTGATGTTAGGTCCAGATGGTTCAACTTGTTTAAAAATTCTTTCTGTGTATAGGACGAAGAGGCTTGGGGACAGTACACATCCCTGCCGTACTCCTTTTATATCTCTATAGTCGACGAATAGTTATTTCCGCATCTAATAGACGCCACTTGTTCCCAGTAAAGGTTGATAATAAGTCCATTTCGTCTACACCTATATCTTGAAGGCAGGTAATTAGGCGTTCATGTTGTACTCTATCAAAAGCTTTCTTGCAGTCTATACAACATATATACTTTTCTGAACTTCTATATATTTTTCAATTAGCATCCTCAAACAGTTTTGGTTGTGCTTATAGATAGCACACATCCGGAAGATCAGCTGTATTATGCTGACTTGTGTAATAATCAAGTCAAGATCTCCGACCAACACCAACAACTGTAAACAACCAATCTTCTATAACAGATCAGAATAGGATGACATTCGTATAAACTACAAGTCTACAAGCCAATGTCAAATTATACTTCAAACAGATGCAAAAAAAAGGATTATGTAACAACAAGATCATTGGACCGCTCTGCAGCTGGGCAGAGAAGGGCACTCACTTGTCCTGACAGTCAGATTGGGCTGTCAAAGGCTGAGGTAACAGAACTCCACGTGGATGTGGAAGGCAAGGGGAAACCACCACATTATCTTCCCAAGTCTTCATGACTAAACACACTTCAATGTCAGTAAACGACGTCAATGACTGTTTTAGGACATCCTCGTCCGGTCGGGAAAGTCAAGTGCCACGAGCGCCAACAAATTGTCATCCAAAGACTGAAGGCAGCATCTTAACTAAAACAAATAAGTTTAAAATAGGTACATGGAATGTTAGAAAATTAAGTGAGCTTGGAAAGTTACAGGATGTTATAAGTGAAATGGAAAGTATAAAATTGAATATTCTGGGCGTAAGTGAGATGAGATGGAAGGGATCAGGCACAATTATAAACGAAAAACACAATAATTGATTCTGGAGGGGATATACACGAAAAAGGAGGGCAAAGAAGAATCCCTTCCGGCCTCATTTGCATCGGTCCGGCAATCATTTTCCGGTTTAGTGTTCGGTGGACTGCTAGACCGATCGATGGATGTTTTTTTAGTTTTGGGCCCGTAGGGCCCTCACTGTCGTCGACAGTGAGGGCCCTACGGGCCCAAAAACTTAAACGAGCAAAAACATATTACCGCAGAGAAGCCAAAATGCTTAGAAAAAATGGATGACTGAAGAAATATTAAAGTTGATGGCCAAAAGAAAACAGAGTAAAAATGATAAGCATGCATATAATGAGATAAATAAAGAAATAAGAAATAATGGTGTGAAGGCAAAAGAAGGTTGGAATAATGAACAGTGCAAGAAAATTAAATTAAAGTCTATTAAAGATACCAAAAATATGCACAAACAAATCAGTGAGATTACAGGAAGAAATATAACAGTAAGGGATTTAGGTTAGTAGTTAGAGAGTTAATGAATGCTGCGCATTCATTAACTAATGGGGAAATAAAGTTAGTGAACGTGTGAGCACGAATGGGTTTAGGTATCCAGGGGTTGCTCACACGTCACTTGGGATTCGGCCATGAGAAGAACAACAAAGATGTCTGTATTTACATCGGCAGCATGAAAATGTAATTGATTGACTCAATAAACCTTTTATACACTACAACGCGGAGTTTGTCATCTATATTGATGTCAGCCACTAACGATTCACAGCCAGGCCATGATCACACTGTGATAGAAAAATAAGAATAAATACAGGTTGTATAAAATAAAAAACAGGAAATATATTATTGGAGGAAGATGCTATAATGAAGAGGTGGAATGAGTATATAAAAGACTTATATGATGGAGAAAGGGCAGAATTAACAGAAGAAAGTAACTTAGAAGGTCCACCTATTCTAAAAGAAGAAGTTGATGACGATATGAAAAAAGGAAAATCAGCTGGGCCAGATGGAATCACAATAGAAGAATTAGAAGTAATGGGAGAATTTGGAGTAGATATATTAACCAAAATGTTGAATGATATTTATAGCAGTGGATATATACCAAGCGATATGTTGAAATCTGTATTTATAGCTATACTAAAAAGACCAGGAGCAATTGAATGCGAAGATTCTCGTACAATTAACCTCATAAATCATGTCACTAAGCTTCTACTCAGAATTATAATAAGAAGAATAAGGAAGAAAATAAAAATGGAAATTGGTGAAGAACAGTATGGACTTGTGGAAGGAAAAGGTACAAACAATGCAATATACACATTACGAACACTATTAGAAAGATCTATAGAGACAAAGAAAGACATATTTGTGCTTCATAGATTATACTAAGGCATTTGATAAAGTAAAACATGATGAACTGGTGAAAATGTTGGAGGATATTAACATTGATGGGAAAGTTCTCAGAATAATAAAACACATTTACTGGAGCCAAACAGCAGCAATTAAAATAGGAAATAAAGAAGGAAATTATGAACACATAAAGTTGGGAGTAAGGCAGGGATGTGTTTTGTCACCGGATCTCTTCTCCCTCTATAGCGAAGTAATAATGAGAGAGATCAAAGAAAAGCCGGGAATAATATTTGGAGGTTATAATATAAATAATATGTGCTATGCAGATTACACAGTATTGATAGCGGATAATGCAACAGATCTACAACAATTGTTGGACATCGTAGTAAGAGAGAGAGTGCAAAGAAAGGACTCTCCTTGAATATCAAGAACACAGTAACAATGGTGATATCAAAGAAACAGGTGACAAACAAATGTGAAACAGAGATAGAAGGGAACATTCTTCACCAAGTGGATAGTTTTAAATATCTAGGGACATTTATAACATCAGATGGAAGATGCATAACATAGATTAAGAGCAGAATAGGGCAAGCCAAGGTTGCATTTCAAAAAATGAAGAATATCTAATGCAATACGTTTAGAGTGCTATATAGAACCTGTTTTGCTGTATGGCTGTGAATCTTGGAATATAAATGAACAAATTAGGAAGAGATTGGAAGCAACAGAGATGTGGTTCCTTAGACGAATGTTGCGAATTCCTGGAACTGCCAAAGTAACTAACGTCGAATGCCTTAAAGAGGCTGGCGAAACTAGAACATTATATACAACAATAAGAAAGAGACAAACAGCTTTTTTGGTCATGTGATGAGAAGTGAGGCGCTGGAGAACATCGTGACAACTGGAAAGATCGAGTTGCAGAGAGGCAGAGGGAGACCACGAGAAATGATGCTGGATGGATTGCGACGGTGGCATGGAGGAGTATCAACGGAATAGATGAAAAGACCCAGAAAACCAAAGACCGAGATCTGTGGAGAATCATGAACGCTTACGCCAGTCGGCACGGCACTTGATGATGATCCTCAAACAGATAATTGCTTCTCTGATGCCGCTGTTTTTGCAGAACTCAACTTGTTCTTCAGCTACTTCCTCATCTATTTTATGTTGAATTCTTTCTTATATGACCTTAAATAGTATTATAGTTATGTGCCTCATTAAGCTAATAGTTTTGTAATCCTCACAATCAACCGGTCTTGGCTTCTTCGGTAGTGTGATGAAAATTGATGTTTTCAAGTCCTTTGGGATGTACCCAGTATTAGTTATATCATTACATAATTCTGTGATAGTATCAATGCCAAATCTGGATAAGGATTTTATCATCTCTGTTGTTATCTTGTCAGGACCTGCAGCCTTTCCTTCTTTCACCTTTTTAATAGCCTTCCATACTTCAGCCTTTAATATGTTTGGTCCATCTTGAATATGATACAATGTTGGTTAACTGACCCTGTTGTCCTCTGTCCATCTTTTTATTATGTCGGTGTTATCAATTATAATTTCTCAATGTTTTCCTCTGATAAACCGTTTCCTGTTATATTATTTTTCTCCTTTGTAAATCTGTTTATATTTTCATGTAATTCTTTTGAATTGTGTTTTATTTCCAGATCTTCTATTTCTTTGCATTTTTTTCTGCAGCCACTCTTCATTGGCAACTCTGCACATGTTACTTATTTCTCTATCTGTTAATATATACTCTGAAGTGTTCTTTGCTTTCTTTCTTTGAGTCACTTTGCTCAAGATTTCATCGGTTATCCACAATTGTTTTTTCTTATTTATCTTCACTGGCAATATGGTATTTGCAATCTGTATACTTGATTTATTTGGTTGTTTCGGGATTTGAGATTTAAATATTGAGCACACAACCCACTACTGGCAACTCTGATCGTATTCTGGTATGAACCTAAGGCCTATCCAGGCCTGTCCTATCCCCATTGATAGGCCTTAGGTTCATTCCAGAATACGATCAGCGTTGCCAGTAGTGGGTTGTGCTCAATATTTAAATCTGTATACTGTTTTTTTTACACATTCCCATTTTGTATTAATTTTATCCTCAGGATTTTCACGTCTATATTGATCAGTCATGCAAGTAAAATTCTACTAAAAATCATAATGGGAAGACTTCGTAAGAAAATGGAAGAAGAAATTAACGTGGTTCAAGCTGGATTTAGACAAGGAAGAGGAACAAGAGATCACATTCTCAATATGCCTTTAATAATAGAGAAGTGCAGAGAATTTAATGTAAACATATTCTCATGTTTTGTGGATTATTCAAAGGCATTTGGCTGTAACAACATCAGAACGTTGGGAAATCATGAGGAATATGGGCTTTCCACCACGTGTAATACAACTCATAAGAATGCTCTATCTAGACCAACAAGCAGCGGTTAGAATAGATGGCGAGACATCAGACTGGTTTGACATCAAGCAAGGAGTCCGTCAGGGATGTGTGCTGTCCCCCTATGTGTTTAACCTGTACGCCAAAAATATAGTGAGAAATGTCTGAGATGATATAAACAGGGAGCTAACTATATGATGCCCTAAATATCGGTGGTCATGACATACCAGAGATTCGGTATGCTGATGATACGGTATTGCTATCCACAATACAGACTGGTATAGAAAACCTAATAGCCTCAACCCAATTGAATAGTGAAAATCACAACTTATATATTAACATAGCAAAAACAAAGATAATGCATACCGATAAAACCACTATGGAGAAAGAAATATATGTTAATGAGGAAAATTGGAGGTGGTGGAAAATTTTGAATATCTTGGGTCTTTGATTACTAATAACGGTGACACATTGAAAGAAATTAAACGACGACTATCAATTGCTCTTCAAAGACTAAAACAACTGAATAAATTATTTAATGGGACAGACAGAACTACAAAAATTAGATTTTTAAGAGCATGCATCTTTCCCATTGCAACATACGCCTGTGATACCAGAATACTTACTTAACAAGCTGAACAGCGCATAAATGCCTTTGAATATAAATGTTATAGACGAGATCTACGAATTTCTTGGGTAAAGAAAAGAACAAATGCATACATACTTCAAGAGCTGAATATTGAAGAAGGTTGGCTATTAAAGACGATAAAACAACACAAATTGAAATATTTTGGTCATTTGAAACGTCACGAAAGTTTGGAGAGAACAAACATGGAGGGGTATATGCCTGGGAAGAGAGGAAGAGGAAGGCCAAAGAGAAGATGAGTGCAGGATGTGGCGGGTGATCTCCAGATGGGTGTATCGGACGCGGGACATCTTGCTTATGATCTAGAGGTTTTCCGAAAAGTTATTATGGGAGCGAGATTCTGCAAAGGATATGCTACTGAATGAATGAATGAATTGTTCCATATTTTCAACGATTAAAAATAATTCTCCATTATTTCTTAATTTTCCATTGTTTCTTCTCTCCCACATTTGAGAGGCTTCAGTGTAGGCTTACATTGTATCTTCTCTCCCACATTTGAGAGGCTTCAGTGTAGGCTTACATTGTTTCTTCTCTCCCACATTTGAAAGGCTTCAGTGTAGGCTTACATTGTTTCTTCTCTCCCACATGTGAGAGGCTTCAGTGTAGGCTTACATTGTTTCTTCTCTCCCACATGTGAGAGGCTTCAGTGTAGGCTTACATTGTTTCTTCTCTCCCACATGTGATAGGCTTCAGTGTAGGCTTACATTGTTTCTTCTCTCCCACATGTGAGAGGCTTCAGTGTAGGCTTACAATGTTTCTTCTCTCCCACATTTGAGAGGCTTCAATGTAGGCTTACATTGTTTCTTCTCTCCCACATGTGAGAGGCTTCAGTGTAGGCTTACATTGTTTCTTCTCTCCCACATTTGAGAGGCTTCAGTGTAGACTTACATTGTTTCTTCTCTCCCACATTTGAGAGGTTTCAGTGTAGGCTTACATTGTTTCTTCTCTCCCATATTTGAGAGGTTTCAGTGTAGGCTTACATTGTTTCTTCTCTCCCACATTTGAGAGACTTCAGTGTAGGCTTACATAGTTTCTTCTCTCCCACATTTGAGAGGCTTCAGTGTAGGCTTACATTGTTTTTTCTCTCCCACATTTGAGAGGTTTCAGTGTAGGCTTACATTGTTTCTTCTCTCCCACATTTGAGAGGCTTCAGTGTAGGCTTACATTGGTTCTTCTCTCCCACATGTGAGAGGCTTCAGTGTAGGCTTACATTGGTTCTTCTCTCAAGTGTCCACGTCGTCCGCTCCGTGGCGATGGCGTTATGGACGCAGTTCGTAATCCCGCATACCCGCGTTCGAAAAACAGCTGCAGATGATTTGTCAGCAAACCGTCTTGCGTTGGCTTGTTTAAGAAATGGTATGGGTGCCGGCCGTTCGGAAAGCAATGGTAAACTAATGAGCGTAAAATTGCCAAGAGATCACAACAGCAAGAAATGCTGATGTTGACTGCGACGTCATGTATAGGATATGCAACTAACTGTCCACGTTCGTGAACCATAAAGTGTACGCCCTCACACATTATACCTGAAAGAGATTTACATTCGTAACTTACTTGTTTACATATGAGAAATTGTTTCATGTTGTTGAATAATTCTTTGTCCTTTTATTTTCCCTGTCTAATTATATGTTAAGTTAGTTGCATATCCTTTGCAGGACGTAGTAGTCAACCCAGAATTTGTGACTGTCCGTGATTCCCGGGCTAGTTCACGTTCAGTAGTTTGCCATTGCTTTCTGAACAACCGGCTCCCATACCCTTTCATAAAAAACCAGCGCAAGGCGGTCTGCTGTCATATCGCCCGCAGCTGTGTTTCGAACGCGGTATGCGGCATTACGAACTGCGCCTGTAACGAAGCCGGCTAATTATATGTAAATATTTTTATAATACCTGATGTTATGGTGACGGGCGAGTTAGTGTAGTTGACAGGGGGCTACGCTGAAGACCTTAGCGCTGTTGGACCAGGGTTCGACGCCGGCATTTGTAGTCTGCTAACAGAAGAAAAGACTGGGCACTCATTCCTCCGTGCATCCACACCTACAACATGTGATGTCCCTGTCACAGCACACACACATGGCGGGCTCATGCTTCGGGAAATGGGTTGTGTGGGTGTGTGTCGATGTGTGTGTGGAGTGGATGTGTGTGGGTGTGTGTGTGTGGTGTGGATGTGTCTGTGGTGTGGATGTGTGTGTGGGTGTGTGTGTGTGTGTGGTGGGTGTGGGTGTGTAGGTGTATGTGTATGTGGTGGGTGGGGTTGGAGTGTGGTACGTGGATGGATGTGTGTGTATGGGTGGGTGGGGTGGGTGGGTGCGTGTGCCTGTGTGTGGGTGGGGTTGGTGTGTGTGGTGAGTGGGTGCTTGTCTGGTGGGTGGGTGCTTGAATGTGTGTGGGTGTGTTTGGGTGGATGTGGGTGGGTGTCCATGTGTGTGTGTGTGTGGGTGAATGAGTATGTGTGTTGGTGCGTGGTGGGTTTGTGTTGGTGAATATGTATGTGTGGTGGTGGATGGGGGTTGGGGTGTGGTGGGTGTGTGTGTGTAGGTGTGTGTGTGGGTGGGTGGGTGGAGTTGTGTGAGTGGGTGTGTGAGGTTGTGTGTGTGGGTGGGTGATGGTGTATGTGTGTTGGATGGGTGGGGTTGTGTGTTGGGTTGTGTGTGTGTGTATGTGTGTGAATGTCACGGTCTGCAACTATTCTCGGGTGTAGTGATAGGCAGTTTCACAATTCCACGAAATACCGAGTCGAGGGTTCGAAATCAGCCGCGGGCGTTTTTTGGAGCAGATCGTTTTGGGTTGATTTCGAAGGCATGAGCTGTTGGCCGTTCAGAAAACAATGACACACAACTGAGTTTAAAATTGCCTAATATATCACAAACAGAAAATAAATACTTGGGTTGATTGCAACGTCCTGCACAGTGCGTGCAGCTGACTTGTAACATATATTGTGATCACGTGTTATCATCTCGGCCTCTCATCCTCGAACGTTGTTGTATTCAGCCTCGGTAATCCCACACCTGACCAGGCAACTTGCAGGCTTTCACGAGATCCTACTTAAGAGTATTATGGTTTGACGTTGACAAAAACATGTCACACTTAAAACTTGGCTGCCGTTCTCTCTCTTTCTCATCGCAAGCAAAAAATTGTCTTATTTCTTTGACACAAAATCTGGCATTAAAATCGCTTAAAATGAGAGTATTTAATTTGCTTGCACTTGTGTGTTCCAGTCCTTATTTCGGAAAGGGATAGCCATGTCCGAGGTAGTTTCATTAACATCCATTTGGCTTATCAATAACATCAATAGTTGCCATGAAACAAGATACAGGGGGAATAGCGAATTTGATAAATAGCCGAATGATGAATAATGACAGTCAATCGATAACACAACAAGCACGCTGGAATTAGGAATCAATTGTGGCAGTGGTAGCAAGGAGCAACCAGGATGAGAGTTGTCTACTCAAAGCAAAGGCAGAAAGCTTGCTGGACTACGAGTCGTATAGAGCAAACATCCCATGTCTGAACTGTAGGACAAACACATGCAGTATAAACTGCACGAGTCCTATAGGACAAACATCTCAAAAATGAACTGTGCTAGTTGTATCTAAAGTATAAACTGTGTGAGTCGTATAGAACAAACGCCTCAAGTATAAACTGTGTGAGTCGTATAGAACAAACGCCTCAAGTATGAACTGTGTGGGTCGTATAGGGCAAACACCTTAAGTATGAACTGTGTGGGTCGTAAAGAGCAAACACCCCAAGTATCAACTGTGTGAGACATATAGAACAAACACCTCAAGTATGAACTGTGTGGGTCGTATAGAACAAAAACCTCAAGTATGAACTGTGTTGGTCGTATAGAACAAACACCTCAAGTATGAACTGTGTGGGTCGTATAGAACAAACACCTCAAGTATGAACTGTGTGGGTCGTATAGAACAAAAACCTCAAGTATGAACTGTGTTGGTCGTATAGAACAAACACCTCAAGTATGAACTGTGTGGGTCGTATAGAACAAACACCTCAAGTATGAACTGTGTGGGTCGTATAGAACAAACACCTCAAGTATGAACTGTGTGGGTCGTATAGGATATACATCTCAAGTATAAACTGTGTGAGACGTATAGGATATACATCTCAAGTATAAACTGTGTGAGACGTATAGGATATACATCTCAAGTATAAACTGTGTGAGACGTATATGATATACATCTCAAGTATAAACTGTGTGAGACGTTTAGGATACACATCTCAAGTATGAACTGTGTGAGACGTATAGGATATACATCTCAAGTATAAACTGTGTGAGACGTGTAGGATATACATCTCAAGCATAAACTGTGTGACACGTATAGGATACACATCTCAAGTATAAACTGTGTGAGACGTATAGGATATACATCTCAAGTATAAACTGTGTGAGACGTATAGGATATACATCTCAAGTATAAACTGTGTGAGACGTATATTATATATATATGAGATATATATATCTCTATTATGAACTGTGTTGATTGCAGACAATGAGCAGGTTCTGCAACATTTAGTAGTTGCAGTTGTTGCACACAGTAAAATACTAGGGTTAGAATTAAATTGTAAGAGGACATAGATTATGATTGTCACTAGGAAGAAGGAAATACCACAATGTAATATACAAGTGAATGGGAATATTCTTAAACAAGTGAGTTGGTTCAATTATCTCCGAACAGTCATAACCTCTAATGGGATATGCCTTGAGGAGATTAGAACAAGAATCGCCCTGGCGCGGGTAACCTTTTGCAAGATGAAAAACTTACTGACCAATAAAAAGATGTCATTTCGAGAAAAATAGTGATTAGGTGCTACACAGAATCTGTACTTTTGTATGGATGTGAAGCGTTGAAGGTGAGCAGACAAGCTGAAAAAGATCTGATGGCTGTGCAGATGTGGATTCTGATGAAAATGCATAGAATACCATGGACACACAGAAAAACAAATGACCAAGTCCAAGTATAGGACTTAACCTCAAGAGGTGAACTGTGTGGGTGGTATAGGGCATACACATCAAATATGAAACTAGTGGGTGGTATAGGACATACACCTGAAGTATGAAATGTGTGGGTGGTATAGGACATACACATCAAATATGAAACTAGTGGGTGGTATAGGACATACACCTCATGTATGAACTGTGTGGGTGGTATAGGACATACACCTCAAGTATGAATTGTGTGGGTGTTATAGGACATACACCTCAAGTATGAACTGTGTGGGTGCTATAGGACATACACCTCATGTATGAACTGTGTGGGTGGTATAGGACATACACCTGAAGTATGAAATGTGTGGGTGTTATAGGACATACACCTCAAGTATGAACTGTGTGGGTGTTATAGGACATACACCTCAAGTATGAACTGTGTGGGTGTTATAGGACATACACCTCAAGTATGAACTGTGTGGGTGGTATAGGACATACACCTCAAGTATGAATTGTGTGGGTGTTATAGGACATACACCTCAAGTATGAATTGTGTGGGTGGTATAGGACATACACCTCATGTATGAACTGTGTGGGTGCTATAGGAAATACACCTCATGTATGAACTGTGTGGGTGCTATAGGACATACACCTCATGTATGAACTGTGTGGGTGGTATAGGACATACACCTCAAGTATGAATTGTGTGGGTGGTATAGGACATACACCTGAAGTATGAAATGTGTGGGTGTTATAGGACATACACCTGAAGTATGAATTGTGTGGGTGGTATAGGACATACACCTCAAGTATGAATTGTGTGGGTGGTATAGGACATACACCTGAAGTATGAAATGTGAGGGTGTTATAGGACATACACCTCATGTATGAATTGTGTGGGTGGTATAGGACATACACCTGAAGTATGAAATGTGAGGGTGGTATAGGACATACACCTCAAGTATGAATTGTGTGGGTGGTATAGGACATACACCTGAAGTATGAAATGTGTGGGTGTTATAGGACATACACCTCATGTATGAAATGTGTGGGTGTTATAGGACATACACCTCATGTATGAATTGTGTGGGTGGTATAGGACATACACCTCATGTATGAACTGTGTGGGTGGTATAGGACATACACCTGAAGTATGAACTGTGTGGATCATATAGGACATACACCTGAAGTATGAACCCCTTTATAACTTGCCGTTTTTGCCGAACACAATAAACTGAACTATGTGTCAGGAAACGTATGCCCTGTTTAGTGTCATGTGTGACACACGTGACGGCACGCGTTCAGATTCGCTTAGCCTCATCAAATTTCCTAGCCTGATCCATGGACACTTAAAGAAGTTTACCAGATTTAGCGAACTATTCATGTATATTATTGTGACTGAACAGGCCGGAATTGTTCCTATACACCAGGGATCACCAAACTACGGCCCACGGTCCGCGGCATCAGTTTATCAGGCCCGCAAACGTATTCGAATTTGCTTGATAAAACGTATGGAACACGAAACGTTGAGGTAGAATTTAAATTTAAATATTATGTTTAGAATACTAGGAGATCTTCACACATTCGGAGACCTCCTGGCTGCTATGTGCCTTAAATTTACTGTTTTAAATTATTGTATCTAGATTGTTTATTGTAATGTTTGCTTATTTCGCGCCATCCCAAGTCCTTCCCCTGCTCGTGGTAGCTCCGCCTACGCTCTGACGTTACTATGATTTCCATTGCAACACACACAAACACGCATCTTTCCCGCCCCCAAATCCGTCAGGCTGTCAATACAGGTCCGACACTCCAGAAATATTTACTTCTTTTTGCCTGAGATCCGTTGTATAGGTGTGTAACAAGGATGTCTTTGTTTGACAGTGAACTACAAGTATGAATAAAGGAAATAAAGTAGCAAACATAGCATAAAATTGTCAAAGAAGCCTAGTGTTATTACGAAAATAGTATCCCCAGTTCAGAAAAGTTAACCGGTCAAGGTGTTAATCGAGCTGGTCTCTAGGCCAATGTTTTTCAACCTTTCTGCTGGAGCAGATCCTTAGGCAAATGTTTACGTTGCTCAAGGAACTCTGTGCGATGATCCAAGTGTCTGTCCTACTTTATGTAA
This sequence comes from Cepaea hortensis, assembly GCA_963921405.1. Taxonomy (NCBI): domain Eukaryota; kingdom Metazoa; phylum Mollusca; class Gastropoda; order Stylommatophora; family Helicidae; genus Cepaea; species Cepaea hortensis. Next base: position 54,135,345 of record OY992888.1, read on the forward strand.
TAAACCAGATGGGCAGAAATGTTGCATTTAGGCGATTTCGGTCTGTTTCGGCGGAACCCCATGCTGCCACTCACGGAACCCAGGTTGAAAAACACTGCTCTATGCTGTTTATTTAGGCCGGCCCTATTTATATATTTTGCAAACCTTATGTGATATATTAAATTTGAATAAAGAAGATACAAACCATAGATTGTACGATTTATTGCCTGGCGTATCTCGCTGCATCTCGTCAGGTACGTACTGCAGAATTCACACAACATAGAATAAAATAACCAGATACATCCTTCAAGCTAAAATACGAGGGGAAGTCAATAAGTAAGTAACAAATGGTTGTAGAAAAATAACTAAATACGATAACAACTTGAAACCAGTTTATTTTTATACATACATTGACTCTTTATTTCTCAACATAATTTCCATTAACATTGATGCACTTATCCCATCGGTTTATCAGTCCTCCCAAACAGGTTGCATAGAACTGCGAGCTCTGTTTTCTAAACCACGTTTTCACTTCACATTCAACTTCGGCGTCATTCGCGAAATGTCTCCCGCCAAGGTGGGTTTTCAGCGGACCAAAAAGGTGGAAATCGCTAGGGGGTAAGTTAGAGCTGTAAGGTGGATGTTCCAGAACTTCCCATCTTAGTTGGTTAATTTTCTCCTGAGTTAATCGAGCCGTATGTGGATCTTTCATTGTCATGAAGAAACAACACTCCTCTAGGCAGCAGTCCTGGACGTTTTCTTCGAAATGCATCATGATGTATCGATAGAACTTCACAGTACGATTCAGAATTCCCATTGTCACCTTTCTTCTTGAAATTGGTTAAAAGCACTCCTTGACAATCCCAGAACACTGTCAGCATAACCTTCCTTGCTGATGGCGTAACCTTGAATTGTTGAACACAAGGCGAAGAAGAATGTTTCCATTGCATTGAAGCACGCTTTGATTCGGGCTGGTAGTGATGCCCCCGTGATTCGTCCCCAGTAACAATCCTGTTCAGCATGTCTTCTCCTTCATCTTCGTATCGACAGAGATGATGCAAGGACAGGCCAAATCGGGTTCATTTTGTGTTCCTCCTTCGATTGTATAAACATGTTCGCACAGTAATGTCAGTTGTCTACCACTGTAATTTTAAACTGACTATCATTTCTTTCTGTTTGCACAGCAATGGCCTATGTAGATTAATCATGATGGCTTCTGCAAACTTTAACAAACGACTATTTTGTGTATTAAACAACGCGCGAAAAGCGCTGTCCCTATCAATTACATGACTAGTTTCCAAGACGTGACGTACAATGGACGACGTCGGAAGTGTGTAATTGTTTTGTGTTGGCCTTCCCATGACCCCATCGCCTGTGTGTAGTTTCTTGTCAATCCAGTTGGGGATATGTTCAACAACCCTGCTGTGCAACTGCCGTTCTGTTCTGCCGACGTAAATAGACTCGCACCTGCATGTGAATTGGTAAATACAATTTGATTTAGGCGTACAGCGGGACAGACATATTCTGTTACTTCCGGGGTGGGAATAGGTGTGGTTCTGTACCTAATAACTGGAGATTCAGCACAGAATATTCGGCCGACTGTTGTAATGAGCCGGTCCCTTGGACGTTTCTTTACGTAATCCCCTAAAAAAGTTAGCTGGATGAATACCTTGAGCTTAGGTACTGTAGTTTCGTCTGGTCTTTGTTTCGGCTGTTGGCAGTGACGCTTTACAAATCCTGCGGAATACCCATACAGGTGTAAGACATACTTCAGAGCTTCAATTTCTTCTGCCAGTGTGTACCTTTGGTGAGCATTAGTTTCACCAGTGACCCCTAGCCCTCTTCTTTTCTTATGTTTCAATAGAATTTTAATTATGTTTCTAATGCAATGTCTTTTTCATTTTCAGATCCCGTTTACTTCACCCTTTAGTATCGTTACTAATAAAAGAAAAATGGACGCCGAGTGTCGCGTTTTCAATGAAGAATGGGAAGTAAAGTACTTCTTTGTGAAAACAAAGGACCAGAAAACCAGTTGCGTAATATGCTGCGAAAGTGTTACCGTTTCGAAAGAGTACAATCTTCGGCGTCACTATTAAACAAAACATCTATCATCATATTCAAAGTTTTCTGGAAAAGTTACGCTCTGGGATATAAGACCACGAAACGTGGTTTAGAAACACAAATAAATCTCTTCACGAGAAAGTTTGCTGAAAATGAATTTGTCACTCGCACAGGTTACAAGATACTGCATAAGATGATAGAACGAGAAAAACCGTTTATTGATGGCAACTTCATAAAAGAGTGTATGATGGAAGCAGAAAATGACGTGTGTTCTGAGAAAACCAATTTGTTTGCTTTTTGGCAAGCTTAGCTGTGCGGAAAACAGAAGAAACTGGAGAGAACATAGTGCTACGGAAAGCTAGGAACTTGTTGTGGTATTCTCTGGCACTGGATGAGTCTACTAATCTCTCCAGTACGTCACAACGTCTCGTGTTTATTCGTGGTTTCAATTTGGACTTTCAGATAATGGAAAAGTTGGCATCCGTTTGCAGCATGCATGGACCAACAGCTGGAAAAGGCATTTTCGTGGAAGTGCAAACAATTTTGCAAGACTATAAGCTTCAGTGGAATCAGTTTCGAGGTTTTACAGTTGATGGAGGAAAAAACATGGCTGGAGTGAGGAAGGGTCTGGTGGGGCAGATCAGGACTCAGTTGGTAGATCTGCAAATTCCGGGCGCTCTGTTCATACACTGCAACATGCACCAGCAAGCACTCTGTGGGAAAGGCTTAGTTATTTCTTGTGTACTGAAACCAGTCGTTTCTGCTATAAACTTGACTCGGGGACGTGCACTCAATCATTGTCAGTTCCAGGCTTTTCTTGAAGAAATTGATTCTGAATTCTGCGACTTGCCTTATCACATATCAGTGAGGTGGCTCAGCTGCGGTAAAGTCATGTTTCGTTCTTACAAGCTCCGAAACGAAATATATTTTTTCCTCACTGAAAAAGATAGAGCTGGTCCACAGCTGTCAGATCCTACCTGGCTGTCAATGTTGTCATTTTTAGTCGACAGCATATCCCACATGAATGAACTGAACTTTAAACTCCAGGGACCTCGTCTGTAATCTCTACAGAATCATCAAAGTATTTCGGAGAAAGCTATCATTGTTTGAAGCACAACTGGAAGGATAAAACTTTTCTAATTTTCACTGTTTCAAAGAGGTTTGCGCTACAATCGCCGAAGATGTCAACCTCGATATTCAGGGGGGGGGGGGGGAAGGGGGGAAGGGGGGGGGGGAATTATTCGTGACTTGAAAAAGCATTTCTTGGAGAGATTTTCAGATCTTGACAGAATTTAGAGTGTCATTTGTCTGTTCCAGAAACCGTTTGATTGTAACCTTGATGGTGTGTCAGTTGAACTACAGTTGGAGCTGATTGATTTTGAAGCAAATGACTTGTTGAAAGAGAAGCACAGAGAATGAAAACGTGTTGAATTTTACCGCTGCTTACCTGATGTTGAGTTTCCGAAACTGAAGATATTTACCGCTGGTATGTCATCAGTGTTTGGAACTACTTATGTCTGTGAGCAAACAGTTTCAAAAATGAAGTATGTGAAGTCAACACGTCGAACGAGATTGACTGATGAACATTTAAAAGCAATTCTCTTGATTGGATGCAGCAATCCCAAACCAAACATTGTTAATATCTTGAAAGCCAAACGTCAGTTTCACAAATCTCACTAACCTTTTTTGCTGCTTAGTTTGTGAGATTCGGATATGTGCCCACTAGGTCTGATGTAACTGTCCTTTTGCTAACGTCGCCTTCTTTGATACCTTTTATAGTTAATACATATTTTGGATGTCTTTGATTTTTGTGCATTGCACGCCACTCACCTATGATTAACATGGAATGCTAAACTGATTATGCGTCATTTTGTCAGTTATCCGGCCTGCTATGAAAAACGTTTGGTGACCCCTGCCATACACTAATAGCTGAAGAAACTAACTGGATAGTAAAATATATTACAATTGTTCCTACACTTAAACAGCTGATGAAGCAAATGCGTAGCCAGGTGAATACCCATTCATAGCCGCGCCATATTCCAACAAACCTCAGGTTGCATCATCGACTGGTGTAATTTGCCTTTGTAATTCGTGTATTTCTCAAGGATTCACGGCCATGTCCTGCTCACAGTTGCTCTCTAAGCCATCAGTCCACCTTTGGTATTGTTATATACAACGGCGCCCCTGCCATACACCGCAAGGTACTATAGAGGCAGTAATGACAGTTTTAAATGAGTTTTATCGGCGCGACTAGGACAATAAACTCACTGAAGTCGCCCAAATTGTAGGTCCATTAATATGTCTCACAGTTCATACCTTTGATGATTGTTCTATACAACCCACACAGTTCATACTTGTGATGATTGTTCTATACAGCTCACACAGTTCATACTTGTGATGATTGTTCTATACAGCTCACACAGTTCATACTTGTGATGATTGTTCTATACAGCTCACACAGTTCATACTTGTGATGATTGTTCTATACAGCTCACACAGTTCATACTTGTGATGATTGTTCTAAACAGCTCACACAGTTCATACTTGTGATGATTGTTCTATACAGCTCACACAGTTCATACTTGTGTTATTTGTCCTATACAGCCCACACAGTTCATACTTGTGATGTGTGTTCTATACAGCTCACACAGTTCATACTTGTGTTATTTATCCTATACAGCCCACACAGTTCATGCTTGTATTGTTTGTTCTATACAGCCCACACAGTTCATACTTGTGATGTGTGTTCTATACAGCTCACACAGTTCATACTTGTGTTATTTATCCTATACAGCCCACACAGTTCATGCTTGTATTGTTTGTTCTATACAGCCCACACAGTTCATACTTGTGATGTTTGTTCTATACAGCCCACACAGTTCATACTTGTGATGTTTGTTCTATACAGCTTACAGTAATTTAAGTGTTTTAATAATAATCTGAATAACAGAAGGAAGAATGGTGGGACAAAGACCTGTTCAAATATATAGTTAACTAGCTGACCCGGCCTGGCTTCGCACAGTCCCTGGCTGGGATCTGTCTGTCTGTCTGTCTGTCTGTCTCTGTCCGTCCGTCCGTCTGTCTGTCTGTCTGACGACCCGGCCCGGCTGTCTATCTATCTATCTATCCATCCATCCATCAATCCATCCATCCATCCATCCATCCATCCATCTAGAGGACCCGGCCCGGCTTCGCATCCATCCATCCATCCATCCATCTAGAGGACCCGGTCCGGCTTCGCCTAGTCCCTTGCGGGGATCTGTCTGTCTGTCTGTCTGTGTTTGGCCCTTTCCCGTTCCCGTTAAAAATATAGATAGAATGGAAGAATAGATAGTTAGATTGATAGTAGAAAATATGATTGGAAGAGATCTATCTTCATTCCAATAACTAAAAAGGGCAACGTGAAAGTACTGAAAGTAAACTTACCAAGATATCACGAAAAGCCAATAAATTGTGGGCTGTGGGTTGACTGCAGAGTACTGCAAAGGATATGCAACAAACTTTCTCTCACAAAAAAATTAAATTTTTTTTTAAACGAACGAAAATCTTTTTTTTTCAAAGGGTTAAGAATTGGGCACGCAGGCCCGTCCTACATTCTGCCCTTCTTCTCTATTTCCTCTCATACATTCTTTCATTCAACATCTCTTATGAAGCAATTCTTTGACAACAAAAGACCAATAAGCATTAAAACGCATGAAAAATAATCAATAATACGTGACTCGTTGAGGCAATGTTTAACATGGGCATCATAAATACCCAACATGGGTGTAACGTGCCAGACATATGGGAATGTTTTAAAAAAAATTACATTACATAGAAGAAAAAAAATTTAATTACGGAGGAAGTCGTGTAACCTCTAGACCTGAGAGACCGGTAATGTTGGACATAGCTTCCTTTATTACTTAAAGTTATAATGGGAAGTGTGTTATAAAATGTCGGACATAGCTTCAGTTTTTACTTAAAGATATACTAGGGCAGTGGTTCTCAATCGGTGGGGAATTATCCCCTCCCCCAGGGGGGAATTTTAGGGTTTCCGGGGGGGGGGGGAATTAAGATTATTTCAAGATCGCATTAATACAAAAACCAGTTACTTTATATTGTTTTTCCCTCTAAATTTTACGGTTCTTACTTCTCGCCCCAATGAAATTCGTTTTATAACATAAGTAGACCCGCAAATCACGTTTTATGTAGATGTCTAGACTTGTTCTAGTATGTGCTATTAAATTTAGCTTCCATTTTTATGTATACTGTGTAGGGGGGGGGGGGTGATTTATAGGGAGGAAATTTGAAGGGGCGGGGGGAATGACGTTGAGAACCACTGTAGTAGGGGATGTGTTTTGAAATATAAAACCTAGCTTCCGTTGTTCCTTACAGTTGAAAAATTAATTTTGTTGAACCGCTGTAAAGCTGCAAAAAACATTATCATCTAGCCTTGCCAGCTGGCGTAGGCGTTCACGTCTTTACACAGATCTCGGTCCTTGGTGCCCTAGATCAAACTACTGACGATAATCCTTAAAGCCAGTCTCAGTTCTGTCATTTAACTGTCATTTACTGCCAATATAGTACCTTGCTGTGTTGAGCCTGAGGAATAAAGGTCGCCTGGCTAGTGCAATCGCCGCGAACTGTGCAGGTTAGGATTTTCTTTTTGCCCCCGACAGAAAAAAATCCCACACCTTACCGAGCGATCGAACTTGAGTCTCCCGAAAGCGAGTACGGCATTCTAGCCACTCGGCCAGCCGCTCCTCAAGTCCTCAGTCTCAGTCCATCCAATATAATTTCTCTTGGTCTGCCTCTGCCTCTTTTCCTAGATATCTTTCCAATTGTCACGATATTCTCCAGTGCATCTCTTCACATCACATGACGAAATAATGATGTTTATCTCTTTTGTATTGTTGAATATAATGTTTCATTAGATTCTTACACTGACAGTCCATGATATTCGCAACATTCTTCTCAGGAACGACATCTCCGTTGCTTCTAAGCAAGCTTTTCCTTATTTGTTCATTCGCGTTTCATGATTCGCTGCAATACAGAAAATCAGGTTCTATATAAAATTTCAGCGCTCTCTTTCTTACGTTAAGTGACTGTGACTGATTGCGTACGATCCTTTTCATTTTCTGGAATGCAGCTTTCGCTTGAACTATTTAGCTCTTAATCGATGTAAAGAATCTCCCATCTAATGTTATAATTGTCCATAGTTATCAGCTTGGTTAAGCATTTTCCCGTCTATTCTTATCCCACATTTATGTATAATCGTTTTCTTTGATATAACCGTTGTTTCTATTTTCTTGACATTCAAGTAAAGTCCACCTTTTGCACTGTCTGTAAAGATGCAATGATGCCAGTGGGTTGTGCTCAATATTTAAATTTCAAATCCCGAAACAACCAAATAAATCAAAATGATTAAATCAACGAAAACCGGAAATGGAATTGGTCAGTATCACATGAACATAATGACACAAAAATGATAAAATGGATGTTGGAGCTACAAAGCCTCCTACAGCACACAAACAACAAACAGACACTGACACAACTGCTTTAAAGATATACAAGAAGTCACTTAGAATACTTAGATAGTCACTTAGATACTGAATTTGCCTGAATATGCACAGAAATGAAACACGTCTCAAATGCATGGGCTGACTAAATAGCCACAAGGATAGTATATCTCCAGTATCATATTACATTGAATAAAATAATGTGTGTCTGTAGAAATAGCACGTGGAATATGTATTTCTAACTGAGGCCATTTACTGTCCTCAGGCATGTAAGAATGACAGGGAACAGATTCGACTGCGCCTGGCCATGGCTACCGACGATGACGGCGCCTACAGCGGCGTGAATGATGATAAGGAGGATGAGGCCACCTTCTCGCCCAGGAAACGCCTTCAGGTAAACGAAACACTTCTGCCTCTTCTGCCCTGTATCTCTCACTGGAGCACAGCCCCTCAACCAACCCGCGCTCAGTGGTCCTATCTTTGGGTATCTCTGTGCGCTCCATCCATGTTCCCCCAAACTATTCAGCTCTCTCTAATTCCCACTGGTGTTAGTTTAGTTCTCTGTGTTATCTCTAAATTGATGAATCTGTCAGATTAAGTTAGCGTTTCTAAGCCCCGCAGGCACACAGTAATGAATGTTTGTAATTTATCAGTAATTGTGATAGACGTTCTCCACGTTTCTGATTCAGATATTCCTGTGATAAGTTATAATTACTACTTCTGAGGTTGGTGCAAAGTTTGATTTTCTTTGAGTTCCACACATTGTCCTAGTGCCATGAAAGCTCCTCTTACCTTTTGTATTCTTTTTTTTTTTTTTTTGACACCTCTGTCTCTGTATATCATTATCTCATTGGCACCTTGCCGTCTTGACAGAAGTAGTAGGCAAGGGACTCCAGACCCCACTTTTAGCCTCCATAGTAGTGTTTATGAAGGAAATATGGCTCCAGCCTGGAGGCTGAAGGAAATTTGGGCGGGTGAAATTTTTTCGGCGTGCCTCGTGGGAACGGGTTTTTTGTGGAGGCTGAAGGAAATATTTTTGGGCGGGTGAAATTTTTTCGGCGTGTCTCGTGGGAACGGGTTTTTTTTTGACGCTGCCTGGTGGGGTGTAAAAAGTAATTAAATGTTTAGTTGGTTCTGGAAGAGGGGAAAGTTATTTTGGTTACATTAGTATGCGTAGTGATAGACAAGGGTGTGATGGGTCGTGGTTGTACTCGAAGTAAGAGGTGGTTACTATCATCTGAACAGTGTGATAGTAGTGAAGGGTGGTATATTCACCGATTACAAAGGAAATCTTATAAAGTTATAATGGGTATGGTGGTAAGGGGTATTAGTGATCAAGTAGGAGTGATACAGGGGTGGTCATAAATATAATAAGAGGTGTTCGCAATTACACACTGGTCAACCAGTGGTCAAGCAATGGTCAAGTAAGGGTCAAGTAGTCAAGTAAGGAAACTTTAGGGAAAAGTGATTGTAATGAGATGGTGATGATTAAAGGGTGGTAAATTAGTGGTCAAGTAGTGGTCAAGCAGTGGTCAAGTGGTCAAGTGAGGAAATTTTAGGGGAAAAGTGATTGTAGCGACATGGTGATGCTTAAAGGGTGGTAAATTAGTGGTCAAGTAGTGTTCAAGCAGTGGTCAAGTAGTGGTCAAGGGGTCAAGTGACCACTTAAATTGTAGAGGACGATGTGCCTAAGATTATGGTAGTGATTAAAGTGATCGATGACGTGGTCAAGCAGTGGTCAAGTAGTGGTCAAGGGGTCGAGTGACCACTTAAATTGTAGAGGACGATGTGCCTAAGATTATGGTAGTGATTAAAGTGATCGATGACGTGGTCAAGCAGAGGTCAAGCAGTGGTCAAGTAGTCAAGTAAGGAAATTGTAGGGGAAAGTATGTATAGTGCAATGGTGGTGGGTAAAGTGAGGAAGAATCAATAGTAGTGATAATAGTACTACCAATATTAGCGACAAGCACAAAGACAACCACACACACATGTACACACTTGATACACACAAATACAAAGACAGACAAGTACACAAGTACACACCCATAATCAATTACACAAATACACACCTACAACCACAAAGACACCCAAGTACACATGTACACACTTGATACACACAAATACAAAGACAGACAAGTACACAAGTACACACCCATAATCAATTACACAAATACACACCTACAACCACAAAGACACCCAAGTACACACACACACACTCACCCATACACAAGAACACTCAAAGACAAATACAAAGACACAGACACACTTGTACGTACAGATTCAGAAGTACAGACAACCCATACTATTACTACTGTCATCACAACTATACACAAGTACACACAGACACACTTGTACATACAGACACATAAGTACACAAAAAACAGACACACCCAAAACATTACTACTGGTACCAGTACAGATACACTTACCCATAAGACTAAACTATACAACCCACAAATTTTTGGTAAAGAACGCGGATATCCGAGACTACGTCATCAACGCCATGTGCAAAAGTCATTAAGTATGAGTCATCGGTTTGTGGGAAGCAGGCGTGAGAATAGCTTGTCTAACTGCCACGTCAGCTAGGTCGTGTGCAGACCCAGTGTATAAAATAGAAGGCGTCTCTTGTGAGCACAGTACCAGTTCACGGGCTGACTTGGCTATCTACAGAGGTGCTTCAGGCTGGTGTGAGCAGTGTAGTAAGCAGATATTGTTCACGTACTGACTTGGCTACATCGGTGAAACAGGTTGGTGTGAGCATTGTTCGTGTAGTAACCAGCTATTTTTCACGTAGTGACTTGGGTACAGCAGTGAAACTTGGTGTGAGCCTTATTCGTGTCGTTGGCCTCTGATAAAACAGTGAAACATTGTATACACCAGAACATTTTTTGGGATTGTAAGAAAGAAGAAAAAAACAGTTTATCAATATGACCACCAGATCTACTTTCACGTGTTCAGTGTGCGACAAAGCCTATTGTGATAAGTATACCCTTAATCTTCACATTCGGACCATTCACGAGGGGAAAGACCAAGTATATCCCTGTCAGTTATGTGATAAGGTGTATAATACGAACGATGGCCTACAAAAACACAAACGAATACGTCATCAGCCACGTATGAATACACCTGAACCAGAGACGACAGCACCACCTGTCTATTTACACCATCATCGTAGTCTAATGCAAGTACCAGACTGCCACCACTGTATCTTCAATGATAACCTTACCCGTCATAATAGGAACATTCACAATGATTATCCCTGTCAGTTACGTGACAATCTATACAATTCGAACCTACAACGGTACTTACATCACCAGACATCACGAGAACGAACGACACCCTTAGACACCCTGGCAACAAGTCCACTCATAGTAGCAGAGGATATCCAACCAAATGATAGAGACAGTTTGGCAGCCCTTAAGGCATACTGCAAGGACCTATCGCTTATGCTACCCAATCAAGTGGTAGTATTAGAAAAAAGTGTCGACCACCGCTATCGGGTGGTTTTGGTATGATAAAAAGAAGTATTCAGATATCTCATACATGTCTTTATTCTGGATCCGAAACAAATAAGGTATGTGTGATGACTTCGACAACAACAGTGTTTTTGATAGTCAACTATATACGCAAAAATGAAGATCACTAATCCAGAACTTTTTGGTTTTTCACTAATCATCTATGTCATTGATTTTTTCTTATATCACTAAACTGTTTTTCACTAAGCATGTATGTCATTGATTTTTTCTTATATCTCTAAACTGTTTTTCACTACTCATGTATGTCCTTGATTTTATCTTATATCACTAAAGTGTTTTTCACTAACCATCTATGTCATTGATTTTTTCTTATATCATTAAAGTGTTTTTCACTAATCATGTATGTCATTGACTTTATCTTATATCACTAAAGTGTTTTGATGAATAATACATTCTTTGATATATTGAAACCAAGTTTTTTTGTTGATTTTCTTTAGTGGTTTTGTTTTCATGACGTTGTCTTGTCGGCTCAGAGCTTACATTACCAGATATGAACAATGTCTTAGAAGAAGTTATGGCAAATACAGAACAGTCAAATGTATAAAATCTACGAAAAAATAACCAAAGGCGAAAAGGCCTAAAGAGAGAAATGTCTCGACCAAGCTTATAAATATTACAACTAAAAGGTTGATCAAAATTCAAACATTATAAAAATAACAAAACATCGTCCAAAGACAGAAATATTTCAACTAAACTTATAAATAAGTCACCAAAAGGGAAAAGGTCAAGTACAGAAATAGCTATGGAAAAAGTAAGTCCACAAAACTAAGAAAGAAATGTAACTTCTGTAGTCAAATGTGTCTTATCTGAAAAGACGCTATCAATGTCACCCCTTTCCTTGTTTTACTTTACCAAAGACCTTCACCGTATCTGGTACAGAAACCCTTATACAACACTCATCTCTCCACACTCTTGGTTGGTTTCTAATACAAAGTGGTTACATCACCAAGAACTTCAACACCTCCACTGTACACGTGCTCCATTGAAACACCCATGACAGTTAACAACATGTATGGCCATGTAATCTGTGAGTCCATCGGGGATAGTTCATCCGAGTATTCCAAAAGATCCATTTCCCATGGCTGACATCTTCAACTTGCTATAACACAACTTATTCTAATATACACTTTACATGAAATTTCCCAAATTTGGGCTCTATTAAAGATTACGTAATGAGATACACAAAGACACCAAGAACATATCATACAAAACAATTCACAAATTAAAACTTAAACCATATCAGATGAACCACCCAACAAGTACTACACAAACATATAATAAGGAAACACATGACACACAGAGCTTACAGACAAATCACTTGGACTCAAACAAATTTTGCTTCTTGTACTGTAGAATTCTACCAACACTTTTTTCCTATCGCCAAAACTAAACACCTACCACACAACCACTGGTCATTTGTCCAACATAATACTCATACCCTCGCCAACGACATTAAGGAAATGCATACTTATACATTGTCAGACATTAGATTTAAAGCCCCTACTACTAACATATCACAGGTGTCGAGTTCCCGTTTCACAAAAACACCCTCTTGTCAGTTGTTAGTGAAAACCATTACACCAGTCCATAATTGTGACTCGTAGAATCTACACTCACACTGTCGTATCTGTAGTATGAGTCTGTGATCAGAGATTCTTCTATAGAATCACATTGTAATCCTAACGTTTTAACCTACTTGTGTAAAACTTTTTTCACCTTCCATTCATCAGGTACAATGACAGCTTTAATTGATAGACGGACATCGTGGTCAGAAGATGAAGATTGTTGTGAAGATGACAGTGTTTTGAAGGAGGATGATTCTGGCTTCTTTACACCAGCTTTATCATTAGACATTTTGTTCTGCCAGAAACCTACTCGTGGCACCCAGCCAGCTTTAGATGTACCAGAGACAACCTTTGCTTGGGGTGATGATTCGTCTTCAGATGAAGATATTGACCTTTTGGCTAGTAGTCATGCCCCAGAGTCTCTCAAGAAAATTAATGTGACGTGGAACGAAAAATATCCTACTGATGGTGTCCGAAGGTGTTCCTCTTCAACGAATAAGGTGTGTATGGGTAGTAATGATCATAGTTCACATGTGTATTTTGGTAAACATGACCAATACCGAAAACCTATGTGTTATACATGTTTTCTATGTACATCTCTCTATACCACAAACCATCAGTGACTATACCTTTACCTTTTCTCAAGACGTGACCAATAGAATGTCGACAGTCTGTTTTTTAGTGGATTTTACCACTTCTCTTTGTGAATTTTTTAGTGTTTTTTATTTACTGAAGTAGTAGGTATGGCCGTCTTGTAAGTTTCAATGTGTTTTATTTACCTCCACAGGTTAGTTTTGCACCAGAACCTCACTTCTTGACAGTCCATACTGTTGGCACCGAAGAACGCAATGGTAACTGGCATCATGTAATCAGAGAACGTGAGAATTTTGAAAGCCGTATACTAGAGCTGGAAAAAATTTTGAACCCAGTCTTGAGGGACAACCACAGAAGAAAAGTCATCGAACAAAGGACAGCAGTGAAGAAGGCAGCTGTGGTCTAATTAGCATGTTTCTCTCTGCCTTATTAAAAGAATTATAACCAGAAATAAAACTAGTATGCATTTCCTTAATGTCGTTGGCGAGGGTATGAGTATTATGTTGGACAAATGACCAGTGGTTGTGTGGTAGTTGTTTAGTTTTGGTGATAGGAAAGAAGTGTTGGTAGAATTCTACAGTACAAGAAGCAAAATTTGTTTGAGTCCAAGTGATCTGTCTGTAAGCTCTGTGTGTCATGTGTTTCCTTATTATATGTTTGTGTAGTACTTGTTGGGTGGTTCATCTGATATGGTTTAAGTTTTAATTTGTGAATTGTTTTGTATGATATGTTCTTGGTGTCTTTGTGTATCTCATTACGTAATCTTTAATAGAGCCCAAATTTGGGAAATTTCCTGTAAAGTGTATATTAGAATAAGTTGTGTTATAGCAAGTTGAAGATGTCAGCCAGGGGAAATGGATCTTTTGGAATACTCGGATGAACTATCCCCGATGGACTCACAGATTACATAGCCATACATGTTGTTAACTGTCATGGGTGTTTCAATGGAGCACGTGTACAGTGGAGGTGTTGAAGTTCTTGGTGATGTAACCACTTTGTATTAGAAACCAACCAAGAGTGTGGAGAGATGAGTGTTGTATAAGGGTTTCTGTACCAGATACGGTGAAGGTCTTTGGTAAAGTAAAACAAGGAAAGGGGTGACATTGATAGCGTCTTTTCAGATAAGACACATTTGACTACAGAAGTTACATTTCTTTCTTAGTTTTGTGGACTTACTTTTTCCATAGCTATTTCTGTACTTGACCTTTTCCCTTTTGGTGACTTATTTATAAGTTTAGTTGAAATATTTCTGTCTTTGGACGATGTTTTGTTATTTTTATAATGTTTGAATTTTGATCAACCTTTTAGTTGTAATATTTATAAGCTTGGTCGAGACATTTCTCTCTTTAGGCCTTTTCGCCTTTGGTTATTTTTTCGTAGATTTTATACATTTGACTGTTCTGTATTTGCCATAACTTCTTCTAAGACATTGTTCATATCTGGTAATGTAAGCTCTGAGCCGACAAGACAACGTCATGAAAACAAAACCACTAAAGAAAATCAACAAAAAAACTTGGTTTCAATATATCAAAGAATGTATTATTCATCAAAACACTTTAGTGATATAAGATAAAGTCAATGACATACATGATTAGTGAAAAACACTTTAATGATATAAGAAAAAATCAATGACATAGATGGTTAGTGAAAAACACTTTAGTGATATAAGATAAAATCAAGGACATACATGAGTAGTGAAAAACAGTTTAGAGATATAAGAAAAAATCAATGACATACATGCTTAGTGAAAAACAGTTTAGTGATATAAGAAAAAATCAATGACATAGATGATTAGTGAAAAACCAAAAAGTTCTGGATTAGTGATCTTCATTTTTGCGTATATAGTTGACTATCAAAAACACTGTTGTTGTCGAAGTCATCACACATACCTTATTTGTTTCGGATCCAGAATAAAGACATGTATGAGATATCTGAATACTTCTTTTTATCATACCAAAACCACCCGATAGCGGTGGTCGACACTTTTTTCTAATACTACCACTTGATTGGGTAGCATAAGCGATAGGTCCTTGCAGTATGCCTTAAGGGCTGCCAAACTGTCTCTATCATTTGGTTGGATATCCTCTGCTACTATGAGTGGACTTGTTGCCAGGGTGTCTAAGGGTGTCGTTCGTTCTCGTGATGTCTGGTGATGTAAGTACCGTTGTAGGTTCGAATTGTATAGATTGTCACGTAACTGACAGGGATAATCATTGTGAATGTTCCTATTATGACGGGTAAGGTTATCATTGAAGATACAGTGGTGGCAGTCTGGTACTTGCATTAGACTACGATGATGGTGTAAATAGACAGGTGGTGCTGTCGTCTCTGGTTCAGGTGTATTCATACGTGGCTGATGACGTATTCGTTTGTGTTTTTGTAGGCCATCGTTCGTATTATACACCTTATCACATAACTGACAGGGATATACTTGGTCTTTCCCCTCGTGAATGGTCCGAATGTGACGATTAAGGGTATACTTATCACAATAGGCTTTGTCGCACACTGAACACGTGAAAGTAGATCTGGTGGTCATATTGATAAACTGTTTTTTTCTTCTTTCTTACAATCCCAAAAAATGTTCTGGTGTATACAATGTTTCACTGTTTTATCAGAGGCCAACGACACGAATAAGGCTCACACCAAGTTTCACTGCTGTACCCAAGTCACTACGTGAAAAATAGCTGGTTACTACACGAACAATGCTCACACCAACCTGTTTCACCGATGTAGCCAAGTCAGTACGTGAACAATATCTGCTTACTACACTGCTCACACCAGCCTGAAGCACCTCTGTAGATAGCCAAGTCAGCCCGTGAACTGGTACTGTGCTCACAAGAGACGCCTTCTATTTTATACACTGGGTCTGCACACGACCTAGCTGACGTGGCAGTTAGACAAGCTATTCTCACGCCTGCTTCCCACAAACCGATGACTCATACTTAATGACTTTTGCACATGGCGTTGATGACGTAGTCTCGGATATCCGCGTTCTTTACCAAAAATTTGTGGGTTGTATAGTTTAGTCTTATGGGTAAGTGTATCTGTACTGGTACCAGTAGTAATGTTTTGGGTGTGTCTGTTTTTTGTGTACTTATGTGTCTGTATGTACAAGTGTGTCTGTGTGTACTTGTGTATAGTTGTGATGACAGTAGTAATAGTATGGGTTGTCTGTACTTCTGAATCTGTACGTACAAGTGTGTCTGTGTCTTTGTATTTGTCTTTGAGTGTTCTTGTGTATGGGTGAGTGTGTGTGTGTGTACTTGGGTGTCTTTGTGGTTGTAGGTGTGTATTTGTGTAATTGATTATGGGTGTGTACTTGTGTACTTGTCTGTCTTTGTATTTGTGTGTATCAAGTGTGTACATGTGTACTTGGGTGTCTTTGTGGTTGTAGGTGTGTATTTGTGTAATTGATTATGGGTGTGTACTTGTGTACTTGTCTGTCTTTGTATTTGTGTGTATCAAGTGTGTACATGTGTGTGTGGTTGTCTTTGTGCTTGTCGCTAATATTGGTAGTACTATTATCACTACTATTGATTCTTCCTCACTTTACCCACCACCATTGCACTATACATACTTTCCCCTACAATTTCCTTACTTGACTACTTGACCACTGCTTGACCTCTGCTTGACCACGTCATCGATCACTTTAATCACTACCATAATCTTAGGCACATCGTCCTCTACAATTTAAGTGGTCACTCGACCCCTTGACCACTACTTGACCACTGCTTGACCACGTCATCGATCACTTTAATCACTACCATAATCTTAGGCACATCGTCCTCTACAATTTAAGTGGTCACTTGACCCCTTGACCACTACTTGACCACTGCTTGAACACTACTTGACCACTAATTTACCACCCTTTAAGCATCACCATGTCGCTACAATCACTTTTCCCCTAAAATTTCCTCACTTGACCACTTGACCACTGCTTGACCACTACTTGACCACTAATTTACCACCCTTTAATCATCACCATCTCATTACAATCACTTTTCCCTAAAGTTTCCTTACTTGACTACTTGACCCTTACTTGACCATTGCTTGACCACTGGTTGACCAGTGTGTAATTGCGAACACCTCTTATTATATTTATGACCACCCCTGTATCACTCCTACTTGATCACTAATACCCCTTACCACCATACCCATTATAACTTTATAAGATTTCCTTTGTAATCGGTGAATATACCACCCTTCACTACTTATCACACTGTTCAGATGATAGTAACCACCTCTTACTTCGAGTACAACCACGACCCATCACACCCTTGTCTATCACTACGCATACTAATGTAACCAAAATAACTTTCCCCTCTTCCAGAACCAACTAAACATTTAATTACTTTTTACACCCCACCAGGCAGCGTCAAAAAAAACCCCGTTCCCACGAGACACGCCGAAAAAATTTCACCCGCCCAAAAATATTTCCTTCAGCCTCCACAAAAAACCCGTTCCCACGAGGCACGCCGAAAAAATTTCACCCGCCCAAATTTCCTTCAGCCTCCAGGCTGGAGCCATATTTCCTTCATAAACACTACTATGGAGGCTAAAAGTGGTGTCTGGAGTCCCTTGCCTACTACTGACAGACGATAGTTTGTGCTTTAAAAAGGCATAATAACTTTTATCTATGGCGGTAGCGAATGTGACTGATAAGGCCAATTTGCGCTGTAAATGTCCGTTCATAGTGGGTGCATGTGAACACGTGGTCATTTCCACCATCATGCACCATCGTACGTCTCACACGCTCGGTGTGTGCCTTATCTGCAATAATTTTCTCCTTTCTCTGTATTCCATTTCTGATGTTTGCCCTCCATGCAACACGTCCAGCGGCGACTTGCTCCCAATGTGCATTATCAATGCCTGCATCAATCATGTCCCGCTTACACACATCTTTATATCGTAGTAGATGCCGACCCTGAGATCTCTTACGCATCTGTAATTCACCAAAAAAGATGTCCTTTGGTATTCTACCATCATCCATCCTACTAAGATGTCCTATCCATCTAAGTCTACGAAGACTGAGCATGGAATAAACCGTCACACAACCTGATCTTTCCAATACTTCAGTATTTGTGATTTTGTTTTGCCACTTAATACCAAGAAGTTAGTGACTAACTAACTAACTAACTAACCAAGAATTCTTCGCAGACACCGCATATGAAAGCTGTTTAAACGTTTCTCTTGGTGTGAGTAAGTTGTCCAGGTTTCACTGCCATAAAGAAGAATACTAAGGACACAGGCTTGGTAGACAAGGACTTTTGTTTTGGCAGTAAGCTTCCTGTTCTCCCACACTCTTTTTCTTAACCTTTTCATTGTTGTTGCTACCTTACCAATCCGGATGTTGATTTCCTGATCTAGGGATAATTTGCTATTTACCACTGATCCTAGATATGTAAAATGGTCTACCATCTCTAGTTCGGCGTCGTCAATAAAGATTGATGGTACCCCATGTGCACTTTGTGACATCTGTGTCTTCTTTTTGCTAATTGTTAAACCAAATTCAGAACAAGCATTGGAGAATGCAGATAGTAGACATTGCAATTCTTCCTCAGAGTGGATCGTAACTGCATCATCATCTGCAAAAAGCAACTCTCTGATCAGTACCCTCCTAATTTTGGTCTTGGCCTTCAATCTCTGAGCATTGTAGAGGCCGCCATCTGAGCGTGAGTGAATGTATATACCACCATCCTGATCACGAAAGGCATATTTCAGTAGAAGTGAAACGTATATTCCAAAGAGGGTGGGAGCTAGTACACAACCTTGCTTAACTCCACTCTTGATTTCAAACTCTTCAGAAGTTGCACCATCAAACTTCATTAAACCCTTCATGCCTGTGTGGAACGATTCCACAATGGACAGAAGAGTTGGTGGGCAGCCAATCTTCTTTAGTGCCTTGAACAGACCCTCACGACTGACCAAATCAAATGCCTTTGTGAGATCGATGAAGGCAATAAACAGTGGTTGATTCTGTTCACGGCATTTTTCTTGCATTTGTCGCAATGAGAATATCATATCAATGGTAGACCGGTTCTGTCGAAAGCCACACTGTGATTCGGGGTAGACTTGATCTCCTAGGACTTGAAGTCTGCGCACAATAATTCTGGCAAATACTTTTCCAACAATACACAGAAGTGAGATACCCCTATAGTTGTTGCAGTCGCTCCGATCGCCCTTGTTCTTGTACAGTGTTATGATGCTTGAATCTTTGAAATCCTGTGGGACTTTTCCTTCTCGCCAGCATAGCTCTATTAGCTGGTGGATCTGTAGAGTGAGTGTGTCTTGCCCACTCCTGATAACCTCTATGGGAATCCCATCCTTACCTGGAGCCTTGCCAGATGCAAGTTCGTTTATAGCACACTTAACTTGTTATGGTGGGAAGTGTGTCCAGGTGGTCAAGAGTTGGTAGAGCCTCTATGGCGTTGAGGGCATCATCCGCTAGTTTGGTCTCCCTTGAGTAAAGCTCCAAATAGTGCTCTACCCATCTGCCCATCTGCTGTTTCTTATCAGTGATGACTTCTCCAGTCAAGGTTTTCAATGGTGCACTTCTTTTGATCACTGGACCACATGCTTTCTTTATTCCTTCATACATGCTTCTGATGTTTCCCTTATCACTTGCGATTTGAATGGACTCACATAACTTGATCCAATAATCATTTGCACACTGCCTGGCAGCCTTTTGCACATCCTTCCTAGCTTGCCTTAGCTCACTCAGAGTGTTACGCGTTGGTCTTTCCTTGTTTCTTAAGAGAGCTATCTTCTTCTTATCAATCAAGGGCTGCAGAGCCTCGCTGTTTGCCGCAAACCAGTCCTGCCTCTTATGATCCACAGTGCCGTAAACCCCTACGGCAGTTTTATAAAGAGTTTCCTTAAGTTGACCCCACTTTTCATTTACTGTACAATTTTCTGGTGTATCGGTGAAAGCGTCTTCAAGTTGCTGTTGAAACTGAAAGCACTTTTCAGGATCGTGAGTGTTAATAATATTAATCCTGGGGCTAGATTTGTGTTTAGCTGTTTAATTTCTCTTTGGTCTCAGTCAACCCTTGCAACAACCAAAGAACGATCCGTATCACAGTCAGCACTGCGGTAACTCCGAGTCAATGATATATGGTTCAGATGTTGTCTCCGTGTGATGATGAAGTCCAGCTGGTGCCAATAGCCGGATCTTGGATGTTTCCATGTGACCTTATGCATCTCTTTTGTTTTAAAAAAGGAGTTTGTAATACATAGGTCATTACTGGTGCAATGCTCCAGCAGCCTTTGCCCATTTTCATTCATGCGACCGATGTTGTATTTTCCAAGGCACACTGGCCATGAACTCGAGTCCTTGCCCACACGAGCATTGACATCACCGAGCATATAAATGTAGTCAGATTTTGGAACTGCCTTGATCACGGAGTTTAACTCTTCATAGAACGAATCCTTCACATCATCAGAGGAATCGAGTGTCGGTGCATATGCAGTAATAATGGTGGCAAAACCACAAGAGGTTGCCAAGTGCAGGGATAATAGTCTTTCATTTCCTCCTGCTGGAATTTCAATCATTCCCAGTAGCGAATTCTTCACTTCAAAAACTTGGTGGAGTATTGATGCATGACAAAACAGACGTGGTTGCGGCCTTGTGGGAGCACGTGTACACCTCGGAGGAGCAAATGGATCACCATAGTCTGGTAATAATGAGGCAGCGAGGTGTGACGAGGGGATCTGGCCGACGATCGACGCTCAGAGGAAAGGCGAGACGGACATATAATCAGATTGCTACTGGAACTATTAGTGTTGGAACTCTTCGATGGCTGCTGAGGATGGGGACAGAGCGCTTGCGGGAATGTCCCGTATGCTATGATGTCGGTTCCTAAATCAATCAATCAATCAATCACTGCAAAGCCCACACCGTGTTGCCTTTTTTCTGCCTGCCCTCTACCCTTCCAAAAAAAGGTGTAATTGTTTTCTCTGAGTGACCCTTCCTCAGCGAGGCGAGTCTCCTGCAGGCCAGCAATATCAATGTTAAGACGATTGAGTTCGGCATCAATCACAGCCGTTTTTCTCACATCGTCAATATTGGTCAAGTCAGTGGAAAATCCTGGACACATGGTTCTCATGTTCCAGGTTGCAAGCCGTAGCTTGAGGTTTCTATTCTTATTTGTACCTGGTGCATTGGTTTTACAGCCTGCGATTCAGATTTTGTCCTAGCCCCAAGCACCCATTGAAGCAGGCAGGCTGTGGCGGATCAGCACCCAATTGGCCGGGGGCTGCAGTGACACCTGTAGGTGTCTCCCACCGTCAGAGGCAACGCGTGGCGCCCCATGTCTACGCCAACTGACAGGGACTTATAACCCGTAACAGTTGCCTCTCGCTTTGATTCCGAGACCAGTTAAGACTAGAGATTGCCTCTCTATAACACAAAGCCAGGGCTAAAATATAGAGATCATGTGTTGCCCATGCAGCATGATCCCTCTCTCGGCCTGCCTAGTTCACTCCTGAGGAAAGGTAACACCTCTACATCTGGAACAAGACAAGCTGCAGAAGCTGCCGGATCAGCAAAGCAATGCCATAACTGTCCGCCTGTCGGAGCTTCGATCCTAGACCAGCCGCCAACCATGGCTTAGGGCCTGGTCTGCCCTGCCATGACATTTTGTCTTTAGCTTGCATTTCCTCGCACCAGGGTAAGGCTTGTACCCTCCCAATTGCGCTCTTCCGCCCGAAGCCGTTGGCACAATGTGGGATATCGGGTTTGGTAAGCGCTACCCAATGTTCGGCGCTAACAGAAAGCAGGCAGTACCGTCTACTGTTATGCGGTAGCTCAGTCATATCTGACTAAGACCTGACAGGTATATCATGATCATAATATCATTATCTAGATGCTGTGTAAATAGGTGTATGACTGCACCTCTTGATGTGAGGTTTCACCAAGGGAAATCAGATTATCATTTGTAAACAGAACATACTTCATTCTCATATTTGTCGAGGATAATAGAAGTGCTAATTTTCGTTGGCTTACAACTAACTATTGGTTGTACTTTCTAGTGGTGCACATTTCTTCTCACAATTTCTAAACTTATGCTATTGAGTGAGACATATTCGTCACATGTTTTCATGTAGCATTCTTCTTTTCCTACTGCACTTCATACATTAAGCTAAATTGAGTATGTATACAGCTGTGAGAAAGGAGTATTTGAATTAACCTTGTTGATATCTCCATTGAGTGTGTCCTCAAATGGAGCCAATGTAGCCTCCATAATAATATATTGTCCCTGTTCTGCATATGTGGGAGACTCTTGCCACAAACGTTTAGCTGTAATTTTACCAAATCCATACTTTTATTCTTAGTGTTTCCAGTCAGTTATCAGCATTTTCCCAATGTGTAGGTTATTGAACAGATGGTATCCCAGCATGTTAAGTCCTGTGTGGAGTCTCAAGATTGCCACTTGTTCTCTTCGATCGAGCTGGTAATGCATCATTTTTTATTGTTTCTCGAAGCTCTGATTCCCACTTAGTTCTATAGATGCTACTCATACACCTCTAGGTTATGTCTATATTAGGCTGAGATAGTCTTCATCCTTCCTTTGCCAATGTTTCAAACTCTTCATTTTATGGCATGGTGCATGGAGACGGGATCCATTGTATTAAAACCCTTTTGGACTTCTGACATGGAGCTCTGCTCTTATATCAGCTAGTTCTGCACTGTGTTTGCTCTTCAGTATTGAGGCAGCTGAAGTCGTATGTGTGATAATATCTATGTGTTTTCCACTTTTTTTTTTCTCCGTATGCCATATGCCAGTAGCAGTGCTATGGGGCCTTTCAGTGCCTGTACCTCTGCTCTTAAGTTACTTGACAATTTTCCCCTTGTTACCAAGTTTTCTTTGTTTCCTTTTTGCTTAATCCAAGAGAATTTTTAGATCTCAATTTTCTATTGAATGTGTTGCTGATCCTTCTGTTTATGCACGGACCCAGAAGTAATGATGTCGCCGTAGATTCTGAAACAAATAGTTTCGAGTATGGCCTATATCTTCACATCTGTTCTAGTACACATAATTTATTATAACGATTATCTTAATGAGATGATTATGTGAACATCAAACTGAATAGAGTGTCAGGTGATATCGTGACAGTATTGTGATGTCTTCATCATGTCTCCACAGTCGGGAGTCAGTTGAAAGGACTGATTCCGTGTAACATGGCATCTCCCATAGATGGACTAGCGTTTGTTGGGTCTGCAGATCATTAGACTCTTGTAGAGTACACCGAGAGAAATGATGCTGGATGGACCGAGACGGCGGCAGAGTTGATCTAGAATACCCAGGACCTAGATCTGTGGATAATGTATGAGTGTCTACGCCAGTTGACAGGGCACATGATGATGATGGTATACTTCGTTAAGCAAACGTGGTGACAACTGGCAACAGAGCAAGAGGAAGGCAGAGAGATACATTTTTGGGTGGCTTGTCTATAAAGCATAATCGGGACAAGAACACAGACACCATCCAAGAATTGGCAAAATAACATGTACAGCCCGAGGAGAGAGCATTCCTGTCGTTACGTCAAGTTCTTTTCCTTGAAATTGTGACATATATAGCCCGAGGAGAGAGTTTTACAGCAGTAGCGTCATGTTGTTTTCTTTGTAATTGTGACATATATAGCCCGAAGAGATAGTTTTATAAGAGTTGCATCATGGTGTTTTCCTTGTAATTGTGACATGTACAGCCCGAGGAGAGAGCATTCCTGTAGTTACGTCATGTTGTTTTCCTTGTAAATGTGACATATATAGCTCGAGGAGAGAGTTTTACAGCAGTAGCGATGTTGTTTTCCTTGTAATTGTGACATATATAGCCCGAAGAGAGAGCATTCCTGTAGTTACGTCATGTTGTTTTCCTTGTAAATGTGACATATATAGCTTGAGGAGAGAGTTTTACAGCAGTAGCGATGTTGTTTTTCTTGTAATTGTGACATATATAGCCCGAAGAGAGAGCATTCCCATAGTTCCATCATGTTGTTTTCTGTGTAATTGTGACATATATAGCCCGAGGAGAGAGCAGTCCTGTAGTTGCGTAGTTGCGTCATGTTGTTTTCCTTGTATAGACACACGCACGCACGAACGCACGCACACACACACACACACACACACACACACACACATATATATATATATATATATATATATATATATATATATATATATATATATATATATATATTATATCATGTGCCATGCCGGAAAGCGTGGGCGGTCATGATTCGCCATTTCACTCGATCACCAGTGTCGTGGATCAGCTCAGTGTTCCTGTCTCGTCCATGCCATGTGGCCAAGCCATCCAGGTATTTTCCTCTCGGTCTTCCTCTTGGTCTGTTCCCTTCGATCTTGCCAGCTGTCACTAAGTTCTCCAGTCCATTTCTTCTCATAACATGTCCAAAAAATTTTGACTGTCTACGTCTAATTTCTCTAATCAATCTACGATTTTCATTTGTCTCTTGTAGTACTTGGTCATTGGTTTTTCTATCTGTCCATGGTATTCTTTGCATTTTCCTCAGAAACCACATTTCTGCAGCCATCAGATGTTTTTCAGCTTGACTGCACATTGTCCAAGTTTCACATCCATACAAAAGAACAGGCTCTATGTATCCCCTCAACACTATTTTTCTCGTTTCAATTGACATCATTTTATTGGTCAGAATGTTTTTCATCTTGCTAAAGGCTACTTTCGCAATGGCGATTCTTGTTCTAATCTCTTCAAGGCATCTGCCATCAGATGTTATTACTGTTCCGAGATAATTGAACCGATTCACTTGTTGAAGAATATTCCCATTTACTTGTATGTTACATTGTGGTGCTTCGTGCTTCCTAGTGACGACCATAACCTGTGTCTTCCTACAATTTAATTCCAACCCCAGCTGCTCACTGTGTACAACCACAGCGTCTACTAATTGTTGCAGATCCTGTGCATTGTCTGCAATCAATACTGTATCATCTGCATATCTAATGTTATTTATATTTCGTCCTCCAATGCTGATTCCATTTAGGTCTTCTACATTTCTGAAAATATTTTCACTGTATAGGGAAAAAAGATCTGGAGACATTACACATCCCTGCCTAACACCTCTCTTAATAGGTTGATATTGTCCTACTTCATTATCAATCCTTATGGCAGCTTGTTGTTTCTAATATATGTTTTTTATAAGTCTAATGTCTTTCCCATCAATTTGTAGATCTGCAAGCATATCCACAATGTTGACATGTCTAACTCTATCAAAAGCCTTTGTGTAGTCAATAAAGCAAAGATGTATATCCTTGTTTACTTCTAAAGCACGTTCAATAACTGTTCGCAGCATATACACAGCATTTACTGTACCCTTTCCTTCTACAAACCCACATTGTTCTTCCCCTATTTCAGGTTGTATTTTCTTCCTCACTCTTTGCATGATAATTCGTAACAAAATCTTTGTGATGTGACTCATTATACTAATTGTTCTATGTTGATCACATTCTAAGGTTCCTGATTTCTTTGGGATAGCAATAAATACAGAATTACATAATTCAGAAGGTATATCTCCAGTATCATATAATGTGTTCAGCAGTCTAGTGACTTGCTCTAGTCCAAATTATTCTAAAGCTTTAATCATTTCTGTTGTGATGTTATCTGCACCGGGGGCCTTGCCAGCTTTCATATGCTTAAGAACATTTTGAACCTCCATCTTTAAAATTTCTGGTCCTTCATTATTAAATCTAATAGCATACTGTTGCTCTCTGTTATCATTATACAGGTCTTTCACATAATCTGTCCATACATGTAGAATCTGATCTTTTTCTATTATGATTTTGCCATCTTTAGTTTTTAGACAGCCTGTTGATGTACTTGTTCTTTTATTAGTAAGTTCCTGAATTCTCTTGTGCACTAATTTGGTATTTTGACTGTTGTGTTGTTTTTCAATTTCTAAGCACTTTTCCTCAAGCCATGATTATTTTGCCTTCCTACATAATACTCTGACTTGTCTGTGAATTTCTTCATATTTGGCAGGATTATTTTTGTTGAGTCTTCTTGTTTCCATTAAGTGTAAAATTTCCTCAGTCATCCACTTCTTACGACCCACCTTCTTTAATTTTGGAATATTTGTTTCTGCAGCCACATTGATTGAATTCTTTAACATTTCCCATTGATCATCCACATCCTGGAATAGGATCTCTAGATCAGACAATATTTCAAATCTGTTCTGTACTTCTATGTTGAATTTGTTTTGTATTTCCTTGTCATTACTCAATGTACACAAGTCATATTTAGTGTTTCCTGTTATATACTTGACTTTCTTCAACTTTATCCTCAATGTTCCTGTGAGTAATCTGTGGTCACTATAACAATCAGCACTGGGAACTGTTTTTGCTACTTTTAGCGCGTTTCTAAATCTTCTGCTAATGAGAATGTAGTCAATCTGGTTTCTAATCCTGCTATCAGGACTCCTCCAGGTCCATAATCTTCTAGGGTGTTGCTTGAACCAGGTATTTCCTACAATCATTTCCTGCTCTTTTGCCCACTCTACTAGTCTGTATCCTCTTTCATTTCTCTCTCCTAAACCATAGTTTCCTACTGTGTATCTATCCCCTTGATTTCCTACTTTTGCATTGAAGTCCCCTATTATGATGTTTATTTCTGAATTTTTACATTTCTTTAAAGCAGACTCTATGTCATTATAAAATTCCTCTACACTATCTTCACTGGACTCTCCTGTTGGGGCATATACCTGAATAACATTTATGTTAAAAGGTCTGCCACTCAATTTAACTAGAAGAACTCTGTCCGACACGGCCCAATATCCCTGAACAGACGTTGATGTTTTCCGGTCCAAAATTATTGCCACTCCCCTATGTCGATCTTCACCTCCAGAATAAATAATCTTAAAATCTTTATGTATCTTGATGCCTGCTCCTGTTCATCTCGTTTCACACATACCTAATATATTAATTTTTTCTCTTTGAATTTCTTGTGTTATATTCTCTAATGTTCCGTCGTTGTTTAACGTCCTAACGTTCCATGTTCCTAATTTTAATGTCTCTGTCCTTGTCTTGCGATGATCAGTCTTTAAGCGAATCATAATAAACTAGGCAATTTCAAAGAGGTAGTTTGCCGTTGCTTTCCTCTATGGCAGTGACCATACTGGCCGGATGACCGCAATCATTGTCTCTCGAAAGAGATCTTCTGCTTGCCGTCGCGAAACTCGAGACCATATCCAACAAATATCTGTCGGCTGCCCTCTAAATTTCATCCATCACCTGCCTTCCGTGGCTTCTTTTGAACACTTCCAATACACGAAAACGAAATAACATCACATAATCCAAAGGAAAAACACTATCCACACGAATTCCACGGGAATTTCCATAGGAAATCCACAGAAAAACACTGAACAGCGTCTCCCCTAAGAACAACGAGTCATCGCGTCGCCATTATACCGGAAGTATTTTATATATATATATATATATATATATATATATATATATATATATATATATATATATATATATATATATATATATATATATGTAATATAATATATATATATATATATATATATATATATATATATATATATATATATATATATGGTAAATTCAAGAGAAGGAATGGCTAAAAACTCTGGCCACATACAAATAGATAATATGAACATTAAAAGAACGGAAACATACAAATACCTGGGTACAATCTTCAACTGCTCCAACATCACAAGGGAAGAAATACAAACTAGAATCAATTCTGGAAATAAGATATACTATGCACTACAACATCTACTAAAATCAAAGGCGCTATCTCGTAACACCAAGATCACAATATACAAAACACTGATCAGACCAGTTGTGCTGTATGGCTCTGAAACCTGGAGTACAACGAAAGGAGACGAAGCCTTGTTACAAACCTTTGAGAACAAAGTTTTAAGACGCATCTTTGGACCCATTAGGAATACACAAAGTGGAGAGTGGAAAAGAAGAAGTAACAAAGACATATATGATCTGTTTAAGTCCCCGCTAATCACTGGCATCATGAAGGCTAATTGACTACAATGGCTGGGGCATGTAGAAAGAATGGAAGATAATAAGGAAACAAAACTCGCTTACACTCGGGAAATAAATGACCGTAGTCCCCGAGGTAACCAAAAAGACGGTGGAGAGATAATATATATACAGACTTACAAGCACTTGGAATCAACGACTGGCAAGAGAAGGTCAACCAGAGAGACGAATGGAGACGGATTGTATCTGCAGCAAAGAACCTCAATGACCCGGAACGCTGAAGAAGAAGAAGAATATATATATATATATATATATATATATATATATATATATATATATATATATATATATATATATATATATATAGCCCGAGGAGACAGTTTTACATTAGTTGCGTCATGTTGTTTTCCTTGTAATTGTGACATATATAGCTCGAGGTCCTCTAAAAGTACTGGAGAGTTTTGGTCAGATTCCATAACTTTATGAAGGGAAAATCCCAACTGCACCTCCCCGCGGTAGAGGATGGAAACACACTACGGTGTGGCTAACACAGCTCTGGGGACCGAGTATCCACCGGAATAAGTGGACAACTCTGCAGCTGAGCAGAGCAGGGCACTCACTTGTCCTTACAGTCGGAAATGGCTGTCAAAGGCAGAGGTAAAAAGACCACCATGTGAATGTGGAAGTCAAGGGGAAACCACCACATTATCTTCCCAAGACTTCATGGCAAAACATATATCAAAGTTAGTGAAGGACATTAATGGCTGTCTTAGGGTATCCTCGTCCGGTAGGGACAGTCATGAGCCACAGGTGACACCAGACCGTCATCCAGCTACTGATGGCAAAATCTTAACTAAAATAAATAAATTTAGAGTAGGAACATGGAATGTTAGGACATTAAATGAGCTAGGAAAGTTGAACAATGTTCTAAGAAATATGGATTGCATGAAAATGAATATACTAGGCGTTAGTGAGATGAGATGGAAGGGATCCGGCAAAATTATAGCTTGATTATGTGGTTGTTTCGGGATTTGAAATTTAAATATTGAGCACAACCCACTACTGGCAACGCCGATCGCATTCTGGTATGAACCTAAGGCCTATCCACGTCAATATGGAAGCACTATACTCGAGTTTCGCCCTCGTTTGAGCTCGTCAGTAGTGCATATCCCTGACCGGATGCGGAAACAGTCCCGGATCACGCGTGTGAAGCGGGTGTGTAACCACGCGGCACACACTGGACACACCAAATTATCACAACAGAACATCACAACGCTACCCATCGTAGGCTATGCTCAAGATTGCCCAATCGCCGCGACCGACGTCCGTCAATCGATGGGACCCGAACGATCAGGACTTCTCACTGGCAAGGAACACCAGGCCTCCTAAATCCAGTGAGCAATAATAAATTGATTATGTGGTTGTTTCGGGATTTGAAATTTAAATATTGAGCACAACCCACTACTGGCAACGCCGATCGCATTCTGGTATGAACCTAAGGCCCATCCACGTCAATATGGAAGCACTATACTCGAGTTTCGCCCTCGTTTGAGCTCGTCAGTAGTGCATATCCCTGACCGGATCCGGAAACAGTCCCGGATCACGCGTGTGAAGCGGGTGTGTAACCACGCGGCACACACTGGACACACCAAATTATCACAACAGAACATCACAACGCTACCCATCGTAGGCTATGCTCAAGATTGCCCAACCGCCGCGACCGACGTCCGTCAATCGATGGGACCCGAACGATCAGGACTTCTCACTGGCAAGGAACACCAGGCCTCCTAAATCCGGTGAGCAATAATAAATTGATTATGTGGTTGTTTCGGAATTTGAAATTTAAATATTGAGCACAACCCACTACTGGCAACGCCGATCGCATTCTGGTATGAACCTAAGGCCTATCCACGTCAATATGGAAGCACTATACTCGAGTTTCGCCCTCGTTTGAGCTCGTCAGTAGTGCATATCCCTGACCGGATCCGGAAACAGTCCCGGATCACGCGTGTGAAGCGGGTGTGTAACCACGCGGCACACACTGGACACACCAAATTATCACAACAGAACATCACAACGCTACCCATCGTAGGCTATGCTCAAGATTGCCCAATCGCCGCGACCGACGTCCGTCAATCGATGGGACCCGAACGATCAGGACTTCTCACTGGCAAGGAACACCAGGCCTCCTAAATCCAGTGAGCAATAATAAATTGATTATGTGGTTGTTTCGGGATTTGAAATTTAAATATTGAGCACAACCCACTACTGGCAACGCCGATCGCATTCTGGTATGAACCTAAGGCCTATCCACGTCAATATGGAAGCACTATACTCGAGTTTCGCCCTCGTTTGAGCTCGTCAGTAGTGCATATCCCTGACCGGATCCGGAAACAGTCCCGGATCACGCGTGTGAAGCGGGTATGTAACCACGCGGCACACACTGGACACACCGAGTATAGTGCTTCCATATTGACGTGGATAGGCCTTAGGTTCATACCAGAATGCGATCGGCGTTGCCAGTAGTGGGTTGTGCTCAATATTTAAATTTCAAATCCCGAAACAACCACATAATCAATTTATTATTGCTCACTGGATTTAGGAGGCCTGGTGTTCCTTGCCAGTGAGAAGTCCTGATCGTTCGGGTCCCATCGATTGACGGACGTCGGTCGCGGCGATTGGGCAATCTTGAGCATAGCCTACGATGGGTAGCGTTGTGATGTTCTGTTGTGATAATTTGGTGTGTCCAGTGTGTGCCGCGTGGTTACACACCCGCTTCACACGCGTGATCCGGGACTGTTTCCGGATCCGGTCAGGGATATGCACTACTGACGAGCTCAAACGAGGGCGAAACTCGAGTATAGTGCTTCCATATTGACGTGGATAGGCCTTAGGTTCATACCAGAATGCGATCGGCGTTGCCAGTAGTGGGTTGTGCTCAATATTTAAATTTCAAATCCCGAAACAACCACATAATAAATTTATTATTGCTCACTGGATTTAGGAGGCCTGGTGTTCCTTGCCAGTGAGAAGTCCTGATCGTTCGGGTCCCATCGATTGACGGACGTCGGTCGCGGCGATTGGGCAATCTTGAGCATAGCCTACGATGGGTAGCGTAGCGTTGTGATGTTCTGTTGTGATAATTTGGTGTGTCCAGTGTGTGCCGCGTGGTTACACACCCGCTTCACACGCGTGATCCGGGACTGTTTCCGGATCCGGTCAGGGATATGCACTACTGATGAGCTCAAACGAGGGCGAAACTCGAGTATAGTGCTTCCATATTGACGTGGATAGGCCTTAGGTTCATACCAGAATGCGATCGGCGTTGCCAGTAGTGGGTTGTGCTCAATATTTAAATTTCAAATCCCGAAACAACCACATAATCAATTTATTATTGCTCACTGGATTTAGGAGGCCTGGTGTTCCTTGCCAGTGAGAAGTCCTGATCGTTCGGGTCCCATCGATTGACGGACGTCGGTCGCGGCGATTGGGCAATCTTGAGCATAGCCTACGATGGGTAGCGTTGTGATGTTCTGTTGTGATAATTTGGTGTGTCCAGTGTGTGCCGCGTGGTTACACACCCGCTTCACACGCGTGATCCGGGACTGTTTCCGGATCCGGTCAGGGATATGCACTACTGACGAGCTCAAACGAGGGCGAAACTCGAGTATAGTGCTTCCATATTGACGTGGATAGGCCTTAGGTTCATACCAGAATGCGATCGGCGTTGCCAGTAGTGGGTTGTGCTCAATATTTAAATTTCAAATCCCGAAACAACCACATAATCAATTTATTATTGCTCACTGGATTTAGGAGGCCTGGTGTTCCTTGCCAGTGAGAAGTCCTGATCGTTCGGGTCCCATCGATTGACGGACGTCGGTCGCGGCGATTTGGGCAATCTTGAGCATAGCCTACGATGGGTAGCGTTGTGATGTTCTGTTGTGATAATTTGGTGTGTCCAGTGTGTGCCGCGTGGTTACACACCCGCTTCACACGCGTGATCCGGGACTGTTTCCGGATCCGGTCAGGGATATGCACTACTGACGAGCTCAAACGAGGGCGAAACTCGAGTATAGTGCTTCCATATTGACGTGGATAGGCCTTAGGTTCATACCAGAATGCGATCGGCGTTGCCAGTAGTGGGTTGTGCTCAATATTTAAATTTCAAATCCCGAAACAACCACATAATAAATTTATTATTGCTCACTGGATTTAGGAGGCCTGGTGTTCCTTGCCAGTGAGAAGTCCTGATCGTTCGGGTCCCATCGATTGACGGACGTCGGTCGCGGCGATTGGGCAATCTTGAGCATAGCCTACGATGGGTAGCGTTGTGATGTTCTGTTGTGATAATTTGGTGTGTCCAGTGTGTGCCGCGTGGTTACACACCCGCTTCACACGCGTGATCCGGGACTGTTTCCGGATCCGGTCAGGGATATGCACTACTGACGAGCTCAAACGAGGGCGAAACTCGAGTATAGTGCTTCCATATTGACGTGGATAGGCCTTAGGTTCATACCAGAATGCGATCGGCGTTGCCAGTAGTGGGTTGTGCTCAATATTTAAATTTCAAATCCCGAAACAACCACATAATCAATTTATTATTGCTCACTGGATTTAGGAGGCCTGGTGTTCCTTGCCAGTGAGAAGTCCTGATCGTTCGGGTCCCATCGATTGACGGACGTCGGTCGCGGCGATTGGGCAATCTTGAGCATAGCCTACGATGGGTAGCGTTGTGATGTTCTGTTGTGATAATTTGGTGTGTCCAGTGTGTGCCGCGTGGTTACACACCCGCTTCACACGCGTGATCCGGGACTGTTTCCGGATCCGGTCAGGGATATGCACTACTGACGAGCTCAAACGAGGGCGAAACTCGAGTATAGTGCTTCCATATTGACGTGGATAGGTCTTAGGCTCATACCAGAATGCGATCGGCGTTGCCAGTAGTGGGTTGTGCTCAATATTTAAAATTATAGCTGACAATCACACAATAATTTATTCTGGAGGGGATACACATGAAAAAGGTGTAGGAATAATATTAGACGAAAAAACAGCCAAGTCAATTAATGGATACTGGTGTATTTCATATAGAGTTATTATGGTAAACACGCCCGTGTGTTGCCGGGGCCCATATGGGGGAGCAAAGAATAGTAACACTGTTGCCTACCATGCACGTCGTAAGAGGCGACTAAGGAGGCTATGGTTCCGTCGCCCTGCTACTGAGTGAGTGCGTGGCGCGACACTGTGAGCTGTGAATTTCGCTTGGAATGCTTTTACATCTGTCCGCGGTTTTTCGCGTGAACTGCATGTTCGGAACGATGACGGCCGGCTGTTGCTGGATTGACTGGTTTGCCTTTTCGGTTCACGAGTGCATTTTTCAGGAGACTCCTTGGAGTCGTCGCTGTAGCTACGGAGTTCGTGCTTTGTGCGGCGCTTTCGGTGGGTCGCCCTGCAGAAAGAGACCAAACCATATGAGATAAAACCCCGGTCAATGAAGTCTTTCTGGTGACTGCCGTTTTCATCGACGATAAACTGTATTTTTCGTGGAGGACTTTTGTGTTGGCATTCTGGCGGCGGAATTATGCACAGTGTACCTGTGCGGGCTGTTGGCTTGCCGACACTCCTGTCTATTCCATTGTTCACATGGGGCAGTGAGGAGCATTTTGTGATATTCACTGGCACAGGAACGGAGCAATATGGGGACAACCCGTTGCCGTGAAGTTGGAACCGCGACTAACTAACTAACTAACTAACTAACTATGGTAAACATCAAAGGCAAACCAATAGACATAAATATTATACAAGTATATGCACCAACAGCAAGCAGTAGTGATGAAGAAATACAACACTTTTACGACGAAATAGAAATGGCGATGGCTCAAATTGGATCACAAGAAATAAAGATAATACTTGGTGATTTTAATGCAAAAGTAGGAAAGGGAAAAATGGAGGATGTAGTGGGGAATTATGGTTTAGGTACAAGAAATGAAAGAGGGGAAAAGCTAATAGAATGGGCAAATATCAATGATATGATAATTGGAAACACATGGTTTAAACACCATAAAAGACGGCTGTACACATGGATAAGCCCTGATAAGAAAATACGCAACCAAATTGACTACATACTAATTAATAAAAGATTTAGAAATGCTTTAATGAATGTAAAGACAATGCCTGGTGCTGACTGTAATAGTGATCATGTACCACTATGTGGACAAATAAAAGTAAGATTAAAGAGAGGGAAAAAAAAATGGTTAAGAACATGCGACTTAATAAAGAGGTTCTGAAAATAGATAAAGAAATGCAAGAACAATACAGAGTGACTGTGAAAAATAGGTACAATGCAATAACTAAAATACAGAGTATAGATGAACAATGGGGAATGTTAAGGGACTCCATTCATCAAACTAGCAAAGAAGTATTACCGGAGAGAGGTAAAATAGCTAAGAAAAAATGGATGAATGAAGATATCTTAAAACTGATGGACAAAAGAAAACAGAGTAAAAATGACAAACAAGAATACGCTAAGATAAATAAAGAAATAAAAGATAAATGTGGGAAGGCTAAAGAAAGTTGGTTAAACGAGCAATGCAAAAAAATTGAATTAAATTCCATTAAAGATACAAAAAATATGCACAGACAAATCAGTGAGCTTACAGGAAGAAAAATAAGAATAAATACAGGGTGTTTGAAATCAAAAACAGGAAAGATAATATTAGAGGAAGATGCTATAATGAAGAGGTGGAATGAGTATATAAGGGAATTATATGAAGGAGAAAGGGAAGAATTAACAGAAGATAGTAACTTAGAAGGTCCACCTATTCTGAAAGAAGAAGTCGCTGACGCCTATGAAACGTATGAAGAAAGGAAAAACAGCTGGGCCAGATGAAATCACAATAGAAGAATTAGAAGTATTTGGAGTAGATATATTAACCAAAATGTTGAATGATATTTACAGCAGTGGATATTTACCCAGTGATATGCTGAAATCTGTATTTATAGCTATACCAAAAAGACCAGGAGCAATTGATTGTGAAGATTTTCGCACAATTAACCTTATAAACCATATCACTAAGCTTCTACTCAGAATCATAATGAGAAGAACCAAAAAGAAAATAAAAATGGAAATTAGTGAAGAACAGTATGGATTTGTGGAAGGAAAGGGCACAAACAATGCAATTTATACATTACGGACACTAATAGAAAGGTCAATAGAGAAACAGAGAGACATATATTTGTGCTTCATAGATTATACTAAGGCATTTGATAAAGTAAAACATGATGAACTGATTAAAATGTTGGAAGATATCAACACTGATGGAAAAGATTTAAGAATAATAAAGAATATTTACTGGAACCAAGTAGCAGCAATTATAATGGGAAATAAAGAGGGTAGTTACGAACAGATAAAGCTAGGAGTACCTACGACAAGGGTGTGTCTTGTCACCAGATCTTTTCTTCCTTTATAGCGAAGTAATAATGAGAGGGATCAAAGAGATGCCAGGAATACTAGTTGGAGGTTATAATATAAATAATATACGCTATGCAGATGACGCAGTATTGGTGGCGGATAATTCAACAGACCTACAACAATTATTAGACGTTGTAGTAACAGAGAGTGCAAGGAAAAGACTCTCCTTGAATATCAAGAAAACAGTAACAATGGTAATATCAAAGAAAATGGTGACACCAAAATGTGACATAGAAATAGAAGGGAAAATCCTTAACCAAGTTGATAATTTTAGATACCTAGGGGCATTTATAACATCAGATGGAAGATGTACAACAGAGATTAGGAGCAGAATAGGGCAGGCAAAAGCCGCATTTCAGAAAATGAAGAGTATCTTATGCAATAAGTCACTATCACTGAATGTAAGAAAGAGAGTGATGAAATGCTATGTAGAATCAGTTTTGCTGTATGGCAGTGAATCTTGGAATGTAAATGAACAAATTAAGAAGAAATTAGAAGCAACAGAGATGTGGTTCCTGAGACGAATGTTGCGAATTCCTTGGACTGCCAGAGTAACTAACGACGACTGCCTGAAACAGGCTAACGAAACTAGAACATTATATACAACAATAAGACAGAGACAAACAGCTTTCCTCGGTCATGTGATGAGAAGAGAGGCATTGGAGAACATCGTAACAACTGGAAAGATCGAGGGGAAGAGAGGCAGAGGTAGACCAAGAGAAGTGATGCTGGATGGATTGAGACGGTTACATGGAGGAATATCAGCAGCAGAGTTGATCCAGAAAACCAAAGACCGAGATCTATGGAGAGCCATGAACGCCTACGCCAGCCGGCACGGCACTTGATGATGATGATGATGATAGCTCGAGGAGAGAGCATTCCTGTAGTTACGTTATTTTGTTTTCATTGTAATTGCAGCATATACAGCCGGAGGAGAGAGCGTTCCTGTAGTTACGTCATGTTGTTTTCATGGTAATTGTGCCATATACAGCCGGAGGAGAGAGTATTCATGTAGTTACGTCATGTTGTTTTCATTGTAATTGTGGCATATAAAGCCGGAGAAGAGAGCATTCCTGTAGTTACGTCATGTTGTTTTCATGGTAATTGTGCCATATACAGCCGGAGGAGAGAGCATTCATGTAGTTACGTCATGTTGTTTTCATTGTAATTGTGGCATATATAGCCGGTGAAGAGAGTATTCCTGTAGTTACGTCATGTTGTTTTCATGGTAATTGTGCCATATACAGCCGGAGGAGAGAGCATTCATGTAGTTACGTCATGTTGTTTTCATGGTAATTGTGCCATATACAGCCGGAGGAGAGAGCATTCCTGTAGTTACGTCATGTTGTTTTCATTGTAATTATGGCATACACAGCCGGAGGAGAGATCATTCCTGTAGTTACGTCATGTTGTTTTCATGGTAATTGTGCCATATACAGCCGGAGGAGAGAGCATTCATGTAGTTACGTCATGTTGTTTTCATGGTAATTGTGCCATATACAGCCGGAGGAGAGAGCATTCCCGTAGTTACGTCATGTTGTTTTCATGGTAATTGTGCCATACACAGCCGGAGGAGAGAGCATTCCTGTAGTTGCGTCATGTTGTTTTCATTGTAATTATGGCATATACAGCCGGAGGAGAGAGCATTCGTGTAGTTACGTCATGTTGTTTTCCTTGTAATTGTGACATATACAGCCGGGGGAGAGAGCATTCGTTTAGTTACGTCATGTTGTTTTCATTGTAATTATTTCATATACAGCCGGAGGAGAGAGCATTCGTGTAGTTACGTCATGTTGTTTTCATTGTAAGTGTGACATATATAGCCGGAGGAGAGAGCATTCGTTTAGTTACGGCATGTTGTTTTCATTGTAATTATGGCATATACAGCCGGAGGAGAGAGCATTCCTGTAGTTTCTTCATGTTGTTTTCTTTGTAATTGTGACATATACAGCCGGGAGAGAGAGCATTCCTGTAGTTTCTTCATGTTGTTTTCCTTGTAATTGTGACATATACAGCCGGAGGAGAGAGCATTCCTGTAGTTTCTTCATGTCACATGTTTCTACAACCTTTCATCCCCAGGCTCGTCTCCAGGGCGCACCCAGCGGTATGCAGATTTGTTTCATGAATGAAGATGTTTTAGATGATGAGGATGCTGGTGACCTGAACGATGATTTCGACGACGACCAAACCGACGATGTAACAGTTAATGAGCACAGTGAGGACGAGTCCACGGTAAGTGATATTCTGTTTGTATCAGTCACCTCTTGGTGTCTCAACCTATGAACAGTAACACGTACTGTTGTGTGTCAGTCATTTCTTGGTGTTTCAACCCACGAGCAATAACATGTACTGTTGGGTGTCAGTCATTTCTTGGTGTCTCAACCCACGAGCAATAACATGTACTGTTGTGTGTCAGTCATTTCTTGGTGTCTCACACCACAAGCAGTAACACGTACTGTAGTGTGTTAGTATTTCTTGGTGTTTCAACCCACGAACAGTAACACGTGTTGTGTGTCAGTCATTTCTTGGTGTCTCAACCCACGAGCAGTAACACGTACTGTTGTGTGTCAGTCATTTCTTGGTGTCTCAACTCACGAGCGGTAACACGTACTGTTGTGTGTCAGTCATTTCTTGGTGTCTCAACTCACGAGCAGTAACACGTACTGTTGTGTGTCAGTAATCTCTTGGTGTCTCAACCCACAAGCAGTAATGCGTACTGTTGTGTGTCAGTCATTTCTTGGTGTCTCAACCCAGAGCAGTAACACGTACTGTTGTGTGTCAGTCATTTCTTGGTGTCTCAACCCACGAGCAGTAACACGTACTGTTGTGTGTCACTCATTTCTTGGTGTCTCAACCCACAAGCAGTAATGCGTACTGTTGTGTGTCAGTCATTTCTTGGTGTCTCAACCCAGAGCAGTAACACGTACTGTTGTGTGTCAGTCATTTCTTGGTGTCTCAACCCACGAGCAGTAACACGTACTGTTGTGTGTCACTCATTTCTTGGTGTCTCAACCCACTAGCAGTAACACGTACTGTTGTGTGTCACTCATTTCTTGGTGTCTCAACCCACGAGCAATAACACGTACTGTTGTTTGTCAGTCATTTCTTGGTGTCTCAACCCACGAGCAATAACATGTACTGTTGTTTGTCAGTCATTTCTTGGTGTCTCAACCCACGAGCAATAACATGTACTGTTGTTTGTCAGTCATTTCTTGGTGTCTCAACCCACGAGCAATAACATGTACTGTTGTTTGTCAGTCATTTCTTGGTGTCTCAACCCACGAGCTATAACATGTGCTGTTGTGTGTCAGTCATTTCTTGGTGTCTCAACCCGCGAGCAGTAACACATGGTGTGTGTTATTGCTCTTGTTGTGGTCTCAACGTATGGTCAGTGATACATCCTGTGTGTGTATGTTCTTATTGTTGTCTGAGCCAAGATCATTGATACGTCATGTGTGTGTCTGCTCTTATAATCAATGATACCCGCTGCGTGTGTTTGCATTTGCAAACATTCTCAATTTACAGGCGTGACATGTCAGTCGCGTGTGTTCACTCGTGCTGCTCCCCCCTCCCCCAAGCGACTTGTGTGCTATGTGTTTGTGCTCGCTTCTGTCTCAAGTTGCAGCACTTGACACGTGAATTGCGTGCTTCAATGTACTGTCGTTGTCTCAGCCATCGGTCTGTGACGTGAGAGTTACCTTTGTCACCAAAGATAATGTTGTAAAGGTGTGCAGTTATACACGTATGCATCAGATCGCTGCCTGGGTGTATGAGGTGGTCCTCTCCAGTTGTTATCTACCTTGCACGCCCAGCTCAGGAATCAGACATGCACCTCTCATACGCAAGAGTGTATCAGCGCAGTGGTTCTCAACCTTTTTTGGCCCGTGCCCCCCTTCACCATATTTTAAGAACGTCATCCCCACCCCCTTTCATATTTCCTACCCAAAAATCCCCCCCACCACTACACAGTATACGTAAAAATGGAAGGTAAATATGTTAAAACAGGCCTAGACATCCACATAAAACGTGATTTGTGGGTCTACTCACTTTATAAAATGAATTTTAGAAGGATGAGACGTGCATAACTGTAAAGTATGAAGGGAAAAGCAATATCAAGTAATCGGTTGTTATATTAACGTGATCTTGAAATGATCTTCATTCCCCCGCCCCCTGGAAACCCTAAAATCCCCCCCTTGGGGAATTATCTGACAATAGCCACCGCTTGTGTCATGTCTACGTGATCCTATCCTTATTTTGCGGTGAACGATGTCTGAAATTTAGGTCTCCATCTCCAATTGTGTGCTAGCCATGCTTAATTGGTTATCTGAGGGAACGGTTAGTTTCATCCGTTCACCCTCTCTTATCTCATCTGTGCTTTTCTAACTACAGTTGTATTTGTGTAATTAAAGTTTGTGGTTCGATGGTTCTAGAACGGCCGGAACACCATGTTCAGCTGCACATGCAACGAACATTGTGTGTTTTACTCCACGAAAATACCTCAGAGGAGAGGAGACCGTCGC
This sequence comes from Cepaea hortensis, assembly GCA_963921405.1. Lineage (NCBI taxonomy): Eukaryota > Metazoa > Mollusca > Gastropoda > Stylommatophora > Helicidae > Cepaea > Cepaea hortensis. The sequence goes on from OY992888.1 coordinate 54,175,561, forward strand.
TGGCGGCGTATGGGTGTCAGTGAATGTCCCACAGTTAAATGGCAAAGAGAGAATCGATCAAGCTTCCCGAATCCCAGATTTGCGTTGCTGATGTCATGACAGTTCTGGCGGTGTTAGTTTGAAGTAGTTCAGACTTCAGTTGTATATTTCTGGCTGTCTTGTTCATGGGCGGAGGTTTTGGTGGTTTATCTACAGGTCATGTTTGTTTGTGTGTTGTGTGTGTGTTGTGTGTGTGTGGGTGTGTGTTCGTGTGTGCGTGCGTGCGTGCGTGTGTGCGTGTTTGCATGCGACTGTTGCTTCGTCGCCATAGGTAATGCACTCTACCAAAACCAGCAAACAGAAGTTGAGGTTTTCTACCATAGTACCTTGTTATGGAATTATTGAACTCTTAGGGAGGCCCCGTGGCGAAGTGAATAAGCCTCCGGTCTCAGGCTCCGAAGCTTGTGGGTTTAATTCCAACCCCATCACTCCGTTCACGGGTGCATTTTCTCCGAGACTCCAGGGAATTCGTGCTCTGTGCTATGCTTTCCGCAAGCCGCCCTGCGGGAAGAGACCGAGCCGTAGGGATAAAACCATGTGCAATGAAGTTGATCATCTCGTCTTTAAAGCATTAAGCTTTTATTTAACTCTGGGTTAACATAGAACCAGCCGGTTGGTGACGGAAATAGTAACCAAATAATTATGAATAGTAATATGGTGCCGGCAATAGTAACCAAATAATTATGAAATGTAACATGGTGCCAGCAGTAGTAATCAAATAATTGTAAAGAATAACAGCTGTAAAGCCTTTGTAGGCTACTGTGCTCGCCTTTCGGTATTTTGGAAATATGTCTCCATTAAGCCTGCAATCTTAACTTTTTTTTGCTCCTTCGAAAAGATATTTTAAAGGCTTCAGTTATGGTGGCTCTGTACAGTTTATTGCTGTTGGCAATTGGCTACCGCCATATGCAAGTTGTTGTTACGTAGGACTGGACCACTGCATATTTGATGTGTGTTCTTGTCACAATTGACATGCGAGTGCTCCAGTTGATGTGTGTTCGTGTTGCAACAGAGAAGCGAGTTTCCAGGCCATCTTTCGTCGAGTTAGCACATGTCTGTTGGATATGCCAATTATATATATATAAAATGCAAAGAATACCATGGACAGACAGAAAAACCAATGACCAAGTACTACAGGAGACAAATGAACATCGTAAACTGATTAGAGAAATTAGACGTAGACAGTCAAATTTTTTGGACATGTTATGAGAAGAAATGGATTGGAGAACTTAGTGACAACTGGCAAGATCGAAGGGAACAGACCAAGAGAAAGACCGAGAGGAAAATACCTGGATGGCTTGGCCACATGGCATGGACGAGACAGGAACACTGAACTGATCCACGACACTGGTGATCGAGTGAAATGGCGAGTCATGACCGCCCACGCTTTCCGGCATGGCACATGATTGATTGATTGATATATGAAAACGAAAGAAATTATGTAGTAAAGTGAGCCATAGTTTCTCTATACTTAGGTGCTAGAGTAAGACAAAGAAGCACAACGCAGACTGCGTTCGGACCACAGCCAAGAAAGAAGAATAAAAAGAGAAAAGAAAAGAAACACCTCAAACATTCTCCTCGCTTATAATGAAAAAGATAGAGTAGAGAGAAGAAATTTCTCAGGATCGGGCCGACAAGGAATCAAAATATTTCTCATTTTGATTCCATACAAAGATTTACACCACAGGTTGTTCCAGCTCCAGCGACTATCCACCTAGGGTCTATCAACCAAATAACAAAACAATGCTCATACAACTATCATTTTATTGACATTTTGCCAACTCAATTTAACCATGGGTCACACATAAAAAAGAGAGATATGTTATATGAGGTACATATTTTTAGCTATAACAAGAAACCCATTTCTAAAAAGATATGTGCGAGTAAATGAAGAACCCAGATTGGCTCATGATGCGAACATACTGACTCATACAGCGGGTGCAGGGATCCATGTATTTCTCATAATGGCGATCTTTGGGTCGCGATCAAACATTTAGGCTCTTGCACCTTTTCTGAATGTGCAGAATTCAACTTTGGGTATGGACACCCATCAACCTCAAGACTTGATGTTAGAAGAGACCATTTCGTTCGCGCTCTTTCTTTAAGTATCCACGCCAATTTTAGGTCCCATCATCCCCTTCGAACACTTCGAATACTACTGGTATGCCATCTATAGCCATCATCCCGTGCCTTTCATGGATGTGTCCTCTGTTGGGTTCCATCGTCATTTGGAGCCTAGTACACACACACCCCCACACAAGAATATATATATATATATATATATATATATATATATATATATATATATATATATATATATATATATTGTGTATGTGTATAAGAAACTAAACACAGATAGAAAGAACAAAAGTACCTTCCCCCTCCCCCCCCCCAAAAAAAAAAACAACAACACACACACAAGAAATGGCAGCACTAAATAGCTAGGCAGACAAAATGTCAGCATTAAAGCGGCTAGACAGACAAAATGTCAGCATTGAAGCGGTCAAGCATACAATAATGGTTAGTTAGTACAGCCTCCCCATGGGTTGTCTACACGACGTCTACCGCGGGATTGTAGACAGGTGTGCGTGCCCGTCGTATAATAATTGTTTATTTTGTGTGAGATACATAGGGGCCATACGGTCGTACTTAGCATAGCTTATGACTTATTACGTCTACACTGCTATTGTCAGATTAATTGATCAAGATCTGAAAATGATTGCATCATTTTAAAGGGGAGGGGGTCATAATGCAATATAGCTAAGCCCAAAATTGCGTCACAGAAAATAGATGTATATCCTAGAAGCGAAAACCGCAGAAAAACTATGAAACTAGTTGGTAACAGAGAGAAACGTCATTCTGACGTCACATAAGAACAGACTTGGTTGGAGTTGGGCATGGCAGCGGTGCATGAAGCTATCTGGACATTTAAACTGGCAAACCAATAATCTACGGAGACAACGTGGCAGGAATCACAGTTATTGATAGAAAAGATATTGTGACACGTTCTTAGGAGAGGACGCTGAAAATGAAATCAACCGTTTGCCGAGGAAAACTAGTGAGAATTCAGAACGGCAACAAATGGACCTGTAGGATGGAGAGAAGGTGAATTGAAAGACATAGATCGTGAATCAAGAACAATCACTTAAAGGTTTGTGGAAGCTAACATTTAATGTTAATCTTAATTATGTACTTACCGGCCGCCCTGGTAGGCCACCAGGCACGGTAGAACTTGATGACTATTTGATGATATGCAACAACCAATAAGCTGTTTACCAAATTAAACAGAGATTGATTCTGATACAATCATGTCAACAATTCGACCTCATCTGTTCTTATGGTTTTAAACCAAAGCGCTGTTCATTGAAAGCGAGCTACGTTGAGTTACATTCTTTACAGTTAATGTTCTAATTGTATATATGAAAGCGCATTTAATAAGAAAGCACATACACATGCAACAATCAGTCCAGTGCTAATGGAAGTGTACGGACTACGCTTGAGTTCAAAGCGAGCAAACGTAAACAAAACAAAAATATAAAAATACATGTTTTAAACTTATATGTGGAGATTCTGCGGGCTGCATCGCCAATACACTACAAACACCTCGCTAAAATAGGGAGACGGGCATAATTTACATAACAATGAAATGAATACACTCGACACACTAGACAGCAGTAAAATGGAACTATGCAGCCACGCTAGTCAATAAATATATTAATGTGATTACGTGCATTGCCGCGGGGAATCTGCAGTGTTGTTCATAATTGACGAAACACAAGCTGAAACTGGCAACTTCTAGCAACTAAAAAATATTAGGACTACACACATTAGGACATTTCAGGTGCTGAGCTGACACGCTTACACAACATGTGATAACACACACTGCCTCCCATAAATTTGCGGTGATAACACATGTTCACAACTTGTGATGACCGTGCATACAAGATGCGATTATAGATCTACACAAACTGTGATTTAGGTTGATAACACACGTGCAAAAACTATGATTTGATATGTCCATAAGATGTGAAAATAGAAGTACAGACGCCGTGGTAACATATGTAAAAGGGATATGATAACATATGTACATAACTAGTGGTAACATATGTACAGATGCTATGATAACACATTTACCGACATTGTGATAACACATATACACAAGCTGTGATAACGTATATATGTGCTGAGATAGCAGTTATACACCATGTGATACATACTAACAACATTGTAGTTGTGATAGTGATATACAATGTATGTCCAGGTTAGTTAGTTAGTTAGTTAGTTAGTCGACAGATCATCCTCGTTGCACATCGGACCATTCAGTCCATAAGTGCTCGGATCCCCTCCTCAGCAAATCCCGCAGCGTGTAGCGGCTAACGACGCCAGTTCTGTGTTGGTTTATCAATCTTCTTTGGCTTCCTGCGTAGTGTTCTTGTTTGGCCATCCCTCTTTTAATTTGCTGCTCTCGCAGTCTGGCCATTGTTGTAGATTCACAGTCATCACTTGGTTCTTGCAAAAGTCTCACTTCTCGTAGAGCATTCAGAATGTCAGCCTGGTCCATGGCGCGTCCGCCCTCAACAGTAGCCTCACCTGCGAGCTTGTCAGCCCGCTCATTTCCTTGTACTCCCGCATGCCCTGGCACGAAGATGAAACTAATCTTTGCCAGCCGAGACCGCTTCAGAGGCAGCAACCATTCTCTTCGGATCGACCCCTCCTCTATCCTCTTGATCATGTTCATTGAGTCGCTAAGGAAACAAGCCCTAGTGAATGTCTGTGTCTCGAGCCATGTTATTGCTTTACTTATGTACTGTATGTCCAGGTGCCTAGATAAAACACACACATACATACACTTACACATACACGATGATATTACAGGTATATACCGTAAGATGATACACACATATACATACGATGACAACACGGACTCTGGCAGTTACTGATTACTTGAACTTGCTTTAGAGCAGTGTTTCCCAACGTGGGGCCCACGCCCCACAGGGGGGCAATTTGACTGTTAAGGGGGGCAATTCGAAAATGGAAGAAATCGGCTGAATATAACAAAACGGGGAGACTTGAGACTGAAGTTAACTAAATTGGAACCTGACATAAGATCTCTTTGCAGCAAGCATCAAGCGCAAGGATCTCACTAAATTTAAATAATAAATAATTACTAATAATTAAAATAATATAGAAAAATCTTTCATTAAAATTATTTTGTACTTGAATTTCAGTTCTCCATTATATGTTTTGAAATTTTACTTACTGTGTTTGCTCAACCTAGTGATTTCTTCCTAAAACCTATCATTCAAGTTTCTTTAGTGAACATTTCAATTTTTGAATATTAAAAATAATGTATATGTTGAGGGGGGGGGGGGGCGTGGGGCGGGGGAGGGGGGCAATATGAATTTTAGAAAGGCTTAAGTGGGGCATGGCACAAAAAAGGTTGGGAAACACTGCTTTAGGGTATATATACACTTATGTTTATCATAAATAATGGACATAAACACAACCGCATGTATATTAACATACATGGAACTCCATGCGGGTAAAATATAAATATATCAGGAAAACACAATACATGTTGAAAGGACAATGGGGATGTGGTTTCTGAGAGCTATGTTGAGAATACCTTGGTCTGCGAGATATGTGGAGAGACATGCCAGTTGGAAGGGCACGTGATAACGCTGATGGTGGTGCCAGAACAACCAACAACGAGTGCCTAGAAACGGCTAATGAAAGTAGGACATTGCACACACATGTCAGAAGGAGACAGGCACTGTTCTTTGCTCATGTGATGAGAAGTGAGACATTGAAAAACATCGTGACAACTGGAAGATCAGCGGTAGCAGAGGAAGTGGCAGATCACTAGAAATGATTACCGATGAATTTCTACGATGGCTTGGAGGAAAATCATCAATATAATTGAACCAGAACATCAGCGACCGAGATCTGTGGAGATACCTGAATGTCAAAGCAGTCCAACAAGACATAAAGAGATTGCCTTCACTCTGGCCAGACTTCCAGCCACACCCCCCCCCCCCACATGGTGAAGTGGGGAAACCTAATCAGATTTGAGATCCTTATAACGGCGCGACTTGTCAAACAGCCTGAAGCCACGGCAATCTTTCTTTCTTCTAGTCAGACAAGTTTGCTGTTTGTCTAAGGATAACAGGAGTACTGTAGAAGTGTCTCTGGCAGAGATATATTACAAGATTTTCTGGTTATTTCTGTGAGCATCCCGGCTTCAGATGATGGATGCGTCTGTGTACTGTCGTTTGGCAAAGTACCATTTGCAGGACTTAAGAATGGACAGCTGTGGCGTTTGTTGTTGAATGTTGTCGTTTTCTTTTGCAGTCATACATTTGGCGTATAATACCTATTCAATCTATCCAGTCCTCATTGCAGCATACTTTTGAGCACATAATGCTACGGGAAACTTCTACAGTAACGTGCATTTCGACCTAAATAGGTTGATCTTCTACATTTAAAACAAAACTGGCTAATAAACAGTATAATATTTTAGAAACTTCAGTACATCACACACTGCAGTGGTTTCGAAAGAACATTTGAGTAAACTAAGGAAAGGAGATACTGATCAATGTAACTGCAGAGCTGGTACAATGACAGTGAAACATCTGGTGCAGGAGTGTCCAACATACACGGCACAAAGAAATATAGTTTTGCATACACCTGTTCTATTTGATGTCAAACTCTATGGAGATATCAATAAGCTGAAGTTAACTGCTTTTTTCCCAAGTTGTTTATATTGACATCTGAAGGCGAAAGAATAAATAGGAGGAGAAGCTGAAAGAACAGTAATAAAAGGTATGATTCGTGGATGACGAGGCAGGGCATGTGCACCATGATGATGGGTACTGCACACTATAGACACAATACACACAAACATGCTTGAGGGAACTGGAGAAGGATCCAGGGTCGTTTCAACGTGTTTTGATGAGAAAGGCTTTCTGCATACGACTTGATATCTGAAGAGGAATGGTGTTTTCATAGCACCATTTTACAAATTGTCATTTCATCATTTATACCATTGCTGACGCTTGCTGAAGAGTTGTCCAGTCTGTGTCCACGCAGTGCACAATCTAAGGATTTTATTTGACCTCCAAATTGAGAAACATGTTTTGCCTTTCCTAGGAATGAATCCAGAGCTAAAAAAAAAAAAAAGGAAAGAAAAGTAAAATAACTCAACCTGCCAAGTGAAAGGATATTCTTCTTTCAGAATAAAGCATGGAGAAGAAAAGAATTAGAGACATTGATGAAACAAGTTAAAGAATTCAAATATCTTGCAAGTATGCTCACAGAAGATGGCAGATTGGACAGAGAAATCGAAATCAGATGTCATAAAGCTAGTGCACTTACATGTTGAATTGAGTTGAGTTGAGTTAAGAACTGACATAACTGCACTCAGGACATTCCCATACGTGCTCCGCCCCCTCGTTCAACAGCCAGCGAAGAGTCATACTAATCTTTTAACGATTAGTGCACTTACATATCAACTAACACCCTTACTGAAACATCCACATATACCCATGTTCGCAACGCGACAGGCAATAACCAGCATATTCACACCAACCCTATGCTACCAATCTCAAACTTGGATCAAAATCACACTTTCGCAAAATCAACACTGCGAGATGAGATGTCTGAGGAGAGCTGCCAACTTAACAATCCGAGACCGAGTAAGAAATGCTGTTATCAGACAGACAGTGGGATCAAAACCCTGTGCCACATTTATTGAAAGACAGAAGATCAAGTGGTTTGGCCATGTCTTTAAAATGCAACACCATCAACAACCATTACTGGCCTTACATCAAAGATCATCTGCGACGAGACCAAGAGGACGTCCAAGAAGAAAATGGATAGACGACATCAAAGACATTGTACAATCACACGGAATGACACTATCCAGTGCCGCCCATCAGGCGCTGGAGCGCAAATTATTCCTCCCCAGGACGCTTGACGGCATAAGTGGAAGATGATGATGATGAATATGGGGAGAGTATGGAGGAAGGTGCAGGAGATGGCAACAGTTATAACGGCTTGGTGTGAGGTGGATGAGGTCTTATGCTCCATTATAGGATACAAGAATAAGAAGAAGAAGAAGAAGAGGAAGAAGAAGAAGAAGAAGAAGAAGAAGAAGAAGAAGAAGAAGAAGAAGAGGAGGAGGGAAGCGGTGAAGGTGCGCTGGCCATTGTATTGATTTCCATTGAAAGAACACAGCCCATATTTGACATCAAATGGCTTTCCATCTTAAGTCTGATAAAGACGTCCAAATAACAGGGTTTGCTGGCATGTGGTTAGTATCACACCGGTCGGTGGGTCATGTGGTTAGTCTCCCGCCGGTCGGTGGGTCATGTGGTTAGTATCACACCGGTCGGTGGGTCATGTGGTTAGTATCACACCGGTCGGTGGGTCATGTGGTTAGTCTCCCGCCGGTCGGTGGGTCATGTGGTTAGTCTCCCGCCGGTCGGTGGGTCATGTGGTTAGTATCACGCCGGTCGGTGGGTCATGTGGTTAGTATCACACCGGTCGGTGGGTCATGTGGTTAGTATCACGCCGGTCGGTGGGTCATGTGGTTAGTATCACACCGGTCGGTGGGTCATGTGGTTAGTATCACACCGGTCGGTGGGTCATGTGGTTAGTATCACACCGGTCGGTGGGTCATGTGGTTAGTCTCCCGCCGGTCGGTGGGTCATGTGGTTAGTCTCCCGCCGGTCGGTGGGTCATGTGGTTAGTATCACACCGGTCGGTGGGTCATGTGGTTAGTATCACACCGGTCGGTGGGTCATGTGGTTAGTCTCCCGCCGGTCGGTGGGTCATGTGGTTAGTCTCCCGCCGGTCGGTGGGTCATGTGGTTAGTCTCCCGCCGGTCGGTGGGTCATGTGGTTAGTATCACGCCGGTCGGTGGGTCATGTGGTTAGTATCCCGCCGGTCGCTTTTACTTTGCAACATATTTTCTGGTACCCATTTTAGGTCGACTTGCGAGCTCAGGTCCAATTTAATAATCCGTCTGGATTGGGATCCGAACCCGTGACCACCGAGGCGACATGCGAGTATCTACCTACCAGGCTGCCGAAGCTGCCGAAGTCCAACACAATTTGTTTGAGTGTGCAGCTTTTGCAGATAGTAGGAGATTGTGACTGTCACAAGGGTCAGATAACAGTGACTTTCATCAGGGTCAGACAATCGTGACTTTCACCAGGGTCAGACAACGGTGACTTTCACCAGTTTAAGATAACAGTGACTTTCACCAGGGTCAGATAACCGTGACTTTCACCAGGGCCAGACAACAGTGACTTTCACAAGGGCAGATAATAGTGACGTTCACCAGGGTCAGATAATCGTGGCTTTCACCAACGTCAGAAAACAGTGACTTGCACCATGGTAAGAAAACAGTGACTTTTACAGAAGTCAGATAATAGTGGCTTCACTAGGGTCATATAATAGTGAGTTTCACCATAGTCAGATAATAGTGAATTTCACCACATTCAGACAACAGTAACTTTCACCAAGGCTGACAACGGTGATTTTACCCTGGGTCAGATATCAGGAACACTATATGGAAAAACACAACATCGAATCGCATCATGTATCACTGCATGGCTTGATGGTTCCGTCGCCCTGCTACTGAGTGAGTGCGTGGCGTGACACTGTGAGCTGTGAGTGTCGTGTGAAATGCTTTTGAATCTGCCTGATGTTGTTTGTTTTTTTTGGAACGTGACTGCATGTTCGGAGTGATGGCAGGTGGCTATGTCCCAGAGTTGACCGGTTTTTGCCTTATGCAGAAATGCGTGGATGCTGGTCTTCTGGTTGACTGCCGTTGCCATCAGCGATGAATTGTATTTTCGTGGACTGTGTGGGTGAACATCTAGGAAACATTCAGATAGGAAAATGACAGCCGATTCCATCAGAGATGAACTGGGTGTTTCGTGGGGGACTGGTGTGTTGACATTCTGGCGGCGGCATTATGCACAGTGTATTTGTGCGGGTTGTTGTTTATCGAGACTCCTGTCTTTTCCACTTTTCACATTGGGCAGTGGGGAGCGTTTTGTGTGATATTCACTGGCACAGGAACGGAGCATAATGGGGACGACCCGTTGCTGTGAAGTTGGAACTGCGACTAACTAACTAACTAACTGCATGGCTGTAGATTGAAGGGTGAAGACCCAGGCATCATTGGATCGACAACAACAAAAGTAACAACAACAATAACAACAACAACAACAACGATAACATTCACACACGCTACATACACTAGTGAGGGGATTTCTCCGCGATCCCTGAACATCAATCACCTTGTCTCTGATAGAGTTCTAGAAAACTAGCACTTGAAGCAAACTGGGCAGAGAAAGAGGTCATGCTGGTGACATGGATTGATGATATATCTGAGTTTATGAATGAGTAAATCAACAGACTTGGAAAGTGGAATTGTTCTTATTTGACAACAACACAATCACAACTGAAAGATTAGACGTCGCGGCTATAAAGCCTTCGTCAACACACGCAAACAAAAAGGCACCGATACATCTACATAAAATGAAAACTACAAAAGAGTCACATAGTCGAGGTCCTTGAGACTTTTACAATTCCGTGATGTAGCTGATAAAGTGCAAGGGAGGCTAACTATGTTTTTCTCTTCGTGCAATCTCCTGAGGGAAGACACAGAGCAAAGAAAGTAATTGTTATATAAATAGAGAAGTGGGAATGAAAGATGAGTGAGGGGTGGGAAGATCAGACCTCTACTCTCCCAAAAATATATGTAATTAAATTAGACTGTGTTGGATATTGAAACCATACGGCGGTTTTCCAGAGATCTGGGATATCTTTTAGGAGATGTGCAAGATTTAATATCCATGGCCTGGGTATCAACATTTCACAGCGATCCACTTTGTAACATATATAGACACCGGTCCAAGGGCACGCTATTAACGTCCAAAAGATTCTGCCTACATCTGTTGGCCAAGCGTAAACCTATTTCACAAATGTTTTTAATACCACACCACATGCAGAGGTGACATACATGGCATTACGGCTCATGCAGGAGACTCCCTCAGTGATTTAGAAAGTGACATTTCGAAATGCCACCTTCTGAGTCTGAAGCACATACAGATAGTTCTTGTACTGAAGTCTAAGACAAGCCACGGTGCTTGAATGAGACACTGAAGGTTGATATCTGCCCTTGGCTACTACACACTTGTTATAACACTGCAGCGCTGAGGTAAGCAGGGAGGGTGAACAGGTGCCTGATGGGGATATTTTAAATAAACATATTGGCGTGATAAGTAAATTGGCACATTCTTAAACATGTGAATCATTACAGTTATCCCTGAACAGTCATAACATCTGATGGGAGATGCCTTGAAGTTATTAGAACAAGAATTGCTATTGCGAAGGTGGCCTTTTGGAAGATGAAAAACATACTGACCAATAAAAAGATATCAATTGAAACGAGAAAAAGAATGTTGAAGTGCCACATAGAACCTGCACTTTTGTATGGATGTGAAGCGTGGACAATGAGCACACAAGCTGAAAAATATCTGATGGCTGTAGAAATGTGGTTTCTGAGGAAAATGCAAAGAATACCATGGACAGCCAGAAAGATCAATGAACAAGTTCTTCAAGAAACAAATGAAGATCGTAAGCTGATTAGAGACATTAGACGTAGACAGTCACAATTTTTGGGCATATTATGAGAAGAAATGATTTGGAGAACTTTGTGACAAGTGGCAAGATCGAGGGGAACAGACCAAGGGGAAGACCTAGAAGCAAGTACCTGGATGGCTTGGTCTTGTGGCATGGTCGAGACAGAAACACGGAGCTGATCCACGACTCTGGTGATCGAGTGAGATGGCAGAACATGACCGCCCACGCTTACCGGCATGGCACATGATGGATGGATGGATGTAGTCAATTCGGTTGCATATTTTCTTATCAGATACTTATAATTTTTTTTTTTTTTTTTTTGCTGCATATCCTTTACAGGACATCGCTGTCAACATCAGCATCTTTCAGCCGTATGTTGATTTCTTGGCAAGATTACGCTCAGTAGTTTGCCATTGCTTTCTGAGCGGCCGGCTCAGTTATCCCGCAAGTCACCAACGGGGGTCGAACCGCTCCCAGCTCTCGCCCTGCTACGAGACTCTGCGTGATAAACGGGATTACGGAGAAAGTGTTGTAACCCCTCCGCCAGTGAGACCGGCACTTATAATATAGTTACATATAAAGGCAGGAAATCAGATCCTTTCCAAATAACATCTGGCTTGAAACAGGGTGATGCACTATCGCCGCTACTCTTCAATCTGGCTCTAGAGAAAGTTGTAAGGAAGGTAAAGGAGGAATGTGATATTGGAGGAACATCCAAGCTGCTTGGTTATGCAGATGATAAAGATATTATAAGGGAAAATGAACAAAAGACATTGGAAATATTGACTCACTTAAAGCAAAAAGCCCAACAGATGGGGCTGGTTATCAACCAAGATAATACAGAATATGTGGTAATTTCAAGAGAAGGAATGGCTAAAAACTCTGGCCATATACAAATAGATAATATGACCATTAAAAGAACGGAAACATACAAATACCTGGGTACAATCTTCAACCGCTCCAACATCATAAGGGAAAAAATACAAACTAGAATCAATTCTGGAAATAAGATATAATATGCACTACAACATCTTCTAAAATCAAAGGCGCTATCTCGTAACACCAAAATCACAATATACAAAACACTGATCAGACTAGTTGTGCTGTATGGCTCTGAAACCTGGAGTACAACGAAAGGAGACGAAACCTTGTTAAACACCTTTGAGAACAAAGTTTTAAGACGCATCTTTGGACCCACTAGGGATACACAAAGTGGAGAGTGGAAAAGAATAAGTAAAAAAGACATTTATGATCTGCTTAAGTCCCCGCTAATCACTGATATCACGAAGGCTAATAGACTACAATGGCTGGGGCATATAGAAAGAATGGAAGATAATAGGGAAACAAAACTCGCTTACACTCGGGAAATAAATGACCGTAGACCCCGAGGTAGACCAAGAAGACGGTGGAGAGATAATATATATACAGACTTACAAGCACTTGGAATCAGCGACTGGCAAGAGAAGGTCAACCAGAGAAACGAATGGAGACGGATTGTATCTGCAGCAAAGAACCTCAATTGCTCGGAACGCTGAAGAAGAAGAAGAAGAAGAAGAGGAAGAAGAAGAAGAAGAAGAAGAAGAAGAAGAAGAAGAAGAAGAAGAAGAAGAAGAAGAAGATTTTCTTATCAGGGCTTTCCCATGTGTATAGTCGTCTTTTATGGTCTTTAAACCATGTGTTTTCAATTATCGTATCGTTGATATTTGCCCATTCTATTAGTTTCTTTCCTCTTTCATTTCTTGTACCTTAACCATAATTCTCCCACAAGATCCTCAATTTTCCCCTTTCAAACTTTTGCATTAAAATCTCACAATATTACTTTTATTTCTTGTGATTCAGTTTGAGCCATCGCCATTTCTACTTCATCGTAAAAGTGTTGTATTTCTTCATCATTACTGCTTGTTGTTGATGCATATACTTGTATAATATTTATATCTATTGGTTTGCCTTTGATTTTGATCATAACATCTCTATCTGAAATACTATCAGTATCCATTAATTGGCTTGGATGTTTTTTCGTCAAATATCATTCATACACCTTTTTCCTGTGTATCCCCTCCAAAATAAATTATTGTGTTTTTGTCAGCTATAATTTTGCCCGATCCCTTCCATCTCATCTCATTTACGCCTAGTATATTCATTTTCATGCTATCCATTTCTCTTAGAACATTTTTCAACTTTCCCAGCTCTAAATTTGTTTCTTTTAGTTATGATTTTGCCGTCAGTAGCTGGATGACGGTCTGGTATCACCTGTAGCACATGACTGTCCCTACCGGACGAGGATGTCCCAAGACAGCCTTTAACGTGGTATGTTCAACGTACGCAATTACTCGCGGTGCGGCACGAACTGATTTCATATGAACGCTCCTAATAGTTCCTCAGTCTGTAATACCACTATGGATCACTGCTAAAAACACTGGTGGACTGCGTCTTAAAGTATTGGTTGTCAGGAGACGAGTCTACTAAAAGGACGTTAACTTAAATATTTTATCTAAGGCTTATCGGGGACCACTTCATCAGGGGCCCACATGGTCCACTACCATCCAACAAGCTGTCACCCTGGTCAGTCTCCACTGCCTACAAATCATTCCTACAACCACCGTCAATCTCCACCGTGTATCCAGCAGAGGTGAAGGTCTATCTCGCGGACGTCGTTCTCCCGCAGTTTTCTGATTTCCACTTTCTTTTGGCACATTTTTTGTCCAGTTCCTGGGTTTGGTTCTCCTTACAATATTGTAATCGATATCGACCGCACATTTCTGCAAACATTTCCTTGGAGCATTAAGCAGTGGTTCGTGTCGTGGGCTGTTTCCATTGTCATACTTGTTTGTCCCAAGAATCCATACTTAGGCAGGCCCAGGCTTACAAGCAAACATTGCCTATGTCGACCGTTAGATACTTTGTTCATTTCCTTACATATTTGATAGTTGTCGTGTGTATGGCCAGAGACGGGTTTATTCTAGAAGCACGGCCTGGTTTGGAAGAGTGGCGTGGCTTCGAGATAAGACGTGATTTAAGGCTACAGCGTGGCTAAGAGGTGAACCGTGATAGACGTTAGAGGTACGGTATTGTTCCATTCTTTCCCTTCTCTTATACAGTTAGTGTTGCCAGATGACTCACTATTTTCAAGTAATTTCCAGATCACAAGGTCAATGAAGATTGTTGGTGTCTGTCTGCAATATCTGTGCCACGTTGTTGGTGTCTGCCTGCAGTATCTGTGTCACGTTGTTGGTGTCTGCCTGCAATATCTGTGTCACGTTGTTGGTGTCTGTCTGCAATATCTGTGTCACGTTGTTGGTGTCTACCTGCAATATATGTGTCACGTTGTTGGTGTCTGTCTGCAATATATGTGTCACGTTGTTGGTGTATGTCTGCAATATATGTGTCACGTTGTTGGTGTCTGTCTGCAATATATGTGTCACGTTGTTGGTGTCTGCCTACAATATCTGTGTCACGTTGTTGGTGTCTGCCTGCAATATATGTGTCACGTTGTTGGTGTCTGCCTGCAGTATCTGTGTCACGTTGTTGGTGTTTGCCTGCAATATCTGTGTCACGTTGTTGGTGTCTGCCTGCAATATATGTGTCACGTTGTTGGTGTCTGCCTGCAATATCTGTGTCACGTTGCTGGTGTCTGTCTGCAATATCTGTGTCACGTTGTTGGTGTCTGACTGCAATATCTGTGTCACTTTGTTGGTGTCTGCCTGCAATATCTGTGTCACGTTGTTGGTGTCTGTCTGCACTATCTGTGTCACGTTGTTGGTGTCTGCCTGCAATATCTGTGTCACGTTGTTGGTGTCTGCCTGCAATATCTGTGTCACGTTGTTGGTGTCTGTCTGCAATATCTGTGTCACGTTGTTGGTGTCTGCCTGCAATATATGTGTCACTTTGTTGGTGTCTGCCTGCAATATCTGTGTCACGTTGTTGGTGTCTGCCCGCAATATCTGTGTCACGTTGTTGGTGTCTGCCTGCAATATCTGTGTCACGTTGTTGGTGTCTGCCTGCAATATCTGTGTCACGTTGTTGGTGTCTGCCTGCAATATCTGTGTCACGTTGTTGGTGTCTGTCTGCAATATCTGTGTCACGTTGTTGGTGTCTGCCTGCAATATCTGTGTCACGTTGTTGGTGTCTGCCTGCAATATCTGTGTCACGTTGTTGGTGTCTGCCTGCAATATCTGTGTCACGTTGTTGGTGTCTGCCTGCAATATCTGTGTCACGTTGTTGGTGTCTGTCTGCAATATCTGCGCCACGTTGTTGGTGTCTACCTGCAATATCTGTGTCAACCTTGTTGGTGTCTGTCTGCAATATTTGTGTCACGTTGTTGGTGTCTGCCTGCAATATCTGTGTCACGTTGTTGGTGTCTGCCTGCAATATCTGTGCCACGTTGTTGGTGTCTGCCTGCAATATCTGTGTCACGTTGTTGGTGTCTGTCTGCAATATCTATGCCACGTTGTTGGTGTCTGTCTGCAATATCTGTGTCACGTTGTTGGTGTCTGTCTGCAATATCTGTGTCACGTTGTTGGTGTCTGCCTGCAATATCTGTGTCACGTTGTTGGTGTCTGTCTGCAATATCTGTGTCACGTTGTTGGTGTCTGCCTGCAATATCTGTGCCACGTTGTTGGTGTCTGCCTGCAATATCTGTGTCACGTTGTTGGTGTCTGCCTGCAATACCTGTGCCACGTTGTTGGTGTCTGCCTGCAATACCTGTGCCACGTTGTTGGTGTCTGCCTGCAATATCTGTGTCATGTTGTTGGTGTCTGCCTGCAATATCTGTGTCGTGTTGTTGGTGTCTGCCTGCAATATCTGTGTCATGTTTGTTTTCTTGAGGCTCTGTCTCATACCATAGGTGGAATTGTGTGAAGTGGATTAGGATGACCCAGTGATGTCAAATGTTGAAAACATATCAGTCATTTTGTGTTTCCTTCGCTCACTTTGAATTCCAGCGTCGTCTTCACACGTGCCACAGATACTAATAGTTGCTACTACTAGTGAGGGCACTGGACTGATGTTATGTGGGGGTTAGCTTTCCCTATTACCAGTGTCCCTCGCCATCAGACGAACCCTCAGAATAGAAAGTTTAAGCTCGTTAAACCTCTCAACCACGAAAATATGTCATTAATACGTAATTTATGTCATCCAGACTCAATGGTAGACACGTCTTTATAGTGACATTTGTCATGTAACTGAACACTTTATGTAAATCATCACTTACACACGCACACCAAATTTACTCGTATACGATTACTCGGGACAAATAAATACTGCCACAGATGCTCCCTACAAGATAGTAATCAAGTCTGACTGTCTATTTCCTTTCCTCTGCAAGCTTCAGTTTACACAGTTCGGTACCACCAACCCAGCACGGGCTCTCCTGGGGCGGAACTAAAAGCTTACAAATATCCCCAAGGACAGACAGCTAGTCCAGAGAGTTTTATCAGCTCCTATCAGTATCATGAACACCAATGTCCACGTTCATTTTCCCTCTTTTGTGATTTGTTACACTTGAACTTCATTTCCCAGTTCGTCTCCTTTATTTGAAATGATGACCTTTTCAGCGATGGTATTTACATTTGTGGAATTCTCATTGGAACTGGGAGTTTCCAGAATGTCAGATGTGACCAGTGGAATAGACGGTGTGTGTGTGTCTCTGTGTGTGTGTGTGCGTGCGCGCGCGCGCGTGCGTGCGTGCGTGCGTGCGTGCGTGCGAGAGAGAGAGAGAGAGAGAGAGAGAGAGAGAGAGAGAGAGAGAGAGAGAGAGACATACGTCAAGTTTTACCAGTTTATGTCTGGCTTTGTCAAAGTCCTAATGTTGATGGGCGTGTGCTTTGCTCAAATTCCCGACTGTACGTTTGTAATGTGATCGAACAACGTCTTTATGTGTAATATGACTAAATTCTGAATGTATGTGTGATGTGTGATAACGCTACGACTGTATGTGTGCAATGTGATCAAACAACAACCGAAAGTGTCATGAAACCTCGCACATTTCCGATCTCAGTGTGTGAGAGTGAGCTATTAGTAATGTGAAAATCGTCGTGGGGGGAATATTTTTTTCATAAATAATTATTTCAAAGGCAACCGATCCCAAGGTTATTTCACTCCGACGTTAACTTTGTGACACCCTCAAGATGTCGTTAAACAGAAGATTGGTGACACCCATAGAGAGAAAACGTAAATAAATAATGGACGGAGAAGTTCAATTGACGAATGCCCTACAGTTGTAGACTCACAGAATACTCTCGTTGTTAGTTTCAGGTCATCACACACATGAATGCAGCATTTAACAACACATGAATGGAGCATTCAACAGCACAGTAGTTTTTTTTAAATCTTCACTGATGCTACGGAGTTCGTGCACTGTGCGGTGGTTCTGCTGATGACATCGATGGATGGTGACTAGAGCACTAGAGATATGCGTGGATCTATGGCTGGTGGCTAGAGCACTTTCAGAGATATGCGTGGATATGTCATCTATGGATGGTGGCTAGATCACTTGTAGAGATATGCGTGGATATGTCATCTATGGATAGTGACTAGAGCACTTGTGGATATGTCATCTATGGATGGTGACTAGAGCACTTGTAGAGATATGCGTGGATATGTCATCTATGGATGGTGACTAGAGCACTTGTAGAGATATGCGTGGATATGTCATCTATGGATGGTGAATAGAGCACTTGTAGAGATATGCGTGGATATGTCATCTATGGATGGTGACTAGTGCACTTGCAGAGATATGCGTGGATATGACATCTATGGATGGCGACTAGAGCACTTGTAGAGATATGCGTGGATATGAAAGGGATCCTCAAAAGAAAACAAAACTCTGAGTTCGATAGTAACGTATCATTCAGATGATGATCTGCCCATGTCTACGGCTGCATACAAGCAAACCAGAAGAGGTGGGGGACCCTTGTACAGGTCTCGAGGTGTATTCAGTATATGATACTAGCTCCACAGTTTGTCGACCAATCGACACTAGATGGGGCTTTTGGTCAAAATCATACCGGCTGCCTTTACTTCACATGTCAGTTTAATGTAGGTCGCCCTGTCAGCCCAGGTCAGTTTAATGTGGGTCCACCCATCTGCCCAGGTCAATTTAATGTGGGTCGACTTATCAGCCCAGGTTAGATTAACATAGGCCGACCTGTCTGTCCAGTCAGTTTAACGTGGGTCGCCCTGTCTGCCCTGGTCAGTTTAACGTGGGTCCATCTGTCTGCCCAGGTCAGTTTAATGTGGGACGACCTGTCAGCCCTGGTCAGTTTAACGTGGGTCCATCTGTCTGCCCAGGTCAGTTTAACGTGTGTCCAGCTGTCAGCCCAGGTAGTTTAACGTGGGTCGACCTGTCTGTCCAATCAGATTAACATGCATCGCCTGTCTTCCCAGGTCAGTTTAACGTGGGTCCACTCCTCTGGCCAGAACAGTTTAAGGCAGGTCCACCTGTCTGCCCAGGTCAGTTTACCGTGTTTTCACCTGTCTGTTCATGTCAATTTAATATGGGTCCATCTGTCTGCCAAGTCAATTGAATATGGATCCACTTGTCTGCCCAGGTCAATTTACCGTGTTTTCACCTGTCTGCCCAGGTAAGTTTACCGTGTTTTTACCTGTCTGCCCAGGTCAGTTTAACGTGGGTCCACCAGTCTGCCCAGGTCAATAAAAGAATGCATCTCAATTGGGATTCGAACAAACGACTAACAGACAGAAAAGCAAGTGTACAGACCGTTGTGCTACCGGACACCCTCGCATCTGGGAGTTGACATAACTTTCATAAAATTATCTGGCCAAGTCTGCGGTATTCATACACATGTATGGAACGAGTCACGATCTTCACAATGAGTGGTTATGCAATATTATCTGGACAAGTCTACGGTATTCATACACATGTGTGGAGTGAGTCACGATCTTCCAGATGTGTGGTTACGCAATATTATCTGGCCAAGTGGTAGCACAGTTGTCAGCAGGCTTGCGTGTGGCCAGGTCTTCTTCCAAAACCTTAAGTTGTTAAACTTGTCCAGGCCGGCCCAGCCTATAATAGATACCAGAAAACGCCATGAGAAGTCAAGGTTGCCTGCGTGATACTGACTACATCACCCGTCGGGTGCCACTTACATGTGGATAAGAGATTGTCCGCTTATGGAGTCACAGTAAAATAACAGACATATAGCCACATTTCAGAAACACGCCTGTTCCCGTTCTTGGGGATACATAAACATGAAGAAACCAATACACGTTTTATCACCAGAGTTGAACGTAACTAGCTGCCATCTTGCTTTGGATTGAAACACTTCCGGCAGTCCCTGACGCCCTGCTAAGTAATTATACGAGGGTAAGTTAATAAGTAAGTCACAAATGGTTGTAGAAAATTAACTAACTATGATAAAAACTTGAAACCAGTTTATTTTTATACATAAATTGACCCTTTATTTCTCAACGTAATTTTCACCCACATTGATTCACTTATCACATCGTTTTATCAGTCCTCCCAAATCGGCAGCATAGAATTGCGTGCTCTGTTTTCTAAACCACGTTTTCACTTCACATTCAACTTCGGCGTCACTCGCGAAATGTCGCCCGCCAAGGTGGGGTTTCAATGGACTTAGCCCCTAGCGATTTCCCGTTAAGCGATGCACAGTTCGGTAGAAAAAAAAGTTACGAGGAGGAGTCAATAAGTAAGTCACACAGTTCTGTGGGATGCAGGTAAATGAAAACATAGCACGCAGTTCTATGCAGCCGGTTTGGAAGGACTGATAAAACCATGGGATAAGTGCATCAATGTTGGTGGAAATTATGTTGAAAAATAAAGGGACAATGTATGCATAAAAATAAACTGGTTTCAAGTTGTTATCTTAGTTAGTTATTTTTCTACAGCCATTTGTGACTTACTTATTAACTTACCCTGGTATTAACCATTTAGCATGGTTGTGGAGGCACATCATTTCCTACGCCGTCCGACAGGGCAAATCATGATCACCACTTGGCATAACGCTATGTAGAAAAAAAATACTGACATTCTATAGGATCTGAACTGTGAAAAAAATCTGGCCAATGACCAAGAGTATGGTTCAGAAGCTGAAATACTCTGGTTATATTAAATTATTAAATGTCACAGTGGTTTGGAAAGAAAAATTATCTTCCTCTCACATCATATCATATGCATCAGCGCCCGGCGGCTAACAATGCCAGTTCTGTGTTGGTTGACGAGACCCCTCATTCTCCCGATGTACCTCTCGTGTCTGGCCATGTCACTTCTTACTTCCAAGTCTTTCATCCTGGACAACGATGTGGATTCACTGACGTCAAAGTCCTCCACTCTCGTCATCTCTCTAAGGACATTAATAACATCATTACTCTCCATGGGCTGGCCATTTTCAGGGGATGCAGAGCCAGTTTATCGACTCATTCATTTGCCTCAATTCCTGCACGTCCAGGAACGAAAATGAAGGTGACTGACTCTACGGTCAACAGACATCCGCAGTGATTCAGTCCACTGCCCGCTTACAGAACCCGCCTGGACCTTTCTTGATCATGCCCACTGAATCACTTAGTGCATAACCGTTGGTATAATTATGTGATCCCAGCCATATGAAAGTCCGTGTTGCTGCCATCAACCCCATCGTCTTGCTGCTTGACAAGAACAAGGGTAACAGGCTAGGTTCCTGGCAGAAGAAACAGTATTTGACCTGTAGAAAGATCAACACGGGATATTAAAACCACATTGGGCATGAACATGCACAAATAGATGGCAACGGATCAAGGATCTGTTCGGCGAGTCTTGTAATGGACCTACTTTATGATGATGACTGAATGAGAGGAAAAGGCAGATACTTGGAGAGAATCAGAGAGAGAGAGAGAGAGAGAGAGAGAGAGAGAGAGAGAGAGAGAGAGATATTTGATTGATTGATTGATTGATTTAGGAACCGACATCACAGCATTCGGGACATTCCCATAAGAGAAAGAGAGAGAGAGAGAGAGAGAGAGAGAGAGAGAGAGAGAGAGAGAGAGAGAGAGAGAGAGAGAGAGAGAGCCTAAAAGAAGTGGAGAAATGAGAGGAAATTGCGAAAACTTCGCATTAGTCGTTCTGTTATACCATTTTATTCAACGGCTTTCTTTGGTCATGTGATGAAAAGAGGGAGAACATCGTCACCACTCCAAAGAGCAAGGGGAAGAAGGCAGAGGTCAACCAAAAGAAAGAGCAAGGGGAAGAAGGCAGAGGCCAACCAAAAGAAAGAGCAAGGGGAAGAAGGCAGAGGCCGACCAATAGAAATGATGCTGGGTGGACTGATACAGTCGTATGGAGGAATATCATCAACAGAGTTGATCCAGAACACCAAAGACCGAGATCTGTGGAGAGACATGAACGCCTACGTCAGCTGGCGGGGTACTTGATGACGATAACTCTGCGCAGGCAACAGTAAATGTATGTTTGTTGTTTATTAGTTTGGCATATTTCTGATATATGCAATAGTATTGATTTGACTTCAGAGTTACATGTTCAATGTGTGGTTCTATATTTATTTTCTGTTGACTTTCACATGTTTCCTAGTGCTATAAAAGCTCCTGTTGACTTCTGTATTTTACATCCCTGTCTGCTCGCCGAACTTCGTCAAAACTGTTAGCTAAATGTGTGCGTGATCCCACCTGTTGAGGTGATGTTTCAGATAGAGTAGCAAGCTGCTTATTATTTGCTTGATTTGTTCTCATTATCTCTGCCTTCTCCCTATGTGATTGCCACGCCGCCCCTCCTCCCCCTCCCCCACCATTAAGTGTGCTTCATTCACCTTACATCTGAAATGTGTGGGACAGGAGAGCAGGGTAGTCAGCACAGTCCAGATCATAAAGCTGCTCTGTCAAATCCACAGACCATTTCTGGTGTTGGCTGTTGTTGTCTTCATAATCCAGCCAGTAATAACAATAATGGTTACAAAAGGCATCCCTGCCGCACTCGTATTCCTATTTGAAACGTATCCGTTAGTTTTTCCCTGATAAAGCACTTAACGGGGTTTAAAGGCGAGAGGATCGACTTCATTGCACCAAGTTTCATCCCATACGGCTGGGTCTCTCCCCACAGAGCGGCTGGCGCTTGCGGAAAACTTCGCACAGAGCACGGAATCCCAAGGGTCTCCGAAAACAGATTGCATTCGTGAACCGAAAGACAAGGTACGAAAACGAACCGCAACCTTCTGTGTTCCAGGGCTGACGATTTGACCATTTCACCACCGAGACACCCCCTCCCCCCTCCTATCCTCCTTCCCTTCCCACAAGAAAGAACTCAAATGTCGTTGTGAACTCTCCCGTGACATATTCAACTATGGGTGGTCAAGACAACAAGGGAACAACGTGTTTGCGTAACTGTGTTTCAATCAATATTCTAGTTCCATTACTGGCCACACTACACCGTGTGTAGATGACGGCAATTGAAACATAACACTACAACTATCATCATCTTGTCGGCTATAACACATTTGTAGTGTGCCCGAATACCGACTACTTCTATCTTTTTCTCTACCATGCCGACACAGATGTTTATGGCTCATATTATTATTAGTGCCAAGTTCTATCTTTCGTTGCACACTGTATGCTGTGCTTTACTATCACCATGTGTCACTTCAGATTTCTGTTCCTGTATTGTGAATGTTCCTCCATACATGTGCTTAGATATGTGCAGGATAACAAATGGGAATCCAAACGGACACTCCCAGTGTGCATTCTGTCTTGATTTCCTTTGAAATGTCGATCGATTGTTCAAAGTTTCCACTCCTTCTAGCTCATTGCCAGTCGTGCTCCCACCGCCCTCTTCCCTGCTCCCATGCCCATTTCTAAAAGCACGACCCAGCGCCTCGACCCCTGGAACTTATGAATGAGTGTAAGAGTACGGGCTAGGGCGGGCTTGCCTTGTTGTGTGAAACAGGAAATGTCCTGGTTATCGCTCTGAATACAACATGATCGATTACTTTGTGAGATTAACGTATTTCTTGTGCTATGAATATTTTCTTGCGTCTTGTTTTCACATTCTTTCTGTTGTCGTTTCTACAGCTGTCGGCCGTGGTAATGAACTTCTATAGTAGCCAGTAGCTTTTGTTGATGTACTCACATATGTTTATACTCAACACTACATGATTGCAAGAAGGTACAATGGATATACACCTTAGCCAGCGGAGACGGAACATGGACAAACACACAACGCATGATAATGTCGCTAGTTGGAGGTCGACGTGGCGGAGAGATTTAATGCACTGGCTCTTAAATTTTCCCCGGTGACCGCGGCGTAGTGCGTTAATTCCACACACCGATCAGTTGGACTTCAATGGTTATTTCTCGTCCTGGACTTGGAGACGTGAATTACAAGTGCCCCAAAAGTCAGAGTGGGTTCGCCCGATGGTCTGACACTGGTAATAAGGAAAGCTAATCTTCACACAAAATCATTCCAGTGCACTTCCTAGTAGCAGCAACTACTAGAGGTGGTAGCATGTACGTGCACAACGCTCGAGTTTAAAGCCGGCGAACGCAAAAAATATAGCGTTCAGTTGTTGAGCAGCTGTGCAGTGGCGTATTGTCCCTCAAGACAGGAAGGTGGACATTCTGTTGAAGACGCTTCACAGATCCCAGCGCGTTTGCAGTCATACAGGAAGCACCCACCTCACATCACACAGAGCATGGCTATACGCGAACTGTTGGCATTCTGGCAGCGGCCTTATGCATGTATGCTTGTGCGTGCTGTTGTTTTGTCGGGTCTGCTGTCTTTTCCACTTTTTTCATGGGACAATGAGGAGCATTTTGTGTGATATTCACTAGTACAGAAATGGAGCATTATGGGGTGACCCTTTGTCGTCAAGTTGGAACCGCGACTAACGACTAACTAACTAACGAACATGTACAGTTAAAGATAGCTGCGTGTACTTAGCATCGCATTACAATCAGTACCAGCATTTATTGGCTGTTTGTAATCTGACTGACGGACTGACTGACTGACTGACTGGCACCTTGCCGTCTTGACGGGCGATAGTTTGTAAAATAGGGTTATCTCTCCATAACACAAAGCCTGGGCTGAATTTAGAGACCATGTGTTGCCCATGCAGCATGATCCCTCTCTCGACCTGTCTAGTTTACTCCAGAGGAAAGGTGATACCAAAACGTATGGAACGTTTGTACGTTTGTAATCTACCGGGCCACTAACTCCACGTTCAGTAGTTTGCTATGAGCATTCAAATAAAGCGTGATAAATAAATGTACAAGTGTAGATGGACTTTCATAACAGACATTAAGAGGCAGTAAAATAACACAACACTCACAACACTCAGAAACACGGCTGCATTAGACTGGAATTTTCACCCACTAGCTTAAGTACCACCCCTTGCATACAATGTATAGTTACATTGCATGTCCTTTACAGGACGTCACAATCAACCCCATCATTATTTTCTGTTTGTGGTTTTCTAGGCAATCTTACATTCAATAGTTAACCATTGCTTACTGAACGGCCGACTCTTGTAGCATTGTGACAATCAACGCAAAGAGCCAGATTCCAAATTGCTTTCGCTTGCTTTCGAAATCGTATGCCGTGATTGTGAAACAGTGTTCACTGCACCTAAGCCAGACACGCCGGCACAATGGAAATGCAGGAACAGATAAACTGGCGCTGATGACTGCACCCTGCCCGCCACCCAAGAAACTATGGCTAACAGACCTACTGCACCCTACCTGCCAACCAAGACATCTATGGCTAACAGAACTACTGCACCCTGCCGGCCAGTCAAGAAATCTATGGCTAACAGAACTACTGCACCCTGCCGGCCAGTCAAGAAATCTATGGCTAACAGAACTAATGCACCCTGTCTGCCCGTCAAGACACTGTGACTAACAGAACTACTGCACCCTACCTGCCAACCAAGAAATCTATGGCTAACAGAACTACTGCACCCTGCCGGCCAGACAAGAAATCTATGGCTAACAGAACTACTGCACCCTGCCGGCCAGTCAAGAAATCTATGGCTAACAGAACTAATGCACCCTGTCTGCCCTTCAAGACACTGTGACTAACAGAACTACTGCACCCTACCGGCCAGCCAAGAAATCTATGGCTAACAGAACTACTGAACCCTGCCGGCCAGTCAAGAAATCTATGGCTAACAGAACTACTGCACCGTGCCGGCCAGCCAAAAAACTATGGCTAACAGAACTAATGCACCCTGTCTACCCGTCAAGACACTGTGACTAACAGAACTACTGCACCCTGCCGGCCAGCCAAGAAATCTATGGCTAACAGAACTACTGCAACCTACCTGCCAGCCAAGAATCTATGCTAACATACCTACTGCACCCTGTCTGCCCGTCAAGACACTGTGACTAACAGAACTACTGCACCCTGCCGGCCAGCCAAGAAATCTATGGCTAACAGAACTACTGCACCCTGTCTGCCAGTCAAGAAACTATGACTAACATAACTACTGCACCCTGTCTGCCCGTCAAGACACTGTGACTAACAGAACTACTGCACCCTGCCGGCCAGCCAAGAAATCTATGGCTAACAGAACTACTGCACCCTGTCTGCCAGTCAAGACACTATGACTAACATAACTACTGCACCCTGTCTGCCAGCCAAGAATCTATGCTAACTTACCTACTGCACCCTGTCTGCCAGTCAAGAAACTATGACTAACATAACTACTGCACCCTGTCTGCCAGTCAAGAAACTATGACTAACATAACTACTGCACCCTGTCTGCCAGCCAAGAAACTATGACTAACATAACTACTGCACCCTGTCTGCCAGCCAAGAAACTATGACTAACATAACTACTGCACCCTGTCTGCCAGCCAAGAAACTATGACTAACATAACTACTGCACCCTGTCTGCCAGCCAAGAAACTATGACTAACATAACTACTGCACCCTGTCTGCCAGCCAAGAAACTATGACTAACATAACTACTGCACCATGTCTGCCAGCCAAGAAACTATGACTAACATAACTACTGCACCCTGTCTACTAGCCAAGAAACTATGGCTAAAAGAACTACTGCACCCTGCCTGCCAGCCAAAAAACTATGGCTAACATAACTACTTCACCCTGTCTGCCCGTCAAGACACTGTGACTAACAGAACTACTGCACCCTGCCTGCCATCCAAGAAACTATGGCTAACATAACTACTTCACCCTGTCTGCCAGTCAAGAAACTATGGCTAATAAGAACTACTGCACACTGTCTGCCAGTCAAGAAACTATGACTAACATAACTACTGCACCCTGTCTGCCAGCCAAGCAACTATGGCTAAAAGAACTACTGCACCCTGTCTGCCAGCCAAGAAACTATGGCTAAAAGAACTACTGCACCCTGCCTACCAGCCTAGAAACTATGGCTAAAAGAACTACTGCACACTGTCTGCCAGCCAAGAAACTATGGCTAAAAGAACTACTGCACCCTGCCTACCAGCCTAGAAACTATGGCTAAAGGAACTACTGCACCCTGTCTGACAGCCAAGAAACTATGACTAAAAGAACTACTGCACCCTGTCTGCCAGCCAAGAAATCTATGGCTAACAGAACTACTGCACCCTGCCGGCCAGTCAAGAAATCTATGACTAACAGAACTACTGCACCCTGCCGGCCAGTCAAGAAATCTATGGCTAACAGAACGAATGCACCCTGTCTTCCCGTCAAGACACTGTGACTAACAGAACTACTGCACCCTGCCGGCCAGCCAAGAAATCTATGGCTAACAGAACTACTGCACCCTGCCGACCAGTCAAGAAATCTATGGCTAACAGAACTACTACACCGTGCCGGCCAGCAAAGAAACTATGGCTAACAGAACTAATGCACCCTGTCTGCCCTTCAAGACACTGTGACTAACAGAACTACTGCACCCTGCCGGCCAGCCAAGAAATCTATGGCTAACAGAACTACTGCACCGTGCCGGCCAGCCAAGAAACTATGGCTAACAGAACTACTGCAGCCTACCTGCCAGCCAAGAATCTATGCTAACATACCTACTGCACCCTGTCTGCCCGTCAAGACACTGTGACTAACAGAACTACTGCACCCTGCCGGCCAGCCAAGAAATCTATGGCTAACAGAACTACTGCACCCTGTCTGCCAGCCAAGAATCTATGCTAACATACCTACTGCACCCTGTTTGCCAGTCAAGAAACTATGACTAACATAACTACTGCACCTGTCTGCTAGTCAAGAAACTATGACTAACATAACTACTGCACCCTGTCTGCCAGCCAAGAAACTATGACTAACATAACTACTGCACCCTGTCTGCCAGCCAAGAAACTATGACTAACATAACTACTGCACCCTGTCTGCCAGCCAAGAAACTATGACTAACATAACTACTGCACCCTGTCTGCCAGCCAAGAAACTATGACTAACATAACTACTGCACCCTGTCTGCCAGCCAAGAAACTATGACTAACATACCTACTGCACCCTGTCTGCCAGCCAAGAAACTATGACTAACATAACTACTGCATCCTGCCTGCCAGCCAAGAAACTATGACTAACATAACTACTGCACCCTGCCTGCCAGCCAAGAAACTATGACTAACATAACTACTGCACCCTGTCTGCCAGCCAAGAAACTATGACTAACATAACTACTGCATCCTGCCTGCCAGCCAAGAAACTATGACTAACATAACTACTGCACCCTGCCTGCCAGCCAAGAAACTATGACTAACATAACTACTGCACCCTGCCTGCCAGCCAAGAAATAGTGGCTAACAAATACATTACTAGTTTTACTTTCGAATAAAAAAAAACGCAGGTCACTGTCCATGGTTATTTTGCGCGGGTTGGGGTGGGGAGGGGAGGGAGGGGGGAGTGAAATTGTGAATATATTAAAATTCAATGTTCTTTTCAATTGACATTTTTGCTTTGTAAGCGAGTGCGTTAGATATCTTTTATGAGTAATTTCATACAACTTCAAGTCATGCGTTGTCTTCTATAGGTTTCAACACATATCTCAAATTTATAGGCATACACTCAGTGTCACACACACACACACACACACACGCACACACACACACACACACACGCACGCACACACACACACACGCACACACACACACACACGGGCACGCACACACAAACACACACAGACACACACACACACATATTTGATAATAAAATCAAAGCAACAATGGTGTATAATATGACGAGATAAATCCCTGAAAATGTAATCTTCATAACTAAAATGCGAAAAGCTAATCTCACTTTTTCAAACATGAAATCCGATAAGACCGCCGTTTCCAAGGCAACGTTTACGTTCAAGCTATTTTGCATGGCTATCTGTACTATCTTGCTTATGATCGAGAGGTTTTCCCGAAGGTTGTTATGGCAGCGAGGTTCTGCAAAGGACATGCTACTGAATGAATGAATGAATCTGTACTATAAACAGCGTGTAACTGTGACGTATAGCAGAAATTGTATTACAAACAACATGTAACTGACATAAATATCAGGGCATTTATGACACACAGCGTGTACCCGTGACATACAGCAGAGATTATATTACAAACAGCGTATAGCTGTGACATTTAGCCGGGTGTGTATTACAAACAGCATGTAACTGTGACATATAGCAGAGATTGTATAACAAACAGCAAGTAACTGCAGAGAAGTTGTAATGTATATTGCGATGTGAAATACTACAGACTCTCGTGAAACTGATCGCGCGAGAGATGGCCCACCCTCCATCCCACGCCATGTTACCACAAGAGATTCAGTGTGTCGCCTGTAAGTCTGTAAGTCTCATTCACGCCCTGTATTAATATAGGAGTTAATTCCTGGCTAACTTGGAGATTTGCACAGCTGAAGTTGCACAACCTATATATGCATCGTGTCGATTATCTTTGAAGAATGCATTTTTCTGTTGCCAGCTGTGGTTTCTAAGACACGTCTCAACGTACCTGACTGAGCAGATAGATAGCCACGTTCACCTGATTGTGTCAATCAACACGATCGAGCAATAAGGCAGCGATTTTCGGGTCTTTCCATCAGGAGCTACGCGGTGCTTCCTCCCCCCCCCCCCCAAACCCCCTTCACCCCACCCCCATGTAAATATCAAATTCGATAACGCGGATCAATATAGTCCATGGAATCGTTTATCAGTTCAGTGGAAGCCATTGTCTTGAGTGGGAACGTATCCATCCGCAGCTCAGACAACACAGTCATGTGACAGACTCACGTGTCAGTCTGTACTACAGCTGATAAAGCTCAGTGTACAAACCAGACCTTTATCGACATCAGCTGGATACAGACAAGCCAAGGGGGAACATGGAGCAGGGGCGGAGATTTCGTAATTGATGACATTATTTCTATTTTGAATTTATCTTTCCTTTTTCGCAGCGTAGTTTTGTTTAAGTCTTAGTCATAATGTTGACTAGTTACTAAAACACATGCGCTAGTCATGTTTCTAACATCTTCAGCCGGGTTGAATCATGAAGTACGCAGTTGGCGAACGTTTTCTTGTAATCAGATGGAAGTCTATATATATTTTGTTTCGTATCCCTTACGGGACGTTGCAGTCAACACCAGCATTTTCAGCTGCTGTTGATGTACTAGGCAAGTAGTTCCGTTCAGTAGTTTGCCATTGCTTTCTGAACGACCGGCCCCTATACCTTTTTCGAAAAAACCAGCACCGCCGTGTTTCGAACCCGGGTATACGGGCTCACAAACCGCGTTCGCAAGCCCTTAGCCACAGAGACCGGCAGGAGATGAAATAAAAAATTGTTGCCAGGTTTTGTTGCGTTGTTTAGGCTTTAAGAAAATATAGGGATGACAAGCATTGTTACTTAAATACAAGAAGCACACAAATATGTGGGAAGGGCAGAACATACAGAATGAAACAAGATACCTTACCTCTATAGGAAAACATGGAATGCTAAAAGAAAACAAAGAGAATGTTTAGAACAAAGATAGTAAGCAGTAAGGATATATGCTATAGTATAGGCATTGACGGGTGCCTGTGAGGATTGGAAGGACTGAAATGGTATGAAAGAAGCACCACTATCGAGTGTATGGAGATAACTGGACAAAAGGAGGTCAGCAGGGCAGAATGGATTAGAACGCTTATTCTTAGACATCCGGTGTGCTGATGTCGAGGTAATGGCTTCAACCCCTACACCGGTCATTTGTACTAAAATGTTGACTTTTCGTCCTTGTCTTGGGGGCGTAAATTACAAGTACCTCTGAAGCCGGACTGGGTTCGTCTGATGGCTAGGGACACTGGTTATAGGGAAAGCCAATCCACGTGTAAAAATTAGTTCACTTCACTAGAAGTAGTAGCAGCGTTTGGATCACGCTTGAGTTCAAAAGCGAGTGAACAACACACAACCAAACAAATGAACTGGACAGATTCCATTGAAGTAACAGAAGCTGACACAGGATGGAACACAGTAGAAGGCAAACATGGGAAAAGCAAATGATGATTTCAGTGGAAGATGGGCAGAAAGTAGCACACTGATTCTAAGCATGATCATCAGCTATCCTAGCGGTTAGTGCAAGACCTGGGTGCCTATTATCAACCATCAACCAACCACCATCATCAAGGGGCTGAGTGGTCTCGAGGTATAGTGTCTGCCTCGAGTGCTGGAGGTCCCAGGTTCAAGCCCATGTGAGGGCCGGGATGTTTTCACGTGGACATCTCGTAACAAAATTTCCCCTTGTCTCTGGGTAGTGAGATCGGACGCCCGTGTGTATCGCTGAGCACGTAAAAAGTCCTTTGGCAGTTGGAAATCGAAAAAGATTACCCAAACGGCGCTGCCCTGGCAAAATTTCCAGTTACAAATCTACAAAGTATTTCAGGATCCTCGCCTCCAGCGGTCCTTTTATGGGTCGACCAAATAATAGTGTAGCAGGTGGAAGTCCTGTCGAGGCATGTGGTACTTCCCTGTATGCAAATAATGCCGCGGGCAGGTACTCATCCCAACATTCTGGCTTCTCCTGTGCTATCTTACGTAGGATCGACATGAGGGTCCCATTGAAGCGTTCCACCGTCCCATTAGCTTGAGGGTGGTAGGGACTTGTATGGATATGGCGAGTCCGAAAGGTATTGAAGACTTCCTCCATTAACTTCCCCCGGAACTGCGAACCATTGTCTGTCAAAATCTGATTAGGAAAACCTAATCTGGTGAAGATAGTCACTAGGGCATCCGCTACTCGTTTGGAATCTATTCCAGGTAGAGCTATGGCTTCTGACCACATAGTGCATGTATCAACTAGAGTTAGAATAAATGCATTCTTCCTCTTGGAGCGTGGCAGAGGCCCAACCATGTCCACGGCAATACGCTCAAACGGCGTACTCAATATTGGCATTTCGCCCAAAGTTACTGGTGCGGTCCAATGTTTAGGTGAGACCCGTTGGCATTCTGGACAGGACTTGACATACCGTTGAATATCGGCGGACATTCCTGGCCAAAAATAGTGGCATGTAATACGCTGAGTAGTGGCACCCACTCCCAAATGTCCATTGAAAGATATGGTGTGACCCATATGTAATATCTGATTCCGGAGTTTATATGGAACAACAAGTTGCCCGTGGTCGTGATCCTCGGTTCCCGCCCGGCGGTACAAAAGCTTCTCTTTCATATAAAAATCGCCCCCTTTAGGTGGATTCCGTGCTTTAGGTAGTTTACCAAAGCAAGGTTTCAGTGTTGGGTCTTTTGCCTGGGCAGCCCGAATTTCTCGAGGTAGTGGATTATTAAGACGAAGATCAGGCTCACTCGACACTGCTGCCTGACTTCTTGTCTGCACTGCTGCAACAATTATAGGTGATTTTGGTTCGCCCAAGTAGACATACCGACATCCTAACATGAATGGGTACACTGGATCCTCCATCACTGCTGCAGAAATCGTCCCAGTGACATATTTAGATTCCACATCTACCTTTGCAATCTGCACCTCTATTGTCTCAGAGCTCATGGTGGCCCCCTTTATTGTAACGGTCTGTTCTATTAGCTGGCCGGGTTTGCCTAGGTATTTTGCGATAACTGAATCATACTGGAGTCCCGTATCATATAGACATCGCACCTGACTCCCATTTACCGTAATAGTTTCGACCACAGGAGGTCTAGCATTGCTCCCAGAGTTCTTGTTGGGGTGGTCTCCGGTTCCCGTAGCTATGCATGCCGCATAGTGGGTTTGGGGTTTATTCTTGCAGAACCGTGTGTGATGGTCATGATTTTTGCAGTTCTTGCAATATGGTTTGCCCCATCCGCTATGGTTTGTGGGTGGGTTTTGTGCTGGTGGTTGAAACCCATGATGTTGCTGAGGACCCACATTTTTCCCCAAGTGTCCTCTGCTGTCCTTACCGGAGTTATTTGAATTCTTAGAGAGTTGTGGTTTTTCAACATGAGAACTACTCCCAGCTTTTGTGGTATTTGCTTCGCCATGGGCCGTTAGATATCTTTCCGCCAGAGAGGTTATCTCCGCTAACCGAGTCCCCCATTTTCTGCCACAAAAGTCTGCATCGGCTTTGGCATTGTCTCCCTCATCTGCTCTGCCAAAATCATTTCCTCTAGCCCTGCGTAGGTTGCCTCGTATTCACTCAGTCCCACCCACTTGGTGAAATAAGTATGTAGCCGTGAGGCAAACTGGGAATACGACTCTCCCTGTAACCGCTTCGCGTTTCGGAACTTCATTCGGTAGGCAGATGAAGTCAACTCATACCTCTTGAGTAGAGCACTTTTCAGAGATTCGAAGTCCCGTTCCTGTCCAGGAGGTAGTTTAGAAAATATGTCATACGCTGCGCCGCGGAGTCCTTGTTAAATTTTTAAATTCCATTTGTCCTTGGGCAGGCTGTATGCTTCGGCCATCAAAACAAATTTGTCAATCCAGTTGTCCATCTGCTCTGTGTTTTCATCAAATGGCAGCAGAGGAAAACTCATGGATCCCAGAGAACTATTCTGTGCTGGAGGAGTATCTATACTATAGACTGGAGAACTCGCACTACTGAATCTTGAAGCATCTGGGTGTTGTAATTCCAGTCTTCTTAATTCTATCTCCTGCTGTCTCGTCTGTTCGGCTAGTTTTAACTCTTTGTCCTTCTCCAGTTCAGCCTGTTTCATCTGTTTTTCGGATTCTATTTCCGCCATCCGGATTCTTTCTTCCCTTTGTTCTTGCCTCCATTCTCTTTCAGCCTCTCTGATATACTTCCTCAACTCATCACCCTCATATCCCATCAATGTCCCTTTCTCCGTCAACTCCTGGGTCGTGGGTTGCTTGTCAAATGACATGATAATTGAGCACCTAGATGAGATACCTGAAAAAACTTTTAAGCAATGCTCACCCCTATCTATCAATCAACTTAATTAAATGCCCTAATATAGTATGTATAGCAATTAATTAGGACAAACAAACACACTTACCAATCTGTCACCAACCCACTTTGCTTTTGCTGTATATTTTCTTATTCGCGGTTAAAATTTGAAATATTTACTCGCAGGCAACTAATACTAGCACCGTCTAGTCTTAGTGTGAGAATTACGTGGAAAGGAAATCCTACCAACCTACACAATCATCTAGTAGACCTATAGTTATAGTGTTACAGGCAATTTAGCAAGTTGACAGGGAACTTATTGAAAAAAAAATTTTTCTCGCAGACGAGCAGCTCAATCTGTAGGATTGGGTTAAAATTAAATCCCGGAGACGAGACACCAATCTGTCGCGTGATCTACAGCCGTATAAGAAAACCCTACGGGTAAGGATGTAGATAGAAAAGCTGACCCTTGGTTAGGTCAGTCCACTGTAGGAGAAGAAGACAAAAAGGCTCGTATTGGGTCTAGATAGTATGAATCCTGGTCCCAGATGAGTCTACCTTCCTATCAGTGGCACAGGGAAATGCAAGCAAAGTTGGATACTATACACCGATAGATGATAGCTGACTTAGTTAGCAGTGACACGCTACCCTGTGATGAAGTAAATCCCCCAGTGCCCTCAAGTCTAACATACAGGAGAGACACAACTAGTTCACTCAACATCTATCCTTACACACTATACTACTATTAATTATTATAAGGTGAAAAAGGCAGTAGGTAAAGTTTTGTGTGATGGCCTATAAATCAGACCGCACAGTTTAATTATGAATAAAAGTAAAAAGTGGCTCCACTTGGGAGATAAAAGAAAAATGGATTAATGTTAGTTTCTGGCTAATACAGCAAACAAAGCTGTTTCATGTGCTCTTAAATCATAGAAGCACAGCAAAGCATTCGGTGGTGGGTTGAAGCCAGATTGATGGTTTGTAACTCAGCTCATATCCAAAGCTCCCACGATAGTTGTCTGCAGCTTTCCTCTCCGGTCCATCAGCTCTCACGTGATGATGACGGCAAGTGAACTGTACTACTTTGACTCAGGCAACAAATAGTTATCATGTGTGAACTCGCTGATGCTGATTCATGATGAGGGTGCCGCTCGAGGGTGCACCACAACAACTCTGCAAATAAAGTCAAACAGGACATCTGGTAAGCTATGGTCTGGAATCACTCTTCCATCTTTATTCAACCATTTTGCTATAGCTATAGTCTTCTCATAAGGCAAAGGCAGCTGTAATTATTAGGACATATTCCTAACTGTTATTCTGACTGGACATACCGACAAGGTAGAAAGGAAAGGATTGATTTACACTCGTACGTGACAGTGCCTATCTCTATTCATGAGGAGAGTACAGTCTGATCATGAATTATATATATATATATATATATATATATATATATATATATATATATATATATATATATATATATATATATATATATATATATATATATATATATATGAGTGAATGGATCCAATTCCCTTCAGCGAAAAGAAATATTCAAGACAAGTACTGATTCTGTAAATAGCAGTGACTACTCCACATCTTCATTCTGGATCTAGCTATCGAACAAATCCTTAAATGTGACTGTACTGTTGATGTGATAAGAAAGGACATGGATCACAAACCTAACAATCACAACTGATGCTCCTAAGTGTGCAAGAGACACAAGGGTGTATTGTAAAGTAAGGAAATTGTTCCAGATACTAAAGTGTCTGAATATGCTCTCCACTGATATTCATTCCGAGAGGCCTGAGAATAGTTTCCAATGAATACTGCCTAGGTTGGTGATAGTCATCCACGTATCCATCTATATATAAAGAAGAGTCTTCCTCTTGAGAAGGTATTAACTAGAGAAGAGATCCTATCCATACTTAAGAACTGAGCTAATCTAGAAAAGAACAGTATGGGCGCCCAAGCGGCGTGGGCATGATAACTAGGTCGTGCCATGGCATGGGGCTGGTTTTAGATATAGCGAGGCCATTTTGATGAAATACCTACTATTTGATTTAAACCATTCCATTCAGTACTATATCTTCTAGTCTTAGCAGTACAGTAATAATAACCTTCTTGTAATCTATTAACAAAGTATCTCAACCCGAGTATACTTTAAAACTAGCGTGGTTTTGTACCACGTTGCAGTGTCTCCTTTGTCTGCCAGCGATCATATTCTCCGAATTTATCAAAGATTTAGACACCGGATTTATACGAATATTGTAGAATATTGTGTTTCGTTCTATTAAGAACGAGTTTGTACCACTGAACTCGGTTGTAATTTGAATATTCTATTAACTAATATATATTCTATGGGCAACCATGCCGTTTGTGGAATTGGCTGGCCATCATGTCGTAAACTCACATTCATTGCAAAACTGTTATGAACATAAAAATTATATATAGGAATAATAATCGTGTGATCTTACCTAGTTCCAGAATCAGATTCTCACTACGGATCGGGGCCCTTGTTCAATATAAAATTTTCTCTTTCTTATTACTTATTTCAGTAATCTAATATTGACTTATTACTTGTTTAAGTAATTTACTATTTAAAAAACGTTGCTTTTTGAACACCACAAATGGGCCCCGACCGCTGTCTGCAATGGCTAGCAGAAGAGTGAGACCGGATATGGAACAAGGATACGCAAGTGGTCGTTTCCGGGCCAGTTGTCAGTTGGTTTGAATTTGGCCAGGATAAGTCAGCCAAACTAAATTACTCTATAAACCGTAAATATAATGTGATCGTAACATTTATATAACATTTCTAATTATTCTTTATCATACACTGAATAATAAGCAAGAGGAGAGGGTGCAGCCAGGCTTCCGCCACAGTATTATTTTGGAGTTCTAAAACGAATTAATTGGATTTACATTGATTTATGTGCAAATAATTGCCTCGGTTTTCGTCGGTTTAGGATTTCGGTGCTTGTTTTCGGACGAATTATCTACGAAAACTGAGGTGCCTTAAAAGTCAGGGTGAATTCGCTGATAGCTGGAGTGGGTTCGCCTGATGGCGAACGGCACTGGTAATAGGGAAAGTTAGTCCACACGCAAACACAGCCCAGTGCACTACATATAGTAACACGTGTATGAACTTCGCATGAGTTCAAGCGAACGAACGCAAAAACAAAACAAAAAAACTAAGATGTGGCTAGAATAATCGACCTCCTCATTACGATAAGAGGTGTGGTAATGTGATGTTTACAGTAGCTCACAAACACACGATTTAGTGAAGACACATGCCATATTACAGCTAACGGGTTGTTCATTAATTCCAACAGACAATCGATAACTAAATAATTACGGCTCGCAAAAATAAGTAACAGTAATATGAACTCTGCGAGCTAACTCTAACTTGAATGACGAAAGTCGATTCCTGGACGTTCAACAACAAAATCTCCATTTAATTTTCCATAACGTTCAAGGTTGGATTATCACGAATAATATTCATCTCTTACAGGGCCTGTGTCGCCAGGGCCGGCAGTAAGTATTATTATTGAAATAAATATTAGGATAAATCACAAACCCGTGTTATCACAAAATGTTTACATGTTGCCCTACTTGTCCTCTGGGATTCTTCTTTCTATCCATCAAGTATGCGTCTCGCCTCTCTGCAACAATAAACTAATTTCTCCGTTTGCAGGTTCGTTTATCCGTGGCGATATTACGTATCATTCTTGGCAACTATTCTTTCCCGTCTGCTGTTATTATTCAAGCCACTGATTTGATGCCAATCTAATCCTTAGCCAACTTAAAATCTCCGACATTGAAAATGCACCGACGTCTTCCAAATCTCCCCGCAAGTCTGCCGTTGCTATTGTCATCTCCGTGTGACGTTTTGTTGTTGTCATGTCGTCTCTTCGATTTTCCTAGTATTTTTAGTGTAAACGATTTCTACCTTATTCATACTACGTCATTCCGTCGCACTCGCTATTTGGCAACACATCATAAAACAACATTTGTTTAGAAATTCAAAACAATGTTTTCCCGTAGTGAATTTTAATAACGAAGACACACACAATAGACTCTGCACAACACCGAATGGCCAGATGGCTAGCTGAAATTTTAAAGCCAGTACGACAGTCCTTCGATCCAAAAATACTCAGAGATGCATTCGAACTGGTGGAATTATTGGATACTGTGGACATAAATAATAAACACATGGCATCTATGGATATAACCTCCCTAGTTACCAGTGTTCCATTACATGAGACAGTGAAAATAATGAGAGAACGCATTAAAGACAAACAATTAAACTAGGCATACCAACATCTATTCTGGAGAGGCTACTTCTACTATGTACCGCTAACATACAAGTCAATTTTCTAACAAAGTCATACCGTCAAATTGACGGAGTAGCCATGGGGAGTCCTCTTTGCCCTATTCTAGCGGACATCTTCATGGCGCATTTAGAAGAAAAGAGATCCTCAGACATTAACAACTTGGTCTTCTACCGTCGTTACGTGGACGATATACTAATTATCCCTAGGCCGTAATGAACATGACGCATATAATCATCTCTCTATCTATGGAACACGAACTAGGAAAATATGCACCCAGGACACACTGACATAGGACTTTGAAACTCTGAAGAATGTCTTAACCCTGAATGGATACTCCACAGGATTTATAAAGCGCCACTGCTAACAGCCCAAACCAAAACCAGACGAAACTACAGTCCCTAAACTCAAGGTATTCATCCAGCTAACCTTTCGAGGGAATGACGCAATGCAACGTCTACAAGACCGGCTCATTACAGCAGTAGGCCGAACATTCAGTGCTGCAACTCCAGTCATTAGGTATAGAACCACACCGATTCCTATCCCAGCAGTAATAGAGCCTGTTCCTCCGTACGCCGAAAACAATTGTATTTACCAATTCACATGTAGGTGCCAGTCTACCTACATCGGCACAACAGAGCGGCAGTTGACCAAAAGAGTGTCTAAACACATACCTCAATGGAACGACAAGATACTATACACAGGCGAGGGGAGCCTAGTGGGGCCGACATACCGGAAGCTTCCCGCTTCACCAATTTCTAGGCATATGCTGGAAAGCGACCATGTGATTGATAGAGACAGGGCCTTTCGCGTGTTGTTTAACACACAAAATACTCGCTTGTTAAAGTTTGCAGAAGCATTAATGATTAATCTACACAAACCAGTTTTGTGCAAACAGAAAGGCATGTTAGTCAGTTTAAAATTACCGTGGTAGACAGTTGAAATTACTGTGCGAACATGTGTATATTTCAGCTTGAAGGATTTATCTAGTTATTTTACTGGTTTTTGTGTGTGTGCATATCTCTTACAGGACGTTGCAGTCAACACCAGCATTTTTCAGGCGGTGTTGATGTACTA
The DNA here is from genome assembly GCA_963921405.1 of Cepaea hortensis. Lineage (NCBI taxonomy): Eukaryota > Metazoa > Mollusca > Gastropoda > Stylommatophora > Helicidae > Cepaea > Cepaea hortensis. The sequence continues at coordinate 54,214,928 of OY992888.1, forward strand.
GGCAAGATTACGCTCAGTAGTTTGCCATTGCTTTCTGAGCGACCGGCTCATATACCCCTAAGTTACCGACGCGACGGGAACCGCTACCGTTTCTCGCGCACATCACGTTACTCACGAGAGTATACGGGATTACGGAGAAAGACGTAAACCTCTAGGCCAGGGAGCCTGCTATTTTACTTTATTTACGTTGTGTGAATTCTGCAGAGAATAGAAAAGGTGATGGCTCAAATTGGATCACAAGAAATAAAATTAATACTTGGTGATTTTAATGCAAAAGTAGGATATGGAAACATGGAGGATGTAGTGGGGAATTATGGATTAGGTACAAGAAATGAAAGAGGGGAAAAGCTAATAGAATGGGCAAATATCAATGATATGATAATTGGAAACACATGGTTTGAACACCATAAAAGACGACTGTACACATGGAAAAGCCCTGATAAGAAAATACGGAACCAAATTGACTACATACTAAATAATAAAAGATTTAGAAATGCTTTAATTAATGTAAAGACAATGCCTGGTGCTGACTGTAATAGTGATCATGTACCACTATGTGGACAAATAAAACTAAGATTAAAGAGAGGGAAAAAAATGGTTAAGAACATGAGACTTAATAAAGAGGTTCTGAAAATAGATAAAGAAATGCAAGAACAATACAGAGTGACTGTGAAAAATAGGCACAATTCAATAGCTAAAATACAGAGTATAAATGAACAATGGGAAATGTTAAGGGACTCCATTCATCAAACTAGCAAAGAAGTATTACCGGAGAGAGGCAAAATAGCTAAGAAAAAATGGATGAATGAAGAAATCTTAAAACTGATGGAAAAAAGAAAACAGAGTAAAAATGACAAACAAGAATACGCTAAGATAAATAAAGAAATAAAAGATAAATGTGGGAAGGCTAAAGAAAGTTGGTTAAACGAGCTATGCAAAAACAAAAAAATTGAATTAAATTCCATTAAAGATACAAAAAATATGCACAGACAAATCAGTGAGCTTACAGGAAGAAAAATAAGAATGAGTACAGGGTGTTTGAAATCAAAAACAGGAAAGATATTATTAGAGGAAGGTGCTATAATTAAGAGGTGGAATAAGTATATAAGAGAATATGATGGAGAAAGGGAAGAATTAACAGAAGATAGTAACTTAGAAGGTCCACCTATTCTGAAAGAAGAAGTCGCTGACGCTATGACACATATGAAGAAAGGAAAAACAGCCGGGCCAGATGAAATCACAATAGAAGAATTAGAAGTATTGGGAGAATTTGGAGTAGATATATTAACCAAAATGTTGAATGATATTTACAGCAGTGGATATTTACCCAGTGATATGCTGAAATCTGTATTTACAGCTATACCAAAACGACCAGGAGCAATTGATTGTGAAGATTTTCGTACAATTAACCTTATAAACCATATCACTAAGCTTCTACTCAGAATCATAATGAGAAGAACCAAAAAGAAAATTAAAATGGAAATTAGTGAAGAACAGTATGGATTTGTGGAAGGAAGGGGCACAAGCAATGCAATTTATACGTTACGGACACTAATAGAAAGGTCAATAGAGAAACAGAGAGACGTATATTTGTGCTCCTTGAATATCAAGAAAACAGTAACAATGGTAATATCAAAGAAAATGGTGACACCAAAATGTGACATAGAAATAGAAGGGAGAATCCTTAAACAAGTGGATAATTTTAGATACCTAGGGGCATTTATAACATCAGATGGAAGATGTACAACAGAGATTAGGAGCAGAATAGGGCAGGCAAAAGCCGCATTTAAGAAAATGAAGAGTATCTTATGCAATAAGTCACTATCACTGAATGTAAGAAAGAGAGTGCTGAAATGCTATGTAGAACCAGTTTTGCTGTATGGCAGTGAATCTTGGAATGTAAATGAACAAATTAAGAAGAAATTAGAAGCAACAGAGATGTGATTCCTGAGACGAATGTTGCGAATTCCTTGGACTGCCAGAGTAACTAACGACGACTGCCTGAAACAGGCTAATGAAACTAGAACATTATATACAACAATAAGACAGAGACAAACATCTTTCTTTGGTCACGTGATGAGAAGAGAAGCATTGGAGACCATCGTAACAACTGGAAAGATCGAGGGGAAGAGAGGCAGAGGCAGACCAAGAGAAATGATGCTGGATGGATTGAGACGGTGGCATGGAGGAATATCAGCAGCAGAGCTGATTCAGAAAACCAAAGACCGAGATCTATGGAGAGCCTGAACGCCTACGCCAGCCGGCACAGCACTTGATGAAGATGATGAATACTGCAGTATGTACCTGACGAGATGCAGCGAAATATGCCAGGCAATAAATCTTGCAATCTATTGTTTGGATCCTCATTATTCAAACATTTGTTTAGTTAACTTTCTGATTGAAGTTAACCATCAACTTCTGCATCAAATAAGATGATTGGCTATTGTAGCAGTGGCAACATCAAAACGTTCATGAACTCGGAAACCATTTCACCCATGATAAGACAGACCAACTGTTATTGATATGGCGATTTATCTAGGCCCGGTCTCTGACTGAACAGAACTAATCCAGCCAGGACTGTTACTTAATACCTCCATTGTCTGCCGCTGGGATGCGCCAGTAAGCACGGCGATATTGAATATAAGAGGGTGGGAGACCTGGAGAAGGGGGCGGGAGGGCAGACACTGGTCGTTGCTGAGGCAGGGTTCTAGCGGGCGAGGCCAAGCAGTGTCTGGCAGCAACTGGGAGGGATGTGGGTACAGCGAGATACTTGCTTCACATATATTTGAATGTGTCCGACGAGGGGGACACGATTTTAGCCGCGCGTGAGAGTTCTCGGGGTTTGGAGTTGCAAACAGAAACCTTGTATATTTGAAGACGTCTGCACTGGAGTTAGTTCTACGATAAGCCGATTGCACTTTCGACTGCATATATTGTGTTGTCAGATGCACAAAAACGCAGGAGCACTTTCACTGTAATTTTGTGAATGAAATCGAGCATATTTTTCAGGTTGTTGACATAATTGTGCTGTGCATAATCAAGGCGGTACTCGAGAAGTCTGTATATTTATTTAATTATGGTTACCAAAGACGTTATGGGACTTTGAAAACGTCTTTAGCTTATTCTCTCTTTAGTTAATGTTTCGGCGCGGATTTATTCTTTGGAATCCAAAACAAAACGAATATGGCCACACATATGTTTATGTTCCACATAAATGCTGTGTAAAACTAAATTATATTTTAGATTCACATAGACGCCGTATACAACTCTATATATATATCCATTATGCTGTAGTTATACAACTATACTTCCAGTATGTCAAATTGTTTCACACAGACCATGACATACTATATTATATATCCAGTATGTGTTACTTTCACATAGACCATGACAAACTATATATCCAGTATGTTTTACTTCCACATAGACCATGACAAACTATATATCCATTATGTTTTACTTTCACATAGACCATGACAAACTATATATCCAGTATGTGTTACTTTCACATAGACTATGACAAACTATATATCCAGTATGTGTTACTTTCACATAGACCATGACAAACTATATATCCAGTATGTGTTACTTTCACATAGACCATGACAAACTATATATCCAGTATGTTTTACTTTCACATAGACTATGACAAACTATATATCCAGTATGTGTTACTTTCACATAGACCATGACAAACTATATATCCAGTATGTGTTACTTTCACATAGACCATGACAAACTATATATCCAGTATGTTTTACTTTCACATAGACTATGACAAACTATATATCCAGTATGTTTTACTTTCACATAGACTATGACAAACTATATATCCAGTATGTTTTACTTTCACATAGACCATGACAAACTATACATCCAGTATGTTTTACTTTCACATAGACCATGACAAATTATATATCCAGTATGTTTTACTTTCACATAGACCATGACAAACTATATATCCAGTATGTTTTACTTTCACATAGACCATGACAAACTATATATCCAGTATGTGTTACTTTCACATAGACCATGACAAACTATATATCCAGTATGTTTTACTTTCACATAGACCATGACAAACTATACATCCAGTATGTTTTACTTTCACATAGACCATGACAAATTATATATCCAGTATGTTTTACTTTCACATAGACCATGACAAACTATATATCCAGTATGTTTTACTTTCACATAGACCATGACAAACTATATATCCAGTATGTGTTACTTTCACATAGACCATGACAAACTATATATCCAGTATGTTTTACTTTCACATAGACTATGACAAACTATATATCCAGTATGATTTACTTTCACATAGACCATGACAAACTATATACCCAGTATGTGTTACTTTCACATAGACCATGACAAACTATATATCCAGTATGTTTTACTTTCACATAGACCATGACAAACTATATATCCAGTATGTTTTACTTTCACATAGACCATGACAAACTATATATCCAGTATGTGTTACTTTCACATAGACCATGACAAACTATATATCCAGTATGTTTTACTTTCACATAGACCATGACAAACTATATATCCATTATGTGTTACTTTCACATAGACCATGACAAACTATATATCCATTATGTGTTACTTTCACATAGACCATGACAAACTATATATCCAGTATGTTTTACTTTCACATAGACATCATGTAAAACTATATATCCAGTATGTGTTACTTTCACATAGACCATGACAAACTATATATCCAGTATGTGTTACTTTCACATAGACCATGACAAACTATATATCCAGTATGTTTTACTTTCACATAGACTATAACAAACTATATATCCAGTATGTGTTACTTTCACATAGACCATGACAAACTATATATCCAGTATGTGTTACATTCACATAGACCATGACAAACTATATATCCAGTATGTTTTACTTTCACATAGACTATGACAAACTATATATCCAGTATGTTTTACTTTCACATAGACCATGACAAACTATACATCCAGTATGTTTTACTTTCACATAGACCATGACAAATTATATATCCAGTATGTTTTACTTTCACATAGACTATGACAAACTATATATCCAGTATGTTTTACTTTCACATAGACCATGACAAACTATATACCCAGTATGTGTTACTTTCACATAGACCATGACAAACTATATATCCAGTATGTTTTACTTTCACATAGACCATGACAAACTATATATCCAGTATGTTTTACTTTCACATAGACCATGACAAACTATATATCCAGTATGTGTTACTTTCACATAGACCATGACAAACTATATATCCAGTATGTTTTACTTTCACATAGACCATGACAAATTATACATCCAGTATGTTTTACTTTCACATAGACCATGACAAACTATATATCCAGTATGTGTTACATTCACATAGACCATGACAAACTATATATCCAGTATGTTTTACTTTCACATAGACCATGACAAATTATATATCCAGTATGTTTTACTTTCACATAGACTATGACAAACTATATATCCAGTATGTTTTACTTTCACATAGACCATGACAAACTATATATCCAGTATGTTTTACTTTCACATAGACCATGACAAACTATATATCCAGTATGTTTTACTTTCACATAGACTATGACAAACTATATATCCAGTATGTTTTACTTTCACATAGACCATGACAAATTATATATCCAGTATGTTTTACTTTCACATAGACTATGACAAACTATATATCCAGTATGATTTACTTTCACATAGACCATGACAAACTATATATCCATTATGTTTTACTTTCACATAGACCATGACAAATTATATATCCAGTATGTTTTACTTTCACATAGACTATGACAAACTATATATCCAGTATGATTTACTTTCACATAGACCATGACAAACTATATACCCAGTATGTTTTACTTTCACATAGACCATGACAAACTATATATCCAGTATGTTTCACTTTCACATAGACATCATGTAAAACTATATATCCAGTATGTTCTACTTTCACATAGACTATGACAAACTATATATCCAGTATGTTTTACTTTCACATAGACCATGACAAACTATATATCCAGTATGTGTTACTTTCACATAGACCATGACAAACTATATACCCAGTATGTGTTACTTTCACATGGACCATGACAAACTATATATCCAGTATGTTCTACTTTCACATAGACTATGACAAACTATATATCCAGTATGTTTTACTTTCACATAGACCATGACAAACTATATACCCAGTATGTGTTACTTTCACATAGACCATGACAAACTATATATCCATTATGTTTTACTTTCACATAGACCATGACAAACTATATATCCAGTATGTTTCACTTTCACATAGACATCATGTAAAACTATATATCCAGTATGTTTTACTTTCACATAGACCATGACAAACTATATATCCATTATGTTTTACTTTCACATAGACCATGACAAACTATATACCCAGTATGTGTTACTTTCACATGGACCATGACAAACTATATATCCAGTATGTTCTACTTTCACATAGACTATGACAAACTATATATCCAGTATGTTTTACTTTCACATAGACCATGACAAACTATATACCCAGTATGTGTTACTTTCACATAGACCATGACAAACTATATATCCATTATGTTTTACTTTCACATAGACCATGACAAACTATATATCCAGTATGTTTCACTTTCACATAGACATCATGTAAAACTATATATCCAGTATGTTTTACTTTCACATAGACCATGACAAACTATATATCCAGTATGTTTTACTTTCACATAGACCATGACAAACTATATACCCAGTATGTGTTACTTTCACATAGACCATGACAAACTATATATCCAGTATTTTTTACTTTCACATAGACCATGACAAACTATATATCCAGTATGTGTTACTTTCACATAGACCATGACAAACTATATATCCAGTATGTGTTACTTTCACATAGACCATGACAAACTATATATCCAGTATGTTTTACTTTCACATAGACTATAACAAACTATATATCCAGTATGTGTTACTTTCACATAGACCATGACAAACTATATATCCAGTATGTGTTACATTCACATAGACCATGACAAACTATATATCCAGTATGTTTTACTTTCACATAGACTATGACAAACTATATATCCAGTATGTTTTACTTTCACATAGACCATGACAAACTATACATCCAGTATGTTTTACTTTCACATAGACCATGACAAATTATATATCCAGTATGTTTTACTTTCACATAGACTATGACAAACTATATATCCAGTATGTTTTACTTTCACATAGACCATGACAAACTATATACCCAGTATGTGTTACTTTCACATGGACCATGACAAACTATATATCCAGTATGTTCTACTTTCACATAGACTATGACAAACTATATATCCAGTATGTTTTACTTTCACATAGACCATGACAAACTATATACCCAGTATGTGTTACTTTCACATAGACCATGACAAACTATATATCCATTATGTTTTACTTTCACATAGACCATGACAAACTATATATCCAGTATGTTTCACTTTCACATAGACATCATGTAAAACTATATATCCAGTATGTGTTACTTACACATAGACCATGACAAACTATATATCCAGTATGTTTTACTTTCACATAGACCATGACAAACTATATACCCAGTATGTGTTACTTTCACATAGACCATGACAAACTATATATCCAGTATGTGTTACTTTCACATAGACCATGACAAACTATACATCCAGTATGTTTTACTTTCACATAGACCATGACAAATTATATATCCAGTATGTTTTACTTTCACATAGACTATGACAAACTATATATCCAGTATGTTTTACTTTCACATAGACCATGACAAACTATATACCCAGTATGTGTTACTTTCACATAGACCATGACAAACTATATATCCAGTATGTTTTACTTTCACATAGACCATGACAAACTATATATCCAGTATGTTTTACTTTCACATAGACCATGACAAACTATATATCCAGTATGTGTTACTTTCACATAGACCATGACAAACTATATATCCAGTATGTTTTACTTTCACATAGACCATGACAAATTATACATCCAGTATGTTTTACTTTCACATAGACCATGACAAACTATATATCCAGTATGTGTTACATTCACATAGACCATGACAAACTATATATCCAGTATGTTTTACTTTCACATAGACCATGACAAATTATATATCCAGTATGTTTTACTTTCACATAGACTATGACAAACTATATATCCAGTATGTTTTACTTTCACATAGACCATGACAAACTATATATCCAGTATGTTTTACTTTCACATAGACCATGACAAACTATATATCCAGTATGTTTTACTTTCACATAGACTATGACAAACTATATATCCAGTATGTTTTACTTTCACATAGACCATGACAAATTATATATCCAGTATGTTTTACTTTCACATAGACTATGACAAACTATATATCCAGTATGATTTACTTTCACATAGACCATGACAAACTATATATCCATTATGTTTTACTTTCACATAGACCATGACAAATTATATATCCAGTATGTTTTACTTTCACATAGACTATGACAAACTATATATCCAGTATGATTTACTTTCACATAGACCATGACAAACTATATACCCAGTATGTTTTACTTTCACATAGACCATGACAAACTATATATCCAGTATGTTTCACTTTCACATAGACATCATGTAAAACTATATATCCAGTATGTTCTACTTTCACATAGACTATGACAAACTATATATCCAGTATGTTTTACTTTCACATAGACCATGACAAACTATATATCCAGTATGTGTTACTTTCACATAGACCATGACAAACTATATACCCAGTATGTGTTACTTTCACATGGACCATGACAAACTATATATCCAGTATGTTCTACTTTCACATAGACTATGACAAACTATATATCCAGTATGTTTTACTTTCACATAGACCATGACAAACTATATACCCAGTATGTGTTACTTTCACATAGACCATGACAAACTATATATCCATTATGTTTTACTTTCACATAGACCATGACAAACTATATATCCAGTATGTTTCACTTTCACATAGACATCATGTAAAACTATATATCCAGTATGTTTTACTTTCACATAGACCATGACAAACTATATATCCATTATGTTTTACTTTCACATAGACCATGACAAACTATATACCCAGTATGTGTTACTTTCACATGGACCATGACAAACTATATATCCAGTATGTTCTACTTTCACATAGACTATGACAAACTATATATCCAGTATGTTTTACTTTCACATAGACCATGACAAACTATATACCCAGTATGTGTTACTTTCACATAGACCATGACAAACTATATATCCATTATGTTTTACTTTCACATAGACCATGACAAACTATATATCCAGTATGTTTCACTTTCACATAGACATCATGTAAAACTATATATCCAGTATGTTTTACTTTCACATAGACCATGACAAACTATATATCCAGTATGTTTTACTTTCACATAGACCATGACAAACTATATACCCAGTATGTGTTACTTTCACATAGACCATGACAAACTATATATCCAGTATTTTTTACTTTCACATAGACCATGACAAACTATATATCCAGTATGTGTTACTTTCACATAGACCATGACAAACTATATATCCAGTATGTGTTACTTTCACATAGACCATGACAAACTATATATCCAGTATGTTTTACTTTCACATAGACTATAACAAACTATATATCCAGTATGTGTTACTTTCACATAGACCATGACAAACTATATATCCAGTATGTGTTACATTCACATAGACCATGACAAACTATATATCCAGTATGTTTTACTTTCACATAGACTATGACAAACTATATATCCAGTATGTTTTACTTTCACATAGACCATGACAAACTATACATCCAGTATGTTTTACTTTCACATAGACCATGACAAATTATATATCCAGTATGTTTTACTTTCACATAGACTATGACAAACTATATATCCAGTATGTTTTACTTTCACATAGACCATGACAAACTATATACCCAGTATGTGTTACTTTCACATGGACCATGACAAACTATATATCCAGTATGTTCTACTTTCACATAGACTATGACAAACTATATATCCAGTATGTTTTACTTTCACATAGACCATGACAAACTATATACCCAGTATGTGTTACTTTCACATAGACCATGACAAACTATATATCCATTATGTTTTACTTTCACATAGACCATGACAAACTATATATCCAGTATGTTTCACTTTCACATAGACATCATGTAAAACTATATATCCAGTATGTGTTACTTACACATAGACCATGACAAACTATATATCCAGTATGTTTTACTTTCACATAGACCATGACAAACTATATATCCAGTATGTGTTACTTTCACATAGACCATGACAAACTATATATCCAGTATGTGTTACTTTCACATAGACCATGACAAACTATATATCCAGTATGTTTTACTTTCACATAGACCATGACAAACTATATATCCAGTATCTGTTACTTTCACATAAACCATGACAAACTATATATCCATTATGTTTTACTTTCACATAAACCATGACAAACTATATATCCATTATGTTTTACTTTCACATAGACTATGACAAACTATATATCCAGTATGTGTTACTTTCACATAGACCATGACAAACTATATATCCAGTATGTTTTACTTTCACATAAACCATGACAAACTATATATCCATTATGTTTTACTTTCACATAAACCATGACAAACTATATATCCATTATGTTTTACTTTCACATAGACTATGACAAACTATATATCCAGTATGTGTTACTTTCACATAAACCATGACAAACTATATATCCATTATGTTTTACTTTCACATAAACCATGACAAACTATATATCCATTATGTTTTACTTTCACATAGACTATGACAAACTATATATCCATTATGTTTTACTTTCACATAAACCATGACAAACTATATATCCATTATGTTTTACTTTCACATAGACTATGACAAACTATATATCCAGTATGTGTTACTTTCACATAAACCATGACAAACTATATATCCATTATGTTTTACTTTCACATAAACCATGACAAACTATATATCCATTATGTTTTACTTTCACATAGACTATGACAAACTATATATCCATTATGTTTTACTTTCACATAGACTATGACAAACTATATATCCATTATGTTTTACTTTCACGTAGACTATGACAAACTATATATCCATTATGTTTTACTTTCACATAGACTATGACAAACTATATATCCATTATGTTTTACTTTCACATAGACTATGACAAACTATATATCCATTATGTTTTACTTTCACATAGACTATGACAAACTATATATCCAGTATGTGTTACTTTCACATAGACCATGACAAACTATATATCCAGTATGTTTTACTTTCACATAAACCATGACAAACTATATATCCATTATGTTTTACTTTCACATAAACCATGACAAACTATATATCCATTATGTTTTACTTTCACATAGACTATGACAAACTATATATCCAGTATGTGTTACTTTCACATAAACCATGACAAACTATATATCCATTATGTTTTACTTTCACATAAACCATGACAAACTATATATCCATTATGTTTTACTTTCACATAGACTATGACAAACTATATATCCATTATGTTTTACTTTCACATAAACCATGACAAACTATATATCCATTATATTTTACTTTCACATAGACTATGACAAACTATATATCCAGTATGTGTTGCTTTCACATAAACCATGACAAACTATATATCCATTATGTTTTACTTTCACATAAACCATGACAAACTATATATCCATTATGTTTTACTTTCACATAGACTATGACAAACTATATATCCATTATGTTTTACTTTCACATAGACTATGACAAACTATATATCCAGTATGTGTTACTTTCACATAAACCATGACAAACTATATATCCATTATGTTTTACTTTCACATAAACCATGACAAACTATATATCCATTATGTTTTACTTTCACATAGACTATGACAAACTATATATCCATTATGTTTTACTTTCACATAGACCATGACAAACTATATACCCAGTATGTGTTACTTTCACATAGACCATGACAAACTATATATCCAGTATGTGTTACTTTCACATAGACCATGACAAACTATATACCCAGTATGTGTTACTTTCACATGGACCATGACAAACTATATATCCAGTATGTGTTACTTTCACATAGACCATGACAAACTATATATCCAGTATGTGTTACTTTCACATAAACCATGACAAACTATATATCCAGTATGTGTTACTTTCACATAGACCATGACAAACTATATATCCATTATGTGTTACTTTCACATAGACCATGACAAACTATATATCCAGTATGTGTTACTTTCACATAGACCATGACAAACTATATATCCATTACGTGTTACTTTCACATAGACCATGACAAACTATATATCCAGTATGTGTTACTTTCACATACTCGTCATGTAAAACTATATGCCCAGTATGTTTTACTTTCACACAGACTATATGTCTAGTATATTTTAGTTTCAGACAGACGTCATTTAAAACTATATGTTTAGCATGTTTTAGTTTCACACAGACGTCATGCATCACTACATACTCAGTATGTTTTGTATAAACACCGTCGAGTTCCCTTCCAGTAAAGCCCAGCCACCAGCAGAATCGTGTCATAGACAATGTTTTCGAAAGACTGAAACTTCGATCCTAGACCAGTTGCCGACCAAGGCTTAGTGCCTGATCTCCCCTGCCATGATATTTAGTCTTTAGGTTGCATTTCCTCGCACTGGGATCAGGCTTGTACCTTCCCGTTTGCTGTCCTCAGCCCGAAGCCGTTGACACAATGTGGGGTGTCGGGTTTGGTGAGTACTGGCCAACACTCGGCGCTAACAGGAAGCAGGTAGCATCGTCTACTGATATACGTTATCTCAGTTACATCTGACTAAGACCATATATGGCCAAACTATTTTAGTTTCCGAGACCTAATGCTGTCCATGAACCAGTTTTCTTCGATGTTCAGATCGCATAGAGCTTCAGTAATTCCTTCTTCTTGGTCCACTGTGTTCTAAGGGATGTCGCTATAACGTCCAAGTTCTCAAGAACTGGTTTCCTTCTATATTGGTTGTGACATGATCCATGACTCTCATACCCATATTGCCACAGGATATATCCGTGTGATGCTTCAGTCTGTGTGCTGGCACTGTGCCATGGAACCCCCATACCATTTAAACTCCCCATTGCCATGGCCATCCTCAGTCCGACGTCTTGTGAACAGCTCTCACTGTTGTAGATTATGTAGCCACCATATTTAAAGTTTGTGATATTTTCAGTTTCTTCGCTGTTGATTACGATTTTTGGTTGACGTGTGGCTTTGCCTGAGGACATTACTTTTGTCTTCATTTTTAACGTCAGATAGATCATCATTGTGCCTTTTGTACGTGCTCAATACCAAGTTGTAACCAACAGTAAACGATCATACCAAGTTGTAACCAACAGTACATGACCATACCATCTTCTAGCCAATAGTACACGATCATATTAAGTTCTAGCCAATAGTACACGATCATATTAAGTTCTAGCCAATAGTACACGATCATATTAAGTTCTAGCCAATAGTACACGATCATATTAAGTTCTAGCCAATAGTACACGATCATATTACGTTCTAGCCAATAGTACATGATCATATTAAGTTCTAGCCAATAGTACATGATCATATTACGTTCTAGCCAATAGTACATGATCATATTAAGTTCTAGCCAATAGTACATGATCATATTAAGTTCTAGCCAATAGTATACGATCATATTACGTTCTAGCCAATAGTACACGATCATATTACGTTCTAGCCAATAGTACACGATCATATTACGTTCTAGCCAATAGTACACGATCATATTACGTTCTAGCCAATAGTACATGATCATATTAAGTTCTAGCCAAGAGTACATGATCACACCCCGTTGTAGCAGTTATAGCCAACAGTATATGTACATATCGAGCCGTAGCCAACAGTACGTGTACGTATCAAGCTGTACCAAATAGTACAAGCACATGCAACGTTGTACCCAACAGAACATGCACATACAAAATTGTACTCACCAGTACGAGCAGATATAAAACTATACCCAACAGAACATGCACATATAAAACTGTACCCAACATTACAAGCACATACCACGCTGTACCCAACAGTACAAGCACATATAATACTGTACCCAACATTACAAGCACATTTAAAGCTATACTCAATAGTACAAGCATTTATCAAGCTGTACTCAACAAAACATGCACATATAAAACTGTACCCAACAGAACATGCACATATAAAACTGTACCCAACAGAACATGTACATATAAAACTTTACCAAACAGAACAATCACATATAAAACTGTACCCAAAAGTACAAGCGCCGGCTCCCTGGCCGAGGAGTTAGCAGCTTTCTCCGTTAACCCCGAATACTCTCGTGGTTGACGTGAGCGCACGAGAATTAGAAGTGGTTCGAGTCGTGCCAGTGACTTATGAGAGTATGGAGCCGGTCGCTCAGAAAGTCGTGGCGTGCTGATGAGCGTAATCTAGCCTAGGAATCGACATATAGCTGAAAGATGCTGGTGTTGACCGCAATATCCTGAAACAGGATGGAAACGCGGGGGGGGGGGGGGGCGGGGGGGGGGGGGAGAGTACAAGCACATATCAAGCTGTAGCCAACAGAACATGCACATCTAAAACTGTACCCAACAGAACATGCATATATAAAACTGTACCCAACAGAACATGCATATATAAAACTGTACCCAACAGAACATGCATATATAAAACTGTACCCAACAGAACATGCATATATAAAACTGTACCCAACAGAACATGCATATATAAAACTGTACCCAAAAGTACAAGCACATATCAAGCTGTAGCCAGCAACACATGAGGTCGCGTGCCACACTTGTATAGTAGCGTTAGTTATGGAAACACACTTCCCAAATCGATGGGCTACTATGGCGCATTGAAACTGCTGACGAGGGGCTCATGTAGCGAAATGGTCTGAGTGTAACATTGAGTGCGCGTCAAAACACCGCCTGATTTCACAAGTCCGTTTTGTGAGTCAGTTTCTAGTGATGATTCGCGATAGTAACTTGAAGTTCATTATTTCAGATGAACGAACATTTCATCACATGTCAACGCTCATATTAGCATAATTGACTTGTAAAAATACTGGACCGGAATATGAGCTGTATACCTAATCAGGGCTTGTAGACTCCCACACACTAGATCCATTCTAAGAGGGGATTGGCGAATTTAGGGCAATGTTTGGGCCACCGGTAGTGGCACAGACCATACTAAGACTTTATTCCTATTGCATATCCTTCACGGGACGTCGCAGTCAACTCCAGCATTTTTTGCTGTTCGTAATTTCTTGGCAAGTTTACGTTCAGTAGTTTGCCATTGATTTCTGAACAACCGTAACTCCTTCGGCACAGAGCCGGTTACTAATACTTAACGAGCCAGTAAATGTCAGTATCACACACAGACACCGTGCACATACCTTGCAGTATCACACACAGACACCGTGCATACACCTTACAGTATCACACACAGACACCGTGCACATACCTTACAGTATCACACACAGACACCGTGCATACACCTTACAGTATCACACACAGACAACGTGCACATACCTTACAGTATCACACACAGACACCGTGCACATACCTTACAGTATCACACACAGACAACGTGCACATACCTTACAGTATCACATACAGACACCACGCACATACCTTACAACGAGCCAGTAATCTGATCGCCGATTTCAGTATCACCGCTTGTCAGTTGACCGCTTCTGATATATACATTAATTACTGCCTGTGTTAGAAAGGTTAATATTGACCATGATGGCATACATTACTACTTTCAACAAAAGGAAAAGACTCTTTTAAAAGTACGTCACAATCAGTCTCAGCATTTGTTGGGCTGTTTGTTTACGTTTAGTAGTTTGCTTTCTGAACGACCAATGCTCATACCATTGTTAAAAAAACAACACAAGGCGGGTTGCTTTACAATCGCCTGCAGCTGATTTCGAACGCAGTATGCGGGATTGCCAATTGCGTTAGCTACACCTTCGCCACAATTGTCGGCATTCCATCGATAGCAGTACATGGTAAAAACAAAGTTTGTTGCATATCCTTTACAGGACGTATCAGTCAGCCCCTGCAATTTTTGGCTGTTCGTGATTCCTGGGCAAGTTGACGTTCAGTAGTTTGCCATTGACCTCTGAACTACCGACACCCATCAGTGTATCTGTGCGGGCCGTTGGTTTGTCGAGACTCCTGTCTATTCCACTTCTCACATGGGGCAGTGAGGAGCATTTTGTGTGATATTCACTGGCACAGGAACGGAGCATAATGGGGACGATACGTTGCTGTGACGTTGGAACCGCGACTAACTAACTAACTAACTAACTAACTAACTAAAAAAACCAGCACCGCTGTTTCAAACACTGGTATTCTGGATTACGAACTGTGTCGGTAACCCCTCATAGTAGGTAACCTGGAGATACGACAGTTGTGGAAGGAGCTTATTGTTGATGTTGTTGTTTGTACATCAAGAATGATGATGATCATTCATTTCATCCAGTGGGGTTGAAAGTATGGAGCCGTGAGTCTAAGATGGCTGGTAAGGCCTATTTTGGCTCGATATGTTCTTTGACAATGTGGGCAAAGAGTGCATGACGTTCCAGGAGAAGGATCTCCTGCAGTGGTTTTTCTGTCCAGCCTTTTCTTCACAGCTCTTGCAGTCTTGTTTGTTTCACAAGTGACTGCAGCCTTGCATAATGATGTACGCCACGAAATTTGGTCTTTGGCAGCAGTCTCCCAGGTGTCATGATGAATTCCAAAAGCTTTCAGTGAGATTTTCAGTGTGTCTTTAAAGCGTTTCCTTTGGCCGCCTTGGGAGCGTTTGCCACAACGCAGCTCGCCATGAAAAAAAATGTGTTTAGGGAGCCTGTGATCTGCCATGCGAGTTAAATGACCAGCCCAGCGAATCTGATTCTTAATTAGTAGAGTGTTGATACTGGGCATGGACGCTCTTTCTAGAACTTCAGTGTCTGGGATCTTGTCTTGCCATTTGATATTCAATAGCTTCCTAAGGCAGTCTGTGTGGAAGTTGTTTAATTTCCTAGCTTGTCACTGATAAACAGTCCAGATTTCACAAGCATATAGCAGTTTGGATAATACAACTGCTTTGTAGACTTTCAGCTTTGTTTGCAGAATTATTCCATTTCTGCCCCATACATTCTTGTACAGTCTGCCAAACGCTGCTCTGGGTTTGGAGATTCTTGCATTCACTTCGTCATCAATTGTGGCAGCTTGTGACACAGTGCTGCCAAGATAGGCGAATTTGTCCACAACACTTAGTCTATTTTCACCTTGATATTCGGCACGGTGTGATTATTCCCTGGAGCTGGCTGGTACAAAACTACAGTCTTCTCCAAGTTGATATTGAGCCCAAAGTTGGCACAGGCATATGAGAACGCTAAAACATTGTGTTGCATGTCTGCCTCTGCGTTGACATATAGGGATCAATCATCAGCAAACAGCATCTCTCTGATGGTGTCGCTGTTAGTTTTGGTTTTAGCTTTTAGCCTTCTAGGATTGAACAACTTTCCATCCATGCGGTAGTTGATGTTTATTCCAATGTCGTTCTCGAAGGAATTCGTCAGCATAGCTGAAAACATGAGGCTGAACAGTGTTGGTGCCAGGACACATCCCTGCTTCACTCCTTTGGTGACAGGAAAGGGCTCAGACGGTTCACCATTTTCCTGTACTCTTGTCTGCATACGATCATGAAATAACCGTACTATTTGGACAAACTTTCGTAGACAGCCATATTTCGCCATATCTTCCACAGTACTTCTCTGCTGAGTGTATCAAAAGCCTTGATAAGGTCGAGGAAAGTGGAAAACATTTCGGAGTTCTGTTTCTGACATTTCTCTTGCAGCTGCCTTGCAGCGAGATTCATGTCAACAGTTCCTCGTTCTTTTTTGAAGCCACATTGACTCTCAGGAAGAAGACCTTGATCGAGATGAGCCGTGATGTGACTGAGAAGAATTCTGGCGAGTATCTTCCCTGAAATTGAGAGCAAGGAGATGCCTCGGTGGGTGTCTCAGGATTGGCGGTCTCCTTTGCGTTTGTAAAGGTGGACTATTGACGCGTCCTTTGACATCTTGGGGCATGGTCTCGTTCACCCATGTTTGTAAAGACTTGGCGAAGCTGCTCTATTAGGACCGACCCACCTGCCTTGTATATCTCTGCTGGGATGGAGTCAGGACCAGGCGCCCTACCGTTGGAAAGTTACTGGATGGCTTTGTTTACTTCCACTATGGTTGGCAGGTCATGGAGTGTATCATTAGTAGGAACTTGAGGAAGGCAGTTGATGATTTCATCATCGAAGAAGGAAGTTGCATTTAAGATGATGCTAAAATGCTCTGCCCAGCGTTGAAGGATGTATTTCTTATCGGTGACCAATATTCTCCCATCTGCACTATACCTGGTGATGTAGGACCATAGACCGCTTTCAGTGAGTCGTAGAAGTTTTTCATATCATGTCTGTCAGCAAATTTTTGAATTTCACCAGCTGTGTTACACAGCCAGGAGTCCCGCATGTGCCCAAGTTTCTGCTGCATGCTCTCCGAATGTTATTGAAGGCATCTTTTTTTTTTTTTTATTGGGATGTTGACTTCGGGTCATTCAAATATGCTTTGAGGAGAAGATGTTTCTCGCAGCTATTCGTTGATGTCTTCGGAATTTTCATCAAACCAGTCTTTATGCTTTCGGGGGAGGGGGAGGGGGGACTGGACCCAGGATTTCCATAGCAGTGTTGTAAGTTATGTCCTTTGGGGCTCTCCACTCTGTTTCCGCATCCTGTTTACCTGCAGCATTGGGCTTGACGCGGTCTTCCAGCATATTTTAAAACGACAGATGCATTTTTTTTTTTTTTTTGCTGTTTAGGCGGGTGACATTTAGTTTTGTTTTTGTTTTATTTTGTTACATTTTTACCCCTCGAGGACGCCATGGTGGTTTAATGTGTATGTTTATTTTTGAGATAACGAGACGATGGTCTGTCCAACATTCGGCACCACACATGGATATTGTCACCCAAACGTCTTGTCTGTCAATCCTCCTGACGATGACATAGTCAGTGATGTGCCAGTGTTTCGAGTGAGAGTGCATCCACATGTCCTGTTTCGACGAAAAATTGTGTTGGTGATCAGGAGATCGTGTTCGGCATAGGTCTGAAGGAGGAGGAGTCCATTGCTGTTACAATTTCCGACTCCGTACTTTCCAATGATGCCACTTCAAAAGGCGGTGTCCTTGCCTACTGTTGCATTGAAGTCCCCAAGGAGTATACGTTTGTCTCCTTTGGGAACAGATATTAATATGTTGTGCAGGTCCTCATAGAATTTGTCTTTGACGTCATCTTCATTGGTCATGGTTGGTGCGTAGACACTCATGATGGATGCATGCTTCTTTCCTTTCAGCGAAGGTAACTTAACGGTCATAAGCCTGTCATTTATTGCATTCGGAAATTCAGCTTGCTTGCAAACCAGGGCCGACTTAATGTCAAATCCCTCACCAGATTGGCGTCTTTCCTCGCTTTTCCTTCCACTCTAGAAGAATGTGTAGCCGGCACCTACTTCACAGATTTTGCCTTCTTCTTCAAGTCGTGTCTCGCTCAAGGCTGCAATGTCGATGTTGTACCTGCTCAGCTCTCTCCCAATCAGTGTTGTTCGTCTCTCAGGGCCCGGTGTACCGTCTCTGTCAAGTAGGGTGCGTCCATTCTAAGTTTCGAATTTCAAGGGAATATGGTTTACTCTTTTAGCTTTACATTTTTTTACTTTGTATGTCGACCGAAGTATAGGGTACCCACCAACCGCGACTAGCTGGTTGGGTAATTATGGAGCAGGCAATGTTTAGAGCACCTTTTCTATCCCCTTCCTGGTGCTATGGAGGTGATCAGTGCTTTCCTATAGAGGGCTGCTCAGTCGCTCAGGGGGCTGCCGAATCCCACTGCTGCCCCGGTCAGTAGAAGACGACCATATGGCCTGAGCCGCCTGTGTGCAGGTTTGCGACTACGGCTGCCAGCGTACCCACGCCTGCTGCTTCGCCGCTCGCCCATCGCCACAGGGCTTGAAGGTGATATATGAAGTTGGATGAAGAATGACTTGCGCGATGAACTGGATTGAAGTGAGGAAAAGTTGCGCAATTCGTCGACCTCACTCTCTCGCCTGAGTCCATCTGAGTCCAGTGGCAAGACAAGTCAAGACGACTGTAGACGAATACAGATGCAATGGATGACCAGGGCGGTCTACGTGCCTTGTCATGCTCATTACATTCCACAACGCTTTTCAGGTAACCGCTGTCTTGCCCATTGAATCAACAATGATTTCTTCCGCGCAGTCTTCCGAGTCCTGTCTTCATATGCTGGGTAGGCATACCCTACTTCACCGATTGGTTTGATACCAAATCGGCTACTCACGCCTGGTTTAGCCAGCCTGTCACAACTGTTGCCCGGGGGGGGGGGGGCGCTGTCGCATGCTGACAGCTACTAGGAGCCACAGGCGTGAGCTGGATGTCAGGCTTGGACCAGTGGGAGATGGGCCCTGAAAAGAGTGTTGTTGATAGCATAGCAGTACACAGTAAGCAACCCGGAGATGTGACAGTTGTTGGGGGGGGGGGGGGGGGTGTATTTCTTATTGATAATAAACATGTGCCCGATGTCTGTGGACACTGGATCAGCTTACAGTACGCCGCTTCGACAATGTCGGGACGTGGAGAGAAATGTGAGTCCAGTGTGCAAAATAATTTACACCTGTGGCAGAAGTCTCTTAGAGGTATGAAGTTTTAGCATCAAGAATTATGGAAGTTCTCTATCTGTGCAGTTTCCATGTGAGTTCTACTTGAGGTCAGTAGTCTCACAATTATATATGCATAAAAGTTGTAATATTTCTTGTGAGTAGATTTAATATAACAATGCATGACGACATAAACATTGGAATGTTTCTTGTGTAGCTTTAGGATAATACAATATGACGACATAAACGTTGGGATATTTCTTGTGTAGCTTTAAGATAACACAATATGACGTCATAAACGTTGGAATATTTCTTGTGTAGCTTTAAGATAACACAATATGACGACATAAACGTTGTGATGTTTCTTGTGTAGCTTTAAAACACAAAATGACGACATAAACGTTGGAATGTTTCTTGTGTAGCTTTAAGATAACACAATATGACGACATAAACGTTGGGATATTTCTTGTGTAGCTTTAAGATAACGCAATATGACGACATAAACGTTGGAATATTTCTTGTGTAAGGGAGTCTTCGTGGCGAAGTGTTCAAGCCGTTTAACTCAGGCTCCGAAGGTTGTGGGTTCGATTCCGGGTCGCGTTCTTCGGTTCACGAGTTAAATTTTTCGGAGACTCCTGTGGGTCGTCGCTAGAGCTACGGAGTTCGTGCTTTGTGCGACGCTTTCCGCTCTGCGGAAAGAGACCGAGCCATATGGGATAAAACCCGGTGCAATGAAGTCGACCCTGTCGACTTTTAAGCGACTTTTTTATATTTCTTGTGTAGCTTTAAGATAACACAATATGACGACATAAACATTGGAATGTTTCTTGTGTAGCTTTAAGATAACACATATATGACGACATAAACGTTGGAATACATCTTGTCTTGTGTAGCTTTAAGATAACACAAAATGACGACATAAACGTTGGAATGTTTCTTGTGTAGCTTTAAGATAACACAATATGACGACATAAACGTTGGAATGTGTCTTGTATAGCTTTATGATAACACAATATGACGTCATAAACGTTAGAATATTTCTTGTCTTGTGTAGCTTTAAGATAACACAATATGGCGACAAAAACGTTGGAATGTTTCTTGTGTAGCTTTAAGATAACACAATATGACGACATAAACGTTGGAATGTTTCTTGTGTAGCTTTAAAACACAATATGATGACATAAACGTTGGAATGTTTCTTGTGTAGCTTTAAGATAACACAATATGACGACATAAACGTTGGAATGTTTCTTGTTAGTAGCTTGACGATATGAAGCATTGTTGACATAGACGCTGGAATGTTACTGATAACCAGCTTGACGGCATGAAACAATGACAAAATAAATTATGGAATCTTAAGTGTGAGTAGCTTATAAATATGAAACTATGACAAAGTAAACGATTGAATGTTACTGTTGACGAGCTTGAACACATGAAACTATGACAAAATAAATTATGGAATCTTAAGTGTGAGTAGCTTGGAAATATGAAACTATGACAAAATAAACGATTGAATGTTACTGTTGACGAGCTTGAACACATGAAACTATGACAAAATAAATTATGGAATCTTAAGTGTGAGTAGCTTGTAAATATGAAACTATGACAAAATAAATGATTGAATGTTACTGTTGACGAGCTTGAAGACATGAAACTATGACAAAATAAATTATGGAATCTTAAGTGTGAGTAGCTTGTAAATGTGAAACTAAGACAAAGTAAACGACCGAATGTTACTGTTGACTAGCTTGAAGACATGATACCATGACAAAATAAATTATTGAATGTTACTTGTGAGTAGCTTAAAGACGTGAAACTAAGACAAGATAAATTAGAGAATTTTACTTGTGAGTAACTTGAAGACATAAAACTATGACATAATAAATTACTGAATTTTTCTTGTGAGTAGCTTGACGACAAAAATAATGCTGACATACTGGCTGGTATGTTCTCGTTAATACTGTTAAAATAGCCAACTATAAGTAATACAATGACGTAAGGCTGGAATGTTACTTGTGAGTAGATTGAAGTCATAACACTTTGCTGATATAGTTTGTATTTTTCTCCCTCATAATATGCGCAAAATTACTGACTGTCTGCGACACATGTCTATAATAATTTTGTTACTCTTTCCCTAGCAGTCCAGCCATTAGATTCACTGTCCAATGATCTGGCTGTAAAAACAAAAACAAAAAACAAAAGTGGGGGGTGGGGAGGGGGGGGGGGATTATTATCGCCTTCCTATGAAAAGATTGTTCTGAGAAATTTCCCCCGGGAATATTGGAATTCTGGAATTCGGTCTTTTCAAGTTATAGGCGGAGATCGTAGATCTAAGACATCGCGTTCACCATTTATAAGTATTCAAATATTGTGAAGTAGTTCTGTAACGTTTCCACTCAGATAGTGATACACTTGTGGTTAAAGATGAAAGTGTTCTTGTCTACAATTATTTGTGTGTGTGCGTGCGTGCGTGCGTGCTCGCGCTTGCGTGCCTGTGTGTGTGTGCGTGGGTGGGTGGGTCAGTGGCATGTCTGTCGGACCGAGCTCGGTCATGTGCTGACTTCCTGCTGTCATGTGACGCAATGATGATGCTGTAGAGTGACCGGCTCGAGTATGCGGCATGTATATCTGAAGGGATTGATGGAAGCACCGTGCACAACCAACATGTCCGGTCTAAATGTTTCGCTAGAGACTAAGGCCCCAGGAACACTGTGGGCACCCGTCCGATGGTGGCAGTCAACATGTTTTGTCACAGTAAGAGAGCAGACAATCTGGAAGGTGTCGAATTAAGTGACGAGACTAACACAACCGGAGATAGAACAAGGCAAGGAAAGAAGATTCTCGACAACCTTTCATCATATCATGGACACATATCTTGACAACATTTCATCGTCACATGGACACAAATCTTGACAGCTTTTCATCGTATCATAGACAAATATCTTGACAGCCTTTCATAATGACATGCACAATTATCTTCACAGACTTGCATAATGACATTGATACACAGTTTGACATAATTTCATAATGACATGAACACATATTGTGAGAGCCTTTCGTCAAATCATGGAAACATATCTTGGCAGCCTTTCATCGTCACATGGACAAATATCTTGACAGCCTTTCATCGTATCATGGACAAATATCTTGACAAAATTTCATCGTATCATGGACAAATATCTTGACAACCTTTCATCGTATCATGGACAAATATCTTGACAACCTTTCATCGTATCATGGACAAATATCTTGACAAAATTTCATCGTATCATGGACAAATATCTTGACAACATTTCATCGTATCATGGACAAATATCTTGACAGTCTTTCATCATAGCATGGATAAATATCTTGACAGTCTTTCACAGTATCATGGATAAATATCTTGACAGTCTTTCATAGTATCATGGATAAATATCTTGACAACTTTTCATCGTATCATGGACAAATAGCTTGACTCTTTCATCGTCGCATGGACAAATGTCTTGACAGTCTTTCATAGTATCATGGATAAATATCTTGACAACTTTTCATCGTCACATGGACACATATCTTGACAGCCTTTCATCGTATCATAGACAAATATCTTGACAGCCTTTCATAATGACATGGACAATTATCTTGACATACTTGCATAATGACATTGATACACAGTTTGACATAATTTCATAATGACTTGAACACATATTGTGAGAGCCTTTCGTCAAAACATGGAAACATATCTTGGCAGCCTTTCATCGTGTCATGGACACATATCTTGACAGCGTTTCATCGTATCATGGACAAATATCTTGACAACATTTCATCGTCACATGGACAAATATCTTGACAACCTTTCATCGTACCATGGACAAATATCTTGACAACCTTTCATCGTATCATGGACAAATATCTTGACAACATTTCATCGTATCATGGACAAATATCTTGACAGTCTTTCATCATAACATGGATAAATATCTTGACAGTCTTTCACAGTATCATGGATACATATCTTGACAGTCTTTCATAGTATCATGGATAAATATCTTGACAACATTTCATCGTATCATGGACAAATAACTTGACAGTCTTTCATCGTCGCATGGACAAATATCTTGACAGTTTTCATCATGACCTGAACAAATATCTTGACAGTCGATCAACGTCACCTGGACAAATATCTTGACAGTCTTTCATCGTCACATGGACAAATATCTTGACAGTCTTTCATCGTGACCTGGACAAATATCTTGACAGTCGTTCATCGTCACAGGGACAAATATCTTTGAGTCTTTCATTATCACATGGACAAATATCTTGACAGCCTTTCATCGTCACATGGACAAATATCTTGAGTCTTTCATTGTTACATGGACAAATGTCTTGACAGTCTTTCATCGTGACCTGGACATATATCTTGACAGTCTTTCATCGTGACCTGGACATATATCTTGACAGTCGTTCATCGTGACCTGGACATATATCTTGACAGCCTTTCATCGTCACATGGACAAATATCTTGACAGTCTTTCATTGTCACATGGACAAATATCTTGACAGTCTTTCATCGCCGCATGGACAAATACCTGGCACATGAGTTGACACATTGTGGGGAGAAGCATGGTGGGGGACTTGATTACGATAACGATACATGTATATGTCCATCTGTAAACCTGCCCTTGAATGTCTGACTTGACTGTATCTGCCTTCCCTTTATGAGAGTGCCAATCAATACACGTCACTGAATGAATAAATTGTTGTGATGACGTTATGTTTTATCCCCATCAGCGGCATTTCCCATGTGTACACCTGACCCCGATGGGGCGTACCCAGACAGAACAAGCTTTTTTATGAAACTAAAAAGCAATCCACCATACGTATAACCTATAGAAATCATGCAGAAAAGTGCATTTGGCCATAGGAATACCGAAGAGCTATGTGGCGGGTGGGAATATTGGTCAAGAAGCTTTACGTGAATTAGAATAGCGATGATCTTTCTGTAAATAAAGAGACCCATAAACAGACTCAGGCGCTAAGTGTAAATATGAATACTGGAGAACTATGTGTGAATATGAGTACCGATGTGATGTGTGTAAATAACAATAGGGGACAGATGTTTGTTGATAAGACTCTAGTACCGCTGGGCTGCCTTATACAGTCATGTGTGGCTGCTATTTTTCTAGTGACGTTGAACTGTATTTTTCGTGGCGGACTTTGTTGGCATTCTGGCTGCGGCATTATGCATAGTATACGTGTGCGGGCTGTTGGTTTGTCGAGACTCTTGTTTGTTCAACTTTTCACGTAAGGCATTGAGGAGCATTTTGTGTGACATTCACTTATACAGGAACGGAGCATAATGGGGCGTGTGAATAAGACTATACTATAGCTATGTGTAGTTAAGACTATACTACAACTGTGTGTGAATAAGAATATACTGCAATAATGTGTAAATAAGACTATAGTACAGCAGTTTGTAAATAATACTATATACTACAGCTGTGTATAAATCATACTATACTACAGCTATGTGTAAATAAGACTATACGACGGCTATGTGTAAATAAGACTATACTACAGCTAATAAGAATAAGAATGTACTGTAGTAGTGTGTAAATAAGACTATACTAAAGCAGTTTGTAAACAAGACTATCTACAGGTATGTGTAGATAAGACTATACCACAGCTATGTGTAAATAACACTTTGCTACAGCTATGTGTAAAAAGAACTATACCACAGCTATGTGTAAATAAGTATATACCACAGCTATGTGTAAATTAGACTATACTACAGCTATGTGTAAATAACACTATACCACAGCTATGTGTAAAAAGGACTATACCACAGCTATGTGTAAATAACACTATACCACAGCTATGTGTAAATAACACTATACTACAGCTATGTCTAAAAAGGACTATACCACAGCTATGTGTAAATAAGAATATACTACAGCAATGTGTAAATAAGACTATACTACAGCTGTGTATAAAAAAGACAATACCACAGCTATGTGTGAGAACTGAGATAGCCCAGTGGCTAGCATTCTGACTTGCAGTCTGTTGGTCATGTATTCGAGGCGGAGATTCTGTTCACTGACCTTGGCTGCCTGGTCCATCCCGCCTAACATGCGTACCGGACATTTGTTGTGAAGTATAGGCGGTCGGTGTGATGTCGACATCAGCCATCGAGTGCCGGTTGGTCAACAATTATGGACCTAGCACTGCATGCACAGTGCGCCTTAAGGCATGTAAAGGGCCCTGTATGTTTACTGTTATTCCCTATAAGCATCATATATATGAAACTGGAGGTATACCTCATGAATCATGTCATTCTGTATTTATAGCAATCCCAAAGAAATCAGGAGCCTTGGAATGTGATCAACATCGAACAATTAGTATAATGAGCCACATCACGAAGATTGTGCTACGAGTTATCATGCAAATAGTTTGGAAGAAAATTCAACCCGACACAGGAGAAGAACAATGTGGGTTTGTAGAAGGCAAGGGTACAGTAAATGCTGTGTACATGCTGAGAACATTTATTGAACGTTTTATAGAAGTAAATAAAGATATTCATCACTGCTTTATTGACTACACAAAGGCTTTCGATAAAGTGAGACATGTCAACATGATAGAGATGCTTGAAGATCTACAATTTATGGGAAAGACCTTAGACTTGTAAAAACCATATACTGGAAACAACAAGCTGCCATCAGAATTGATAACGAAGTAGGTCAATATCAGCCTAATAAGAAAGGCGTAAGACAGGGATGTGTTATGTCTCCAAATCAGTTGTCCCTGTATAGAGAAAATATTTTCAGAAATGTACAAGATATGAAAGGAATCATCACTGGAGGAAGAAACATCAATAATATTAGATATGTAGATGATACAGTATTGATTGCAGACAATGAGCAGGATCTGCAATATTTAAATATAGACTGAAAAACCAACGACCAAGTCTCACAAGAAACAAATGAAAATCGTAAACTAATTAGAGAAATCAGACGCAGACAGTCAAAATTTTTTGGACACGTTAAGAGAAAAAATAAATTAGAGAACTTGGTGACAACTGGCAAGATCGAGGGGAAGAGAACAAGGGGAAGACAGAGAAGTAAATACCTGGTCGAGACAAGAACACTGAGCTGATCCACGACTCTTGTAATCGAGTGAAATGGCGAATCATGACCGCCCACGCTTATCGGCATGGCACATGATGGATGGATGCATGGATGGAGGGACGGACGGACGGACGGACGGACAGACGATGTGACACAAAAATTCAGAGAGGAATTCCGGCATTCAAAGATTGTTTTTCCAAACAGCAATGTGATTAAAAACGGAAATGTAACAAAATCAAACATCTGCGTTCTGGAAAATTGTGTTTGAGCGATCGCCTGCATGGATGTGAATGCTGGACAGACAACGGGGGACGAAACTGGGAAAAAAAACTGGAGACAGTCAAGAATTTGCCTTTGAGAAAAATATTGAGAATATCGTGAGCAAAGAAGAGAACAGGTGGTAATGTGTTGAGTTTTATAAGATCACTTATCATAACTATAAGGAAAAAACTAATGGGATTTAAGGAGTATGTCAACAAAAGAGGTGGAACAAAGAAATTAACGTTATGAAAGAAAATACTATACAAGAGAAGCAAAATACGAAAAGGAAAAGTAGGTATTGAAAACTAAAACTGTGTGGAAATAAATAATAAATTAAAACAGTAAGTTGATCAAAATACCAGACTTCAGACAGAAGTGTAGCGTCATGATCGCCGATGTCTGCTCCATACTAGCCAACTAACGAAGAAAACGGGAATAAACAAAAGTGTGGTTCTGTCCACAATCAGTGTGGGAGTTACAATCAGTGACTGACGTGCATTGGGTACACAGAAAAGTGTGGTACTGTCCACAATCAGTATGGGAGTTACGATCACTGACTGAAGTGAGTGAGTACACCGAGAAATTGGAGCGGAGTTTATAGAAACAATAACTGGTCATACCCTCGGGGACAGGAGAATACAGTTGCAAGACACAGCTATGTCACACACACGGGGACATCCAGAAGAAAACTGCTGAGAACAGGTGGCTGTAACAATTTTAAGAAGTGAAGGCAATGGATACTGGTGACAGTCACGATATGTGATAACTGTCGTCACCGAAGAGAATGTGTGCACGTCACGCCGTAGCTTTCATGGGTCACGGGAATGCCTCAGTCTGAGAAGGAACAAGCTGTGGAAAGTGCTCGAAGAATACGGTCTAATTGGGCTGCTTTTGGACAACATCAGGATTATGTACCAAAACAGTGAATGTGCAATGAGAACAAATGTCTGTATGACAAACCGGTTCCAAGTAACATCAGGCACCGGACATGGATGTGTTTTGTCACCACTTTTGTTCATCATCGTAAATGGATAAGATTACAAACGAGGCAAATCCACAAACAAAGAGTTAAATGGGCTGCCGATTGCAAACGGCCAGAGTTTACTGCATGAGAACAATGCGGATCTCCAGCACATATAAAATGCCTTGACAATTACTGTCAGAATTGTGATATGAAGATTACCATCGAAAAGACAGAATTTATGACAATCCCACGAACACCAGTGCAATATGACGTAAATATAAATGGAACATATTTAAAACAAGTTAGAGAGTACAATGGGACATGTTGCGGGAATCAATCCAACAGACTTCAATTGAAATAATTCCATCTGAACATAGAATTGGCCGGTTTCCCCGGCGAAGGTGAACGACTTTCTCCGTAATCCCGTATATCTACGTGAGGAACATAGCTGCGTGAGATTCGGCAGCAGGATCTCGTCACGTTGGTTACTTACGGGGTATGTGAGTCGGTCGCTCGAAAGCAGTGGAAAATTACTGAGCACAATCTTGCCAAGAACATCAACAACAGCTGAAAAATGCTGATGTTGACTGCAACGTCCTGTAAGGGATATGCAACTTTTAAAAAAAAACAGAATTGCAAAAGGGCGCTGGATGATGATGAGAGTCTACAAGTAATTGGGCAGAGTGCACACATAGAATGGAAGACTGGATAGAGAAATAGAAACGAGAATACAGAAAGCACCCAACATCAACTATCAAATAACACCTATCCTAAAACATCCAAATATCAACATACTTACAAACAAGAATCTTATCGACGTTTCTTCTTCTGCGTTCATCCGGAGTTTTTTTCGGACGTGATTGCGTTGTGCCTGTTTACAGCAGAGCTGCGTTCTTGCGCCGTTAGGCCGACACATCCGACTTCTGCGGGCATTTGTTGACCGGGTTAACCTTCCCGGTTATAGACGTTTTATTTTTCCCAACGTTGAGCTACAAATGCTAGTCATGGACAACTGGAGTTTGTATTCTGCTGCTGAACTGTTTAGTATTAGGCGGCCGGAAGTTCAAGGAAATAATTATAAAGTTAGTAGACACCGCGATGGTTAGAGCTGGCCCGGCGTGACCTCCCCCGGGACGGCTGCCTAATCTCCCAGGAAACCGGACACAGAAACTGATATATGATCCACATGAAGTAATTTAACCCAGTTGAGCAGTCTGTCATAAATGTAATAACCGCCTTGTCCCGGAAAGCAATATGTCTGGACGTTGAAAATAAGTTCCCCATTGGTGCTGTCTGTTTCTCGGTGAATCATCACATTTGATATTCGTGTATAACTGGACACTGGGTGAACATACAGACACACGCGCAGGAAGTAGTTTGAAGAACAGTGAAGTCAAATGTCATGATTGGGTAAACAAAAAGTAAAAAAAAAAGCATCCATGGTGGAAAGCTCGCGCCCACAGTCATGTAGGTCGAGGTTCCAGCTTCGTTTGACGCAATGCTTAAATATGTGTGACGTTCGCGTAAATTTAAAAAATAAAAAACGCAACCACGGTATCCTATGTTAGAAGTGCAAAGGCCATAAATAAATTAACGAATCACAATAACAGATACAGAAAGTTGTCTTGATACTAACGTCACTACACTTCGACCAGATTTATTTGTGCCCAGTCTACCTTAACCGATATCAAAGTGTAATGTGTTTATTGTCCACGTGGCACACTACTCGTATACACCAGCCACACAGCGATGTCTTGTTATCCCGTCTATCATAGCCTCAAATGTTTCAACGTGATGCCAGGCTGAAGCTTGCTCCCATTGGTTGTCTTGTCGTCATATATCGATTCGCAGTTCTCATTGGTTGTCTTGTCAACGTATATCGATTCACTGTTCTCATTGGTTGTCTTGTCAACGTATATCGATTCACAGTTCTCATTGGTTGTCTTGTCACCATATATCGATTCACCGTTCTCATTGGTTGGCTTGTCAACGTATATCGATTCACAGTTCTCATTGGTTGTCTTGTCAACGTATATCGATTCACAGTTCTCATCGGTTGGCTTGTCATCATATATCGATTCACAGTTCTCATTGGTTGTCTTGTCACCATATATCGATTCACAGTTCTCATTGGTTGTCTTGTCAACGTATATCGATTCACAGTTCTCATTGGTTGTCTTGTCAACGTATATCGATTCACCGTTCTCATTGGTTGGCTTGTCAACGTATATCGATTCACAGTTCTCATTGGTTGTCTTGTCAACGTATATCGATTCACAGTTCTCATTGGTTGTCTTGTCAACGTATATCGATTCACAGTTCTCATTTGTTGTCTTGTCAACGTATATCGATTCACAGTTCTCATTGGTTGTCTTGTCAACGTATATCGATTCACAGTTCTCATTGGTTGTCTTGTCAACCTATATCGATTCACAGTTCTCATTGGTTGTCTTGTCAACGTATATCGATTCACAGTTCTCATTGGTTGTCTTGTCAACGTATATCGATTCACAGTTCTCATTGGTTGTCTTGTCAACGTATATCGATACACAGTTCTCATTGGTTGTCTTGTTACCATATATCGATTCACTGTTCTCATTGGTTGTCTTGTCAACGTATATCGATTCACAGTTCTCATTGGTTGTCTTGTCAACGTATATCGATTCACTGTTCTCATTGGTTGTCTTGTCACCATAAATTGATTCACAGTTCTCATTGGTTGTCTTGTCATCATATATCAATTCACAGTTCTCATCGGTTGGCTTGTCATCATATATCGATTCACAGTTCTCATTAGTTGGCTTGTCATCATATATCAATTCACAGTTCTCATTGGTTGTCTTGTCATCATATATCAATTCACTGTTCTCATTGGTTGTCTTGTCATCATATATCGATTCACTGTTCTCATTGGTTGTCTTGTTAACGTATATCGATTCACCGTTCTCATTGGTTGTCTTGTCACCATAAATTGATTCACAGTTCTCATTGGTTGTCTTGTCACCATAAATTGATTCACAGTTCTCATTGGTTGTCTTGTCATCATATATCAATTCACAGTTCTCATTGGTTGTCTTGTCATCATATATCAATTCACTGTTCTCATTGGTTGTCTTGTCATCATATATCGATTCACTGTTCTCATTGGTTGTCTTGTTAACGTATATCGATTCACTGTTCTCATTGGTTGTCTTGTCATCATATATCGATTCACAGTTCTCATTGGTTGTCTTGTCACCATATATCGATTCACAGTTCTCATTGGTTGTCTTGTCAACGTATATCGATTCACAGTTCTCATTGGTTGTCTTGTCATTACATATCGATTCACTGTTCTCATTGGTTGTCTTGTCAACGTATATCGATTCACAGTTCTCATCGGTTTTCTTGTCATCATATATCAATTCACAGTTTTCATTGATGATGGACAATATGTTGAGCAAATACAGACAGTGGCGGAAACATCAAGCAAATTCATATATGGACGAAGTTTTCAAATTGTACAACTGTTCAGTGAAACATGAAAGCGACGTTGCTCTGGGACGAACAACAAGACGAAATTTATTAAATGGTTGGCAAAAAGAATATGCGGCACGCGCTGAAAATAATAACTAATGTAATGACGACATAACAAGAAAACATAACGGAGCAGAGGCAGCTAAGTTGTTTTGTCAAGTGTGAGCTGAATGTCTGGCAATTAGCAAAGAATAAATAGAAGAGCTTAGAATTTGGAGGAGGTGTAAAAGAGGCAATATATGATACAATATCAGAACATTCACCCGTGGTAGTTACTAATTGGTTGTGCAAGTTAAGTCTGGAAGACACCAAGAAACGTCTGTTCACTTCTAAATAAGAGCATTGCTACAGAGTTGAAGCATGCCCGCCGAGTGCTGTGCATTCACATTCGATTCTCAGGTGCTTCTTTGTTGTTCCTTGTGAAGATTCTGTCAGGATGCAAGGCGGCGACAGTATTTCTGTGTACACTGGCAGGCTTCTGTAGAATCAATCAACACTGTAGGATGGGTGCAGGATTATATTGTATTTTGATCAGCACTATTCTAGAATCGATCCACCCTGTAGGATGAGTATTCTGATCTGAGATGGAGAGGGGGAGAAGGAGAGAGAGGGAGAGAGAGAGAGAGAGAGCGAGAGAGCTGATGTTCTATTTTCATAAGCACTAAATTGGACATAAAGATGGGCAAGGGCCAAAAAACATACACATCATATATAATATGTGGCTGCAGGCTGACAGGTATATTGATCAACCAGCATCTCTCATACTTCTGCCATTTGCAACATTTTTGAGAACTGTAGGATTATCACTATCTAGAGCCAAACAAGGCTGCTCACAGAGCCCGCGTAATGGAAGCAGTCAGTGACTCTAGACTTCCGCATCTGCGGAGTGACGTAGGTACGATATGTGGCTGTGTTTCCTCATCTTTCATGCCCATTTTAGTGTATTTATGTTTGCGTTCTCTCGCTTTGAACTTGAGTGTAGTCTACACACGTTGCTACTACTTGATGTTTGCTTGAGGGTTATTATCAGTGTCCCTCGCCATCACGTGAACCCTCATTATCCAGCATAGCGCTTTCGAAACTCAAGTGCGGGCGATATGGCAGCAGAACGCCTAGCGTTGGTTTTTATACAATGGTATTTGTGCCGGTCGTTCAGAAAGCAAAGACAAACTACTGTAAACTTGCCAAGAAATCACAAACACTCAAGAAATACTGGGGTTCACTGCAACGTCCTGTAAAGGATATGAAACTAACTTTGTTTTAAAAATGGTTATATTTGCGCTACATAGTTGTAATGAAAGGCTACTGGTACTTGGGAATTGCGTTAAACATGACTGGGATAGTGAAAGAGCTTTTATGAATCTCTCCGCTAATGTTACTGTGACAATATGTGAGCTTAGATGCCAGGTTGTTGTGCATGTTTGTGTGTTGTCAGTAGGTTAGTTCCTGGCTAGAGGAAGCGATTTCAACAATGGATTTGTGGCAACTATTTTCTGTGGACCCTTTCATAATTACAAAGGAAGGTTACACGGGCTTTTCAAATTACACCTTACAGGGCAAATTCTGATAATTCCGCGGATCAAGACGAATACAAATTTGAACGTGTTACACGGTGTGAACATCGAAAATCCAGGTTCGTAAAGAACATGTATCGGACATTGAAATACGCTGGCCATAGTTCACGCCACATTACTTCAGGCAGAACAATATTGGAGGGCACGTGTCTTGACGAAGAGGCAGGCTTTGACCAGCACGACGATGGACATAGGACAGT
Organism: Cepaea hortensis; assembly: GCA_963921405.1. Taxonomy (NCBI): domain Eukaryota; kingdom Metazoa; phylum Mollusca; class Gastropoda; order Stylommatophora; family Helicidae; genus Cepaea; species Cepaea hortensis. The sequence continues at coordinate 54,249,502 of OY992888.1, forward strand.
ACAGTCACTCTGGGCATCAAATATTGAATAACGATCGTTGGATGGAGAATCTGTAGTGATGGCAGCCAGGTTCTGCGAGGGGACTTGCTTTATGATGACTTTCTATGGAGTGGTTGTTGGCGCCCAGAATTGACCAGATTTGCTTGTTCTTGAAAAGCATGTTTTATATTGACAGCAGGAGAGAGAGAGAGAGAGAGAGAGAGAGAGAGAGAGAGAGAGACGTACGCACACACACACACACACACACACACATATATATATATATATATATATATATATATATATATATATATATATATATATCATGTGCCATGCCGGAAAGAGTGGGCGGTCATGACTCGCCATTTCACTCGATCACCAGAGTCGTGGATCAGCTCAGTGTTCCTGTCTCGTCCATGCCATGTGGCCAAGCCATCCAGGTATTTTCCTCTCGGTCTTCCTCTTGGTCTATTCACCTCAATCTCGCCAGTTGTCAATAAGTTCTCCAATCCATTTCTTCTCATAACATGTCCACCAAAAAAAAAAAAAAAAAAAATTGACTGTCTTCGTCTAATTTTCCTAATCAGTCTACGATATTTAATTGTCTCCTGTAGTATTTGGTCATTGGTTTTTCTACCTGTCCATGGTACTTTTTGCATTTTCCTCAGAAACCACATTTCTGTAGCCATCAAATGTTTTTCAGCTTGACTGCACATTGTCCAAGTTTCACATCCATACAAAAGAACAGGCTCTATGTACCCCCTCAACACTCTTTTTCTCGTTTCAATTGACATCTTTTTATTGGTCAGAATGTTTTTCATCTTGCTAAAGGCTACTTTCGCAATGGCGATTTTTGTTCTAATCTCTTAAAGGCATCTCCCATCAAATGTTATGACTGTTCCGAGATAATTGTATCGATTCACTTGTTGAAGAATATTCCCATTTACTTGTATATTACATTGTGGTACTTCGTTCTTCCTAGTGACGACCATAACCTGTCTTCTTACAATTTAATTCTAACCCCAGCTGCTCACTGTATGAAACACCGCATCTACTTATTGTTGCAGATCCTGCTCATTGTCTGCAATCAATACAGTATCATCTGCATATCTAATGTTATTGATGTTTCGTCCTCCAATGCTGATTTCGTTTATATCTTCTACATTCCTGAAAATATTTTCATTGTATAGGGAAAAAAGATCTGGAGACATTACACATCCCTGCCTAACACCTCTCTTAATAGGTTGATATTGTCCCACTTCATTATCAATCCCTATGGCAGCTTGTTGTTTCCAATATATGTTTTTTTATAAGTCTTTCCTATCAATTTGTAGATCTGCAAGCATATCTACCATGTTGACATGTCTTACTCTATCGAAAGCCTTTGTGTAGTCAATAAAGCAAAGATGGATATCTTTGTTTACTGCTATGGAACGTTCTTCTTCTTCTTCTTCTTCTTCTTCTTCTTCTTCTTCTTCTTCTTCTTCTTCTTCTTCTTCTTCTTCTTCTTCTTCTTCTTCTTCTTCTTCTTCTTCTTCTTCGTTCATCCGGATTTTTTTTTCGGATGTGACTGCGTTGTGCCTGTTTACAGCAGAGCTGCGTTCTTGCGCCGTTAGGCCGACACATCCGACTTCTGCGGGCATTTGTTGACCGGGTTAACCTTCCCAGGGGTTTCTTAGGACGTTTGAATCTCACTGTTGTGGTGTTATCCCCCATCCTAGCTAGCCCATATAGAACAGCCAAAGACATCCTGGTCAACCTTCAAGGGAAGGCAGGGGTAGACCATGGGCATTCCCCGCCATCCAAGGAGCCATACTTGCAGAGCCATCACACAGCGCTCTGGTACTGGGCTCACCCAAGGAATCGTCACGTCCTGCACATGGCTGCTTCTCCTCACTTCCGTTCACCATAGGCTGTTCCTCCGGAAACCAGAAGAATGCAGTCTGCAGATGACATCCACACAGTGAGCTTTCGATTAAGACTTTCCACATAATGGATTTGCTATCCAAGCAATATTCCATTTCGTGCCACTAGGATACTTTTTCCACCTTTTATGACTCCCACACAGTGAGCTTTCGATTCGGACTTTTCACGTAATGGATTTGCTATCCAAGCAATATTCCATTTCGTATCACTAGGACACTTTTTCCACCTTTTACGAAGCCCACACAGTGAGCGTTTGATTCGGACTTTCCACGTAATGGATTTGCTATCCAAGCAATATTCCATTTCATGCCTCTGGGACGCTTTTGTAACCGACATACCTGTGGTATGAAGTGTGGCAGTCTAAGTACATCTTCATGCACCTTTAGATGTCAACCTGAATGTAGTTAAAGTAAGCTGTAGTCAACTTGAGCTTGTTGATATCTCCATAGAGCTTGTCCTCAAATGAAGCAGGCGTGGCCAAAATATCTTTCTCTGTTCTGCATATACTGGGCACTCCTGCAGCAAATGTTTAGCTGTCATTTTACCAGTTCCACAATTACATTCATCGGTATCTCCTATCTTTAGTTTATTGAACAAGTGGTGTTTCAGCCTGTTATGTCCTGTGCGGAGTCTGAAGATTGCTACCTGGTCTCTCCGGTCGAGTTTGTAATATGCATCATTCTTCTGGTGGCCTGGATGCTCTGCTTCCCATTTGGTTCTATAAGTGCTTTTTATAAACCTTTTTGCCTCATTATAGGTTATGATGTCAGGCTGTGGTAATCGTCCACCCTCTTTTGCTAGTCTGTGAGCCTCATCATTTCCAGGTATACTGCAATGTGATGGGATCCACTGTATTACAACTTTTTTGGATTTCTGGCATAGACCATGGAGTGCTGCTCTTAGGTCAGCTAGTTCTGTACTGTTTTTGCTCTTCAGTATTGAGACAGCTGACTTTGCATCTGTGAAGATAGCTATTTGCTTCTCTTTATTTACCTCCATCAAGAGCATTTCTGCTGCAGTTTTCAAGGCCTCTACCTCCGCTTTGAAGTTACTTGAAAATTTTCCAGTTGCCACTGACTGTGTTTTTATCACTCCATTTTTTAAATTAAGGAGAATTCCTCCTCCTCCATTTTTAATTGAATCTTTGGCTGATCCATCTGTATATGCATGGGTCCAATTGCTGCTTGGGTAACGTTCTTTTATGTAGTTGAGGGTTATTTTTCTTCTTTCGGTTTCATTCTGAGTGTTCTTTTTCTCAATACCAGGAATGTTTTCTATCATCTCAGGCAGTTGCTGCTGTCTCCAAGCTGGGAACTTGTGTGCATTGTAAATGGGCTTGACTGTTGATATGTTAAGTATGGGATCTGCCCTAATCTTTCGTTTTGCAGTTTCTACAAAGTTGCTACGCTTCAGTCTTCCTTTTCCAAAACCATTAAACTTGTTATACATAGGGTGGTCTGTCAATATTCTAAATTTTTCTGCTTGTTGCTGGGCTCTGCTATCTCTTCTGTCCTGCATTGGTTGTAAACAAGTGATCTTTTCTAATTCATTAATAGGCGTTGTCTTCAGGCTTCCAGTTATGATTCGCATTCCTTGGTTTTGGACTCTACTTATTTTGTTAAAGTTTGACTTAGCTGCTGTTGCCCAAGCTGCAATGCCATATTCCAGTACTGGCCTCACCCGTCCAGCATATAACTTCTTGAGAACTTTCTCATCTGCTCCCCACGTTGTACCAGCAAGCTTTTTCATGATTGCCATTCTCTGCCTTGCTCTTGTTCGATTTTTCTCAACCTGTGTCTTCCATGTCAGGCGACGATCAAAGGTGACTCCTACATAGTTTGGATTTTCTTCATGGCGCAATATTTTTCCATTCAATACCAGCTTAGGTTGCTGAGTTTTATGTGAGAGGGAGAACACTGTGCATGTTGTTTTCTCCTCACTTATCTTCACTAGCCATGATTTTGACGAGTCCTCTAGCGCTAATAAGGCTTGCTGTATTCTGCTGTTAGCTGTACTAATATATTCTTCAGATGTCCATATGGCTAGGTCATCTGCAAAGGAGGATGTGTGTACTCTGGCTGGAAAATTTTCCGTGATGTCATTTATATATGCTAGGAATAATGTTGGTGAAAGAACTCCTCCTTGGGGGACACCTTGCTCCAACAGCATCATTTTGCTTGTTTGTCCTTGTACTTTTGTCCTGGCAGTTCTGTTCTCAAGGTAGTGGCTGATCCATTTATACATTTTTCCACAAACATGCATTTTTTGCAGTATTACTTTCAGTCCTTCCTTCCATACTTTATCAAATGCTTTTTCTAAATCTATCCAGACTGTTAGTGTGTGCTTTTTCTCTTGGAAGGCATCCTCTATTTCCTGAGCTATATAGGTTATTTGATCTTCAGTGGATCTGTACTTTCTGAATCCTGCTTGGTGTGGTGTTAAGAGTTTGTTTTCTTCCAGATGCCATGTTAGCCTGCCATTAATAATGCGTTCCATTAATTTTCTTACACAGCTAAGTAGACTGATAGGTCGATAGCCATTTGGTTCTTCCAGGTCTTTTCCTTTCTTTGGGACTGTTATTAGTATAGCTTCCTTCCATGCCTGTGGGACTATTCCTCTCTTCCAGCTGTTATTTAGGACTGCTAGTAGTTTCTTCTTTGCCTTGGTGCCTAGTCCTATTAGCATTTCATTTGTGATTCCATCCTTTCCTGGTGATTTCTTCTTTTTTAGGGTATTCATTGCCTGTTCCATTTCTTCCATTGTTAGATTTGCCATCATATATTCTGCTGCTGTCTCTGTATTTCTATGATGTATCTGTTTGTCTTTGGTTGCTTTCTTCTGTTCGGTTGTAATATCAATGTGGTTTGCATTTGCATAGTGTTCCATTAGTGCCTTTTTTCCTGTAAGCAAGGCATTTCCTTGTTTAATTGTTATTTGTTTGTTTCTAGGTCCTTCATTGTTCATGGCTTTCACTAGTTTCCATAGTTTGTTTCCATCCCTGTCAAAATTCAGGTTTTCTGTTTTTTCCCTCCAACAATCTCTTGTTGTTTGATTTACTGTTCTTTTATATTTTGCTGAGATGGCTTTGAGAGAGATGTTCGCTTCAATTGTTTGTTCTCTCTCTGCTGTCTTCCTGGCTTCTTCAACTTTGTCCTCCAAACTTTGTAGTTCCTCAGTCCAGTATGGTTTGTAATTTTTCCTCGCTCCTCTTGGAATAGACTCAGTGGCTGCCTGTAATATCGCTCTGTTTAGACTTTCCACCATTTGCTTCATGTTGCCATATCGTGTATTTATGTTTTCACAATATTTGTCTGTTAGTATGGCAAATCTGTCCCAATCTGCTCGTTTGTAATTTCAGCGGGGCAAGGGCTTTTGCTCCTGTGGAACATACTCCATATTCATTACAAGCTTGATTGGTCTGTGGTCACTACCTGCTAATTGGTCCAGCACATGGCGATCGATTTTGTGGAGGATGTCTCCTGTGCAGAAAGCTAAGTCTGGAGTAGAAATGGTAAGCCATCTTCTGGAGTAGAAGCTCAGTGTGTCATCCACTTTTTGAGAAGATGGAGATTTGAGTCTATTTCCCAGTCCTCCAATTCATCTCCTCATTTGTCAGTATCTGGGTATCCCCATCTTTCTGAATGGCTATTAAAGTCTCCGACAATAATGCAGTTTGTGTCAGTTATTTTCATGTTTGAGAGTGTAAGGTCCTTATCTGCTGGGCTATACAGATTGTAGATTCTTATTTTCACGTCCTTTATCATTATATCAACACCTATAATTTCCGTTTGGTTGTCAGAGATCACAGATACTTCGCTGCAAGGTATTGTATTTCGTGTAAGTATTAGAACTCCTCCTTTGTGTCCTTCGCGGTCGAAACGTGTGGCCTGATATCCTCTGACTGAGAATTTGCGATTGGCGTTGAGGTGTGTCTCTTGAATGCATGCCACATCAATTCTATCTTTATGAAGACGCTGTGTTAGGGAGACTTTCTTCTTGTAAACTCCTTCGGTATTCCACTGTAGTATGTTGAGTGTCCGGGGTATTTGATCAATAGCTCTTAACCTACTCCTCTGTACCTTGACTCCACAGCACAGGGGAAGGTGACCACCAGTAGTCATGGGTGGACCCCTCGAGGCAGGGGGCCCGGCACTATCGCCGCCTGATGGGACTTCGCGGGATTAGCACCATAACGATTAATTTTGATTTGTGACATCATGAATTAAGTTACGTTGCACTGCTTTGTCAAGCCTGTGGCTCAGTACATCCGATTTCGACAAGCATTTATTCGGGGTGCTTTCCCTAGCCTTTGACTGTCCCCAGTCTACCTACAAGGCAGCAGGTTTGTGTGTCTCTTCGTCTGGTCCCTCTCCCTTGACCTGTCCGACATGGGTGGCCCTACCAGTAGCTGTGTTACCGTCGTCATAGCTCTTGGGGTCATTGTGACGCGCAAGCCCCTCTACCTCGTCACGGTGGACACACAGCAGAGGGGCTATGGAACGTTCAATAACTGATCGCAGCATATACACAGCATTTACTGTACCCTTTCCTTCTACAAACCCACATTGTTCTTCCCCTATTTCAGGTTGTATTTTCTTCCTCACTCTTTGCATGATAATTCGCAGCACAATCATTGTGATGTGACTCATAATACTAATTGTTCTATGTTGATCACATTCAAAGGCTCCTGATTTCTTTAGGATTGCAATAAATACAAAATTACATAATTCAGAAGGTATATCTCCGGTATCATATAATGCGTTTAGAGTCTGGTGACTTGATCTATTCCATATTCTTCTAAAGCTTTAATCATTTCTGTTGTGATGTTATCTGAACCGGGGATCTTGCCAGCTTTTATATGTTTAAGAACATATCGAACCTCCATCTTCAAAATTGACGGTCCTTCATTATTAAATCGAATATCATACTGTTCATTTTTGTTATCATCATAAAGGTTTTTCGCATAGTTTGACCATACATGCAGAATCTGATATTTTTCTATTATGATATTGCCATCTTCAGTTTTTAGACAGCCTGCTGATGTACTTGTTCTTTTATTAGTAAGTTGACGAATTCTTTTGTGCACTATTTTGGTATTTTGACTGTTGTGTTGCTTTTCAATTTCTTAACAATTTTTCTCAAGCCATGCTTCTTTTGCCTCCTTACATAATATTCTGACTTGTCCGTGAATTTCTTCATATTTGGCAGAATTATTTTTGTTGAGTCTTCTTGTTTCCATTAGTTGTAAAATTGCTTCAGTCATCCATTTCTTACGACCCACCTTCTTTAATTATGGAATAGTTATATATATATAACTTCTTCTTCTTCAGCGTTCCGAGCCATTGAGGTTCTTTGCTGCAGATACAATCTGTCTCCATTCGTGTCTCTGGTTGACCTTCTCTTGCCAGTCGTTGATTCCAAGTGCCTGTAGGTCTGTATATATATTATCTCTCCACCGTCTTCTTGGTCTACCTCGGGGTCTACGGTCATTTATTTCCTGAGTGTAAGCGAGTTTTGTTTCCCTATTGTCTTCCATTCTTTCTATATGCCCCAGCCATTGTAGTCTATTTTTGTCTATTATTGTAGACTATATATGTAGTGTATTTGAATAAATAAACATACCAGAAGCAATCTCTCTCTCTCTCTCTCTCTCTCTCTCTCTCTCTCTCTCTCTCTCTCTCAGCCTCCTCTCTCTCTCTCTGCCTCTCTCGATATATATATATATATATATATATATATATATATATATATATATATATATATATATATATATATATATATATATATATATATATATATATATATATATATATTTGACCAGTGTGATAGATCTGGGCAATTGATCATGTTTAGTGATCGACTATAACCCTGCAGAAAATCGCATTTAGTTCACTGATACGTGCTGTGTTGGACGTTTTCACCAGTTTTATACGAGACTGTGCTTAGCGTATCTTGCTTGCAACAGACAAAACATTAACCACGACCCGTTATATGTATAATCAGCGTTAAGTGCGTCATGGATTCACAGAAGACAGAACACACTCTGTATCGGCTTGTTTGATCTGTTGGTATCCTTGGATTATAGGACTCCAACAGTTTATCTATTATCACCATCTGTCTGGAAGTTCCCCTGATGCCAGCCGGAAGCATGACGTGTGTCGCTCCTCTGTTATCAAATGTCAGTCTATTTAAGGTAAGATTTCCCTTGTAACATTTATGTCATCTTAATTCAATTCGTATTGTTCAAGTGCACCCACACACCACCCCACTTTCCCAGGCATGAATTACTACAGACAGCATTGTAGGCCTTCCTGGTTGTGAAATCAATCGAGCAAACAAACACTCACAAATTGCGAATAAAGTGTTATCATTGACACGACAGTGTTATTAACAATTTCCATCACATCCAAACTCCTGGAGCTGCCTCAGAATTTTTGCAGCTAATTCTAAATTCTTTCAAACACCTCCAAATTTTAGATCCACATCCGAAATCTTGTAGCAAATTCTTATTTTGCTTAACTGCATCATAATTCTTAGAGCCACGGCTAAATTCTTGGAGTAACCTATTATTTCTAGTTTCTTAGACCTATTTAATAATTTATGACGCTACTTCCAAATTTATTTAGCCAGTCATTACTTCTGAGACCTACGTCCTAATTCTTGTAGTCAGGTCCTGACATCTTGGAGTCAGTGCCTGATTCTTGAAGTCAATGCCTGATTTTTGGAGTCAGTGCCTGGTTCTTGAAGTCAATACCTAATTCTTGGAGTCAGTGTCTGATTCTTGGAGTCAGTGCCTGATTTGTGAAGTCAATACCTGTTTCTTGGAGTCAGTGCTTGGTTCTTGGAGTCAGTGTCTGATTCTTGGAGTCAGTACCTGCTTCTTGGAGACAGTGATTGATTCTTCAAGTCAATACCTGGTTCTTGGAGTCAGTGCCTGGTTCTTGGAGACAGTACCTGATTCTTGGAGTCAGTGCCTGGTTCTTGGAGACAGTGTTTGATTCTGTTCTTTTATATGTTCTTTTATATGGTTCTTGGAGTCAGTGCCTGATTCTTGAAGTCAATACCTAGTTCTTGGAGTCAGTGCCTGGTTCTTGAAGTCAGTACCTGATTATTAGAGTCAGTGTCTGGTTCTTCGAGACAGTGTTTGATTCTTGATGTCAATACCTGGTTCTTGGAATCGGTACCTGGTTCTTTAAGTCAGTGCCTGGTTCTTTAAGTCACTGCTTGATTGGTTCTTGGAGTTAGTGCCTCGTTCTTTAAGTTAGTGCCTGGTTGGTTCTTGGAGTCCGTGCCTGGTTCTTGGAGCCAGTGCCTGGTTCTGTAAGTCAGTGCCTGGTTCTTGTAGTTAGAACTCTTGCAACCACAGGTTAATGCTTGCAGCTATCTCCTAGACCAGTGGTTCTCAGCCTTTTTTGGCCCGTGCCCCCCTTCACCATATTTTTAGTACGTCATTCCCCCTCACCATAATTTTAGAACGTCATTCCCCCCTCCCCCCTTTCGTATTTCCTCCCTAAAAATTACCCCCTGCCCCTACACAGTATATGTAATAATTGAAGCTAAATTTAATAGCACATACTAAAACAAGTCTAGACATCTACATAAAACGTGATTTGCGGATCTACGTACGTTATAAAATGAATTTCAGAAGGGTGATACGTACAGAACCGTAAAGTATGAAGGGAAAAACAATATCAAGTAATCGATATCAAGTAATCGGTTCTTGTATTAACGCAATCTAGAAATAATCTTAATTCCCCCCCCCCCTCCTGGAAACCCTAAAATTTCCCCCTGGAGGGGGTGGGGATTCCCCACCGGTTGAGAACCACTGTCCTAGATCTATGCACTGCAGAATACAGGAGTTTCACACAGGTTTTACAGAGTTCTACGCGGAGATAACAGACTGTATTCTCAGCAATATTGAATGGTATTGGGTTTGACGACTTTTGATTATTATTATCATTGTGATTACTCTTGTAATGGATGACGTATATATAGACAATACGACCTGCTGGGGTCAAATAAAACATAGTTTTAATATGTACTACCAGTGGCGGACTGGCCAGGGTACCAGCTAGCCCGATGGCAAGTTGGCTTTGTGGACCCACGTTGTGGACCCGCATTGGGGACCCACGTTAGAAGTACGCCTTTAGACATGAGACATTATATTTCAAATGTTAATATCCTCTCTAGCAGCTTTGCCTCCTAGTATCTACTATTTTTAAGCGCAGCCCACTACTGCATACTGCGATCTGTTGCCAGCTTTAGCAACACACACACACACACACACACACACACACACACACACACACACACACACACACACACACACACATAGAAAACACATACTGCGATCTGTTGCCAGCTTTAGCAACACACACACAGAACACACTCTCCCTCGCATGACTGAATAGATAGATACGAGCTCCACACGCGTAAACTTGCGGTGTGCTGATGCCGAGGTTTCGGGGTGCCACCCCTAGACCGGTCAGTTAGACAGAAATGTTGATTTCTCATCTTTGACTTGGGGACGTAAATTACAAGTATCTCAGAAGCCGGAGCTGGTTGGCCTGATGGTGAAGGACACTGGTAATAGGGAAAGCTAATCCGCACGTAAAAATCATCCCATTGTACTAGAAGTGTATGGACTACGCTTTAGTTCAAAGCTAACAAGCGTTAAAAAATATATATTGAAAGCCAAGAGAAGACTTCAATATCAAGCTATTAGGTATACGTGTGTGTGCTAATGTGCGCGCTCTTATATGTAATGAAGATGAGAGAGTTCAAATAAAACGTAGACAATACATTGTTTTATATCATTGAGGATTGCAAGTGTATGTATATACAACACAGAAACAACTATCCCAAACGTGACGATGATGGGACGTCAGAGATTGATGACGAAAGACATCTTAAAACTCATGGAACTAAGAAGAAATAACAAACATAACCATGAAAACTATGAAAAGATTCGCATGAAAATTTGGAAACTATGCAGAGAGACAAAAGAAGCATGTCTTGGGGAAAATTGCAGGGAAATTGAAAACCAACACAACATCCGGAATGCCAAATTAATGCACAAAAGAATTATTGTCATCACTAATCCGTGGTGAAGGTGTTACGGACGCAGTTCGTAATCCCGCATACCCGCGATCGAAACATAGCTATGGGCGATTTGGCAGCAGACCGCCTTACGTTGGTGTTTTATGAAATGGTATGGGTACCGGTCATTCGGAAAGCAATGGCAAACTACTGAACGTAAACTTTCCCAGGAATCACGAACAGCCAAAGAATGCTGCTAAGTCCTGTATAGGAATTGCAACTAACTTTTTAAAATAAAAGAACATACACATCAACGGGTTGCCTAAAAACCAAAGATGGCAAAATCATAATAGAAAAAGATCAGATGTTGCATGCGTGTCCTCACAACATCACAAGAGAAATGATCAATGCTTTAGAAGAATATGGAATAGACCGGGTCAGACCGCTGAACACAATATATGATACTGGAGATATTCCTCCTGGATTATGTAATTTTATATTTATTACAATCTCGAAGAAATCAGGAGCCCTGAAATGTGATCAACATCGAACAATTAGTATAGTAAGCGACATCACGAAGATTTTGCTAAGAATCATCATGCAAAGAGTGAGGAAGAAAATACAACCCGTAACAGGAGAAGAACAATGTGGGTTCATGGAATGCAAGGGCACGGTTAGTCTGTATATATGCTAGAACATTAACTGAACGTTCTATAGAAGTAAATAAAGATCTACAACTTTGCTTTATTGACTACACAAAGGCGTTTGATAGAGTAAGACATGTCAACAAGACGAAGATGCTTGCAGATCTACACATTGATGGGAACGACCTTAGACTTGTAAAAATAAAACATATTGGAAACAGCATGCTGCCATAAGCATTGATAATGAAGTAGGTCAATATCAGCCTATTAAGAGAGGTGTGCTACAGGGATGTGTAATGTCTCCAGATCTTTTTTTCCCCTATACAGTGAAAGTAATTTTAGAAATTTAGAAGATAGAGGAATCACCATTACCGGGGTGGGGGTATAATATCGAACGAACGAACGAACAAACTTTATTTTCAAAGGGTTAAGAATTGGGCACGCAGGCCCGTCTAACATTCTGCCCTTCTATCACTCTCTTTCATACATTATTTCATTCACACATCATTAACATTAGATATGCGGATGGCACAGTATAGATTGCAGACAATGACCAGGATCTGCAACACTGAGTATATACAGTGAACAACTATTTATAAGAAAACAGATTATGATCGTGCCTAAGAAGAAAGACATACCACAATGCAATTACTGTAAATTTGAATATTCTTAAACAAGTGAATCGGTGCAATTATCTAGGAACAGTCATAACATCTGATGGGAGATGTCTTGAAGAGATTAGAACAAGATTGCTATGACGGAGGTAGCCTTTTGCAAGATAGAAAACATACTAACCAATAAAAAGATGTCAATTGCAACGAGAAAAAGAGTGTTGAAGTGCTACATAGAACCTGTACTTTTGAATGAATGTGAAGCGTGGACAATGAGCAAACAAGTTGAAAAACATCTAATGGCAGTGGGAATGTGGT
>OY992888.1:54264518-54612621 GCA_963921405.1 Cepaea hortensis
GAGGGTCGTCGCTGGAGCTACGGAGTTCGTGCTTTGTGCGACGCTTTCCGCGATGCGGAAAGAAACTGAGAATATGGGATAAAAACCCTGTGCAATGCAGCCGACCCTGTCCATTGTAAGCTACTTCTTTCATTGCACCCACTCCCATACGAATCCGGATACGCCTTTGTTTGTCATCTGAATTTGCAGGTCCCCATTACCGTAAACATAACTTTTTTAGCGAGAAATCACTAGTTGTTAAGCAAAACATCAAAGGAATGTCGCAGCTTTCAATGATTTAAGTTGTTTTTGGACCTATCAAAGACATATTCCTTGGGTGGGGGTAAATATAAGACGGCTGGAAAAATTTCATAACGATGCAACAGACAGTTTTCAAAATAATTGATCGTGAATGAAGGCAAACAAATGTGGACATACTATAGTAAAGCTGGCGGCAATGCGTCTTAGGCTACTCTGGCCATCTTATAAGTTTTATTTTTGTAATTGTCGGTGGGGTTGGGTGGGGCAATGCCAGACTCCGAACTTACCCAGACTTCGCAAGCTCTTCGAGCATGTGCTGGCTGGTGTGTAGATGTGCGTGCTGGCTGGTGTGTAGATGTGCGTGCTGGCTGGTGTGTAGATGTGCGTGCTGGCTGGTGTGTAGATGTGCGTGCTGGCTGGTGTGTAGATGTGCGTGCTGGCTGGTGTGTAGATGTGCGTGCTGGCTGGTGTGTAGATGTGCGTGCTGTTTGCGTTTGCGCGTGTGTGTGCAGTTGCCGGCAATATGTATTAAAATCATCACTCTTTCATGCCCTTCTGTCTACATTGATCAATGCACGTAGATGAACTTCCGCTCGCTGACAGAGTAATGACTAACGATTCAAGTATGCGCTTACGGTGCAATATAATCACTGTCAACCTGGCACTCTCTCTTGAAGCACATCATTGGCATTCCCGCTTAATGTTGTCCAGCTACTTGTTTCTTCTATCGCGCTTTTGTTCTCGTTATTTCGGTAGGCAATAGATATATTGCATCACAAAATGCTATAATTGATGCAGCTGTTTGTAGATCAACATGATACATGGTTGCTACAAAATATTCCCTAATGTTACAGACAGCACTCAACAGATCGTATCAATTGTAATTTCAGTATTGACTGGTTGATTCACGTAAATTCCACAACGTTTGTCCATTCTCTCTTCATTTGTATTTCATTAACAGATTCGATGGATCATGATTGAACAAATACACATTAACCCCGTAGTTTGTGGTTTTAGGATACCATCAGGGCTGGGCACAGGCGCCAGACTGTTCAATACGTAAAATTAATGGGCACAGTATGTTAACAACGACCGCAATCAATGGATTGTGTGGTGGTCCTGCCCACAAGAAAATCACTTCCACGGGAACCGGCGAACTTAATGTGTTGGTAACTGAACAATCTACGCTGCCTTCAGGCTGCGAATTTGCAGGACAATATAGCACATACATAAACGTACATAAACAGGGAAGCAGTAACAACTGTACGCAAACAAACATCCTAAGTACAACAATACTACATTATCACGAGATCTGAATCGCTGTGTTCGCTGGCGGACTGGCCAGGCTGTCAGGTTGCCAGATGGCAAGTGGGCTATGTGGAACCCTTATGAAATGGGGCCCTTAAACATGCGACACAATAGTCAAATGCCCTTTTAATAGCTTTGTCTCTTGTTACTTGCATATCCTTTACACGACACCGCAGTCGACCGCAAGCATGTTTTCTTTGTTTGTTATTTCTTGGCAAGTTTACGTTCAATAGTTTGCCATTGCTTTCTGAACGCCCGGTACTTATACAATTGTATGAAAACCAGCGTAAGGCGGCCTGCTTCCAAATCTCCCACAGTTGTGATATCGAACGATTGATATGAACGTGATATCGAAGGATTGTGAATTGCGTCCTCAACAACTTCGCCACATCTCCAGCTTGACGCCCAACATCTGTAGACAAAGTCTGCCACTGGCTAGGTTATATTGTCAACATCTGTAGACAAAGTCCGCCACTGGCTAGGTTATATTCTCAACATCTGTACACAAAGTCCGCCACTGGCTAGGTTATATTGTCAACATCTGTAGACAAAGTCCGCCACTGGCTAGGTTATATTGTCAACATCTGTAGACAAAGTCCGCCACTGGCTAGGTTATATTGTCAACATCTGTAGACAAAGTCCGCCACTGGCTAGGTTATATTGTCAACATCTGTAGACAAAGTCTGCCACTGGCTAGGTTATATTGTCAACATCTGTAGACAAAGTCCGCCACTGGCTAGGTTATATTGTCAACATCTGTAGACAAAGTCTGCCACTGGCTAGGTTATATTGTCAACATCTGTAGACAAAGCCTGCCACTAGCTAGGTTATATTGTCAACATCTGTAGACAAAGTCCGCCACTGGCTAGGTTATATTGTCAACATCTGTAGACAAAGTCCGCCACTGGCTAGGTTATATTGTCAACATCTGTAGACAAAGTCCGCCACTGGCTAGGTTATATTGTCGACATCTGTAGACAAAGTCCGCCACTGGCTAGGTTATATTGTCGACATCTGTAGACAAAGTCCGCCACTGGCTAGGTTATATTGTCGACATCTGTAGACAAAGTCCGCCACTGGCTAGGTTATATTGTCGACATCTGTAGACAAAGTCCGCCACTGGCTAGGTTATATTGTCGACATCTGTAGACAAAGTCCGCCACTGGCTAGGTTATATTGTCAACATCTGTAGACAAAGTCAGCCACTGGCTAGGTTATATTGTCAACATCTGTAGACAAAGTCCGCCACTGGCTAGGTTATATTGTCAACATCTGTAGACAAAGTCCGCCACTGGCTAGGTTATATTGTCAACATCTGTAGACAAAGTCCGCCACTGGCTAGGTTATATTGTCATCATCTGTAGACAAAGTCCGCCACTGGCTAGGTTATATTGTCAACATCTGTAGACAAAGTCCGCCACTGGCTAGGTTATATTGTCAACATCTGTAGACAAAGTCCGCCACTGGCTAGGTTATATTGTCAACATCTGTAGACAAAGTCCGCCACTGGCTAGGTTATATTGTCAACATCTGTAGACAAAGCCTGCCACTGGCTGGGTTATATTGTCAACATCTGTAGACAAAGTCCGCCACTGGCTAGGTTATATTGTCAACATCTGTAGACAAAGTCCGCCACTGGACTGGCTAGGTTATATTGTCAACATCTGTAGACAAAGTCTGCCACTGGCTAGGTTATATTGTCAACATCTGTAGACAAAGTCCGCCACTGGCTAGGTTATATTGTCAACATCTGTAGACAAAGTCCGCCACTGGCTAGGTTATATTGTCAACATCTGTAGACAAAGTCTGCCACTGGCTAGGTTATATTGTCAACATCTGTAGACAAAGTCTGCCAGGACAAAGGGACAAAGTCCCGCACAGTGGCGAGTCCCTGGACTCAGTGGGCCGAGGTATTTCAGTACTGCTACAACTGTAATCAGAATATCGCTGCCGTGTAGGATAAATATTCTGCATGTAGACACGGCAACAAACAGGCCGTAGATTCCGCACAACATTTCAAGCAGCAACCAGAAGGAAATGTGAGGAATCGATAACTCATTTTAGACGTCGGCAATGTCAACATTTCATCATGAAATAATTATGCACTGATCAATAGGTAGTTGTGTCTATCCAGTTTTCTCTTCTACACTACCCGGTTTCTATTGTGCATTTTATCGTCCGTAGATTAAAAATGTGCGCACGAGAGAGAGAGAGAGAGAGAGAGAGAGAGAGAGAGAGAGAGAGAGAGAGAGAGAGAGAGAGAGAGAGAGAGAGAGATGGCGCGCAAGAGCGCGAGAGATAGAAGAATAGAGACAGAGAGAGGGAGAGAGAGAGAAAAGAGAGAGAGATATATATATAGTGCGCAAGAGCGCGAGAGATAGAAGTAGAGAGAGAGAGAGAGAGAGAGAGAGGGGGGAGAGATGGCGCGCAAGAGCGCGAGAGATAGAAGAATAGAGACAGAGAGAGGGAGCGAGAGAGAGAAAAGAGAGAGAGATAGTGCGCAAGAGCGCGAGAGAGAGAAGGAGAGAGAGAGAGAGAGAGAGAGAGAGAGAGAGAGAGAGAGAGAGAGAGTAAAAGAGGCTACAGACAGACAGACAGACAGGTGGAATTCGGGCAAGCAGATAGAGAGCGAGAGTGAGAGATACAGAGACGAGAGAAAGCTAAGCTGACATTGAAGGATAGTATTCCCATAGTTTGACATTTGTGATATTACGTTAAGACTCTCCATACATTGTCCGTTGTTTCTGTTAAGCCAGCACACTTTTGTCATAATAGTGGGTTACATGGGTATGACTGAGCCTCTACCCCCAGGTTCTGTAGGAAAGCTGGTTTTATTGATAGGCTTGTCTCCGGCTCGGCACCCAAACACCGTTGTGTGGTACTGACCACTTCGATTGATTCTCCTGGATCGTCTCCGGGATCAATCATAAGCTTAGAACATCACTGGCTGGAGATAATGACTGTAGTTTCCTTAGGCAAGGGAGGAAACCCATATTACCCACCGCTGCCATACAGTAGCAACGGAACAATGCACAGTCCATTATGGCAAATTATGTGTTGTGAAGGTCGGCAGACGACGTACATTGTTCATACAGTTGATTACTGGAAGTTAGTTATTTAGTTAGCTAGTTAGGTAGGTGGGTGGGTGGGTATGTACGTAAGAATGTAGGTAGGTAGGTAAGTAGGTGGGTGGGTGTGTAGACAGGTAGGTAGGTAGTCAACAGATCATTCTTATTGCACGTCGAATTATTAGTCCATAAGTGTTCAGATTGCCACTTCAGTATCTCCCTCCGCGTTTAGCTACTGACGATACTAGTTTTGTGATGGTTAACTATTTTTATTTGGCTTTCAGTATGGCGCACCAGCTTGGACAATAGCAGACAAGCTGAAAAACAACTAATGGCAGTGGAAATATGGTTTCCACATGACCAATGACGAAGTCCTACAAGAAACAAATGAAAACCGTAAACTGATTAAATAAATTAGACGTAGATAGTCAGTTTTTTGACACGTTATGAGAAGAACTGGAGAACTTATTAACAACTGGCAAGATAGACGGGAAGAGAACTAGGGGAAGGCAGAGCCGTAAAAACTTGAATGGCTTGGCCAAGTTGTATGGTCGAGACAAGAACAGTGAGCTGATCCACAACTCTGGTGATCGCGTGAGATGGCGAAACATGACCGAATACGCTTATCGGCACAGCACATGATGATGATGATGGCGCTTTTGTCTAGCTTTAACCCTATCTGACGCGTTCAGCCTCACAGAGGGCGTTTAGTGTCTCAACCTGGTCCATTACTCTTCCGCTCCCCACAGCAGCCAAGTCGGCATGATTATATCCTGGTTTGTTGCCTCTTACACCCGTATGGCCTGGCAGAAACATGAAATAAATATTCAGTCTTGACCTCCTCAAAGATTGAAGCCATGGTCTTCTGATCCAACCCATCTCGATCTTCCTTAGCACTCTCATGGAGTCGCCGAGAAAGCAAGCACATACACGGTAACCCTTATTCTGTCCTCTGTGGTTAAAAACATCCAGAGGGTAGCGCATTTATTTATATCTCCAGTGAACTCATTCCAGTTTATATCTCCAGCGATCTCATTCCCATTTATATCTCCAGATATCTCATTCCCATTTATATCTCCAGTGATTTCATTTCCATTTATATCTCCAATGATCTCATTTCCATTTATATCTCCAATGATCTCATTCCAATTTATATCTCCGGCGATCTCATAGCAAAAAAATATGCCAGCACACGAAGTGATAACGCTGTATCAACCGGCAAGGTCTGACAAAGCACTATAGCCTACGCCAGTCGGCACCACAATACACTTTAATATGCATTGTTAGTTTGCTTACAGTTATATAAGTTAGAGGTTCAACAAAAACCGAAATATCAGATGAATGTTTTTGTGTTAACTTTACATTTTCTGTCCCCTTCCATCCATCAATCATGTGCCATGCCGATAAGTGTGTGCGGTCATGTTTTGCCATCTCACTCGATCACCAGAGTCGTGGATCAGCTCAGTGTTCCTGTCTCGACCATGCCATGTGGCCAAGCCATCCAGATATTTACTTCTCTGTCTCCACCTTGGTCTCTTCCCTTCGATCTTGCCAGTTGTCACCAAGCTCTCCAAGTCATTTCTTCTCATAACATGCCCGAAAATGTTTGACTGTCTACGTCTAATGTCTCTAATCAGTTTACGATCTTCATTTGTTTAATGAAGGACTTGTTCATTAGTTTTTCTGTCTGTCCATGGTATTCTTTAAATTTTCCTCAGACACAACATTTCCACAGCCATCAGATGTTTTCCAGCTAGACTACTCATTGTCCACGCTTCACATCCATACAAAAGTACAGGTTCTATGTAGCACTTCAACACTCTTTTTTTTCTCGCTTCAACTGATATCTTTTTATTAATCAGTATGTTTTTCATCTTGCAAAAGACTACCTTCTCAATGGCAGTTCTTGTTCTAATCTCTTCAAGGCATCTCCCATCAATTGTTATGACTGTGCCGAGATAACTATATCGATTCACATGCTTAAGAATATGCCCATTAACTCGTATATCACATTGTGGTATTTCCTTCTTCCCAGTGACGACCATAATCTGTGTCTTCTTAATATTCAGTTCTAACCCTATGGTGCATTCACATTTGTTTGCCTCGATATAAATATCCATATCTCAGTAACCAACTGAGGGAAAACTATGAGATCTAGCATATTAACCTTATCACCATGCCCACCCAAGAAAACAATTTTTGTTCTGGAGATTGTACAGCAGATTTCAATGTTTGTTTATATGCGGTATATAATTTGCGGGTCAGAGATTAAGTTCATAATTTTAAATGTATTATTAGCCAGACAATCAGCGTTCAATGTTGAATATTCTACGTGTTTCACGGGATTGGCCTTATGCCAAGAACCCCGCGCTGTTTAAACTGGAATTTTTAATAGGTGTCGTCAAACTGTGGGTTATTTCATGAAACCTGATTATTATTTTTTTTTTTTTAAATCTTACCACTTATCGCTAACATTGAAATGTGTGAATATTTTTCAATGGGATTGAATGCGAAATTGTGTATACACTTCAAAGCATCGCTATGAAGTTGTACACATATTATTGTCAAGAAGCTGATAGCAGGAAACTGTTTTATACTATTACAAATTCTGAAAAAAGAACAGTGCATGCATTATGTTTGAGTAAACGGTCATTTCGTCGATGGGTGCAAGAATCTGGAATTAAACCACCACGCAATAACCAAACGGTAGGTAGAAAGGTTATTGTAGACAGCTTTGACAAAGATGTCATAAGGCGAGCTATTATAAAAATGCTTTTAAAAAGTCGCTTAAAAGTCGACAGGGTCGACTTCATTGCACCGAGTTCTATCCCATATGGCTCGGTCTCTTTCCGCAGCGCGGAAAGCATCGCACAAAGCACGAACTCCGCAGCTATAGCGACAACCCACAGAAGTCTCCGAAAACTTTAACTCGTGAACCGAAGGATGCGGCCCGGAATCGAACCCACAACCTTTGAAGCCCGAGTCAAAAGGCTTGACCACTTCGCCACGGAGACTCCTAAAATTATAAAAATTTAGGATTTTATATCCAGGATTATCCAGCATTATAAAAATGCTGGATGCCAAAGAAACAGTGACTGTAAGAAAACTTAGGGTTTGGTTAAGAAAGAACAATAACATAGAGCTATCCAAAACAACTTTGTGGAAAATTATAAGGACATTATCTTCACTTTTAGAAAGTGCAAGGGAGGTAGAAATATTCTTTGCGAGCAACCGCATTTAGGAGCCATGAGAAGCAGATACCTATGTGAAAAAGGGGAAATGCGCAAAGAAAATTATGACATAGTGTATTTGGATGCGACGTGGATCAATGCGCACCACACAAGTGATAAGGCATGGCAATCAGTGGATGTACCGATAGAGCGATATGTGCCCAGTAGTATAGGACAGCTTTTGGTCATTGCCCATGCTGGTAATACACATTATGGCTTACAACAGAATGCTGGGCTCGTGTTCGTATCAAAGCATACAGACAATAGGGATTAACATAATAAGATGAATGGTAATGTATTTAGAGATTGGCTCGAGAATACTGTGCTTCTATCCCTAGATAGATCGTCGGTCCAATTATAGACAATGCATGATATCAATGTTGTTGCCCAAGAAGACAAAATACTTACAGCATCGAGCACAAAGGGAGCAGTAAAGATATGGCTCCGAATGGAAAACATACCATTTCCAGAAACGTATTTCTAGCTAGAATTATTGTCCCTTGTAAAACAGACTCCAAAGAGCAAGAAATATCAAATCGACAAGTTGATAGAAGAGCATCGTCATGGGTGCTTGAGACTTCCTCCGTACCATTCTCATTTTAACCCTATAGAACTTGTGTGGGCTAAAATTAAAGGACAGGTGCCAACTGACAATACTATATTCAAATTGTCTGACGTCAAGATACTAATCCAGTCCGCGCTATTAAATATTGATAAAAGTTACTGGAAAAATGCGAGGACCGTGTGTTGAAAGAGGAAGAGGACTATTGGAGAAAGGATGGATTGAATTTTATGCAACCGAGAGCAGTCATCAACCTACTGAAATCGTCCGACACAGATTAAGGTCTGAGCAGATCGCAGACATTAATCCACGTGCACGCTTACTGGGATATTTTGCTCCACATATTCAGACGAATTGCAGGCCCTAAACATTACAGCATCAGCACAATGTCAATGGCAACAGTTTGTATTCCACAGTGATGAATTTTCAATTCCGCAAGGCCTCAGCGGTGACAAACAACTGGTATTAAAAAAAAAAGGGGACGACACACGTGCATACGAATCAATTATAAACTTCAATGAAAAGAGGACCAACATCTTGGTCGTTAAGAAGAAAGCCCACTACAGAGACACTGACAACTATTTTCATAATGCAAAACAGGTAATCGTGTTCCGTCTCTGAACAGTAAACAGCAGAGTAGACAATCTTTCACGAAGACTCAAAGCGGGTCTGTCATCCATGTGTACGTGTGAACAAACTACACAGACAGCTGAACAGATCCTTAAAAATGGAAACATGATGACTAAATTGCGGTATCATTTCTGGTCACTCCATACGCACATTAACGCACAGCTATTTGGAAGCTTTCACGAACTCAATATAAAAAGCTAAATGCATCCTAGGAACATGAATACTTGTGTATAATTATTAACCAGCAGCTGAAGAAACAAGAAGGAAATGAAAAATAAGGTAAGATATACATTCCTTCTACTTTCCTGTCAATTTACACATTATTTACCCCATGCCTCTGTAAATTCTCTGTCTTTACTAATATTACACATTGCATCCCTCTCGGGAGTCTCCGTGGTGAAGTGGTCAAGCTGTCTGACTCGAGCTCCGAAGGTTGTATGTTCGATTCCGGGCCGCGTCCTTCATTTCACGAGTGCATTTTTTTGGAGACTCCCGAGGGTCGTCGCTGGAGCTACGGACTTCGTGTTTTGTGCGACTATTTCCGCGCTGCGGAAAGAGACTGAGCCATATGGGATAAAAACCCGGTGCAATGCAGTCGACCCTGTCGACTTTTATGCTACTTCTTTTATTGCACCCACTCCCATACGAATCCGGATACGCTTTGTGTCATCTGAATTGGCGGGGCATTCATTACTGTAAAACAAGTTTGTTAGCGAGAAAGCACTAGTTTTTCACCAAAACATCAAAGATATGTCGCCGCTTTCGATGATTTAAGTTGTTTTTGGACCTATCAAAGACATATTCCTGGGGTGGGGGTAAATATAAGACGGCAGGAAAAATTTCATAACGATGCAACAGACAGTTTTCAAAATAATTGATCGTGAATGACGGCATTCATTTCCGGTCAGACTATAGTTGTTCACTGAGTGCAACCGCATCTACTGTCCCCTTCACAGATCTCAAATTGTTGTTCGTTCCCACACCGAAATAGTGCACGCAGACCAGTCTGTTAGACTAGTATTAGAAAATTAGATCATTCTATATCATTTCAAGTATGAACAACTTATTACTTAAAATAGTTTTGAATAATTTTGCTGAACACAATAAGTTCAGTAACACGGCGTTCTCTTGGGTGTACTTGCTTCCTTTTCACAATGCGTTGTCTGACGTTATTCCGAAAACATTGTGGGAACAATTCCCCGGCAAAGCCGAGATACCGCCCCATAATTACGTTATCTAAAAGCGCAAACGTATTTACTTGTCTGGTCATGGAGGACGAAATAATGCAAGTACAAATAGCAAGTCCTATCACACAACATTCTGATGCTTGCAATGCGTATCGAGGCAGTTGCCATGGTAACGTAAATTTGGTCTGATTAAACCTGGCAAGTGTAAGCAAAGTTCGTGGAGACACCTCTGGCATGAATAATACATAGGACGTCCTTGGGGACGGAAGAGGCTAGAAAATCAATGGCAGAGGAAGAAAGCTTTTACACAGACGTCAACAGTAATTGTTGACTTGCATACTGCCAGGGCGACTTTGTCGGTGACGTGTCAGCTGGTGTAAACCGCCAAACATCGCACAAGTGTTGGAGACCTTGCCATGATTGGCTGTTTTCATTATAATGTTGTAGGATGATGCTAACTGAGCGTTGTAAATATGGGAATATTATCACTGTAATGTTGACATACGATAGAAATAAAGCGCTGTAAATGTGGGAATATTGTCACTGTAATGTTGACATACGATAGAAATAGGGTGCTGTAAATGTGGGAATATTGTCACTGTAATGTTGACATACGATAGTAATAGAGTGCTGTAAATGTAGGAATATTGTCACGTAATGTTGACATTCGATAGTAATAAGGTGCTGTAAATGTGGGAATATTGTCACTGTAATGTTGTAATGTCTCCAGATCTTTTTTCCTTATACAGTGAAAATATTTTCAGAAATGTAAAAGACCTAAATGGAATCAGCATTGGAGGACGAAACATAAATAACATTAGATATGCAGATGATACAGTATTGATTGCGGACAATGCACAGGATCTGCAACAATTAGTAGACGCTGTGGTTATACACAGTGAGCAGCTGGGGTTGGAATTAAATTGTAGGAAGACACAGGTTATGGTCGTCACTAGGAAGAACGAAGTACCACAATGTAATATACAAGTAAATGGGAATATTCTTCAACAAGTGAATCGGTTCAATTATCTCGGAACAGTCATAACATCTGATGGCAGATGCCTTGAAGAGATTAGAACAAGAATCGCCATTGCGAAAGTAGCCTTTAGCAAGATGAAAAACATTCTGACCAATAAATTGATGTCAATTGAAACGAGAAAAAGAGTGTTGAGGGGATACATAGAGCCTGTTCTTTTGTATGGATGTGAAACTTGGACAATGTGCAGTCAAGCTGAAAAACATCTGATGGCTGCAGAAATGTGGTTTCTGAGGAAAATGCAAAGAATACCATGGACAGATAGAAAAACCAATGACCAAGTACTACAAGAGACAAATGAAAATCGTAGATTGATTAGAGAAATTAGACGTAGACAGTCAAAATTTTTTGGACATGTTATGAGAAGAAATGGACTGGAGAACTTGGTGACAGCTGGCAAGATCGAGGGGAACAGACCAAGAGGAAGACCGAGAGGAAAATACCTGGATGGCTTGGCCACATGGCATGGACGAGACAGGAACACTGAGCTGATCCACGACTCTGGTGATCGAGTGAAATGGCGAATCATGACCGCCCACGCTTTCCGGCATGGCACATGATTGATTGATTGAATGTTGACATACGATAGTAATAGGGCGCTGCAAATGTAGGAATATTGTCACGTAATGTTGACATATGATGGTAACAGGACGCTGTAAATGTGGAAATATTGTCACTGTAATGTTGACATATGATAGTAACAGGGCGCTGTAAATGTGGGAATATTGTCAGTGTAGTGTTGACATACGATAGTAACAGGGCGCTGTAAATGTGGGAATATTGTCAGTGTAATGTTGACATACGATAGTAACAGGGCGCTGCAAATGTGGGAATATTGTCACTGTAATGTAGACATACAATATTAATAGGGCACTGTAATTGTGGGAATATTGTCACTGTAATGTTGACATACGATAGTAATAGGGCGCTGCAAATGTGGGAATATTGTCACTGTAATGTTGATATATGATGGTAACAGGGCGCTGTAAATGTGGGAATATTGTCACTGTAATGTTGACATGCGATAGTAATAGGGCGCTGCAAATGTGGGAATATTGTCACTGTAATGTTGACATACGATAGTATTAGGGCGCTGCAAATGTGGGAATATTGTCACTGTAATGTTGACATATGATGGTAACAGGGCGCTGTAAATGTGGAAATATTGTCACTGTAATGTTGACATATGATGGTAACAGGGCGCTGCAAATGTGGGAATATTGTCACTGTAATGTTGACATATGATGGTAACAGGGCGCTGTAAATGTGGAAATATTGTCACTGTAATGTTGACATATGATGGTAACAGGGCGCTGTAAATGTGGAAATATTGTCACTGTAATGTTGACAAGTGATGGTAACAGGGCGCTGTAAATGTGAGAATATTGTCACTGTAATGTTGACATACGATAGTAATAGGGAGCTGTAAATGTGGGAATATTGTCACTGTAATGTTGATGAACACTACTAACTGAGGGTTGTAAATGTGATGCTATCATCACTGTAATGTTGACACTTGATGCTAGCAGCTTTGTAAATGTGATGCTGTCTTCACTAATTTGTGTATTATTATTAATGATGCTAACTGGAGCGTTGACATTATGGGAGAAACGTCATTGTAGAGTTAACACACAAAGCTAAATGGCTGTACTGTAAAAATAAGACCGTTATCCCCTCTGCTGTGTGTCCACCGTGACGAGGTAGAGGGGCTTGTGCGTCCCAATGACCCCAAGAGCTATGCCGACAGTAGCACAGCTACTGGTAGGGCCACCCATGTCGGACAGGTCAAGGGAGAGGGACCAGACGAAGAGACACACAAACCTGCTGCCTTGTAGGTAGACTGGGGACAGTCAAAGGCTAGGGAAAGCATCCCGAATAAATGCTTGTCGAAATTGGATGTACTGAGCCACAGGCTTGACAAAGCAGTGCAACGTAAAACCTGCTGCCTTGTAGGTAGACTGGGGACAGTCAAAGGCTAGGGAAAGCATCCCGAATAAATGCTTGTCGAAATCGGATGTACTGAGCCACAGGCTTGACAAAGCAGTGCAACGTAACTTAATTCATGATGTCACAAATCAAAATTAATCGTTATGGTGCTAATCCCGTGAAGTCCCATCAGGCGGCGATAGTGCCGGGCCCCCTGCCTCGAGGGGGTCCACCCATGACTACTGGTGGTCACCTTCCCCTGTGCTGTGGAGTCAAGGCACAGAGGAGTAGGTTAAGAGCTATTGACCAAATACCCCGGACACTCAACATACTACAGTGGAATGCCGAAGGAGTTTACAAGAAGAAAGACTCCCTAACACAGCGTCTTCATAAAGATAGAATAGATGTGGCATGCATTCAAGAGACACACCTCAACGCCAATCACAAATTCTCAGTCAGAGGATATCAGGCCACACGTTTCGACCGTGAAGGACACAAAGGAGGAGTTCTAATACTTACACGAAATACAATACCTTGCAGCGAAGTATCTGTGATCTCTGACAACCAAACGGAAATTATAGGTGTTGATATAATGATAAAGGACGTGAAAATAAGAATCTACAATCTGTATAGCCCAGCAGATAAGGACCTTACACTCTCAAACATGAAAATAACTGACACA
This sequence comes from Cepaea hortensis, assembly GCA_963921405.1. Lineage (NCBI taxonomy): Eukaryota > Metazoa > Mollusca > Gastropoda > Stylommatophora > Helicidae > Cepaea > Cepaea hortensis. The sequence continues at coordinate 54,278,388 of OY992888.1, forward strand.
AACTGCATTATTGTCGGAGACTTTAATAGCCGTTCAGAAAGATGGGGATACCCAGATACTGACAAAAGAGGAGAAGAATTGGAGGACTGGGAAATAGACTCAAATCTCCATCTACTCAACAAAGCGGATGACACACCGAGCTTCTACTCCAGAAGATGGCTTACCACTTCTACTCCAGACTTAGCTTTCTGCACAGGAGACATCCTCCACAAAATTGATCGCCATGTGCTGGACCAATTAGCAGGTAGTGACCACAGACCAATCAAGCTTGTAATGAATATGGAGTATGTTCCACAGGAGCAAAAGCCCTTGCCCCGCTGGAATTACAAACGAGCAGATTGGGACAGATTTGCCATACTAACAGACAAATATTGTGAAAACATAAATACACGATATGGCAACATAAAGCAAATGGTGGAAAGTCTAAACAGAGCGATAATACAGGCAGCCACGGAGTCCATTCCAAGAGGAGCGAGGAAAAATTACAAACCATACTGGACTGAAGAACTACAAAGTTTGGAGGACAAAGTTGAAGATGCCAGGAAGACAGCAGAGAGAGAGCAAACAATTGAAGCGAACATCTCTCTCAAAGCCATCTCAGCAAAATATAAAAGAACAGTAAATCAAACAACAAGAGATTGTTGGAGGGAAAAAACAGAAAACCTGAATTTTGACAGGGATGGAAACAAACTATGGAAACTAGTGAAAGCCATGAACAATGAAGGACCTAGAAACAAACAAATAACAATTAAACAAGGAAATGCCTTGCTTACAGGAAAAAAGGCTGCAAATGCACTAATGGAACACTATGCAAATGCAAACCACATTGATATTACAACCGAACAGAAGAAAGCAATCAAAGATAAACAGATACATCATACAAATACAGAGACAGCAGCAGAATATATGATGGCAAATCTAACAATGGAAGAAATGGAACAGGCAATGAATACCCTAAAAAAGAAGAAATCACCAGGAAAGGATGGAATCACAAATGAAATGCTAATAGGACTAGGCACTAAGGCAAAAAAGAAACTACTAGCAGTCCTAAATTACAGCTGGAAGAGGGGAATAGTCCCACAGGCATGGAAAGAAGCTATACTAATACCAATCCCAAAGAAAGGAAAAGACCTGGAAGAACCAAATGGCTATCGACCTATCAGTCTACTTAGCTGTGTAGGAAAATTAATGGAACGCATTATCAATGGCAGGCTAACATGGCATCTGGAAGAAAACAAACTCTTAACACCACACCAAGCAGGATTCAGAAAGTACAGATCCACTGAAGATCAAATAACCTATATAGCTCAGGAAATAGAGGATGCCTTCCAAGAGAAAAAGCACACACTAGCAGTCTGGATAGATTTAGAAAAAGCATTTGATAAAGTATGGAAGGAAGGACTGAAAGTAAAACTGCAAAACATGCATGTTTGTGGAAAAATGTATAAATGGATCAGCCACTACCTTGAGAACAGAACTGCCAGGACAAAAGTACAAGGACAAACCAGCAAAATGATGCTGTTGGAGCAAGGTGTCCCCCAAGGAGGAGTTCTTTCACCAACATTATTCCTAGCATATATAAACGACATCACAGAAAACTTTCCAGCCAGAGTACACACATCATCCTTTGCAGATGACCTAGCCATATGGACATCTGAAGAATATATTAGTACAGCTAACAGCAGAATACAGCAAGCCTTATTAGCACTAGAGGACTGGTCAAAATCATGGCTAGTGAAGATAAGTGAGGAGAAAACAACATGCACAGTGTTCTCCCTCTCAAATAAAACTCAACAACCTAAGCTGGTATTGAATGGAAAAATATTGCGCCATGAAGAAAATCCAAACTATCTCGGAGTCACCTTTGATCGTCGCCTGACATGGAAAACACAGGTTGAGAAAAATCGAACAAGAGCAAGGCAAAGAATGGCAATCATGAAAAAGCTTGCTGGTACAACGTGGGGAGCAGATGAGAAAGTTCTCAAGAAGTTATATACTGGACGGGTGAGGCCAGTACTGGAATATGGCATTGCAGCTTGGGCAACAGCAGCTAAGTCAAACTTTAACAAAATAAGTAGAGTCCAAAATCAAGGAATGCGAATCATAACTGGAAGCCTGAAGACAACGCCTATTAATGAACTTGAACAGATCACTTGTTTACAACCAATGCAGGATAGCAGAGATAGCAGAGCCCAGCAACAAGCAGAAAAATTTAGAAGATTGACAGACCACCCTATGTATAAAAGGTTTAGTGGTTTTGGAAAGGGACGACTGAAGCGTAGCAACTTTGTAGAAACTGCAAAACGAAAAATTAGGGCAGATCCCATACTTAACATATCAACAGTCAAACCTATTTACAATGCAGACAAGTTCCCAGCTTGGAGACAGCAGCAACTGCCTGAGATGATAGAAAACATTCCTGGTATTGAGAAAAAGAACACTCAGCATGAAACCGAAAGAAGAGAAATAACCCTAAACTACATAAAAGAACATTACCCAAGCAGCAATTGGACCCATGCATATACAGATGGATCAGCCAAAAATTCAATAGAGAATGGAGGAGGAGGAATTCTCCTAAATTTAAAAAATGGAGTGAAAAAAACACATTCAGTGGCAACAGGAGAGTTTTCAAGTAACTTCAAAGCGGAGGTAGAGGCTCTGAAAACTGCAGCAGAAATGCTCTTGATGGAGGAAAATAAAGAGAAGCAAATAGCTATCTTCACAGATGCAAAGTCAGCTGTCTCAATACTGAAGAGCAAAAACAGCACAGAAATAGCTGACCTAAGAGCAGCACTCCATGGTCTATGCCAGAAATCCAAAAAAGTTGTAATACAGTGGATCCCATCACATTGCAGTATACCTGGAAACGAAGAGGCTGACAGACTGGCAAAAGAGGGCGGACGACTACCACAGCCTGACATAGACATAACCTATAACGAGGCAAAGAGGTTGATAAAAAGCACCTATAGAACCAAATGGGAATCAGAGCATCCAGGCCACCAGAAGGATGATGCATATTACAAACTCGACAGAAGAGAACAAGTAGCAATCTTCAGACTCCGCACAGGACATAACAGGCTGAAATACCACTTGTTCAATAAACTAAAGATAGGAGATACCGATGAATGTAATTGTCGAACTGGAAAAATGACAGCAAAACATTTGCTTCAGGATTGCCCAATATATGCAGAACAGAGAAAGATATTTTGGCCCACACCTGCTTCATTTGAGGACAAGCTCTATGGAGATATCAACAAGCTCAAGTTGACTGTAGCTTACTTTAACTACATACAGGTTGACATTTAAAGGTGTATGAAGAAGTATTCAGACTGCCACACTTCATACCACAGGTATGTCGGTTACAAAAGCCTCCCAGAGGCATGAAATGGAATATTGCTGGATAGGAGATCCATTACGTGGAAAGTCCGAACCAAAAGCTCACTGTGTGGGCTTTCAAAAAAGGTGGAAAAAGTGTCCTAGTGGCACGAAATGGAATATTGCTTGGATAGCAAATCCATTATGTGGAAAGTCCGAATCAAAAGCTCACTGTGTGGGCTTTCAAAAAAGGTGGAAAAGTGTCCTAGTGGCACGAAATGGAATATTGCTCGGATAGCAAATCCATTGTGCGGAAAGTCCGAATCGAAAGCTCACTGTGTGGATGTCATCTGCACACTGCATTCTTCTGGTTTCCGGTAGAACAGCCTATGGTGAACGGAAGGCCCAATATACGGAAGTGAGGCTAAGCAGCCATGTGCAGGACGTGACGATTCCTTGGGTGAGCCCAGTACCAGAGCGCTGTGTGTTGGCTCTGCAAGTATGGAAGCCTCCTTGGATGGCGGGGAATGCCCATGGTCTGCCCCTGCCTTCCCTTGAGGGTTGACCAGGATCTCTTAGGCTGTTCTATATGGGCCAGCTAGGATGGGAGATAACACCACAACAGTGAGAGTCAAACGTCCTAAGAAACCCCCGGGAAGGTTAACCCGGTCAACAAATGCCCGCAGAAGTCGGATGTGTCGGCCTAACGGCGCAAGAACGCAGCTCTGCTGTAAACAGGCACAACGCAATCACATCCGAAAAAAAACTCCGGATGAACGAAGAAGAAGAAGAAGACCGTTATCATTACTAAAATATTGACTCGTAATGCTAAATGGAGAGTTATAAATGTAGGGATGTTATCTTCACTCTAATGTTAATACAGATGTTAACTAGGGCATTGAAAATGGGTTAGTGTGTTATCGTCATTGCAACATTGACTGACCAGGTTACGCTAGGAATTGCTGGCTATTAGACGGGAGTCCTCACTGCAATGATTGCACCCGATATTAAAGCCGAGTGATGAGATGTTTATTTTAAATTATTCGTCCTCACGACGCTTGACGGCAGAAGTGGAAGATGATGATGATGATGATGATGATGATGATGATGATGATGATGATGATGATGATGATGATGATGATGAGATGTGAAGAACTATATGTCTGCCTGTCACTTGCGTGATGAAACATTGTCTCAGAATAAGATACAACAGTTGTTTCAAAACGCCACAAGAGACTGTGTTTGTGTATATTCTCTTCTTCTTCTTCTTCTTCTTCTTCTTCTTCTTCTTCTTCTTCTTCTTCTTCTTCTTCTTCTTCTTCTTCTTCTTTTTCTTCTTCTTCTTCTTCTTCTTCTTCTTCTTCTTCTTCTTCTTCTTCTTCTTCTTCTTCTTCTTCTTCTTCTTCTTCTTCTTCTTCAGCGTTCCGAGCCATTGAGGTTCTTTGCTGCAGATACAATCCGTCTCCATTCGTCTCTCTGGTTGACTTTCTCTTGCCAGTCGTTGATTCCAAGTGCTTGTAGGTTTGTATATATATTATCTCTCCACCGTCTTCTTGGTCTACCTCGGGGTCTACGGTCATTTATTTCCTGAGTGTAAGCGAGTTTTGTTTCCCTATTATCTTCCATTCTTTCTATATGCCCCAGTCATTGTAGTCTATTAGCCTTCATGATACCAGTGATTAGCGGGGACTTAAACAGATCATAAATGTCTTTGTTACTTCTTCTTTTCCACTCTCCACTTTGTGTATCCCTAATGGGTCCAAAGATGCGTCTTAAAACTTTGTTCTCAAAGGTTTGTAACAAGGCTTCGTCTATAGTATATGGCTCTGAAACCTGGAGTACAACGAAATTCACTAAGTCAGTCATCATAACCGATTCTCACGAAGTCATTGCTCCGAAAGATTATATGAATGGCTCTCTCTCTCTCTCTCTCTCTCTCTCTCTCTCTCTCTCTCTCTCTCTCTCTCTCTCTCTCTCTCTCGTTCACACACACACACACACACACACGCGCGCGCGCACGGACGTACATCGTCACCACACCTGCAGGAGCTGAATCGGCTCCACCAATACCGTACTGGTGTACGTGGAAATGAAAGGGACGACTGGCTAGTCTCCAGAACACAGCGATTGAGCACGGGAAACCAGATACTGTCTATAAATGATGGCCTATTGCACGAGCAAGAAAAAATAAATAACCCACACAAATCAATAAATAAATGCATAACAAATGGAATCGGAAATCCAATTTGGCTCTAGCAGGATGGATGCTAATAGAGGAAAAACAGAGGCGTAATCAATTGGCCACTGGAATTAGAAGTCTCCACATTCGTCGACATCTGGAGAAGACGAAGCACACATTGGCATGTGCCGCTTTAGCATTTGATGCTGACAATATCCGGCAGCATTATCGACAATTAGTTGTGTAATCTACGCTGACCGATATGGCACACGGTGATGATGAACCTGCAGACATCTTTGTACATAGGTTAACTTCATTCGCCCCAGTGTTGCCATCAATTAGTTGTTTAATCTGTAGATCAGTGTGTAAATAATTTAACCTAATTCTCTCCAGCATTATCGTCAATGAGTTGTTTAATCTGCAGATCGGCGTGTCTATAGTTTCAGTTCATTCTTCCCAAAGTTACCAGTTTTTTTTCCCCGCATTTCCATCCTGTTTCAGGATATTGCGGTCAACACCAGCATCTTTCAGCTGTATGTTGATTCCTAGGCTAGATTACGCTCATCAGCACGCCACGACTTTCGACCGGCTCCATACTCTCATAAGTCACTTTTGCGATTCGAACCACTGCTAATTCTCGTCGCGTCACGTGACGAGAGTATTCGGGGTTAGCGGAGAAAGCTGCTAACCCCTCGGCCATGGAGCCGGCTAAAGTTACCAGTTACCATCCATTAATTAGTTGTTTAATATGCAGACACGTGTGAATATAGTGTAACTTCGATCTCCCCGTGTTACTACCAATTAGTTGTTTAATCTGCAGTTTTGCATGTGAATATAGTGTAGCTTCATTCTCCCAAGTGTTTTCATCAATTAATTGTTTAATCTGCAGTTTCGCGTGTGAATAAAGTGTCCCCAGTATATCTTGCAATTGTGTAAACTGCAGGCTCCTCTGTCCAAATGGCATCCCGACTCGTTCTCCATTCTGGCTCAGTGTTTGTTTTTAACAGACTAATCAATCCCTCTATACACGTCTTCAATAATTGAGCAATTTTGAATATCTAGGTTATCTGTTGACAGTCGGTGGAAAAGTGATGACAGAAATTAAACGAGGAACAAATACAAACACCCTTCTTCTTTTGCCCTTTACCTCCCATTGGGGCGTTTTGGCAGCAGACCGCCATTCGTTGTTTTTTTTTTAATGAAATGGTAGGGTGCTGGTCGTTCAACGGCAAACTGCTGAACGTAAACTTACCAAGAGATCAAAAACAGCCAAATGTTGCTGGGATTGAATGCGACGTCCTGTAAAGGATATGCAACTAACTTTTTTATTAATTCACTGTGACCTCACATCTCAGAAATATGTCTCAGAAACCACATACCTCATGATTACACTGGTTGTCTTGCCCACAGACTGAACCTGTTGTGCCACTACCGAACCACCCATGTTTCCCCGGGGAGATACAGAGATTCACCAGCAAGCAGACCAAGCTTCAGTCCGAGGCCACCCTGGCTCTGGCACAGGTTAGCTATTTCTCTCTGTCTCTTTGTTTGTGTTACATGTGTATGGTTGAACTTGGTGGGGACACTATCAGATGTCAATGTTTGTGTTACAGGTGTGTGGTTGAACTTGGTGGGGACACTATCAGATGTCAGTGTTTGTGTTACAGGTGTATGGTTGAACTTGGTGGGGACACTATCAGATGTCAGTGATTGTGTTACAGGTGGGTGGTTGAACTTGGTGGGGACACTATCAGATGTCAGTGTTTGTGTTATAGGTGGGTGGTTGAACTTGGGGGGGAGGGGGGAAGAGACTATAAGATGTCATTGTTTGTGTTACAGGTGGGTTGTTGAACTTGGTTGGGGGAGGGGGGACTATAAGACGTCAGTGTTTCTGTTACAGGTGGGTGGGTGAACTTTGTGAGGACACTATCAGATGTCAGTGTTTGTGTTACAGGTGGGTGGTTGAACTTGGTGGGGACACTATCATATGTCAGTGTTTGTGTTACAGGTGGATGGTTGAACTTTGTGGGGACACTATCAGATGTCAATGTTTGTGTTACAGGTGGGTGGTTGAACTTGGGGGGGGGGGGGGACTATAAGATGTCATTGTTTGTGTTACAGGTGGGTTGTTGAACTTGGTTGGGGGAGGGGGGACTATAAGATGTCAGTGTTTGTGTTACAGGTGGGTGGTTGAACTTGGTTGGGGGAGGGGGGACTATAAGATGTCAGTGTTTGTGTTACAGGTGGGTGGTTGAACTTGGTGGGGGGGGGGGGGAGACTATAAGATGTCATTGTTTGTGTTACAGGTGGGTTGTTGAACTTGGTTGGGGGAGGGGGGACTATAAGATGTCAGTGTTTGTGTTACAGGTGGGTGGTTGAACTTGGGGGGGGGGGGGGGAGAGAGAGACTATAAGATGTCATTGTTTGTGTTACAGGTGGGTTGTTGAACTTAGTTGGGGGAGGGGGGACTATAAGATGTCAGTGTTTGTGTTACAGGTGGGTGGTTGAACTTGGTGGGGGGGGGGGGGGGAGACTATAAGATGTCATTGTTTGTGTTACAGGTGGGTTGTTGAACTTGGTTGGGGGAGGGGGGACTATAAGATGTCAGTGTTTGTGTTACAGGTGGGTGGTTGAACTTGGTTGGGGGAGGGGGGACTATAAGATGTCAGTGTTTGTGTTACAGGTGGGTGGTTGAACTTGGTTGGGGGAGGGGGGACTATAAGATGTCAGTGTTTGTGTTACAGGTGGGTGAGTGAACTTAGTGGGGACACTATCATATGTCAGTGTTTGTGCTACAGGTGGGTGGTTGAACTTGGTTGGGGGAGGGGGGGGGGCTATATAAGATGTCAGTGATTGTGTTACAGGTGGGTGGTTGAACTTGGTGGGGACACTATCAGATGTCAATGTTTGTGTTACAGGTGGGTGGTTGAACTTGGGGGGGGGGGGGAGAGACTATAAGATGTCATTGTTTGTGTTACAGGTGGGTTGTTGAACTTGGTTGGGGGAGGGGGAACTATAAGATGTCAGTGTTTCTGTTACATGTGGGTAGTTGAACTTGGTGGGGACACTATCATATGTCAGTGTTTGTGCTACAGGTGGGTGGTTGAACTTGGTAGGTACACTATCAGATGTCAATGTTTGTGTTACAGGTGGGTGGTTGAACTTGGGGGGGGGGGACTATAAGATGTCAGTGTTTGTGTTACAGGTGGGTGGGTGAACTTAGTGGGGGCACTATCATATGTCAGTGTTTGTGCTACAGGTGGGTGGTTGAACTTGGTTGGGGGAGGGGGGACTATATAAGATGTCAGTGATTGTGTTACAGATGGGTGGTTGAACTTGGTGGGGACACTATCAGATGTCAATGTTTGTGTTACAGGTGGGTGGTTGAACTTGGGGGGGGGGGGAGACTATAAGATGTCATTGTTTGTGTTGCAGGTGGGTTGTTGAACTTGGTTGGGGGAGGGGGAGACTATAAGATGTCAGTGATTGTGTTACAGGTGGGTGGTTGAACTTGGTGGTGACACTATCATATGTCAGTGTTTGTGCTACAGGTGGGTGGTTGAACTTGGTTGGGGGAGGGGGAGACTATAAGATGTCAGTGATTGTGTTACAGGTGGGTGGTTGAACTTGGTGGTGACACTATCATATGTCAGTGTTTGTGCTACAGGTGGGTGGTTGAACTTGGTAGGCACACTATCAGATGTCAATGTTTGTGTTACAGGTGGGTGGTTGAACTTGGGGGGGGGGGGGGGGGACTATAAGATGTCAGTGTTTGTGTTACAGGTGGGTGGGTGAGCTTGGTGAGGACACTATCAGTTGTCACTGTTTGTGTCACAGGTGGGTAACTGAAGTTGGTGGGGACATTATCAGATGTTAATGGTTGCATTGCTCATGTTGTCATCAGATGACAATGATTGTGTTAACTAATGGTGTCATGAGATGTCAATGATTGCATTTGCTGATGTCAGTAATCAATTTTGGTGATGTTGTCACCGTTTGGTTTCATCAATATGTCTCTGACAACCCACACACAAATAATTCTTCAGTGTGGACAGCCATATAAAACCCACCAGCGGCTCTAAAGAGAAAAGAAAAAGAGTAGAGAACTTGACAAAGAATTGAGGGTTTATGAATAAAAGAAACATAACTACAGCAAGTTGTTCTCATACTCTAATGTACAAAGAAATATTCCCTAAGGTTAGGATATGAACCAACACCTCTCACAGATACAGCTAACATTTCTGATTGCTGCTCTGGATACCAGACTCACATGGAAGCCAGCTATAGAACAATTTCACTCAAAGATCATCCAGCAACTTGCTGTAATGAAAAACAAAAAGAACATTAGCTTGAACAGGATGTAAGAAGACACAAAAATATTAAAACAAGGCTACATTGGCTCAGTTAGGTCTACTATGAAATCAAACTCTTAGATAACGGCGATAGAAATAAACTTGAGAACATTAAACAAAGTCCAACATATGAGACTATGAATAAAACTTTGAGCAATGAGAGTTCTTTAACAAAATAAGTAAAAAATCTGCAAATATTTAACACATTGATCTTCCCAAATCTGAAAAGATTAAAGGCCCACCAAATCATTCACTACACCAACAAATTCAAGCAATAACAAAAAAACTTTCAAAAAAATATAAACATAATGTTTTAATGCCAGACTAGCATGCAAGAGAACAAAGAAATGCTGGGAACTAATAATACTGTGACATGTGTATCTGGACAAGCTAACCAGACAGCCCTATAAGTTCTGGGAACTAATAATACTGTGACATGTGTATCTGGACAAGCTAACTGTGACATGTGTATCTGGACAAGCTAACCAGACAGCCCTATAAGTTCTGGGAACTAATAATACTGTGACATGTGTATCTGGACAAGCTAACTGTGACATGTGTATCTGGACAAGCTAACTGTGACATGTGTATCTGGACAAGCTAACTGTGACATGTGTATCTGGACAAGCTAACCAGACAGCCCTATAAGTTCTGGGAACTAATAATACTGTGACATGTGTATCTGGACAAGCTAACCAGACAGCCCTATAAGTTCTGGGAACTAATAATACTGTGACATGTGTATCTGGACAAGCTAACTGTGACATGTGTATCTGGACAAGCTAACTGTGACATGTGTATCTGGACAAGCTAACTGTGACATGTGTATCTGGACAAGCTAACCAGACAGTCCTATAAGTTCTGGGAACTAATAATACTGTGACATGTGTATCTGGACAAGCTAACCAGACAGTCCTATAAGTTCTGGGAACTAATAATACTGTGACATGTGTATCTGGACAAGCTAACCAGACAGTCCTATAAGTTCTGGGAACTAATAATACTGTGACATGTGTATCTGGACAAGCTAACCAGACAGCCCTATAAGTTCTGGGAACTAATAATACTGTGACATGTGTATCTGGACAAGCTAACTGTGACATGTGTATCTGGACAAGCTAACCAGACAGCCCTATAAGTTCTGGGAACTAATAATACTGTGACATGTGTATCTGGACAAGCTAACTGTGACATGTGTATCTGGACAAGCTAACTGTGACATGTGTATCTGGACAAGCTAACTGTGACATGTGTATCTGGACAAGCTAACCAGACAGCCCTATAAGTTCTGGGAACTAATAATACTGTGACATGTGTATCTGGACAAGCTAACCAGACAGCTCTATAAGTTCTGGGAACTAATAATACTGTGACATGTGTATCTGGACAAGCTAACTGTGACATGTGTATCTGGACAAGCTAACTGTGACATGTGTATCTGGACAAGCTAACTGTGACATGTGTATCTGGACAAGCTAACCAGACAGTCCTATAAGTTCTGGGAACTAATAATACTGTGACATGTGTATCTGGACAAGCTAACCAGACAGTCCTATAAGTTCTGGGAACTAATAATACTGTGACATGTGTATCTGGACAAGCTAACCAGACAGTCCTATAAGTTCTGGGAACTAATAATACTGTGACATGTGTATCTGGACAAGCTAACCAGACAGCCCTATAAGTTCTGGGAACTAATAATACTGTGACATGTGTATCTGGACAAGCTAACTGTGACATGTGTATCTGGACAAGCTAACTGTGACATGTGTATCTGGACAAGCTAACTGTGACATGTGTATCTGGACAAGCTAACCAGACAGCCCTATAAGTTCTGGGAACTAATAATACTGTGACATGTGTATCTGGACAAGCTAACCAGACAGCTCTATAAGTTCTGGGAACTAATAATACTGTGACATGTGTATCTGGACAAGCTAACTGTGACATGTGTATCTGGACAAGCTAACTGTGACATGTGTATCTGGACAAGCTAACTGTGACATGTGTATCTGGACAAGCTAACCAGACAGTCCTATAAGTTCTGGGAACTAATAATACTGTGACATGTGTATCTGGACAAGCTAACCAGACAGTCCTATAAGTTCTGGGAACTAATAATACTGTGACATGTGTATCTGGACAAGCTAACCAGACAGTCCTATAAGTTCTGGGAACTAATAATACTGTGACATGTGTATCTGGACAAGCTAACCAGACAGCCCTATAAGTTCTGGGAACTAATAATACTGTGACATGTGTATCTGGACAAGCTAACCAGACAGTCCTATACGTTCTGGGAACACAATCAAACAAGTTATCTGAGTCACAGTAAGGAACTTTGTCACATACTATGCCCAAGAAGCAGTATCCTACTAGCAAATGAAAACACGTATCCACATTCGGCTCTGCTATAGAGGCTGCTAAATGGAGGTAGAAGAACATATATCACATATTACATATCAATGGCAACATCATCATCATCTTCCACTTCTGCCATCAAGCGTCATGGGGAGGAATAATTTGCGTTCCAGCGCCCGGTGGACGGCACTGGATAGTGTCATTCCATGTGGTTGTACAATGTCTCTGATGTCGTCAATCCATTTTCTTCTTGGACGTCCTCGTGGTCTCATCGCAGATGATCTATTATGTAAGGCCAGTGATGGTAGTTGCTGATGTTGCATTCTAACGACATGGCCAAACCACTTGATCTTCTGTCTTTCAATAAATGTGGCACAAGGTGTTGATCCCACAATCTGTCTGATAGTAGCATTTCTTACTCGGTCTCGGATTGTTAAGTTGGCAGCTCTCCTCAGGCATCTCATTTCGCAGGTGTTGATTTTGCGAAGGTGTAATTTGGATAAAGTCCAGGTTTGAGATTGGTAGCATAGGGTATCAATGGCAACACTGAGGCACAATCTCCTGTACCAACTTCAGAGCAGAGGCAACAACCCTTTTGCAGGTGTGTAGACTCTTACCCCTCAAAGAGGGAGGAGGAGGAGATTTAAAAAAAAACAAAGGCCAATGAAGAGGAGGAAGAGTGAGTGAATAAAGGAAAGAAGAAGTAAAAAGAAGAAAGGGGGTTGGGAGGGAGGGGTATTGAACATTGTTGAAGTAACAATAACAAATGCTGTATAGAATATTACATAAACTGACAGACTTGAGAAGTGCAATACTTGAACTTTGAGTGTGTTTTCATGGAAGATGAATATGCCTATGGAAAGACTGAAACATTATGACAGAAATGTAGTAATAAAAGTTATCACCACTACTCGGACACCCCAAGATCTGTATGGAGATGAAATATCTGTCCATAAACAATATTTTGATACCAACCCTGTGTTACCAATGCCGGCATGCCATCCTGGTAATCATGTGTTCAAATCCTCATTGAACAACTGAGCTAGTCTCCAGGCTGATCTAGCCCACAACGGGTACCAGGAAATGTCATGGGAAGGAAAGGAGGCCGGTGTGGTTCTGATGATGTCACTCAGTGAGAGCTGATTAGTCTATATAAATATGGAGCTAGCCCCCAGACTCCAGACATGTGAGATGACCCTGCTGAACTTGTTTGCTGCTACCAGTGTCAAGCATGGCCTCTGATACATGAGAGCAAGAGCCAGGGGTGTGATATGAGATGTTTGGGGAAGGCTGTTGGTGTAATCAGAAGGTTACAGAATGAGTAGCAGTGACATTAGAGGAACCACGGGCACATAACAAATACAGAATATATATATATAGAGAGAGACAGTAGAGTTTGCTGGTGTTATCATTAAATGTCAGTGAATGTGTTCACTGATGTTGTCATCAGATGTCAGTAATAGTGTTTGCTCATGTTGTCATCAGATGTTGGTGATAGTGTTTGTTGATGTTGTCATCAGATGTTGATGATAATGTTTGCTGATGTTGTCATCAAATGTCAGTGATTGTGTTCACTCATGGTGTTATCAGATATCAGTGATTGTGTTTGCTCATGTTGTCATCAGATGTCAGTTATTGTGTTTGCTGATGTTGTCATAAGATGTCAGTGATTGTTTGCTGATGTTGTCATCAGATGTCAGTGATTGTGTTAGCTCATGTTGTCATCAGATGTTAGTGATTGTGTTAGCTCATGTTGTCATCAGATGTCAGTGATTGTGTTTGCTGATGTCATCAGATGTCAGTGATTGTGTTCGCTGATCTTGTCATCAGATGTCAGTGATTGTGTTCGCTCATGTTGTCATCAGATGTCAGTGATTGTGTTCACTCATGTTGTCATCAGATGTCAGTGATTGTGTTCGCTGATCTTGTCATCAGATGTCAGTGATTGTGTTCGCTCATGTTGTCATCAGATGTCAGTGATTGTGTTCACTCATGTTGTCATCAGATGTCAGTGATTGTGTTAGCTGATGTTGTCATCAGATGTCAGTTATTGTGTTAGCTGATGTTGTCATCAGATGTCAGTGATTGTGTTCACTCATGTTGTCATCAGATGTCAGTGATTGTGTTCGCTGATGTTGTCATCAGATGTCAGTGATTATGTTTGCTGATGCTGTCATCAGATGTCAGTGATTGTGTTCACTCATGTTGTCATCAGATGTCAGTGATTGTGTTAGCTCATGTTGTCATCAGATGTCAGTGATTGTGTTTGCTGATGCTGCCATCAGATGTCAGTGATTGTGTTAGCTCATGTTGTCATCAGATGTCAGTGATTGTGTTAGCTCATGTTGTCATCATATGTCAGTGATTGTGTTAGTTCATGTTGTCATTAGATGTCAGTGATTGTGTTTGCTGAAGTTGTCATCAGATGTCAGTGATTGTGTTAGCTCATGTTGTCATCAGATGTCAGTGATTGTGTTAGCTGATGTTGTCATCAGATGTCAGTGATTGTGTTAGCTGATGTTGTCATCAGATGTCAGTGATTGTGTTTGCTTATATTGTTATAAGATGTCAGTGATTGTTTGCTCATGTTGTCATCAGATGTCAGTGATTGTGTTAGCTCATGTTGTCATCAGATGTCAGTGATTGTGTTTGCTGATGTAGAGTGGTTCAGTTATCTCATGTGAATGATGCTTTGAGTCAGAACTTGTTGACAATATAAGTGTCAGCTTCTCGGGAGAGCTATCATTTACCATTTCTAGCACTTTCAGTATAACAATCACTTCTGCATTTCGTATTTTCACTTGTGAATTATATATTCTCATTTCTATCTTATCCTTTTGAAAACTCTTTAACTATTTCTGGAATATACTCCCTATTTTATTTTACTGCTAGTTGGTAGTCAATTTTTTTTAAAGCAAATTGCTACGAAGGGATAACAGGTGTGAACTTTGTAATTCTGGGTATTAATTTATGTTAGGTTTCTGAATCTCTGAACCAGATCTGTTATGCTATTGCATATTGCTGGTAACTAATCTTTTGTCTGATTTGAGTTTCTTGTGCCTGCCTGAAAGTTGTGTTTGCAAGATGAGTTTTGCCTATGATTACTTCAACAGTGTAATGTAAGTTTTATTCCTTTCTTCTACTGATTCTCATTGCTATCTCTAGTGCATCAATTGATGGTGTCCATAGTATGCTTGCTTTTATACACACAGCTTGGTGTTGTGTTTTGTCTTATTTAAATTTTTTACTTGTAGCCGTTGAGTCTTTATTTTCTTGAAAAAAAGATGAAAAACTCTGCCTAATAATTTCTGTGAGCTGTTTTAAATTACATTCCTCTGTTGAAATTACATTCCTTAGCTGAAATTACATTCCTTAGCTGAAATTACATTCTTTATCTGAAATTGCATTTTGAGAAATGGAAAAATCCAACACTGATGTTTTAGAAGCCAGATTCAAGTTTTACAGTCTCATGAGCAAAATGATATATTTTAACAGACCACCGCATTTATCTTTGTTTCTTTGTTTAAAATGTTGTTCTTTTCTAGGCATCCACTATGGCCCAAATGCAGCTGGAGGTGGACAAACAAACTAAGAAGAAGTCACCAATAGCAGATATGGTAAAACTGACCTGTTTTCCTTTTTGTGACAGCTACTGTATTGCTAATACTATATATGAGTATCTTATAATATGTTCACAAAGAAAATGTGGAATAGAGGAATAAGGAGGAGGGAGGAAACACATAATCATTTATCACTGTCATAATCATTTATGACATGATGTAAGTCATCACATGTGCTAAATAATTAATCTGCATAAAGAAAATAAGTCATTTTTGGCTTGTATCTTATGGCAATGATTCTCTATTAAACGAAACATGGCTGTCTTAGCATTTGTAAAGAAGGTAGTTTGCTATTTATTTTCTTCCCAACAACGACCATACTGGTTGGTGACCATAGCCATTCTCTCCAAAAAGAGATCCTCTGCATACCATCGTGACGTTGGAGACCATAACCTACAACTATATGTCGGCTGCTCTTCAACTTCATCCACCACCTGCACACATGGCTTCACAT
Organism: Cepaea hortensis; assembly: GCA_963921405.1. Classification (NCBI taxonomy): domain Eukaryota; kingdom Metazoa; phylum Mollusca; class Gastropoda; order Stylommatophora; family Helicidae; genus Cepaea; species Cepaea hortensis. The sequence continues at coordinate 54,294,669 of OY992888.1, forward strand.
GACTTAATCGGGGGGTTAAACTGGTACTCTACCTTGCCCGGCGGAGGGAAGGAGGCACCTTACTTCTCCTTTGATAGGGGAAGGCAGAGAAGTAAATACCTGGATGGCTTGGCCACATGGCATGGTCGTGCAAGAACACAGAGCTGATCCATGACTCTGGAGATCATGTGAGATGGTGAAACATGACCGCCCAAGCTTATCGGCATGGCAAATGATGATGATATGGCAGTGAGAATACCGACCTATGTGCATGAACACACACATACACACACACATGCACGCACGTGCATACATATGCACGTGTGTGTGTCTGCATGTGTGCGTGCATGCATGCATACATGTGTGTGTGGGGGGGGGGGGGGGGGGTGGCATTTCATGATGATGTGCCCTGTCATGAAGTGTTGGTATTCATGTATCTGTACACCTGTCAGTCCTCAGTGTTCAGAGTGAATTCTATTGGTGATATTCCTCCAAGCCTCCCTCTTCTCAACTGATCTTTCCAGTTATCACAGTGTTCTCCAGTGCCTCTCTTCTCATTTCATGACCAAAAACATTGTCTCTTTCCTATAGCTATGTATAATGTTCTACCTTCATGAACTTTTCCAGGAGTTCATTTTTTGTTGCTCTGAAGCCACATCTCTGGTCTATCAGGGAGGGATGAGAGAAACCTGACAGAAATGAACACCCAGAGATATACCATTTACCATTTTTATCTTAGAAATTATTTCTAGAAACTTGTTAATTAAAGCATCTGTTCATTCTAGAATGCAGTGAAATATACTGATGAGTATTTATGGATAATCTGGTTCAGGCTGACTGTCTAGAGAAAAGCTGGCATCCAACACAAACATTTCAACAGAAACAATAATACACAATGAAAAATGTAATTATAAAAATAATGCAACCATAATTTATTTAACTGTTGCAAACTGTACATGACAATTTACAACAAATAAACAATATTTTCTCAATGAAAACTGTGATCACAGGTTTCCTTAATAAACAGTATAAACACTCTAATGCATAAACAATATATCCCTTTGTGAAAACTATAATGGAACTTTCCATAATAGAAGTATGAAAAAACTAACACTCATGAAAAGCATAATTGCATATAAATGAAAATATAACCAAATTTATAAAATAAAAATCATTACATTAAAGCTAACAGGAGAAAAGCTGCAGTTCTTTTCATCATAAGCGTTTGTCCTGTAGGAGGTTCATCACCTGCTAGGCATTTGTTCACTTTTCTGAAGAATTCCTTCAGAATTGATTCCTTTATCCTGAATTCTTTCCATTTTCTCTCAGGGAAATTATTTCTTTATTACTGCAAATGTTAGTTAGCCTTCTGGCTCTGTGTTGACAGTTCACAGCTAAGATTATAAACAAAATAATGTAAAAACTGTTTCACTGCTAGAGGTGCCAATAAGCAGATAACTGAATCTTACAAGAGATAACAAACATGATAACTGATGATGCTGTCAACAAAACATGGGGGTCCTGACACCTTAAGCACACTAACGTGGCACGTTGGATGAATATTCTTCCATAGTCATGACAGGATAGTTAACATATTGCAGTGGTGAAAGTATATATGCAGAAAGATATTAATTTTCTACTGGCATGATTCTGTTACCATGTTTCTGCTTGATTTGTTTCAGGTTGGCATACCTGCTCTGGGCAGTGGACGAAGGTTACACCTGACTAGAAGCAAGCTGCATGAGATGAATATAGCTCAGCTGCAAGTTTTGGTCAATGACCTTCATTCACAGATAGAATGTAAATATCACACCATACACATTGAGAGATAATTCACATAGAATGTAAATATCACACCATAGACATTGAGAGATAATTCACATGGAATGTAAATATCACACCATAGACATTGAGAGATAATTCACATGGAATGTAAATATCACACCATAGACATTGAGAGATAATTCACACAATGTAAATATCAGACCATAGACATTGAGAGATAATTCACATGGAATGTAAATATCACACCATAGATATTGAGAGATAATTCACACAATGTAAATATCACACCATAGACATTGAGAGATAATTCACATGGAATGTAAATATCACACCATAGACATTGAGAGATAATTCACACAATGTAAATATCACACCATAGACATTGAGAGATAATTCACATAGAATGTAAATATCACACCATAGACATTGAGAGATAATTCACACAATGTAAATATCACACCATAGACATTGAGAGATAATTCACATAGAATGTAAATATCACACCATAGACATTGAGAGATAATTCACATAGAATGTAAATATCACACCATAGACATTGAGAGATAATTCACATAGAATGTAAATATCACACCATAGACATTGAGAGATAATTCACACAGAATGTAAATATCACACCATAGACATTGAGAGATAATTCACACAATGTAAATATCACACCATCGACATTGAGAGATAATTCACATAGAATGTAAATATCACACCATACACATTGAGAGATAGTTCACATAGAATGTAAATATCACACCATACACATTGAGAGATAATTCACATAGAATGTAAATATCACACCATAGACATTGAGAGATAATTCACATAGAATGTAAATATCAGACCATAGACATTGAGAGATAATTCACACAATGTAAATATCACACCATAGACATTGAGAGATAATTCACATATAATGTAAATATCACACAATAGACATTGAGAGATAATTCACATAGAATGTAAATATCACACCATAGACATTGAGAGATAATTCACATAGAATGTAAATATCAGACCATAGACATTGAGAGATAATTCACATATAATGTAAATATCAGACCATAGACATTGAGAGATAATTCACATATAATGTAAATATCAGACCATAGACATTGAGAGATAATTCACACAGAATGTAAATATCACACCATAGACATTGAGAGATAATTCACACAGAATGTAAATATCACACCATAGACATTGAGAGATAATTCACACAGAATGTAAAATATCACACCATACACATTGAGAGATAATTCACTTACATTGTAAGTATCAAATCTCAGAAATTAAGAGATGTTTGTGTACACTAGTATCAATAGAGCAAATATATGAATTATCTTCTTTCCTTCAGTTCCTAGTAAGGTGTGACGTTTGAGTGGCTCTTCCCCTTGAATCCCAACCATTGCATAATGTATTTTATTACTTTATACATTTGGTCAGACTATACTAAAGAAATCTGGTTTTCCCGAATGGCCCATTACTTTGAAAGCAATGCACTCATTATTTGTTCATTGTGTTTATATCGCTGAATATACTGGAAATATACCTCAGGAGTTATGTAATTCTGTATTTATTGCAATCCCAAAGAAATCAGGAGCCTTGGAATGTGATCAACATCGAACAATTAGTATAATGAGTCACATCACGAAGATTTTGCTAAGAATTATCATGCAAAGAGTTAGGAGGAAAATACAACCTGAAATAGGAGAAGAACAATGTGGGTTTGTGGAAGGCAAGGGTACAGTAAATGCTGTGTATATACTGAGAAACATAATCGAACGTTCTATAGAAGTAAACAAAGATCTACACCTTTGCTTTATTGACTACACAAAGGCTTTTGATAAAGTGAGACATGTCAACATGATAAGGATGCTTGAAGATCTACAAATTGATGGAAAAGATCTTAGACTTGTAAAAAACATATATTGGAAACAACAAGCTGCCATAAGAGTTGATAATGAAGTAAGCCAATATCAGCCTATTAAAAGGGGTGTGAGACAGGGATGTGTAATGTCTCCAGATCTGTTTTCCCTGTACAGTGAAAGTATTTTCAGAAATATTGAAGATATGGAAGGAATCAACATTGGGGGACGATGCATCAATAACATTAGATATGCAGATGATACAGTCTTGATTGCAGACAATGAACAGGACCTGCAAAATTTAGTAGATGCGATTGTGACACACAGTGAACAACTAGGGTTAGAATTAAATTGTAAAAAGACACAGATTATGGTCGTCACTAGGAAGGTCGAAATACCACAATGTAATATACAAGTAAATGGGAATATTCTTCAACAAGTGAGCAGGTACAATTATCTCGGAACAGTAATAACATCTGATGGGAGATGCCTTGAAGAGATTAGAACAAGAATCGCCATGGCAAAAGTAGCCTTTAGCAAGATGAAAAACATATTGACCAATAAAAAGATGTCAATTGAAATGAGAAATAGAGTGTTGAGATGCTACATTGAGCCTGTACTTTTGTATGGATGTGAAGCGTGGACAATGAGCAGTCAGGCTGAAAAACATCTGATGGCTGTAGAGATGTGGTTTCTGAGGAAAATGCAAAGAATACCATGGACAGCCAGAAAGACCAATGAACAAGTCCTTCAAGAAACAAATGAAGATCGTAAATTGATTAGAGAAATTAGACGTAGACAGTCAAAATTTTTTGGACATGTTATGAGAAGAAATGGATTGGAGAATTTGGTGACAACTGGTAAGATCGAGGGGAACAGACCAAGGGGAAGACCTAGAAGCAAGTACCTGGATGGCTTGGCCTTGTGGCATAGTCGAGACAGAAACACGGAGCTGATCCACGACTCTGGTGATCGGGTGAGATGGCAGAACATGACCGCCCACGCTTACCGGCATGGCACATGATGGATGGATGGTTTATATCGCCTCTTGGGTATCTGCTGCAAAAATTCCTGGGACTGAAAGAGATAATGAAATAGAAACTACTTCTCAACCTGTTCAAACTTGTTTCACTCAAAAACTAGTTTTGATCAGACAAATTCTCATGACATATTCACTTTCCTTCATAAAACCAATGGGTACTAAGACTTTGCATGATAATTATATACACAAATAAAATGTGCATATGTGTTTGTGACCTGAAATTGATGTTACATGACCCTTTAGGGATCACAATTCCAACTTTCAGAAGCCATGGTAACTATATCATTCCTGTGACTAGATAAACAAATTGTTTGGTATTTCCTTTAATATGCAGCATTTCCTCAACTGAAGCATTTATTAACTAGCATCGGGTATTGCTGCCATCAGGACATACCTATATGAGCTATATCTTCTTCAGCAGTTGTTGGGGTATGGGGAATTTGATTATTCCAGCAGTGTAGAATTATAGATGCACACATATAAGTCCTGCCTGTTGCTACTAGAAGCCATCACTCACTCTTCTGCCAGTTCTAATGCCTTGTACACTTTCTGATTCCAGGAACCATGCATTTCAACGAGTTCTTTCCAAACCAATGTGACTTTTAATGTGGCCAAAGTATTTCTGCTTCTGAGACACAATACTGCTCATGAGCCAGTTTTATCCAAAATTCAGATCTTGTAGAATATCAATATTTTTTTTCTCCTTGGTCCATAGAATTCTAATAATTAGTTTTTGCGCCTCTGTTCAAATACTTGCATTTTCTTCTAGTTTCTTCTAGTGATTGTAAAAGGGTCCATGACTCACATGCATATATTGCCACAGGAAAGACACGTGTCCTCAAACATTGTACATGTATGTTTGTGCTGGTGTTGTGCCCTAGGCTCTCCATTCTGTTTCATCTCTTGCATTTCTATGGCCAGTCTCCTCTGACGTCTTGTGTTCGGTCACCCAGTGTTGCCAAGATATTGAATGTTTGACATTTTCCATTTCTTCGTTGTTGATTGTGTGTTGATATTTGTCTTTCCCCTCTCTACTATCAGTTTTTAAACCCATCTGTTCTCACCTCTCATCAAGTGCACTTAGTTTATCCTGCATCTAATTTTATGTGTGGGACAGGAGGGCAATGTCATCAATGAAATCCAGTCCATTGAATTTCATTTCTGGAAAATGTCATTGTTATCTTCAAAATCCAGTATTCAGTCAGTAAGAATAACCATCTCATCTACTAACTGTTAGTTAGTTAGTTAGTTAGTTAGTTAGTTAGTTAGTTAGTTAGTTAGTTAGTTAGTCGGCAGATCATCCTCATTGCACATCAAACCATTCAGTCTACAAGTGCTCGGATCCCCTCCTCAGTAAATTCTGCTAACGACATCAGTTCTATGTTGGTTTATTAATCTTCTTTGGCTTCCTGCATAGTGTTCTTGTTTGGCCACACCTCTTATAACTTGCCGTTCTCGCATTCTGACCATGGTTGTAGATTCACAGTCCTCACTTGGTACTCACGAAGACTTTCAGCCTAGTCCATGGCTCATCCACCCAAGCCTGCTCATTTCCTCGTACACCCACATGCCCTGGCACGAAAATGATCTATTCATTGCGCCTGGACCTGGTACTTATTAGAAACTGTGACCATAAATCATTCCTTAGTTTCTTGAGTTCTGTGATATCCCACATTATATTGATTTCCGTGTTTATATCATGTTAGTATCTCTTGAGTTTTCAGCTTAATTTTACTTATAAGCAGATGGTGATATGATTATATATCTGCCCCTCTACACATGTGTATGTATTGTAGAGGTAATTGTAAGAGTCAATTCAGAAGATTTCCGACCAAGTGTTACTGGATCCCTTAAGGGAGGCAAAGAGTAGTAATACCCATAACCTACAATACATGTTGCAAGAGGCAAAGAGTGAGGATTGGACATAGGAAAACAGCTGCAAAATGCAGCCAATCATGAACACACTTAAAGATTAAAAACTGGTTATTTAATCTTATGATGTTCAGGTTACCCATCACAATTTTCATATTGCCATTTGTTTGAATACCTATAGTATTTTGAAGTTTCATGTAAAATTCCTCCTCATGTGTTACATCCTTATCATTTGTTCATATGTAAAGCTGGAACATTGTGTACTTTCTTCATTGTAATTCTACATTTTGCTGCTGTTATTCTTGAACTCACTGTTTTCCACTCTATTAGTGCATTCTCTGCCTCTTTATTTTCAGTAGGGCCACTTCTTCATTTTAAGGGGAATTTTCCTCTGCATGACCTAAGACCAGCACTGTTTCACTTGTGTTTTGAGGCTGTTTGCTTGCTTCCTTCCATTTGGTTTCACATAACCCCAAAATGATAATCTTATATTTCATTTCTTCTACCACCTGTGCTGTCTTTCCTAATTCATACACAGTTCTAACATTCATGAAATATATTGCTTCTGGGTGTCATATGCCCTTGCCATATGACATTGGTTGTCATTAATGTCCACTGTCTCCTGCCTTTTCTGCTGCCAGTTTACTATCTGGTATAGCTGTTATCTTTCCACACTTGTTCTAATGGACCTGACAACTCTGGTGTGCCACTTGTATTTTATGCACCACAGAAGTGACAACTGGTGTACACAAGGACATTATTGTTTCTGTATGCTTGCCAGTTGTGTTAAGTTGTATACTGCTGTGTGTAATGTGTACGGGTGAAGTGTAAATGTGTGCATGTCTGTACTTGCATGCATGCTTGTCTGTATTAGTGGTGCATGTTGGTATGTGTGTGTGCATGTGCGTATTCATGGCACACACCTTGCTATTCATTTAAGAATAGTATTTATCCAGTAGAATTTTATTCTTTCGCATTTTCACTTTCCTGCAACCGTTTCAACAAGTGTGGTGTTGCTCTTGACACAATTCATCACTTTGTAGTTAGGGTTTTCTTTCTATTGTTCATATGCCTATACACGGCTCCACACATTATGCACACTAATTTAATATATGATTTTAAGTTACTCTAAGATTGTGTCTGAGGAATAATTAATTGGTTTGTTTTTCTAGTTTGAATATTTATTGTCTATTTTGTACATGAATAGCTATACATAGATGACATCTGCAATAATTTTATATTGATTTTAGTGATACAATTGATTTTAAAGATATGTTCTAATATTTCCATACTGGTTTTAATCCTGGTTATTAGGGCTGTTGTTTATGTAGTTCTTGGCCTTAGGTCTGCTCTGCTTCCTTCATTGTTTATTATAGATCCTAGGTGTGAATGTTTGTAGCGCTTGTCCATTTATTGTGATGTTTCTACTGTTGTGCAAGCATCATTCTTTGTCTGATTTAATTACTCTCTAGTGCTAAATGAAGATCTGGTGCACCTGCTGATAGAAAGGGATGATTTGCACATGGAGCAGGATTCAATGTTAGTGGACATAGAGGACTTGACCAGGTGACATTTAGATTTATTATAGCTGATTTAAATTATATATTTTACATTTCATTTGGTGGTGCTATGTTTGCTATTCTGAAAGTATTTACAGTTTTTTTGTTTTACTGATCTCAAATGTGAAGGACCTTTGAGTAGATGTAATAAAGAACATTACAGAATTTTCAAATGAAAGAGAAGAAGGTAAAGAGTTCTTTCAAAAATGCAAAACACAACCAAGGAAAGGAATTAACAGGAAACAAGGAAAGGATTTAAGATGATATAAGAACAGAAATTAACAATCAACAAGGAAATAGATAAATTGAGCTGAGTCAAGAAACAACATGACAAGATTTTCACCTTGCAAGCAAATTATGTTTGGCAAGATAAATGAGAAGACAGTTGCCATTATGTTGCAAGAATACTTGGAAATTGAAAAGCTGCTCCCGATAAGGCTGGAGAGTTACAAGCCAAAGAAGACACCTGGTCATACACAGAAACATTTGCTTGTGATGTTTTTGAGGGGTCCTTGATTAAACAGGATACAATGGCAGCAGTACTGGATCTTGAGGATGGATATAACGGAGTCAGGCTTGATCTCTTAATGCACACTCTTATGGAGATGAATGTTAGTCCCGCTGTGGTGAACTGGAAAGCAGCTACCCTGAACTCTCGTAAAGTTGTTCTCTACCTAGGTTCATGGACTCGAGGCATGAAAGGTTACCCTGGAATAATCATAATACTCTGCGATATCACCAGTGCTATTTAATGTTTACACAAGCAAGATTGCAAGCACTGAGGCACTAGGAACTGGAGAAATACTGACATTTGCAGATGATGTTCTTGTGTATGGGCAGAGGGGAGAGAGGATGAAAACTACACAAGAGTTGCAGGAGACAGTAAGCAAAGTGATTGACTGCTGCACAGAGATAGATATGTCATCAACCCAAATGACACAGCAGTCTCAAAAATGCTGACACAGCAGTCTGAAAATCCTGAGATAGCAGCCAGAAACATCTGAAAATAGTATCAAATATCTGACAAAGCAGTCCGAAAAAATAAGATAACACCTGAAGTTGGGAAGTGGGGTGGGAATAAGATAGCTTGTTAAAGGGTAATTTCAAGGTAACAGAAAGATAGTTTGTTAAAGGGTAATTTCATGGTAATAGACATATAGTTTATTAGAGGGTAATTTCAAGGTAACATATACAGCTTGTTAAAGGGTAATTCAAGGTAACAGAAAGAATAAGGTAGAAATTAGTTACAGTCAACTATCGAATGTGAACATTAATATATGTCTTTATATGTAGCTTTTGAAGCATGTGTAAATCAAATCAAATCAAATCAAATCAAATTTATTTTAAGAGGGTCACAAATTGGGCACGCAGGCCCGTCTTACATTCGGCCCTTCCAATCACTCATCTTTCGTTCATCAAGAGCATTATACATTCACATAGAAAGAAAAATAAACATTGTGAAATGAATGTTGTAAACATAAACATAGCAAATTAACATGTTATGAGGCCCATCTCCCACCTACCCACACATCACCCTACCCAACACACACCCAGGGACACATATATACCCCACCAACCGACCCATCCCCCTCCCGCACATCCCCCACCCACACACACCATCCTCGCCTGTTCCCCCAACCCAAACACACTCGCCACCCACAAACATCCCCCACCAACCCACACATCCCAAGCCCACCCACATACACATCCTAACCCACACATCCTCTCCCCAGCCACACCTCCATCAACCACATATTCCCCACCACGCACACACGACCCCCACCAACCCACACATCGCACATCCACTCACACATCCCCAAACCATACACACACATCCCTACCAACTGACATCTCCCTACCCACACACACACACACACACATCTCCCTAACCAATTATACATCCCCAATCCAATCACACACACCCCACCACCCACACATACATCCTCCACCCACCCACAGATGCCCTAACCCAATTCCCCACTACACATATTCGCGACCCGCACATCACATACATCCAATACCACGCAAAATTTCCAACCCATGCACTACACACACATATGCCTCACCCACACATCCCACACCCACATACCACTACACATCCCCACCTACACACCACACACATGTCCCCCACCCATATACCACACAATATCCCCACCCACACCCACATGGATACCCTCATCCACCCCACATACCCCCACCCACACACACATACCCCACCCACACACCACACACATATCCCCAACCAACACAACACACACCTCTCCCTACCCACACACACATTCCCCACCCATCCACCAACACACACTCACTCACCCACACATCCTCCACTATGCACCCACACACCCCCACCCACCCCCAACCAAACATCTCTCGATCACAATACCCATACCCACACACATCCTCCACCCACTTATGCATCCCATCCCGACACTACACATCCCTCACCCACCTACACATCCCTAAGCCACGCACACATCTCCCACCCACATACCTCCACATACTTCCCCCAACCACCACACATCCCCTACTCACCCACACATATCCCCCACCCATACACACATTCCCCGCACCCATCACACATATCCCTCACACCACACACTATCCCCCACCCACACACATATCCTCACCTATACCACCACAAACATACCCCCCACCCACACACCATGCACACATTCCCCACCAACACACCACACACATATCCCAAACGCACACACCATACACTTCTCCCCACCCGCCCTTACATCCCCAATCCACCCACACACAACCCCACCACCCACACATACTTCACCAAACCATCCACACAACTCCACCCACCCACACATATCTCCCACCCAAACATACACCCCCACACCCGTCCCATACACACATTCTCCACCCATACACACATCCCCCACACCCATTCCCACACCCCCTACTTTCATCAGGAAATCAACATCCGGATTGGCAAGGCAGCAACAACAATGAACATGTTAGCAAAAAGAGTCTGGGAGAACTGGAAGCTTACTGCCAAAACAAAAGTCCTCGTCTACCAAGCCTGTGTCTTTAGTACTCTTCTTTATGGCAGTGAAACCTGGACAACTTACTCACACCAAGAGAAACATTTAAACAGCTTTCATATGCGGTGTCTGCGAAGAATACTTGGTATTAAGTGGCAAGACAAAATCACAAATACTGAAGTATTGGAAAGATCAGGTTGTGTGACAGTGTATTCCATGCTCAGTCTTCGTAGACTTAGATGGATAGGACATGTTAGGAGGATGGATGATGATAGAATACCAAAGGACATCTTGTTTGGTGAATTACAGATGGGTAGGAGATCTCAGGGTCGGCCTCTACTACGATACAAAGATGTGTGTAAGCGGGACATGATTGATACAGGCATTGATAATGCACATTGGGAGAAAGTCGCCGCTGAACGTGTTGCATGGAGGCCAACTATCAGAAATGGAATAAAGACAAAGGAGAAAATGATTGCAGATAAAGCACACACAGAGAGTGAGAGACGTAAGATGGTGCACAATGGTGGAAATGACCATGTTTTCACATGCATCTACTGTGGGCAAACATTTGCAGCAAGAATTGGCCTTACCAGCCATACTCACCACCGCCATGGGTCGTAGTTATTAAGCCTTTTTGAAGCACAATGTACCAAACTATCGTCTGTCAAGACGGAAAGGTGCCAATGAACTTTCATCCCCACACATCCCACCAACACCCACAAATATCACTACCCACCAACACCCATACACCCCAAAACATTGTATATATAATACAAGCTGTAATGGTAGAGTAGTTAGTGCATTTATTTATCAACACAGTGGTCTTGTGTTCATTCCTTGGAGTCTACGCTTTTTTATCTGATCTGCATGGATCAAGGATCCACCAAGCCTTGTAAACTGGGTTCTGGATAATTTTAAGCATTTTCTGGGTGGGGAAAGATAAGAGGAAAAGCGTTTGTTGCCCTACCTTGTTACTCTTTACCTAATAAATGTAAAAACCTAACCCTTTGGTAGTGTTAATCATGGGATGACCTTTGACCAGATGTATTATGGAGTGGAGTGGATTAGAGGAGCAGCAGCTGCTCCTAACTCAAGCAGATGAGGTGTGACTCACAATCTGGGCTGTGTGAGATTTTTACAAAGTTAGAAAATGGTGGCATACTCACCTTGGATTCTGAGATAGTGGTTTAGACATCTATCCTTCTCAGACAGTGGCAACAAAACTGGGAAGATGAGTGAGCACATTAAAAATCTACTACTTAGAAACTGAAAACAGAGGGCAAACTTGTTGCTGACCTGGCTAAACAGTAGGCCAAACTTGTTGCTGCCCTGTCTAAATTTCAAATTAAGAATACCTACCCACCAAAAAAATGTGTAAACATGTTGATTCTGGTATAAACATTTCTGGATCCTTGTCAGTGCTGCAGAGTTTGTGCACTATTCTCAGCTTCTCCTTTTGTGGTCTAGGGGAGGGAACTGTAGCACTGGTGGTATACATGAGCTGAGAAAGTAATCTTTTACAAGATGCCAAAATAACCCAACACCTTTAAGGTTTGTGAAGTTCAGCCGTATATGTATATTGTCATCATAAATAGTTAATCTTAGTATGTGTACTTTTTTTTTTTACAAATATATCAGCTGTCTGCTCTTGTATCTTGTCCCCAGTCACTGTCATGACCCTTCAGCTACCAATAACAATAAGAGTACTGTCAATAACAACCGGCCAGCAAGCCACAGGGAGCGGCGCACATAACTGCTACAACTGTAGCCTGCTAGAATGTACACATGTAGCCACACACGTGATTATTACTGTGTAATCTCACCGAATGTATCTACGAAGTAACACACGTGATTATTACAACGGTATCTTCACAGAATGTATGTAGAAAGGAACATGCATGATTATTACAATAAAAGCCTGAAAGAATGTATGTACAAAGCAACACACATGATTATTACAGCAGTAGTATGAGAGGAACCACCACTGGGGGACATAACAGCAATAACATTAGATATAGGGATTATACCAACACACATGATTATTACAACAGTAGTATGAGAGGAACCACCACTGGGGGACATAACAGCAATAACATTAGATATAGGGATTATACCAACACACATGATTATTACAACAGTAGTATGAGAGGAACCACCACTGGGGGACATAACAGCAATAACATTAGATATAGGGATTATACCAACACACATGATTATTACAACAGTAGTATGAGAGGAACCACCATTGGGGGACATAACAGCAATAACATTAGATATAGGGATTATACCAACACACATGATTATTACAACAGTAGTATGAGAGGAACCACCACTGGGGGACATAACAGCAATAACATTAGATATAGGGATTATACCAACACACATGATTATTACAACAGTAGTATGAGAGGAACCACCACTGGGGGACATAACAGCAATAACATTAGATATAGGGATTATACCAACACACATGATTATTACAACAGTAGTATGAGAGGAACCACCACTGGGGGACATAACAGCAATAACATTAGATATAGGGATTATACCAACACAATGCCAGATCTGCAGCATTTACACAGTGAACAACTAAAGTTAGAATGAAATTGTGAGAAGAAACAGATTATAGTTGTCACTAGGAAGAAAGAAATACCATAATGTCATATATGGGTAAATGGGAATATTCTTATAACAAGTGAATCTGCACAATTGGAACAGTCATAACATTTGATGGGAGGTGCCTTGAAGAGATTAGAGCTAAAATTGCTATGGTGACGTAGTCTTTTGCAAGATGGAAAACATACTGACCAATAAAAACATGTCCATTGCGATGAGAAAAAGAGTATTGAAGTGCTACATAGAACCTGTACTTTTGTATGGATGTGAAGCGTGGACAATGAACAGACAAGCTCCGGGAAGGTTAACCCGGTCAACAAATGCCCGCAGAAGTTGGATGTGTCGGCCTAACGGCGCAAGAACGCAGCTCTGCTGTAAACAGGCACAACACAATCACATCCAAAAACAAAACAAAAACTCCGGATGAACGAAGAAGAAGAACAGACAAGCTGAACAACATCTGATGGCAGTGGAGATGTGGTTTCTGAGGAAAATGCAAAGAATACCATGGATAGACAGTAAAACCAATGACCAAGTCCTACAAGAAGCAAATGAGAACCATAAAATGATTGGAGAAATTAGATGTAGACAGTCAACATTTTTTGGATACACTATAAGAAGAAATAAATTAGAGAACTTGGTGACAACTGACAAGGTTGATGGTAAAAGAACAAGGGGAAGACAGAAGTAAAGATCTGGATGGCTTAGCCATGTGGTATGCTTGAGACAAGAATACAGAGCTAATCCAAGACTCTGGTGATCGTGCAAGATAGCGAACCATATGTTGTTGATAGTGTGACATAATGTAAGTACAAAACAACACATATGATTATTGCAACACTAGACTGACAGAATATACACGGATCTAGTTGGTCTCACTTGGTGGTCTCTTGGAGTGTGCAACACACATACACAGAAGCTTATATCTGGAACAACTGGTTCCCACACACAATAAACATGAATTTGTTTAGTTTAACATAGTCAAATGAAACAACATATTTGCATATATGTATACGAAGGCATGCCAATGACAACATTAGCATACAGTACACAGTTTTATATCTCTTTACTTTATTTACTATTTAACAACATACAATGTATACCTTCTCCAAACAAATATCACACCAGCTAAAACATGAAACCCATCAAATGTTGCTTGTAGTCTGTACTACTATATGCATTAGAAGACTGCACTTCAACCAAAAGAATGGAAGATAGAATTGAAGCTGTTGAAATGTGGGTCTTCAAAAGATGAGTTTCCTGGATATAAAAGGGACAAATGAGGATGCCCAGAAGCAACTCAACATAAAATAGATGCTGCTGAAAGAAATTAACATAATAAGACATACAAGATACATTGGCCCTATTAAAATACATAACAATCTACTGATAATCAAACACATAGAAAAGAGTTCAGAACTAAAGAAGAGAGTATCAAAGTCATAAACGGGCAGACATCAGGATTTGGTAAGGATGTAGTCTAGAAAAAAGTATCACAAGAGCTTAGGACAAAGCTGGAGATCATGTCTACACTCTGGAGTTGGCACTGGATGATAATGGATGTGCACATTTCAAGGAAATGAAACTCTTCATGTGTTATTTGACGTACACCATTGATGAACCCCATATCAGTATATTCTGTCTGTTTATTCATCTTCAAAACATATTTGAAAATGCTGAATATAAAGCACAAACTTTAACAGATTATGGTAAAGCCCAACATGCTGAGATTAGCTTGCATGTTTCAGCCAATTGACAGTTACTTGTTTGTTTTAAATTTAACTATGTATAAAATTCAGGAAAACAGGGTAAACTGTTACACTCCATATTCATCCAATAAGTGAGAATAAACAAGTGTTTATTGAGGGGGAAAAAATAACATACAAATAGAATATACTACATCTGCACATTGTTTGTCTACAGTGCTGCATTTATCAGCAGATTACATATATAACATTTATTGAATGCAGAACTCTGCTTGCCTTTTCTAATGGAATCCACTTATATATGTAATGGATTCTTTTTAGCATCACAAATAACGAGGTTGAGCTGTAACAGGTTTATAAAGTTAATATTATTTTCTGTATTAAAGAAACAAAACCAAAAAAAATTACTTAGCAGAAACCTATACATGAAGGTACATATACTGGATTGAGCAAATTAAAAATTTGATGAAGTTCATTTCATATGAAACAATGTACAAATAGACTTCTCTAAGTCATATTCTATTTTGTAAAGTTGTAAGATGAAACTACCATATTGAAATTTACCAGGCTGGATACAGATACTGCCAAACCTACTTGATGTATTCTGCAGTATTTAACAAATTATACAAATATACATTACTGACATGAAAGCATTGAGTTGTTTAAACCATACTTCTGTATTGTATATATAAATTACTTTCAAAGTTTGGATTTTGTGTTTGGAATCATTGTGAAAATTCAAGAAAAATGATCTGTTTCTGCATGTATTTATATTTGCAAATGGCTAACCAGACAGCAGAAGTCAGCTTTTAATTAGGGCTAGAGCCACATGCAAAATGATGTTGTTTTATCAGCTTTCAAATACTCTTCATATTATTTTAGATGTAATTATGCATGTCCTTTCTGTGTGAAATGAAACATTCAATACTCTATTGTATGCCACATTCTAAGTTAACCTTGTGTATCACACTAGACGTAGATCATCAGTTTGTCACATTATGTATGTTATCTGTCTTGCGATATTAAATAACCAAAATAATTAGTGTATGTTAGGTGTCATGTAATTTCCAGTGTTCATATAATGCAACAGTATGTGTGTTATCATGCATCATTGTGTTTAACAATGTTTAAGACCTGATGATCTTCACCTACATCATTTCATTCATCTGATAAAAGACACCACTATTTTGTAAAATAGATTTAGCAGTGTAAAAGTTTTATAACTGTCCTTGCTTTGTCTGTCAGCTTCAGCTGCCTAAACAGATGCAATTTACTTTTGTCTGTGGTTAAATCAAGGGAATTTGTTGACTATGTAATTAGTTATGGCCATGATTCTCTGACTTAATTCTAGAAACTTCAGAATTTACATTAATTTGTACAAGTTTACGTAATCTGAGTTGTTCTTTTATTCTGTGTTCTTATAACTGTGATATTGTGTTCATCTTCACTTGTGGTACTTTTCCATGTTTTAACTCCATGTGTATATTGCTTCTCTAGACTTGCAAATATGTTACATTATTTTACTACATGTGTATAATCAAGCCATATTATCTGCTTGTATTAATTCATCATTATAAGGTAACTTATGTTGCACTGTTTTATCTAATACATCAACAGGTGCAACAGGCGTTCCTTTGGGGTTTGATTTCTATACTCCCCATATAGTCATCAGTCTGTCACTAGACACGTTTTCTATCTCATTTAATATGATTGTTATCAAATGACTTGGGAGGCCCTGTTAGTACATTAACCTCCTTAAAGTTCTTGGGGTCACTGACACCAGCAAGCACCTCTACTGCCACTCATAGAAGAGGGGTGTCCATTCTTGTAGATGCTGCTTGACTCAATTAGCTGAGAGGTATTTCCAGACTCCACACATCTAAACATATTCTACTAAATATATAGCATATATTTTCAGTTTCTTACTTTTTTAAAATACCTGCTGTTTCTTTTGCTTTGCAATTTCTGATGATTTCACTTTTCACTGTTACACTGTACTTTGCTATATTTACATGTATCAATTCTGATCACACTGTCCTTGTTTGAGCTAACATAAGTAAATTGCATTGCAAATATTAATCATTAACAACGTGTATTCTGTTTTTAAACCTAATGATATTTTTTCATTCTTTGTTTGTTTCGTTTGAGAATCTGTATTTGTATTTTTGCTATTATGTATGTCTATATTATTGTTTTCTTTGTACTAGTGAGTAGCTTAATACACATCTTGTCAACAGAATTTGACATCCCGTTTGATCATCAGATACATTGTTATTTTGCTAGACAAAAAATCTTGGAGTTCAAAAATTGCATAAGAAGATTATGCACTTTTGTGGGCAAGCAATGCGCTGCTGGAATTATCTGCAATGTTCTGCAGCATTTGCCCAGGCAGTCTGGAAATATATGCCAAGTGATGTGTTTTTTTTTTTTTTAAAGCTAGTAAGACGTTTTAAAAACACAGCGACATCATATTTGGCAAAAAATAAAAACTGGTTTTCTAGATAAAATAAAAACGAATTGCTTGAAAGTTTGTGTAAACATATGTGATGTCTATGTTTTTGTTAGTGTCATCTTCAATTCATGTAATATTTCATTTATACTGTAATAATAACATCCGAAATTCATCATGAAGTTATCATACAATTAAATATCTAACAAGATTAATTTCTACACTTTCCTCTGGCAGTCAGAAAGAAGACCAAGAATGCATTTTCATATATATGCATTCTTACCATTTGAATTAAATTTTATTAAAGATCAAAAAAATTATGCACAGACAAATCAGTGAGCTCACAGGAAGAAGAATAAGAATAAATACAGGGTGTTTGAAATCAAAAACAGGAAAGATATTATTGGAGGAAGGTGCTATAATGAAGAAGTGGAATGAGTATATAAGAGAATTATATAATGGAGAAAGAGAAGAAAGTAACTTAGAAGGCCCAACTATTCTAAAAGGAGAAGTCGCTGACGCTATGGAACATATGAAGAGAGGAAAAACAGCTGGGCCAGATGAAATCAGAATAGAAGAATTAGAAGTATTGGGAGAATTTGGGGTAGATATATTAACCAAAATTTTGAATGATATTTACTGCAGTGGATATTTACCAAGAGATATGCTGAAATCTGTATTTATAGCTATGCCAAAAAGAACAGGAGCAATTGAATGCAAAGATTTTTGTACAATTAACCTTATAAACTATGTCACTAAGTTTCTGCTCAAAATTATAATGAGAAGAAGAAGAAAGAAAATAAAAATGGAAATCAGTGAAGAACAGTATGGTTTTGTGGAAGGAAAGGGTACAAACAATGCAATATATATATAGTGAAAACACTAATAGAAAAGTCAATAGAGACACAGAAAGACATATATTTGTACTTCATAGATTATACTAAGACATTTGATAAAAGTAAAACATGATGAACTGATTAAAATGTTGGAAGATATCAACATTGATGGGAAAGATTTAAGAATAATAAAGAATATTTACTGGAACCAAGTAACAGCAATTAAAATTGGAAATAAAGAGGGTAGTTATGAACACATAAAGCTAGGAATACTAATCGGAGGTTATAATATAAACTTTATATGCTATGCAGATGACACAGTATTGGTGGCAGAAAATGCAACAGATCTACAATAATTCTTGAACATTGTAGTAACAGAGAGTGCACAGAAAGGACTCTCCTTGAATATCAAGAAAACAGTAACAATGGTGATATCAAAGAAAATGGTGACACCAAAATGTGATATAGAAATAGAAGGGGAAATTATTAACCAAGTGGATAATCTTAAATACCTAGGGGCATTTATAACATCAGATGGAAGATGTACAACAGAGATTAAGTGCAGAACAGGGCAGGCAAAAGCCGCATTTCAGAAAATGAAGAGTATCTTATGCAATAAGTCACTATTAATGAACGTAAGAAAGAGAGTGTTGAAATGCTATATAGAACCAGTTTGTCTGCATGATAGCGAATCTTGGAATGTAAATGAACAAATTAGGGAGAACTTAGAAGCAACAGAGATATGGTTTTTGAGACGAATGTTGCAAATTCCTTGGACTGCCAGAGTAGCTAACAATGATTGCCTGAAAGAGGCTAATGAAACTAGAACACTATATACAATAATAAGAAAGAGACAAACAGCTTTCCTTTTGTCATGTGATGAGAAGAGAGGCATTAGAGAACATCGTGACAACTGGAAAGATTGAGGGGAAGAGAGGCAGAGGCAAACCAAGAGAAATAATACTGGGCAGATTGAGACGGTGGCACGGAGGAATGTCATCGGCGGAGTTGATCCAGAACACCAAAGACCAAGATCAGTGGAGAACCATGAATGCCTACACCAGCTGGCAGGGCACTTGATGATGATGATTCTTACCATTCAACCTATATGTGACATAAGATTGCATAATATAGTTAGTCAGACAGTCTGGCAAATATTTTTCAATGTTATTTAGCAAGGAGAAATAAATATTGGTTATATAGTTCTGTAGGTACTAATATTAGGAACAATGATGAGCTGCAGTAGCGCAGTTGCCAGATGCTCACGTACTGGCCTGGTGGTCATGGGTTTGATCCGTATATGGGCGGATTCAAATGTTTAAAATCGATCCGGGCTCCCGGGTCAATCCAGCCTAAAATGGGTACTAGGAAATATATTGGGATTGACTTCTCGTCCTTGGGGACTAAATTACAAGTACTTCTGAAGTCAGAGTGGGTTCACCTGATGGTGAGGGACACTGGTAATAAGGAAAGCTAATCAACACGCAACATTCAGTCCAGTACTACTAGAAGTAGTATGTATAGACTACGCTGGAGTTAAAAGCCAGTGAGAGCCAACAATCATGTCATGGGAAGTAAAGGCAACCAGTATGTTACTGAACACATGACCTACTGAGTGCCAGCTCATCTATACACATCTGGATCTAGAACTAAACACCCAAAATGCCTGGAGGTGTGTCAAAGGGTCCTTGACTGACTTTTGTTGTTACACATGTGAAAATATTGTATTTGATATTTTATAGTCAATACTCAAAGTGTGGGGGTTTATTTTGAGCACCAGAATGATAAAAGTTAGTTAGTGCTGGCTCTAAATAACATGCAATAACATGCAATAAACACGGGGTCAAGGATTTAAATAAATAGGTAATTGAAGTCCACTGACAGATGCTAGCACTGGGGTGTGAAAGCTGTTCCTTCACCTTTACATCAATGACATGAGGTGGGGTACCAGTTTCCTGGTGAACTAGAGACTATGAAATACAGTGAAAACTGCTGACTGTAGCAGGATTCTGTTAATCCAAATAAACAAATCAAATCATGATTTATAAAGTTAAACACTGATACCTGAAGATCAAAGTAACAGACAAGACATACATTAGGTGTTTTGATAAAAGAACAATTTCTTTATGCATCAATAAAACACAAGTGCCAAAATGAAAGAAACAAAAACACTTCTTAAAATAGTCATTTGTATTTTCTGTTATGTTGGCTGAAATACCAAGGCACTTACAAGTCATGCTGGCAGAAACGTCCTATTATGAAGTAGACTGAAAGCAAATGAATGACACACAGCACAGACAGGTATCACTCAGGGTAACAGGACCTAGGACCTATCTACAACATGAGAACCATCTATGAAAGTTGCTTATAGTAACAATGTAAATTTGTCGTCTCATTTTATAGACTATTTTTGACTGTTCAATATCAGAAATTGATCAACTTCATAAGAGATTTGGGGTTTCAGGCATATTTGGCTCCATTTAATAGAATTATTATATCTTGGGGGGGGGGGGGGGGGGGGGGAGGCATTTCCCTCTCTATTGTCTATATGTCAGAGTTATAATTTGGTTGTGTAGTCCACAAATATAATAAACTTGTAAGGCCAGGTGTGATGTTGATGAATTATTTCTGTAAAATTAATGTGTCCTGCCTCTTGTGTTGCCTCTTGTCACTGACACAAACATCAGGACATGTTTCATATATTGACAGATAGCTCTTACAAAAACATACAACATAAGGAACTCATGTCAGCCATACTCCCTACAAACTCGAGTCAGTTATTCATGACCCTAAAGTAGTGTACTGGGTCTCTATCTATCATGGCTAGTCAAATCAATTGTTCTCATGGAAACGTGTGCATGTTAAAGATCCCTTGCCAGTTGGACATTGTAAAGAGCTTACATGGAAAATGCTTTGGTAAAAGCATAAACATTAGAAAAACAACTCACAATAGTATATTTATAGCATGTGAATGTGGAAGACAATGGGAAATCACCATATTAATTTCCCAGGAAATCACAATAGATGTTCTATGGGTTTGACATATCATCATCATAATGCATCATGCAGAGTAGCAGAGGCGATCATGCTTCACAACTACCTGTCTTCTGTGTTCTTGATAAGTTCAACCACTTCTGGTTCTTGATGAGTTCAACCACTTCTGTGTTCTAGATGAGTTAACCACTTCTGTGTTCTTGATGAGTTCAGACACTTCTGTGTTCTTGATGAGTTCAGCCACTTCTGTGTTCTAGATGTGTTCAACCACTTCTGTGTTCTTGATGAGTTCAACCACTTCTGTGATCTTGATGAGTTCAACCACTTCTGTGTTCTTGATGAGTTCAACCACTTCTGTGTTCTTGATGAGTTCAACCACTTCTGTGTTCTTGATTTGAACAAAGTGTATTATGTATGAACACTTTGCACAAAACCAGCACAACACTTCTTGAGAAGCAATCAAAATACATGTACACAAAAATGTATGTACCCAACAGCACATACCTGCAAACAATTTAGCAGTAAATAACCATTACAGCCAACACCAGTGAAAATTTGACTTTCATTTAAAGCAATTCATGTGGTCCCAACAAAATGTACCCATTTTCAGAAGCTGTACAGTTTGTCAGTTACCTGGAAATGTCAGACATAATGACCATCCCAGTCTTTACAGTTTGTCAGTTACTTGGAATTGTCAGACATAATGACCATCCCAGACTTTACAGTTTGTCAGTTACTTGGAATTGTCAGACTTCCTAAATCTGGGCTGCTGAGAAAGTTCTACAGATGATCCAAGAATGTTGGTCATGTGTTTGCTACTCTGTTGTGACATTAATATAATTAATCTTGTTGTGTAACTCCCTAGACTATACATAGACATGCTGTTCTGGTTAGATCTTGTTGTGTACCTCCCTAGACTATACATAGACATGCTGTTCTGGTTATATCCTTTTGTTTAACTCCCTAGACTATACATACACATACTGTTCCAGTTAAATCATGGTGTGTACCTCCCTAGACTATACATAGACATGCTGTTCTGGTTAGATCTTGTTGTGTCACTCCCTAGACTATAAATAGACATGCTGTTCTGGTTAGATCTTGTTGTGTCACTCCCTAGACTATACATAGACATGCTGTTCTGGTTAGATCTTGTTGTGTCACTCCCTAGACTATACATAGACATGCTGTTCCAGTTAAATCTTGTTGTGTACCTCCCTAGACTATACATAAACATGCTGTTCTGGTTAGATCCTTTTGTGTAACTCCCTAGACTATACATAGGCAAGCAGTTCTGGAATGTGTGCATGACCTTATGTATTTAGGTTCAGACTTGTCTGGATGCAGACATCCTGAGCTGACAGTGAGAACCAAGTCTCTGGCATACACAACCAGTGCCATCAGCAGTCTCTGATATGCTAGTGAGATCTTGACCACTTGCCATATATCCAGTCAGAAAACAGACTTAACACATTCCGCTTGGCACGTCTTTGACTAAGAAAAAGGATGCTGGATGTACTAGGGTGGTGGTATAGAGGAATATCATCAACAGAATTGATCTAGAACACCAAGGACTGAGATCTGCAGAAATAAATGAATGCCTAAGTCAGTTGGCAGGGCACATGATCGTGGTGATTTCTTGGAAGGGCAGAGCAACAAATGCTGAAGTGCTCTCACACATTGGTCAAGTTACCATTAGACAGCATAGATCGTGATGAACTGGCTGTGTATACTGCATGCCAGATGGACAGTCTAGAGGACATTCTCCACAGGCAGATTTTATTCCACAGCTATGATTCAACAATGCATGCAAGCTAGACATGAATATGTTAGGGGTACACATCACAGCCTGACCACACTTGGGGTTGATGTGCAGCTCTGTAAGCAACCACCTTGAATGTGGTGAATGGGGGAAAATTCAACAGAGGAGAAAAGAGCTCAATGAAAAGAATGCCAGAGAGTGGAGACTTCCGGGTTCATAGTAGACCTTGTGTAACTGCCTACACAATATATCACCCCATAGTCAGACATGACTGAAGGAGACTATTACATGTAGTTCTAGTTACATACAGCTTTGACTATCTGTCCTCCAGGTTGTGATATTATTACTGACATCCATTGTTGTTCATATCTCTGGCCCATTGTTCACACCTCTGGTCCATTCACACCTCTGTTCCATTCACACCTCTGGCCCATTGTTCACATCTGTGGTCCATTCATATTTCTGGCCCATTGTTCACATCTCTGGTCCATTCACATCTCTATCCTGTTGTTCACATATTTGGTCCATTCACATCTCTATCCTGTTGTTCACATCTGTGTTCCATTCACATCTCTATCCTGTTGTTCACATCTGTGGTCCATTCACATCTCTATCCTGTTGTTCACATCTGTGGTCCATTCACATCTCTATTCTGTTGTTAACATCTGTGGTCCATTCACATCTCTATCCTGTTGTTCACATCTGTGGTCCATTCACATCTCTATCCTGTAGTTCACATCTGTGGTCCATTCACATCTCTATCCTGTTGTTCATATCTGTGGTCCATTCACATCTCTATCCTGTTGTTCACATCTGTGGTCCATTCACATCTCTATCCTGTTGTTCACATCTGTGGTCCATTCACATCTCTATCCTGTTGTTCACATATGTGGTCCATTCACACCTCTGGCCCATTGTTCACACCTGTGGTCCATTCATATTTCTGGCCCATTGTTCACATCTCTGGTCCATTCACATTTCTATCATGTTGTTCACATCTGTGACCCATTCACATCTCTATCCTGTTGCTCACATCTGTGGTCCATTCACATCTCTATCCTGTTGTTCACATCTGTGACCCATTCACATCTCTATCCTGTTGTTCACATCTGTGACCCATTCACATCTCTATCCTGTTGCTCACATCTGTGGTCCATTCACATCTCTATCCTGTTGTTCACATCTGTGACCCATTCACACCTCTATCCTATTGTTCACATCTGTGACCCATTCACATCTCTATCCTGTTGTTCACATCTGTGACCCATTCACATCTCTATCCTATTGTTCACATCTGTGACCCATTCACACCTCTATCCTATTGTTCACATCTGTGACCCATTCACATCTCTATCCTGTTGTTCACATCCCAGACATTTTAGCAAACTATGTCTCTGACATTCTAGCAAAATGCATATGTCTGTCTGCACTGTGAACATTGTCACAAACAGGTTCATATTTAATCAGCTTGAATCAGTTGCCATCTCCACCATGAAATGTCGCTGTAATTGATCTCCAGCACATTCATCTCTCACCAAGATGGACCATAGTCCATTTCCTTTGTCTTCCTCTTGCATATTTACCTTCCAACTTTCCATCTAGTGAGTGTTCAAGCAGACTATAATGCCTGTATATGTGCCCAAATAAAAGACATGGTAGTACCTCCAGAATTTTCAGTATCAGACCTCTATGTTTGCACAACAGGTGGGTGGATCCACATATGGAAAGTGCAGCAACACAGTTGGGTGGATCTACACCTGGAAAGTGCAGCTAAACAGTTGGGTGGATCTACACCTGGAAAGTGCAGCAAAACAGTTGGGTGGATCCACATACGTAAAGTGCAGCAAAACAGTTGGGTGGATCCAGATATGGAAAGTGCAGCAAACCAGTTAGGTGGATTCACATATGGAAAGTGCAGCTAAACAGTTGGGTGGATCCAGATATGGAAAGTGCAGCAAACCAGTTAGGTGGATTCACATATGGAAAGTGCAGCAAAACAGTTAAGTGGATCCACACCTGGAAATTGCAGCAAAACAGTTGGGTGGATCCACATATGCAAAGTGCAGCAAAACAGTTAAGTGGATCCACACCTGGAAAGTGCAACAAAACAGTTGGGTGGGTCTAAATCTGGAAAGT
Organism: Cepaea hortensis; assembly: GCA_963921405.1. Lineage (NCBI taxonomy): Eukaryota > Metazoa > Mollusca > Gastropoda > Stylommatophora > Helicidae > Cepaea > Cepaea hortensis. The sequence goes on from OY992888.1 coordinate 54,320,281, forward strand.
GCAGCAAAACAGTTGGGTGGATCCCTATGTGGAAAGTGCAGCAAAACAGTTGGGTGGATCCCCATGGGGGAAATGCAGCAAAACAGTTGGGTGGATCTACACCTGGAGAATGCAGCAAAACAGGTGGGTAGATCCACATGTGGAAAGTACAACAAAACAGTTGGGTGGATCCTTATGGGGAAAGTGTAGCAAAACAGTTGGGTGGATCCACAAGTGGAAAGTACAGTGAAACAGATGGGTGGATCCACATCTGGAAAGTGCAGCAAAATAGTAGGGTGGAAACAGATTTGGAAAGTGCAAGAAACCAGTTAGGTGGATTCACATGGGAAAGTGCAGCAAAACAGTTGGGTGGATCCACATCTCGAAAGTGCAGCAAAACAGTTGGGTGGATCCACATCTCGAAAGTGCAGTAAAACAGTTGGGTGGATCAACATCTGGAAAGTGCAGTTCACGGTCCTGCATTTGACACACAACTGTGGGCAATTTAGAAGCAGACCACCTTGTGCTGGTTTTCATACAATGGTATGAGTGCCAGTCATTCAGAAAGCAATGGCAGACTACTGAACACAAACTTGCAGAGAAATCACAAACAGCCAATATATGCTGGGGTTGACTGTGATGTTCTGTAAGGGATATGCAGCTTGCCTAACTCAACCATGTGTATTCTTACAGTCATAACTCATTAAGTTAGAACTGTCAGCTTCTAAGCCTCTGGTGTTTCCTGCAATTATTTCTGCAATCACAATAGATGCTCTATGGGTTTGACATCATCATAATGCATCATGCAGAGTTAACCACTTCTGTGTTCTTGATAAGTTCAACCACTTCTGTGTTCTTGATAAGTTCAACCACTTCTGTGTTCTTGATAAGTTCAACCACTTCTGTGTTCTTGATAAGTTCAACCACTTCTGTGTTCTTGATAAGTTCAACCACTTCTGCGTTCTTGATGAGTTCAGCCATTTCTGTGATCTTGATGAGTTCAGCCACTTCTGTGTTCTTGATGTGTTCAACCACTTCTGTGTTCTTGATGAGTTCAACACGTCTGTGTTCTTGAAGTGTTCAACCACTTTTGTGTTCTTGATTAGTTCAACCACTTATGTGTTCTTGGTAAGTTCAACCATTTCTGTGTTCTTGATAAATGCAATCACTTCTGTGTTCTTGATAAGTTCAACCACTTCTGTGTTCTTGATAAGTTCAACCACTTCTGCGTTCTTGATGAGTTCAGCCATTTCTGTGATCTTGATGAGTTCAGCCACTTCTGTGTTCTTGATGTGTTCAACCACTTCTGTGTTCTTAATGTGTTCAACCACTTCTGTGTTCTTGATGAGTTCTTGAAGTGTTCAACCACTTTTGTGTTCTTGATTAGTTCAACCACTTATGTGTTCTTGGTAAGTTCAACCATTTCTGTGTTCTTGATAAATGCAATCACTTCTGTGTTCTTGATGAGTTCAGCCACTTCTGTGTTCTTGATGAGTTCAGGCGCTTCTGTGTTCTTGATGAGTTCAACTACTTGTGTTCTTCATTAGTTCAACCACTTATGTGTTCTTGGTAAGTTCAACTATTTCTGTGTTCTTGATAAATGCAATCACTTCTGTGTTCTTGATGAGTTCAGACACTTCTGTGTTCTTGATGAGTTCAACCACTTCTGTGTTCTTGATGAGTTCAACCACTTCTGTTCTTGATGTGTTCAACCACTTCTGTTAGTTAGTTAGTTGCGGTTCCAACTTCACAGCAACAGGTCGTCCCCATTATGTTCTGTTCCTGTGCCAGTAAATATCACATTAAATGCTCATCACTGCCAACTGTGAAAAGTAGAATAGACAGGAGTCTCAACAAGCCAACAGTCCGCACGGGTACACTGTGCATAATGCCACCATCAGAATGCCAACACAAAAGTCCTCCAAGGAAAATACAGTTCATCATCGATGGAATCAGCAGCCACACATTACTGCATATTAAAAGTCGAGAGGATCTACTTCATTGCTCTGGGACTTATCCCACATGGCTCGGTCCCCTTTTCCAGGGTGGCCAGCTAAAAGCATCGCACAAAGCACGAACTGTAGCTCCAGCGATGACCCCCAGGAGTCTGAGAAAAAAGAACTCGTGAACCGAAAAGGTAATCCAGTCAATTCCAAACAACAATCGCGAACAGATGTAAAAATATTCCAAATGAAATTCACAGCTCACTGTATCACCACGCACTCAACTCAGTAGCAGGGTGACGGAACCATGCACTACCAGTCCGACATGAGGAAAATGCGACTGCAAACCGAAGCCAGAAGCATAAACACTCCACAGACTTAATGGTTGAAATGCCTATCCCAACCACTTCTGTGTTCTTGATGAGTTCAACCTCTTCTGTGTTCTTGATGTGTTCAACCACTTCTGTGTTCTTGATAAATTCAACCACTTCTGTGTTCTTGGTAAGTTCAACCACTTTTGTGTTCTTGATGAGTTCAACCACTTCTGTGTTCTTGGTAATTTCAACCACTTATGTCTTCTTGGTAAGTTATATCACTTCTGTGTTCTTGATGAATTTGACCACTTCTGTGTTCTTGGGAAGTTCAACCACTTATGTGTTCTTGGTAAGTTCAACCACTTCTGTGTTCTTGGTAAGTTCAACCACTTGTGTTCTTGGTAACTTCAACCACTTCTGTGTTCTTGGTAAGTTGACCCCTTCTGCGTTCTTGGTAAGTTAAACCACTTCTGTGTTCTTGTTAAGTCCGACCACTTCTGAGCCACTCTGCCCATATTGGGTTGTTTCCTTCTGTCACTAATTCCCTCAGTCTGGGATATATCAATACGAGAATTGAGGTGGAGGCTGTAATGATAGCTTTTCAATGGCTGGAGTGTAGTACAGCCTAACATGTTATGTTTGTAATGGACTTACAGAGTATGCTATGTAAAATAGAGACTGATATGTTCTGGAATGTCTTGCATTGTTCAATAAGCTGAAGGGAAAGAGTATTTTAAGGATTTTCTGCCCAGGACATGCTTGTGTGTGAGGAAATGTACAGGCTGACAGACTGGCTGCTGTGCTCATTTGTGTGGTGAGCTACTTTATGACAAAGCTGAGATGAAGGTTCTCTGGGACCAAGTGGGAAGTGCAGCAAAACAGGTGGGTAGATCCACATGTGGAAAATGCAGCAAAACAGGTGGGTGGATCCACATGTGGAAAATGCAGCAAAACAGGTGGGTGGATCCGCATGTGGAAAGTGCACCAAAACAGTTGGGTGGATCCACAAGTAGAAAGGCTGATTCAGCAGACATGAGCAGAGGGTCTGAACTAACACATAGAGGAGATTGCAGGCATAAGTTTAATCAGGCTGTGACTGGTACCATCAGAATGGGAACTCTTAACTTGCTACCAAAGAAAGTGATGGAAATGCATGATTCTTGAACTCATACCTTCAATCTTCCAAAGTTCTCCAGACACTCTCATCCCATGTGACCAACAAATGATTGTTGGTAATCATCTGCCTTTGTGAATTTGCAGTTTATTTTTGTTTGTGAATTTTTTTTTACTGTTTGTTAAATTTATTATTAGATATTGATTTTCTTAGCTGTTGATAGGATTCTTAGCATTCTACAAAGAAAGCACATCACTGTGGCTTCTAATCTTGGTATCCAGGGTCCATTCACAGACATAAAGTGGCATGAGAAGTACATATGTGAAAACTGGTCTCCTGACTTCCATCGACAATTCGACATACAGCACTAGTTTATCTCCAGTGTGAAACATATGCCAACTTTTGTTCTTCCATGGACATGGGATATATGATGGAAAGTCATTAAGTAACAGGAATTTTATTATAAAATGCACAGAGTATGGACAACGGAAAATCTTACTTCAGGACACAAACTAGCCCTTAAGCAATACCCCATGTAGGGTCATGAGGATCTAGCAGTAAGCACATGCAAAATAGTGATTACAAAATGACTGCTCCACTATATCTTGCACTGTGAAAGAATCAGGCGTTATTAGTTTTGTGTGTGGTTGGAGGGTGTGAAACCTTGTGAAATCTACAGAAGAATGATGGTTCAGTATTAAGACAGTTGTTGGAGTCAGGGTAGAATGGGTAGAAAGATTTTAAAATGGAAGACAAAACGTCATTGATGAACCTCATTGTAGGAGACCTGACAGTGTGGTAACTGACACAGTGAAAGAGCAGATCCATGACAAGTGACCAATTTTTGATATATCAAGGGCCCTATACTGATGCATTTCCCTAAAAAGTGGTGAAAATGTGAACAGTACTTGATACAGTGACATGCTCTTGAATTGCCAGGGACTTCTCTCTGAAATAGTATGGTTGCTGCATGACAACGCCCACCCTCATACGACTGCACATACAGTAGATGCACTACATGCTGTAAATTCTGAGGCCTTGAAACATGTAGTATACAGTCCATCAGACATTCACTTATTTGAACCCTTGAAAGAACAGTTGAGGGGTCAGAGGTTTGCAGATGACATCGAGATGAGGGCGTTGCAAAATTTGTTTCAGGCCACTCGTAAACACTTTTTCCTAGAAGGATTGATTGATTGATTGATCTAGGAATCAATATCACAGCATTCGGGGCATTCCCATAAGCGCTCCGTCCCCATCCTCAGCAGCCAGCAAAGAGTTCCAACACCAATAGGACATATGTCCGTCTCACCTTTCCTCTGAGCGTTGAGCGTCGGCCAGATCCCCTCGTCACTCCTCGCTGTCTCATTCTTGCCAGACCATGGTAATCCATTTGCTCCTCCGAGGTGTACACGTGCTCCCATAAGGCCGCAACCACGTCTGCCTTGTCATCAGGTATATGGTGCTAGACCTATATTTATAGACTAATCACCACTTGGTGGGTCATGTGATCTGTATCACGCCAGCTGCCTTGACTTCCCACGACATTTCCTGGTAGTCATGTTAGGCTGGCGTCAGCCTGAGAGCTCAGGTCAACTGTACACATGAACCTGATGGAGATGTGAACCCATGACCACCGGGCAGGCAGGCAGCTGAGCATCTAACCACCAGACCACCACAGCTAAAAAAACACTAAGTCTACTCAATTACATATAGCTGACAATCATGAACTATGCTTACTTTCTATTTTCATACCTGACAAAGACAATATGAACAACATCACGTGTATAACATTGTTTTATTACATTTTGAGAAAATGGCCTAGATAAACGTTTGTAATGTCTCATGATTAAGATGACAAGCTGACTCCAGTGTAGTAGTGCTACAACAGTGAGTGATGTTCATGAACAAACATGTGAACATTTTCAGCTTTGAGTATGGGTGAACGGAGTTTACCAAAAATTGTGCACAGAGCAGAACACCTCATTAAAAGGGGAGCCAATAATGCTGTTTAGTCTACCACACAAGCTATTAATGTTGATGATGGCAAATCAATTTACTAATTTCTGTCTTTCAATCTATTATATCTATAATATCATTCTCAAATTATATTTTAGCTTGAGTTATAAGCTTTTGCAGAAACAAAGGGAAGCAAACAACAAGCACTAACATCTGACGTCATCTCTATGACAACCTCGTAATAATGGGATTCATGAATGACTGAATACAGTAGACATGACTAGAGAATATACAGCTTGTTACACTGCCAAACACCACAATTTTGGAGGCTGGATTCCAAAAGGAATCTCACACAGCTACAGAATAAAAGCGATTATTGGTTATCTGTATTTATCAAACACATACATAAATGCACTCTTAAATATATCTTGTAGAATATTCTCAGGAGTGCACTGGCTTGGATAGTCACAGAATAACTAGCAGGGTTTGAAACAAAAGCGTCTCAACAGTTCAGACATGCCATTCTTGTGTTACAAAAAGTTTCCAAATAAAATTCACTGCACAGTGAAATGCACACATTCAGGGGTGTTCTCAATATTTCTAGTATCTCATACTGTTTTTAGTGTTATAATCTCCACATATTATATTTGTTTTCTCAATATGTCTATTTTTATTGTTATAATCTCCACACATTCAAGGGTTATTACAATATTTCTGGTTATCTATAATGTTTCTATTGCTACAATCTTCACACACTCTGTTTTCTCAATATTTCCAGTATCTATATTGTTACTATTGCTACAATCTCCAAATATTGTTTTCTCAATTGTTCTGGTATCTATAATGTTTCTATTGCTACAATCTTCACACATTCTGTGTGTTTTCTCAATATTTCCAGTATCTATACTGTTCCTATTGCTACAATCTCCTAACATCCTGTTTTCTCAATATTTAAAGTGTCTATATTCTTTCTATTGTCACAATCTCCAAATGTGTCCTTATCTGCCACAAACATCTCCCATTATTTCTATCAGGCATACCATTTCCAAATGTACTGAATCAGTCCCAAGTAAATATGGCCAGCTCACTTAACAAAGATGAACTGAAATAGCTAGCACCATTTAGGATTGAATGAGAACACACACAAAACTCAAAATGCCACAGTACACAGACAGAAATAAAACAAGATCATTAAATGATTATCAGTATTTCTAAGTAGTGAAGCTAGTAGGGAGGCTTGAGCAAACACAAACAAAAGGGCCTCCTGTCTTGAAACATTATCAGAACTACAAAAGTGCATTAATATACTTGAATACAGGAGGCATATGAAGATACACAAAAGATATATGAGAATATATAAGATATAATAAGCAACTATTAACAGACATGTCAGCCATATTTGCAACATCTATGAAACATTGTGGAAATGTTTTAACAAGTATTTACTGTCAAACAAATACAGGTGATACAACAGAGTGTGCTGGAGCACTCCTACATACTTCAGTTCTGTCAGACAGACCATAGGTAATATGTCAAATGCATACAAGGTTTCTGTTGGGCAAACACATCAGCTCCCTATTTTCAAGACTGTCTCAATTTATTACTGCTACAACTGCACTCAAAAGTCTGTATTCACTCACACTGTATAGAAGTCAAAGATTGGAGTTGCAGGAATAATGACTTTTCAGTAATTTGTGGATGAAATGTGCCATACAATCTCATTTCTTTCAAGCACCAAGACAAGAAAATATCTGAGAGCCCTGTAAATTGATAAGATGTAGGATCTAGAGAGAAGACAACTTCTATAAAGTTACTCTGATACACAGCTATTGACTTCCATGGCAGTATATGTCATGGTATCATATGCCAGACTCTCCTGTACTAAACACCACCCTTTAACCATCACTGTGACATTCCCCCTTCTCTCCCCAGCATAGAGTCATCCATGTAGATGATTACACCACCAAAGCACCAACTTTTGTGAATCAGTTGCTGCACCTATTTAGCACAGCCTGCTGGCCAATCCCTGCACTCCTGGTCCATTGTGATTATGATCCTTTTCCTATGGCATTTTGACACAATCCTCTCCTCTCCCAATGTTCTCAAATATACACACTTCCCTGATTGTATCCTCTGCCTGAGCCATCCATGATTTTAATTTTATCAGCTGGTGGCCCTTAACTGTGTTCAGGGCTTCACAGATGGGATGTTCTTTGTCAGCGGCCACTCTGTAGTCTGCAGCACCTTGAGCTTGTCTGCTATTGTCAGTAAAACCAGGATGTATTTATCTCATACACACGGTGAGGACAAGATGTGTTGAGGTGCGATATATGATATATAGATTAAACATACACAATTAGCAGAAAAGCTGAGAAACATCTAATGTCAAAGGAAATGTCTCTGAGAAAAATACAAAGAATACCACAGATGGGCATAAAAACAAAATGAAGAGTCCTTTATAAAAAGATGGGATCGCAAATCGATTAGAGATATTAAACATAGACAGTCAAGAGTATTTGGATACATTACAAGGAGAACTTAACTTAAAATCTTGGTGACAACTGGCAAAAATGATGGGGAAAAAAGCAAGGGAGGGAAAAGAGAAGTTATGGCCACATGGCGGAATTGAGACAAGAACACAGACCTAACCAAGACTGGTGATCACTTGAGGTGGCAAACTATGACCGTTCAAGATTACCAGCATAGCACATGAGATGATGTAAAACCCAAATATTTCAAATACAAAAATGATATAGACCCAAACTGCAGGGTCAAGTGTCCAGATTCACAGATGGGAAACAGCATTATAAGTGCTAATTTAACCAAACATCCCTGCCTGTCAACAAAAGAACACAATAATGTAATAACATTTAACAATTCAATTAAAATAATCTGAAGTCATATTGCCGGACCATAACACAGTCTCTATTACATGAGCAAATAGCCCTTGGAGACATTGCACTATTATAAAAATAATCAAGTCAATTGTTTTGTAAACATCAAAATAAACATGTCTCGAGTATTACACACTTCATAAAACTAAGAAGTGAAATATATGAGTAGCAAACATTGTATATTAAACAAGCCTCACATTTGTATTATGAAAACATAAATTAAACAGATATACCCAAGGTACAGACTATATGGTTATACCCAAGTTATAGACTAGACAGTTATACCCAAGGTTTAGACTAAACAAATATACCAAAGACATAGACTAAACAGATATACAAAAGACAGACTAAACAGATATACCCAAGTTATAGACTAAACAGTTGTACCCAAGACACAGACTAAACAGATATACCAAAGACATAAACTAAACAGTTATACCCAAGAAATAGATTAAATACCTATACCCAAGATACAGACTAAATAGTTATAACCAAGATACAGACTAAACAGTTATACCCAAGGTATAAAAGTTAGCTGCATATTCTTTACAGGACTTCGCAGTCAACCCCAGCATTTTTTTAATTTGCTGTTTGTGATTGCTTGGCAAGTTTTGTTCAGTAGTTTACCACTGCTTTCTGAATGACGGTATAGACTAGATGGTATAGATGGTATAGAACCCAAGGTATAGACTAACCAGTAACACCCAAGGTATAGACTAAACAGATATACTCAAGATACGGACTAAACAGTTACACCCAGTATATAGGAAAACAAATGAATATTTTGGTTCCATATTGCTCATGCTGTAAAACTTACACATTAAAAAGCACATTCACCTCAATCTGAATATAATGAGCTGAAATATGTGTAACTTGCATTCAGAGAAAACTAGGACCTCAAGTTTGTATAACAAGCTCATCATTCTTGGTACACAACAATGACTTATTACTGAATTATTAAAGATGTGCTACTGGATACAGGGATCCAAATGGTACACCCATTTTGAGGAATGCACAGAAATGCAAAAAATACTATTGAGCAAATCCTTCAAGGAAGAAAACCATAAATTAATTCCAGAAATTAGGCGTAAATGGTCAAGATTTTGTGGACATGTTATGAGGAGAAATAAACTGGAAAATTTAGTGACAACTGACAAGATTCATGGGAAAAGAGCAGAAGGAAGGCAAAGATATAAATATCTGGATGGCTTGGCCACATGACATATTTGAGACAAAAATGCAGACCTGAAAAGTCTCCGGTGATCATGTGAGATGGCGAATGATAACAGCCCAGGCTTATAGGCTGGACACTTGATAATGGTGACGAAATTTTAGGATACTGTTAATGCAACATTAAAAATGCTTCAATGTAAATCATAAATAGCTGGCCTTATGTAGTCCATGCTCTCATAAGCATGGTTCTCTGATGAGCAAGCTATGAACAGAAAAGATGAACAACCTACAGAAATAAACATTAAAACACAACACTCAGTACGATTGGACATAGACTGCAGTAGTAAACAAACAAGTCACAGAAATGCTGACTGAAGTAACATCTAACAAGAGGAAGGAAAGGTAGGACACACAAAAAGAGTATTAAACAAAACAAAAGGGATGGCAAAATAAAAACGATAAAAAACAATGAATGTATTCCCTTAGTGAATGTAAGCTCAGAAACCCCAAACAATCTGTTGCAGGATTTATTACCTGGCATATTTTGCTGCATCTCGTCAGGTGCTTACTGCAGAATTGTATATCATATCAAGTGAATAAATTAATAATACTTAACCTTACACAATTAATTTTTCATTTGTTTTGTTTCAACTTAAGTATTATTCATATATTCACTTAAATGATATATAACACTGCAATATGCACGTGGCGAGATGCAGAGAAATATACCAGGCAATAAATTGTGCAACATTTTGTTTGTGGCTTCTGTGCTTTAAAAAAAAAAGAAACGAAACAGCCACAACCAAAGAAGAGCATCAGGAGACCAACTAGAGAAGTTTATGTTAAATGGGAGAACAATATATGAAGACGTTGATTAGGTATTTAACTACTTTCTGCTGGTCATTCGTGAGCATCTGACTTGTAGAGTTGCATACAAGTCGTCTGTAGTGATAACACTAGCAGCCAAACAACCAATACAAAATGTATACAAATACTACTGTCTCGTCAAAAGCCAGATGTCATGTATTCTTATACAAATGTTGAAAGTCTGAAGTGACACTAAAATAGCTCACATTATCTACCAGCTCTCCTGCATTAAATGCACACTACAAAACAGTTCCTGTAAATTATATGAATGCACTGGCATTATTTAAAAACAGGTTCTCAATCATTTCATCACTTTGCTTCCTATCTTGTACTATTCCAAAAAGACTGGAAAACCTGGAAAACTTTCTCAATGAAAACTGTTTTCACTGGCCATATATTTTTCATTGATGAATAGCACACATGAATTGCCTAGCACAACAGATCAGTAGAAAGCTAGTTAATTTGAGCCTGGCTGGTGTGTCTCATGCTTCTCAGGCCTGCTATATTTCAAGAATACTTTCACTGGCTAATTAATCTTCACAATTACAGTTTCTAAATGTCAGTGCAAATTTCTCTATGTGTAGCATGTTACTGCTGTGTTCACTTGCAGTTGGAATGTTATGCAATGCTATATCAAACGATGTCACTGCACACTGGACATTCCCACATGTGCTCAGTTGTCTGATGCAGCAGCCATCCTAAAGTATCTCTGCTCACTGTTCCCACAAGCAGTTGGAAAGTATGAAGACATCACTTAAAGTCTTTTTTTTTTCCTTTCAGGTGCCTGGTCTGCGGCAGACATTAGTGACCTTGACTTTCCAAACCTCCCTGTCATATATGTTATGTTAATAAAGTTGATGTACTGGCTTTCCCTGGCTCTCCTGTCTAGTATTTCCTCACACAACGCCAGTTTCTTTTATGGGGTGTAAATTACATTTATGTTACCAGGCATCCAACAAAACTGTATTACGGATGCTTACTACTGCATATTGGAAATCTGTCTGCACATCTGTAATTAAAATAGTTATGCAATGTGCCAATGGAGTTTCACTTAAAAGCTCATTCAGAATATCAGGATCTTACTAACAATAATTAGTCGCAAACAAGTTTTTTGTGCATGATCTCTAGTTATTTCCCATCAGACTACAACAATTTTACAAGTATTTACTGAATAGTTTCCTTTGGTACAACAACAGTACTGTCATACAACTGGCACTACATCTGTTCTAGTTTCAAAATTTGCTAACTGACAGTGTATACAATCCCCAACAATTATTTGACCCAATCTGAAACACATTTTCAAATGTAACATTAATATAAGTACACTAATTCTACAAAAATTCATTTCTGAAGATTACAAATTAACACCTAACATGACAGCTTCAGCAAATGACATTCCCAATTTTCCAGAAACAAGCTAGTAAATCCGTGGTCCACAAATCATAATTAACAGAAACAATGGAGAATCAATATGATCTCATGAAAGACCTCTATGAGACTACCCCACCTACAAGAAGATGTATATGCCAGATTGGAACCTCCTGTATTCATGATGACTAAGTCAAGCAAGTTTTCTAATGTCATGGAATTTTCATGCTATCATGATCAAAGAGGGATGTGGTCATATTTCCTTGAGCAAATGCACTCAATGGCTTGTGCGTTTTGTGGTCAGTATTGTGTTGGCATTCCTGGCCTCCCAACAAATACCTCAGGTACCATGTCTATGAGGCTAGGCAGATCTCAGAATCAGGTGATCATGATCATGAAGCAATCCCAGCCTGAGAGAGATCTGAATCCAGGAGCATCACACTGACAGGTGCCTTCACTAGTCATTACACTGTCCAGACTTTGTACTCACGCCAGGCAACAGATATCCATCCATGCACAGTTTCACTGAAGACTGCCAGAAATTATCTATGATAAATGTTTAGTAACTGCAACACAAACAGGGAAATATGAGTGATGTTTCCAAGGACACAACTGACCCTCACAGTGTCAGTAAAGATCCATTTTGCACATCTTAAGGTGCACTGTGCTTATGTTGCCAGACTCATATTTACAGAGATTATTTCACACTCATGGATGAAATGGGCTGGCTCAACCTGGGAGACCAACACAATTGTAACATTTGAATCCACTCCAATGTGGACCAATCCCTGACCACTGAGGTGGCAGGCGAGTGTCTACCCACTAGCTACCATAGCTTCCTGACAATGGGCTCAACCACACATCATAGATACATCTGATCATGAACTGAGGTGGCAGGCGAGTGTCTAGCCACTAGCTACCATGGCTTCCTGACAGTGGGCTCAACCACACATCATAGATACATCTGACCACGAACTAAAGTGAAGCACACACAGGGCAACTGTTGCAACAACAGACTTCTGTGCTCGGGGTTTTTAATGACACATGCCCTGGTAAACTATGCTGTGGCTTGGGGGATAGCGAGATACGAAGTGTCACACCAAGTCGAGGGTTCGACATCTGCTGCGGATCATTTGGAAGCAGACTGTTTTGCATGGATTTCAGCAGTATGATGCTGAAAGCAATGGCAACCTACTGAACTAATATTGTCTAGTAAAAAACAAACAGCCAATAAAAACTGGGGTTAGTTGCAAGGTCCTGTCAAGGACATGTGACTAATGTCAACTGCTGGTATAATCAGTGCATCCTGTCAACAATTCACCATGCAATGTGCCCCACCAAAACTCAGTCAAAGACTGAACTATTCATCTGTAACAAACTCTGCTAAATCCTGAATGGTGTTGACTGTGAAGTTTACCTCACCTTTACAGTGAACATGTTTTAAATGTGCAGTTATATACATTAAATATGTCTGAAAAACAGCTGTCTTACTGGCTTCATTTAACAATGACTTCTTTATATTACATAAAGATAGGTAAAAATATGTTCATATAAACGTGATGTCAAGATAATTTCTTGCTCATACAGTTAAAGACTGAAATATAAATGTCAAATTCAGTCTTGTGAATTTCTGCAATAAATAAAATGAAGCTTGACTAAAAACAAACATTGCACATAGAAATGTGTGGAAACTGGTGTCAACAGATACCTTGTAGATAGCAAATCTGAGATTGTCACAACAAGAAAGCAAAACTCAAGACATTGAATACAATTAATGTTTCATATTTGTTGTCACTAACAAGGAATTCAGCAATAGCAATAATGTACAAGCACTTTAAATACAAAAGAAATACATTTGTACACAATCTTTCACTCACCACCATCTCAACATGGCCATCACAATACATCATCACACACTAGAAGTTTGCTACAAGCTCTATCAAACCAAACACTCACACACTTAGCTTTCACATCACGGCATCACACACTGCAAGTTGTAGCAGTCTCTCACACACATAACATGACCATCACATCACAGCTTCACACATTGCAAGTTGTAGCAAACACTCTCACACATACACAACATGACCATCACATCACAGCATCACACACCACAAGTTGTAGCAAACACTCTCACATACAACATGACCATCACATCACAGCATCACATACCACAAGTTGTAGCAAACACTCTCACACACACATACAACATGACCATCACATCACAGCATCACACACAAGTTGTAGCAAACACTCTCACACACAACATGACCATCACATCACAGCATCACACACAAGTTGTAGCAAACACTCACACACACACATACAACATGACCGTCACATCACAGCAGCACACACCACAAGTTATAGCAAACACTCTCACACACACATACAACATGACCATCACATCACAGCATCACACACAAGTTGTAGCAAACACTCACACACACACATACAACATGACCATCACATCACAGCATCACACACCACAAGTTGTAGCAAACACTCTCACACAACATGACCATCACATCACAGCATCACACACCACAAGTTGTAGCAAACACTCTCACACACACATACAACATGACCATCACATCACCACATACCACAAGTTGTAGCAAACACTAACACACACACACATACAACATGACCATCACATCACAGCATCACACACAAGTTGTAGCAAACACTCTCTCCCACACATACACACAACATGACCATCACATCACAGCATCACATACCACAAGTTGTAGCAAACACTCACACACACATGACCATCACATCACAGCATCACACACCACAAGTTGTAGCAAACACTCTCACACACACATACACACAACATAACCATCACATCACAGCATCACACACCACAAGTTGTAGCAAACACTCTCACACACATACACACAACATGACCATCACATCACAGCATCACACACCACAAGTTGTAGCAAACACTCACACACACAACATGACCATCACATCACAGCATCACATACCACAAGTTGTAGCAAACACTCACACACACAACATGACCATCACATCACAGCATCACACACAAGTTGTAGCAAACACTCTCACACACACATACAACATGACCATCACATCACAGCATCACACACCACAAGTTGTAGCAAACACTCTCACACATACATACAACATGACCATCACATCACAGCATCACACACCACAAGTTGTAGCAAACACTCTCACACATACATACAACATGACCATCACATCACAGCATCACACACCACAAGTTGTAGCAAACACTCTCACACAACATGACCATCACATCACAGCATCACACACCACAAGTTGTAGCAAACACTCTCACACACATACACACAACATGACCATCACATCACAGCATCACACACCACAAGTTGTAGCAAACACTCTCACACAACATGACCATCACATCACAGCATCACACACCACAAGTTGTAGCAAACACCCTCACACACATACAACATGACCATCACATCACAGCATCACACACCACAAGTTGTAGCAAACACTCTCACACACATACACACAACATGACCATCACATCACAGCATCACACACCACAAGTTGTAGCAAACACTCTCACACAACATGACCATCACATCACAGCATCACACACCACAAGTTGTAGCAAACACTCTCACATACAACATGACCATCACATCACAGCATCACACACCACAAGTTGTAGCAAACACTCTCACATACAACATGACCATCACATCACAGCATCACACACCACAAGTTATAGCAAACATTCTCACATACAACATGACCATCACATCACAGCATCACACACCACAAGTTGTAGTAAACACTCTCACATACAACATGACCATCACATCACAGCATCACACACCACAAGTTGTAGCAAACATTCTCACACACAACATGACCATCACATCACAGCATCACACACCACAAGTTGTAGCAAACATTCTCACACACACAGACACACAACATGACCATCACATCACAGCATCACACACCACAAGTTGTAGCAAACATTCTCACACACACACAAACACACAACATGACCACCACATCACAGCATCACACACCACAAGTTGTAGCAAACATTCTCACACACACACATACACACAACATGACCATCACATCACAGCATCACACACCACAAGTTGTAGCAAACACTCTCACACACAACATGACCATCACATCACAGCATCACACACTTGTGCTGCTTCTTCCTCACGGGTTGTGGCTGTAGAACAGCACGTACAGCTTCATCAAATACCTGCCAAATAGACAAAGAACAGCTCATAATCCTGCTTGATAGCTACAAACAGTCAGAATTATGTTTGCAACACAAATCTACATTATAAATGTTATAACACTCCATTCAAAGCAATTGTTACATGCTTATTTTAATTCTTTCTGCACAACTTGCTATAACTTTTCACTTGCTATAACTTATCATTTATTTGTAGATTACCACTCTCTGTGCTCGCCATCATATATTTTTATTTCTTTGCTAAGCTTCACAGTTTTTAAGTGTCATTTATTAAAAGTAACCTTGTTGTAAACTCAGGAGAGTTTATCTATGGTAAACACTGGAAATCTGGCAAATTTCTTAATTTTAATCGTTAGTTTCTGTTACTTGTCTTTTACACAACTGGTTTTGTTGATGGTGTAAACAAAATGGACCAATCTATGTCTAATCATGCCTTCCAATATTATTACAATATATTATGAAAGATAAAGTCATAATAAATCAGTATTACGATATGAATACTATGGATCAGAAACATGATTAAAAGAATTAGCAATAAACTACAAAACATTCATTAATTGCTGCCTGTGCAAAACAGTGGGACTAAACTGGTGTGAACAAATGGTGAGCTAATGTAGAGAACTCCACAACTTCCAGTGAATCCAGAGATGAGGAAGAGGCACTGGAGCAGGATAAGACCACCTGAGGACAGTCTGGATCCCACAGGGTGAACATGATGCATTTGTTCACTTGGCTGAGAATAATCAACATTCTAACCTCATTGTACACAAGAGTAGGTCAGGAAGTTATGTACCACAATTATTCTCTCTTTAACTGTTAACCCTTTACAAGGCATATCGTCCGATTCCGGCCGATGTGATAAAACGATCGTAGCGTCCGATTCCGGCCGATACTATTATGCATTGTAAAATCGCGATCTCTCGGCTTTCCGACACTTCCGACGGCTACTTTCGCTTTCGCCTACAGCTTGACAACGTGGCCGCCATTTGTAAACGCGATAGTATCAATTTGAACGGACTATTAAGGACAATTTTTGATAGTTTTCGGGATTTTTACGCTGTTTTTCAAAATGGATTTCGGCGATTCTTCAAGTGATAGCCGAGATTTCGCTAGGTTCATTTTAAATGACATTAAAAGGCACGAAGTTGACTATTAATCGGAGCTAGATATCAGTGCAAAGCGTTACTTTGCATTAGCAGTCGTGAGTCGGACTTTAAAGAAAGTGATTATGATTCTGAAAATGTGTTTGTATATTGCCGTTTATGTGACGGAAAATCACAAACAACATGCCGTATTTCGTAAATATTTGTGTTCATGTATGGATTACCGGCAACAATCATGTGAGTAACATATTCTGCATGCTTTTCCCTTCATTGTGTTGTTTATTTAACTAAAATCGGTTGACTAACACCTTATTTGTGATGTTTTTACTAACGCGACCCGAACTTTTTCCAAACCTGAAAAAATCTTGCCCGTTCAGGGCTACAAAATGGACAAGCGTCTGCCCTGTAAAGGGTTAATAACATAAAAATGAAATTTAGTCACAATGTTCATGTACATGTGCAGCAAAAATTTCTACTTCTCAACATCAACTTTAACGGCTCTGTGCCATCTTGAAACAAGAGCATGTATCCCAGATCTGTATCACATTTTGTCCTGCTCTCATAACCATTTCTTCATGGCATTAATAACTCTCTCTTTGTCTTCAAACTTAATGGGACCCAAAATATGGAAATCAGATGGTGCCAGGTCTGGACTGTAAAGTGGATGGGGCAGTATATTCCACATTTTGTTGATTGCCTCCCTTGTTTGCAAACTTGTATGAGGATACGCGTTGTTGTGAAGGATAAGCCGTTGCTCTCGACTCCCTGCAGTAACGACGATTTAGTTTTATGAGTGTTTTGATGTAAATTTCCAAACTGATGGTTCCACTTTTGGCAGCATATCCATGAGACTAACCCTACCAATGTCCCAAAAAAGAGTGAGCATGACTTTATCGGCTGATGTTTTGAATTTTGTTCCTTGCTGATGATTGAGGACGATGCCACTCCATTGACTGTCTTTTTGTCTCTAGCTCAAAATAATGAACCCAAGTTGCGTCTCCTGTCACAATTTTTGACCAAAATAACACCCCCATCTGTCTTGAAACGCCGCAAAAATTCATAATAAACTGTTTTCCTTTGAACCTTATGTGAGAGCTCGAGGAACCCATCTTGCACAAACCTTTGAATATCTCAATCGCAATACCTTTGCTTATTGAAAGATGCATGGACAATTGTTGCCTATCTCTGCAAATTATGAAGTCAGCACGTTCCAACATGATCTGGCATGTGGCTGTGGCAAGACGTCCAGAGCACGGTTTATCAGCCAAAACTCTCTGCGCCCAATGACTAACTACGCTTCTACCGACTGCAAAAGTGCCATAAACAGCACACAAACATTTGTGAATGTTAAAAACAGTTTCTTTTTCTGCGATCAAAAATTCTATAACAATCCAGCTTGTAATGTATGTCACTAATATCTGCCATTTCAACAGTTTTGTGTCGCGGTTAGAATTGGTTTACAGAGGTGCAATTTGGTTTACACCTTCAAGAGATTATAAACATAAATTGGTGCAAATGTAATGCTTCTATCTTTATTATTAGCTGAGATAATAATTGTGGTGCATAACCTTCTGACCTAACCTCGTAGTAGTGGTGGTAGTAGTAGTAGTAGTAGTAGTAGTAGTAGTAGTAGTAGTAGTAGTAGTAGTAGTAGTAGTAGTAGTAGTAGTAGTAGTAGCAGCAGCAGCAGTAGTAGCAGTAGTAGTAGTAGCAGTAGTAGCAGTAGTAGTAGTCATTCGGTCACAACGTCACAGCAACAGGTCACACTATAATTACTCTGTTCCTGTGCCACCAAAAACACATGATATGCCCATCATTTGTCCCATGTGAACTCGTAAGGGAAATAATAACTTCAACGAGACCGAATTGCCAGGGCACTGACAGCAGGCCATCCTTCACTAAAAGATGCACTTCACTGTCGAAGGAGACAGCTACCTCCCAGTACACACAGTATTTCATATTTGTGATTAGGAGGTCTCTTGAGAAAGGTGCTATGTTCATACAGAGAACCAAACTTCTGACAAATGTATGACCATAATATAAATATATGGTTAGTTGAATAAACTGTTTTATTTGCAACAGTATGAATGAGAGAGAGATGAATAAAGACACATTTCAGTTATTCATCAAATTTAATCATTAAGCCACTAGGTGCACTAAAGATACCAACAAAAAACAATAAATAACTCTCAGATCAAATATATCATCATCATGTGCCCAGTCATGGCATAGGCGTTTATGGCTCTCTCCAGATCTCGGTCCTTAGTGTTCTGGATCAACTCTGCTGATGATATTCCTCCATGCCACTGTCTCAGTCCATCCAGCATCATTTCTCTCGGTCTGCTTATGCCTGACCTTCCACTGATCTTTCCAGTCGTCATGTTTTCCAATGCCTCTCTTCTCATTTCATGATCAAAGAATGCTGCCTGTCTTTTTCTTATATTTGTATATGATACCCTACTTTCATTAGCCTTTTCCAGGCAATTTTTGTTAAGTTGTTCAGGCAGTGCAAGCTATCTGCAACTTTGTCTCGTATCCGTTGCTTCCATGCTGTTCCTAATTAGTTCATTCATGTTTCAAGCACGCAAGGACTTTGTGGGCACAAACTTGACTTATATTGAGTAGAAGGGTTGCTGAAAACAGGAGACAGTAAAGGGACATCATGATAGGGCAGCATCAACACCAGGTTTTGGACAGATTAACTAAACTAACAAATGAAAGAACAAAGACCTACTTGTTTGAGGCCTCTCTGTGTAAGAGCAGAGCACTCCATGTACTTTACACCTCGGATTTTATTGGCAAGTTTAATACCCTGTTCTCTTTTCACAGGATTAAGACCTTGTGCTATAAGACTTCCAATAGCTTCTTTATTTTCTCGAAGGTCAATTTTGGTACCTGTGGAGCATACGACCAAATGACACAAATAGCTATAATCCATGACACTAAATTTACAAAACCAAACAATTATATACTAAATCCTGCAGCAGGATACAAGCATGAGGAAAGTTCCTTAGTTGATAACAACCCAAGGAAATTATCAGGTTATCAACTAACAATGCAATACCACTATCACCATCATTATATACAGTACCACCCTGGCAACAGCCACCAGAAAGACTACAACCTTTGCCAGTTTCTCTCAATCATGTACTTTCCTGCCCTAGAGTGTCTTGAATGTCTTGTGTCCACTGTCTTGATGGTCAATCCTATCCAATCTTCCAAGAACCAAGTCAGCCATAACTGTTCTTCCTGTGATGTTTGGTGTGGCCAGTTAATTATTGAACCACAGTGTTCTAAATGTGAGACATTTTCCATTTCCTCATTGTTGATTGTAATTTTTGGTCGACTTGTTGCTTTATGTCTTTGAACACTGGTGTTTTAATATTCAGAAAAACATTTTGTTCTTCACTATGTCTTTTAATAGTTGGAATTATGTCCTAATTGGTACTAATTAACAGGAGCACCATATCATCTGCATATCTAAGTCCTTTCGTTTGCTTTAAATTTGTCTCTATCTGCAATCTTGTCTCTTGTATGAATTTCACTGTCTTTTTTAGTTCACTCAGTGGTCCATAGAGTTTATCTTCCACTGTTGTTTCTCTAGGCTAGAAATCTGAGTTCTGAATTTGAAAGTCTACTGATTATGAATGGATCAACATGATCACAGATGTCATCACTTTTGACATTTCTTATGACATTTTCTGCATAGGACAGCTATGGCAAGAGAATTAAACTTTTGTCTTACTCGATTTTGAATCTTGAAACAGTTAGATGTTTCACCACATCTTTCTTCTTCTTCTTCTTCTTCTTCTTCTTCTTCTTCTTCTTCTTCTTCTTCTTCTTCTTCTTCAGAGCACTGTAGTTACTATATAGTTCTGGCTTAATGGCTGATTAAGCACTGGAGATATTTAATTTCAACTGTTAAATGACATGTGAATCTGTCCATCACAATGGTTGTCTTGTGTGTTTAAGATAACATCATCATCTTCCACTTTAGCTGTCAAGTGTCATGAGGAGGAATAATTGACATTCCAGCGCCCGATGGGTGGCAGTGTCATTCTGTGTGATAATACAGTGTCTTTAATGTCGTAAATCCATTTTCTTCTAAAGTTTCCTCTTGCTCTTGCAGCAGATCTTCTTTAATTTAGGGTCATTGCTGGTAATTGATGGTGTTGCATTCTAACGAGATGGCCAAATCATTTGATCATCTGTCTTTCAATATATGTGGCACAAGGTGTTGATCCCACTGTCTGTCTGATAACGCCATTTCTTATTTGGTCTCGGATTGTTAAGTTGGCAGCTCTCTTCAAGCATCTCATCACACAGATGTTGATTTTCCGTAAGTGTGATTTGAATAAAATCCAAGTTTGACATTGGAAGCATAAGATTGGTGTGAATAGGCTATTTATTATCTGTTGTTTTGCGGACATATGTATATTTGGATGTTTCGGTTCGGTGATAGTTGATATATAAGTGCACTTGCTTTTTTACTCTGATTTCCATTTCTCTGTCTATTCTGCAATCTTCTGTGATCACACTTCCAAGATATTTGAATTCTTTAACTTGTTTCGGAAATGTGCTATTTATCAGTATACTTAGTGGACCAGGAGTTCTGCTAACTTGCACTATTTAAGATATTAGAATAACATATCTTGAAAAAGAAAGGCAAGATAATAAATGAGTGATGAAAACATAAATACTTCAAAACAAACATAATTTATATCTAGAATCACTGTTTGTTAATTGTGTTTAAGGATAACGTTCACTACAGATGGATGCCCCCATAAGTGGAGATGGATGCCTCCCATATATCACACAGGGGGCATCTCACCATTGCACGAACACCACAGAGCTGGCAAGGACCCACATATGTGTATACCAGAACTATACTTGTTATACAATTGTTGTGGGTTAGGTGCATAACCTTTACAGTCAACCTCAGCATTTTCTGGCTGTTTGCAACTTCTAGGCAAGTTTACATTCTGCCATTACTTCATAATGACCGGCACTCATACCATTGTATGAAAACCAGCGCTAGATGGTATGCTTCCTAATTGCCTGCAGCTATGATTCAAATGTGGTATGCAGGAGTGCAAATTGCATTTAGAACCCCTTTGCCAAGGGTAAGCTTTCTAATTCTGAAATTTTGCATAGGCAATGGCTTATTCAGTCTGAATTCAATTTTAGAGAAACAGTGGCATAGTGATTAATGTGTCTGCCTACCAAGACACATGTCAGGGTTCAATCCTCAGCAACGGCAGCCTGATTTTCTCATACACAAAATATAACTAGGAAGCTTCGTGACAGGCACACACAGACACAAGTGGGCATCTTGACCAAAGTCCTCATCAATGAACTACACACACAGACACAAGTGGGCATCTTGACCAAAGTCCTCACCAATGAACTACACACACAGACACAAGTGGGCATCTTGACCAAAGTCCTCATCAATGAACTACACACACAGATACAAGTGGGCATCTTGACCAAAGTCATCAATGAACTACACACACAGACACAAGTGGGCATCTTGACCAAAGTGCTCATCAATGAACTACACACACAGACACAAGTGGGCATCTTGACCAAAGTCCTCATCAATGAACTACACACACAGACACAAGTGGGCATCTTGACCAAAGTGCTCATCAATGAACTACACACACAGACACAAGTGGGCATCTTGACCAAAGTGCTCATCAATGAACTATACACACAGACACAAGTGGGCATCTTGACCAAAGTCCTCATCAATGAACTACACACACAGACACAAGTGGGCATCTTGACCAAAGTCCTCATCAATGAAAAGGTGCCACCAGAAAGCTGAGATAGAGAAGCTAGCTTTCTGCCAGCCAAGTGGAAAGGTACCACCAGAAAGAAAGAGATGTTGACCACTAGAGCAGTCACCAGTGTACATGCCTCGAATCTGGCACACAGAATGAGGAACACAAAATTTGACAGAAACCTGGGAGTCATGACCCAAGTCTGTTAAACTTTCTCTACTGACTGTGGCATAGTGGGTTCATTTCACACATCAGTCTGTTGGACTTACAATGTTGACTTCTCGTCCTTGAATTGGGGATGTAAATTACAAGTACCTCAGAAGCCAGAGAGGGTTTGCCTGGTGGCAAGGGACACTGGAAATAGGGAAAGCTAACCTTCCAGTCCACTCACTACTAGTAGTATGTATGTGGACTACGCTAGCGGTCAGGAAAACAATGAAATGAAAATGATATGTGTAATTGCATATATTAATTAACAGAGGGTAATACAGCTAACTGGTGCAGGCTGACGGAAGAGACCACTCACCTACTACTATAACCGGAGCCTCAGGACAGTGATGTTTGATCTCAGGATTCCATTTGGTTAAGACATTTTCATATGATGATGGACTAACAACACTAAAACATATGAGGAACACATCGGTCTGAAACAAAAACAATACTGACGTTGGCAAAATACATTTGCACTCATGCAGTCAAGTCATTACTAACAAACTGTGGTTGCTTGTCATCACAGTGGTTGGGGTTCAATCCCCAGTAACATCAGCATTTCTGTCTGTACCAGGACTGCTCTGGGGCCAACTGTGCCTCATCAAATGGGTACAGATTACATTTCAGAATTGTCTGAAAATGGTCTGGGAAGGGAAGGTGGTAAAGTCACCAAATGTGTTATAACTCAGTTTTGGCATGCCAACCAGCAACCAGAAATGCTCTGTATACATTTCTTTTTATTGTCCATACCATGTGGTATTGGCGACCATGTCTGTCCACAGCGCTCTTTGCATTTTCCAATTATGGTGTGAAATTAAACATTTTCCACCTTTTTTTTATTGTTCACACTTTAGTTTTTAAAGTCCATTATGACTCCTGATAAAAAGGCTACGATAGTCAGTCCCATAACAGATACTGCCACTAGATTTTGAAGATCATAACATATCATATTTAGTGTTTCCTGGTGCATACTTGACTTTCTTTAACTTTACCTTCAATGTGCCTGTAACCAATCTGTGATCACTGTAACAGTCTGCATTTACATTTGTTTTTTCAACTGTTAACACATTTCAAAACCTGCTAATCAGAATGTAATCAATCTGGTTTCTAATACTGTTGTCAGAACTCCTACATGTTCATAATCTTCTTGGATGTTGCTTAAACCAGGTGTTTCCAACAATTAGTTCATGCTATTTTGCCCATTCTACAAGTCTGTATCCTTTCTTGTTTCATTCTCCCAAACCATATTTGCCTACTGTGCATCCATTGCCTTGATTTCCTACTTTCGCATTGAAATCACCCATTATGATGTTTATTTCTGAATTTTTACAATTCTTCAAAGCATTCTCCATGTCATTATAAAATTCCTTTTCACTATCTTCACTGCTTTCTCCTGTTTGGGCATATATTTGAATGATGTTTATGTCAAAAGGTCTGCCGATTAACTTCACCAATAGAACCCTGTCTGACACTACCCAATATCCTTTTAACAGATTTTGATGTTTTCAGGTCCAAGACAATTGCTACACCTCTTTGTCTTTCCTCTCCCTGAGAATATATAATTTTCTTCCTCTGCGTTCATCCAGAGTTTTTTTTTTCTGGACATGATTGCATTGTGCCTGTTTACAGCAGAGCTGCGTTCTTGCGCCGTTAGGCCAACACATCCAATTTCTGCGGGCATTTGTTGACTGGGTTAACCTTCCCAGACGTTTGACACTCACTGCTGTGGTGATATCCCCCATCCCAGCTGGCCCATTTAGAACAGCCAAAGACATAACGTTCAGCCCTCAAGGGAAGGCAGGGGCAGACCATGGGCATTCCCCGCCATCCAAGGAGGCTTCCATAATTGCAGAGCCGACACATAACGCTCTGGTACTGGGCTCACCCAAGGAATCGTCACGTCCTGCACATGGCTGCTTAGCCTCACTTCCTTATATTGTGCCCTCCGTTCACCACAGGCTGTTCCTCCAGAAACCAGAAGGATACAGTCTGCAGATAACATCGACACAGTGAGCTTTCGATTCTGACTTTCCATGTAATGGATTTGCTATCCAAGCAATATTCCATTTCGTGCCACTAAGACACTTTTTCCATCTTTAATGACGCCCACATAATGAGCTTTCGATTCGGACTTTCCACGTAATGGATTTGCTATCCAAGCAATATTCCATTTCATGCCTCTGGGATGCCTTTGTTACTGACATACCTGTGGTAAGAAGTGTGGCAGTCTAAGTACTTCTTCGTGCACTTTTAGATTTCAACCTGAATGTAGTTAAAGTAAGCTGCAGTCAACTTGAGCTTGTTGATATCTCCATAGAGCTTGTCCTCAAATGAAGCAGGTGTGGGCCAAAATATCTTTCTCTGTTCTGCATATATTGGGCACTCCTGCAGCAAATGTTTAGCTGTCGTTTTACCAGTTCCACAATTACATTCATCGGTATCTCCTATCTTTAGTTTATTGAACAAGTGGTATTTCAGCCTGTTATGGAGACGGATTGTATTTGCAGCAAAGAACCTCAATGGCTCAGAAAGCTGAAGAAGAAGAAGAAGAAGATGTCCTGTGTGGAGTCTGAAGATTGCTACTTGTTCTCTTCGGTCGAGTTTGTAATATGCATCATCTTTCTGGTGGCCTGGATGCTCTGATTCCCATTTGGTTCTATAAGTGCTTTTTATAAACCTCTTTGCCTCATTATAGGTAATGTCTATGTCAGACTGAGGTAGTCGTCTGCCCTCTTTTGCCAGTCTGTCAGCCTCTTCATTTCCAGGTATACTGCAATGTGATGGGATCCACTGTATTACAACTTTTTTGGATTTCTGACAGTCCGTAGAGTGCTGCTCTTTGGTCTGCTAGTTCTGTGCTGTTTCTGCTCTTCAGTATTGAGACAGCTGACTTTGCATCTGTGAAGATAGCGATTTGCTTCTCTTTATTTTCCTCCATCAAGAGCATTTCTGCTGCAGTTTTCAAAGCTTTTACCTATGCTCTGAAGTTACTTGAAAATTTTCCAGTTGCCACTGACCGTGTTTTTTTCACTCCATTTTTTTAAACTTAGAAGAATTCCTCCTCCTCCATTTTCTATTGAATTTTTGGCTGATCTGTATGTATATGCATGGGTCCAATTGCTACTTGGGTAATGTTCTTATATGTAGTTTAGAGCAATTTTTCTTCTTTCTGTTTCATTCTGAGTGTTCTTTTACTCAATACCAGGAATGTTTTCTATCATCTCAGGCAGTTGCTGCTGTCTCCAAGCTGGGAACTTGTGTGCATTGTAAATGGGTTTGACTGTTGATATTTTAAGTATAGGATCTGCCCTTATCTTTCGTTTTGCAGTTTCTACAAAGTTGCTACGATTCAGTCTTCTCTTTCCAAAACCATTAAACCTGTTATACATAGGGTGGTCTGTCAATCTTCTAAATTTGTCTGCTTGTTGCTGGGCTCTGCTATCTCTTCTATCCTGCATTGGTTGTAAACAAGCGATCTTTTCTAGTTCATTAATAGGCGTTGTCTTCAGGCTTCCAGTTATGATTCACATTCCTTGATTTTGGACTCTACTTATTTTGTTAAAGTTTGACTTAGCTGCTGTTGCCCAAGCTGCGATACCATATTCCAGTACTGGCCTCACCCGCCCAGTATATAACTTCTTGAGAACTTTCTCATCTGCTCCCCACGTTGGACCAGCAAGCTTTTTCATGATTGCCATTCTTTGCCTTGCTCTTGTTCGATTTTTCTCAACCCGTGTCTTCCATGTCAGGCAACAATCAAAGGTGATTCCTAGATGTTTGGATTATCTTCATGGCGCAATATTTTTTCATTCAATACCAGCTTAGGTTGCTGAGTTTTATTTGAGAGGGAAAACACTGTGCATGTTGTTTTCTCCTCACTTATCTTCACTAGCCATGATTTTAACCAGTCCTCTACTGCTAAGTCTTGCTGTATTCTGCTGTTAGCTGTACTAATATATTCTTCAGATGTCCACATGGCTAGGTCATCTACAAAGGAGGATATGTTTACTCTGGCTGGAAAATTTTCCGTGATGTCATTTATATACGCTAGGAATAATGTTGGTGAAAGAACTCCTCCTTGGGGACACCTTGCTCCAACAGTATCATTTTGCTGGTTTGTCCTTGTACTTTTGTCCTGGCAGTTCTGTTCTCAAGGTAGTGGCTGATCCATTTGTACATTTTCCCACAAACATGCATTCTTTGCAGTTTTACTTTCAGTCCTTCCTTCCATACTTTATCAAATGCTTTTTCTAAATCTATCCAGACCGCTAATGTATGCTTTTTCCCTTGGAAGGCATCCTCTATTTCCTGAGCTATATAGGTTATTTGATCTTCAGAAGATCTGTACTTTCTGAATCCTGCTTGGTGTGGTGTTGAGAGTTGGTTTTCTTCCAGATGCCATGTTAGCCTGCCACTGATCGTGCGTTCCATCAATTTTCCTACACAGCTAAGTAGACTGATAGGCCGATAGCCATTTGGTGCTTTCAGATCTTTTCCTTTCTTTGGGACTGGTATTAGTATAGCTTCCTTCCATGCCTGTGAGACTATGCCTCTCTTCCAGCTATAATTTAGGACTGCTAGTAGTTTCTTTTTTGCCTTGGTGCCTAGTCCTATTAGCATTTCATTTGTGATTCCATCCTTTCCTGGTGTTATTTTTTAGGGTATTCATTGCCTGTTCCATTTCTTTCATTGTTAGATTTGCCATCATATATTCTGCTGCTGTCTCTGTATTACTATGATGTATCTGTTTATCTTTGATTGCTTTCTTCTGTTTGGTTGTAATATCAATGTGGTTTGCACTGGCATAGTGTTCCATCGGTGCATTTTCAGCCTTTTTCCTGTAAGCAAGGCATTTCCTTGTTTAATTGTTATTTGTTTGTTTCTAGGTCCTTCATTGTTCATGGCTTTCACTAGTTTCCATAGTTTATTTGCTTCATGTTGCCATATTGTGTATTTATGTTTTCACAATATTTGTCTGTTACTATGGCAAATCTGTCTCAATCTACTCGTTTGTAATTCCAGCGGGGAAAAGGCTTTTGCTCCTGTGGAACACACTCCATATTACAAGCTTGATTGGTCTGTGGTCACTACCTGCTATCTGGTTAAGCACATGGCGATCGATTTTGTGGAGGATGTCTTCTGTACAGTAGACGTGGTAAACCATCTTCTGGAGTAGCTCGGTGTGTAATCCGCTTTGTTGAGTAGATGGAGATTTGAGTCTATTTCCCAGTCCTCCACTTCATCTCCTCTGTTGTCAGTAATTTTAAAATCTGCCCATCTTAATCCCTGCCCCTTTCCATTTCATCTCACATATTCCCATCTTTCTGAACAGCTATTAAAGTCTCCGACAATAATGAAATTTATTTAAATATTGAGCACAACCCACTACTGGCAACGCCGATCGCATTCTGGTATGAACCTAAGGCCTATCCACGTCTTGAGCATAGCCTACGATGGGTAGCGTGGTGATGTTCTGTTGTGATAATTTGGTGTGTCCAGTGTGTGCCGCGTGGTTACACACCCGCTTCACGCGCGTGATCCGGGACTGTTTCCGTATCCGGTCAGGGATATGCACTACTGACGAGCTCAAATAAGGGCGAAACTCGAGTATAGTGCTTCCATATTGACGTGGATAGGCCTTAGGTTCATACCAGAATGCGATCGGCGTTGCCAGTAGTGGGTTGTGCTCAATATTTAAATTTAAATTTCAAATCCCGAAACAACCACATAATCAATGAAATTTGTGTCAGTTATTTTCATGGTTGAGAGTGTAAGGTCCTTACACTCTTTTAAATTCTTATTATCACATCCTTTATCATTATATCAACACCTATAATTTCCATTTGGTTGTCAGAGATCACAGATACTTTGCTGCAAGGTATTGTATTTCATGTAAGTATTAGAACTCCTCCTTTGTGTCCTTCGAGGTCGAAATGTGTGGCCTGATATCCTCTGAGAATCTGCGATTGGCGTTGAGGTGTGTCTCTTGAATGCATGCCACATCTATTCTATCTTAATGAATATGCTTTGTTAGGGAGACTTTCTTGTTATAAACTCCTTCGGCATTCCACTGTAGTATGCTGAGTGTCCGGGGTGTTTGGTCAATAGCTCTTAACCTATTCCTCTGTGCCTTGGCTCCACAGCACAGGGGAAGGTGACCACCAGTAGTAAGGGATGGACCCCCTCATGACAGGGGGCCCGGCACTATCACCGCCTGATGGGACTTCACGGGATTAGCACCATACTGAGTAATTTTAATTTGTGACATCATGAATTAAGTTACGTTGCACTGCTTTGTCAAGCCTGTGGCTCAGTACATCTGATTTCGACAAACATTTTTCGGGGTGCTTTCCCTAGCCTTTGACTATCCCCAGTCTACCTACAAGGCAGCGGGTTTGTGTGTCTCTTGGTCTGGTTCCTCTCCCTTGACCTGTCCAACATGGGAGACCCTACCAGTAGCTGTGCTACCGTCGGCATAGCTGTTGGGGTCATAAGAACACGCAAGCCCCTCTACCTCGTCACTGTGGACACACAGCAGAGAGGATATATAATTTTTAAATCTGCCCGTTTTAATCCCTGCCTCTTTCCATTTTGTCTCACACATTCCTAATATATTAATATTCTCTCTTCCCATTTCTTGTTTGATGTTATCTAATTTTTCAACTGTGTTTAGAGTATGAACATTCCATGCTGCCATTTCAGTGTTGATGTCCTTTTCTTGTGGCAATCTGTAATTTGACGAATCATGATAAACTAGGCATCTTTAAAGAAAGTAGTTTGCCATTGCATTCCTTCCTGACAGTGACTATACTGGTCAGTGACAGCCATTGTCTCGTTAAAGAGATCCTCTGCCTACCGTCGCGGAACTTCGAGACCATAACCAACAACTACCTGTTGGCTATACTCAAAATTCCATCCACCACCTGCCTTCCGTGGTTTCTTGTGAAAAACATTCCTAAAACGGTTACGAAAAACATTGCATCTTCCCAGAAAAACACAAAACAGCATATCTCTATGGAAAACACAATTATTCCATCGCCATTTTACAGGAAGTAGCAAACTTACACTACCAATAAAGTACAGTGTTCAATTAAGGTTATAAGATATAGAAGATAGTATGACAATAATAATAATATAATAAAAAAATTTTAAAAATAATATTTTTAATAAAAAAAGCAACAAAATGACTGCTCTATGAAAATGTTCAGTAATTGAATCATAAGCTGTCAGTTACCTGGGGATAACTTAGGGGCCTGAGCCTATCATAATCCTCCTGTCCAGCAGTATCCCACAATCCTAGACTGACAGGAACACCGTCAACCATCATATTGGCTGTGTAGTTGTCAAATCTGTTGTCAAACCATACAAACAGAAAATTGTTTCACTGCCTCGGTAGACAACCTCACAAAACAGCTGAGAAAGGTAACATAATGTTGAAGCAAATAAATCATCTGTATTTGACTACCTTAGGTCACTGTCAATAAAGGTCAGAAACAGAGTTATGAAATGTTATACACAACCTGTTCTGCCGTATTGCAGTGAATCATGGAATGTGAATGAAGGAATCAGAAAGTGCTCAGAGGGCAAGGCATCATTTGCAAATACCTTGGACTGCCAGAGTAACTAATGAGTGCCTGGGAAAGGTTCATGAAAGTAGAACACTATACAAAATAAAAGGAGAGAAGAGTGTTCTTTTTTTTTGGTCATGTAATGAGAAGATAGGCATTAGAACACATCACAACCACTGCAAAGATCAGAAGTAGAAGGAGCAGGGACAGCCCGAGAGAAAGAAGAATGATGGATGGACTGCGATGGTGGCATGGAGGAATATCACCAACAGAAATAATCCAGAACACTAGGGGTGGAGATCTATGGCGATGTATGAGCGCCTATAGAACAGGATGATTTCACTGATACTATAATACATTTTAAATATGAAGTCAATGAAGTGATCGTCCCTTGTCATGTCAGATATCAAAAGCACTGAAGTATGCTCACATCATCATGTCTTTAATAACCCTTAGATATTTTCAGGAATGTTCTCTCCCTTTCTACAACACTCACACTTCGTGACACTCTGGCAACTTGTCTGTATGAATCATTTGTTGATGTTTTCTGGACACATTTTACAACTTATATACTTATAAGCCCATTCATTATCATCATCATGTGCCATGTCGGTAAGCATGGGTGGTTGTGATTCATCATCTCACACAATCACCAGTCTTGGATCAGGTCTGTCTTCATATCTCAATTATGCTACATGGCCAAGCCATCCAGGTATTTACCTCTTTGCCTCTCCCTTGCTCTTTTCTCATTGACATTTCCACTGGTCATGAAGTTTTCAAGTTTATTTCCCCTCGTGACAATCCCCCACAAATCTGGATTGTCTGTGTCTAATTTCTCTAATCAATTTACACTGTTCATTTATAAGCCCACTACCCATTTCAATATCTTATATTCTTCTTCTTCTTCTTTCGTTCGCTTGAAACATGTCTACAACTGCAATGTCGTCTCTTGTATGAATCCAACAGTCTTTATTAGTTCATTCAGCGGTCCATAGAGTTTATCTTCCACTGTTGTCTCTCTAGGCCAGAAGGTTCGCCTGGATATGTCAGGCCCTCTGGCTCCGCTGGACATCTGAGATGGACCTCCATTTTTTGTGGTTAGACCCTTACGAGGCATATCTTATCTTATCTTATATTCACATAGATACCATGCAACAACAGCCATGCAGAATATGAACACACAAACTTACACTGTAGGAACATACTCTCCGGGGAAACTGTCTGTGGTGTAAGAGATCAGCATGCAGGTTTTACCCACAGTGCCATCACCAACAACAACACACTTAATAGGGCGGCCCTGTGCCATGTCTGTCATTTGTTGTGCTGGAAAACACCCAAGCCGGAACCCAACGCTGACTGCAGTCAATATCTCTGCTGAAACGCACATATATGTTTGGTTTTAGCAATCCTCACTTGAAAATTCTCAAAGAAGAAATGTTTCACAAGCAACCATACACAACAAATAACAAACAAAAGCCTATATTAGTCATTAGACATTAGAAGACCTATCAATTTCAATCAGTGTTGTTGAAAATTAAATTCAATGTACAATTGTACACAATTTAGACTTGGATGCACTGTCTACAGAGAATAATTATAATATAATAATATGACAGACACCTTCACTTCATGTATATTGTAAAAATAATTAATTTCACAATTGTGGGAACTACTAACAAACTAAACATAGTTTAATTGATAAACTCAGATTATAATACATGGTGACTGAATAGTTCAGAATAAGAAAGTCAGAAAGAGATGCTTTCTTTTTCTGTATGTCACTAAAGAACATTCATTTAACATGTACACGGAACTGTAATAACGAACGACGTATTAAACAGAAAAGAAGGCAGCCCACTCCTGGGACTAATCTGTCCTTCTTATCCGTGATTCCTGATGAGTCAGTAAGTCTGCTGGCACCGACACCGCTGATGATTACTACCAACTAAACATGAATGAGAATGTTGCCTCCTCCCTCCTAACTTTAGATGTGGGGAGGGATTTGCATCAAGTATAAAACTTCGCTAACTAAATTATATTTTTGCCACCGCGCCATTCATATATCACTTACCCTTTCTTTGAGACGCACACAGACCATTTATTTGAGTTTCTTGCAGAGAAATGCTGTTCTGTTCTCCAATCTAACGTTCAACCCGGCCACCTACATGGCTGCCATATTATTCACCCTACCTGGCTAAATATAACAGCCAATAAAACACGAATAAAGCAATCCTCCGGGATGCTCTCCCATGTCCCATCTTTCATGACTATGTACAGCCGTCGAGATCAACTGGCCTAGTCGATCATGACTCTGCAAACCATTCTTTTCGTTAACTCTTCAGTCCCATCATTTCCTACTTTAACTAGTCCTATCCGAAGCTATTTACTATTCTAATTTTAAGTTTAATGCATTTTAGGTCTTCAAGTGCTCACACAATAACCCTGTTGGACAGAAAGAGCTGAAGTCACAAATGGAATAGAGTGGAGTGGGTTGATGTAACACTAACAGCTAGAAGAGGCCCATTGCGTTAATTAAATCATATGCGAAGTAAGCAATAAATGCATGGTGAACAAGGTGATGTATCTATTATAAGGACAACGGCATTTTATAAAAGACAAGGAGAACTTTTATAGCACACGTTAAATCGGTACTACTGTATGGATCAGAACAACGAAAACCGACTAAACGATTACAAATAAACTCCAAACAGTCACAAATTTATGCCTGAGCAAAATATAAGGATTAAAATGACGAGAGAGAATCGCCGACCTGAAGCTCATAGAGAAAATTAAACAAATACCAATGAATCAAGATGTAAAGAAATGGCGCAGAGTAGGACATACATTTAGAAAACCTGAAAATAATATAACTAGAAAGGCCTTTGTCTGGAATCAACAGGGCAAAATAAATAGAGGAAAATATAAACATACACGGCGAATAGAAGTAGGGAAAGCAATAAATAACATGAGAAGAACAAGGACGGAGCTGTGTGGGATAGCTAAGGATAGGACATTGTCAACTGAGTTGGTTGAGAGCCTATGCCTTACTCCCCAGTGGTGGATATGGGGAGAAAGAAGAATCAGGTCTTCCCTGCGAAATCTAGGTGTTCCTCTTGGAAGTGCCCTGGGGGTTAGTTAATCAGTCCTTTTGTTTCCACAGAAACCGGCATGGCCTGGACAGTAGAACCACTTCAGCTTTTGTAGGTGTGATGGCCCTGTGCCTCCGTCTTTAGCACTTTCCTTTTCTGGGGTAGGCTCGAGTTTGTATGTAAGTACATCTAGAACAATCTGGGGGGGGGGGGGGGGGGTTCGGCTCCAGAGACTCGCCGTCGCCACTTCTCATGTTAGTTAAAACAATTCCGCCACGTGAAGGCCAGGAGTTGGACTTTTGCTGCCAGAGGTGATGAATACACAATCCTGGGGGTATTTTGTAAGGTATGGTGCTCACCCCAACTCTGCACCCCCGGCTAAATAACAGCAATTTGGAACCATCGCCATCAATGACCCTCCTCTTTTGAGTCTTTCCCCCAAGCTGTCGGTTATGTTTCTGCGCAAGTGATGTCTGGCGTCACTTATTACCCTCAAATAAGCACTTACCTGGGTCAAGACATATCTGGACTTGAGTGAGAGGAGACCAAGAAAATACTACATTGTTTTGATTCGTGTGCAAATGCAGTCCGGCACTATTGGCACCCTTGATGTTTGGATATCTGATGGAACGTGACTTGTAGAGCTATGGCAAAGGTAGCTTTTGCCAGATGGAAAACATACTCACCAATAAAAAGTGAGAATTGCTGTGAGAAAAATAGTGATGAATTACTGTTTGCAATTTATACTGTTGCATACATTGAAACATGGTCAATAGGCAGAGAAGCTGAGAAACATCTAATGACAATGGAAATGTGATTTCCCAGGGAAATACAGATGCGTGGACAGAAAAACAGACGAGAAAGTTTTCCAGGTTTGGCAGTTTGGAAGTCATTTTTGTTATTTGGTTCGTTGCATTCTGTGCAGGCTTATTCTTCACATTTGAATGCATTTCCTAGCCTCTGTTTCCACATGTTACTCTCTCTCTCTCTCTCTCTCTCTCTCTCTCTCTCTCTCTCTCTCTCTCTCTCTCTCTCTCTCTCTCTCTCTCTCTCTCTCTCTCTCTCTCTCTCTCTCTCTCTCTCTCTCTATTTTTAAGTGTGTGTGTGTGTGTGTGTGGGGGGGGGGGGTGCTGGTATTGTTTAATATTTTCCCTGATTTGTGTTCTTCTGTTTAGTTCTTTAATTAACTGGGGTGTAATTCTGCTTTTCTTGCTCTCTCTATAGTTTTTTCCCCATTCTCTGAGAGTTTCTTCTATATGTGTGTGTGTGTGTGCTTTACTTAACCCTACTCCTACTACTTGTTTATTACTTCTGGTTACTAATTTAACTGCTTGTTCTGCCTTTTTTTCATTATGTGTGATTCCAGTGTGTACTGGAATCCATGGTGTTTGCATTGCACCCTTTTGCTTTCAATTGTATGATTAGGCCCAATATGTCCTTTATTATCTGGTCTGCTACACGCTAACAAGCTGTCTAGTTTCTGTACCGTATCCAGTGAGTCTGTCTGATAGGAGAGTTATTTCTGTGGGCGGGAAGACATCATGTTGTGTGTCTTTAATACCGTTATCTTTTCTGTTGTATAAACTGAAATTCAATTTGTTGTTGTATAGCTGAAGCCGATTCCCTAATTCTGGGATCGCAAATCCTGCTCCTGTTTTGTCATATTTAGACCCATCTGTATATATCGCAATACTTCTTTGGTTAGTCTGTTGACATACTGTATAATGCTACTCCTCTTGCAGCTGTTTCATCGCTTTCTTTGCCTATTTCCTTAGTTAAACTGGCGTCTACTTTTGCTGATCTTTATGGTGTTTTCTAGATTGTTTAGCTCAGATATGTTTGCACCCCTCCATCCTGTTGGATGTCCATTAATTGAAATATCCTGAACTTCGTCCTGATGACATTTTAGCTCTTTATATACCAGGTGTGTTTCGCCCAGTGTTGTTTGTATCCAGTAGTTTAACCTCAGCTCTTCTTCTAGCCTGAGAGCTTGTATTCCCAAGTTGACTTCCAGTGCTTCTTTGGGTGTTCTTGGCCGTCTCCGCGGAGAAGGTGTTACGGACGCGATTCTTAATCCAGTATAATCGGTTCGGAACACGGCGGTGCTGTCTTTTTTTTCCGAAAAAGGTATAGGTGCCGGTCGTTTAGAAAGCAATGGCAAACTACTGAACATTAACTTGCCCAGGAATCAGGAATAGCCAAAATGCTGGGGTTGACTGCTACGTCCTGTGAAGGACATGCAACTAATTTTTTTTTTTTTTATCTCTAACACATGGGAGGAAACGTCCGGCTTGCGAAATCATTTGGCTTGGGGGTGGATAAGCGTAGTGCTGTAAGGAGATGGCAAAATGCCAAGAAGAACAGAGCTGGTTATCCTAGTCCCTGCTTGCACTTAGAAAGAGAGATGCACACAAAAGTAAGCTATTTCAAAAAACTGGTCAAGGTGGTTAAAAGCGAAAAATGGGCAGAGGTGTGTCAAAGAGTAAGCACAGACAAGTCACTGAAATTGTTCTGGCGACTACATAAAAGCATGAGTGGTGTAGTCAAGAATAAGAGCATTTCTGACTTCCAAGGTGCTGACCTCATCTGGCAGAGGACTGACGAGGACAAGGGCAAAGCCCTCTTTGAACGCTACCTTGAGCAGAGCAACCAGACAGACATGGGAGGCCGAAATCTGGCCAAGGAGGTCACCTCAGACAGATGCAAGGCCCAGAACACTTCGGATGAAGACACAGTGACAGTGAAAGAAATCAAGGCTGAACTTCGACGATCAAAAAACAGCGCTCCAGGTCCTGATGGCATAAGATACGACGACATAAATAGGTGTACCGACAATGAGCTAGAGAAACTATCAGACATGTACAACAACAGTATAGGGAGTGCTAGCATCAAGGAGGAATGGTTACACAGCTATCTGATTCCCTTGCCGAAGCCTGACAATGACCACACAAAAATTCAGGGATATCGAATTATAACCATGCAGAATACAATAGGCAAGCTGCTGGAGAAGGTAATTGCCAGGAAAATATCAAGCCAACTAGAGAGGCAAGGTGTTTTCCCACCTACCCTGGGTGGGTACCGTCCAAAAAGAGAAACCTGGACCAATGCAGCAGTCTTTGCCCATGATGTCTATGAAGGTTTCCACTCAGGCACTGAAACCGTTGCTGCAGCGATTGATCTCGAGGACGCATACAACAGAGTACCACTGGATTTTTAAATGTTTCAGCTTCTTGAACTAAACGTAAATCCATTCCTCCTTAGTTGGATCGCTGCAGCCCTCTTCCGAGGGAAAGTAGTTTTTAGATGTGGCAGTTGGACTTCGGAACCAACAACAATATATCCTGGCCTACCACAGGGATCGCCATTATCTCCGGTACTGTTCAACGCATACACAGTGAGAATCACCAGTGAGCAGATCACTGGACCTGGCAGGACATTGTCATATGCCGATGATGTTTTAGTGTATCGTCAGGGTAAGGATAGAGAGGAGGTTGCTGTGGAACTACAAACCGAACTCAATCGCATAAGTACTTGGTGTGATGAAGCTGGGGCAATGGACAACCCAACAAAGGCAACAGTGACTTGGTTCTCGTTGAATAATCATATTGTCAACAATCCAACACCAACTGTAATGCTGTGTTCAGAGACGGTGGAAAGAACGCAGGCAATGAATTACCTGGGGATACGGTTTGATCGAAGCCTTGCTTATAATGTGCACATAGACCAGGTGATAACAAAGGCCAAGCGGGGTTTGGAAGCGATGCGGGTGATGGCGGCAGCAAACTGTGAGCAGCGCCATCTATGTCTTCTGTACGAGGGGCTGTTTTGGAGTATGCAATGGCAATCCTGACTCTCAGCCATAAGCAGATAGAAAGGATGGAAAGGATACAGAATGAAGCTATGCGCATTATTCTTGGATGTACAAGAGATACAGCATGCAGGGCGATGCGCTACCTTCTTGATTTTCCAACCATTGAAGAGAGAATACAAGTTTGCAGGGCACGCGCCTACCTCAGAGTTAACGCAAACACACAACATCCACTGCATAGTGAAATTAGGAAGGTGAAGGGCAGCAGGTTAAAAAGAGGACGGTCGTGGATGTGTCAAGCCGAAGACATTCTTCAACAGGTGTGTTCACTTGAGGACTTAGAACCTGGCGAGGAGTGGGTGCAAGTGCCAACAGACTTCTGCACATCCTTTTCAGTTTGCATCCAACTAGATAGAAAATGCAGACAAGAAAATCCGGCTGCTGTTGAGGCTGAAGTACAAGCGTTGATTTTCGAGAATTCGCTAGACGGTGACGCGGTCATCTACACAGATGGGTCGGTCGTCCGACATGTGAGAAGCTCATGGGCCTTTACAGCTCGGGTCGGAGGGAGAATTGTGAAGGAGGACTCTGGTGCTTTCACTGAAACCACAAGTAGCCTGACCATGGAAGTCATGGCAGTAAGTAAAGCAATAACATGGCCCGAGACACAGACATTCACTAGGGCTTGTTTCCTTAGCGACTCAATGAACATGATCAAGAGGATAGAGGAGGGGTCGATCCGAAGAGAATGGTTGCTGCCTCTGAAGCGGTCTCGACTGGCAAATATTAGTTTCATCTTCGTGCCAGGGCATGCGGGAGTACAAGGAAATGAGCGGGCTGACAAGCTCGCAGGTGAGGCTACTGTGGAGGGCGGACGCGCCATGGACCAGGCTGACATTCTGAATACTCTACGAGAAGTGAGACTTTTGCGAGAACCAAGTGATGACTGTGAATCTACAACAATGGCCAGACTGAGAGAGCAGCAAATTAAAAGAGGGGTGGCCAAACAAGAACACTACGCAGGAAGCCAAAGAAAATTGATAAACCAACACAGAACTGGCGTCGTTAGCCGCTACACGCTGCGGGATTTGCTGAGGAGGGGATCCGAGCACTTATGGACTGAATGGTTCGATGTGCAACGAGGATGATCTGTCGACTAACTAACTAACTAGGCAACCGCAGGCGGGACTCGAGATTCAATAAATCTAGGAGCTTTAATAACAACTAGCAATAAATATCTCCCTGGCCTAGGGGTTAACGTATTTCTCCGTAATCCCTATATTATCGTGAGTAACGTAGCCTGCGTGAGAATCGGTAGCGGTTCTCACCGCGTTGGTAGCTTACGGGGTATGTGAGCCGGTCGCTCAGAAAGCAATGCAAACTACTGAGCGTAATCTTGCCTAGTACATCAACAGCCGCTGAAAATTGCCGATGTTGACTGCAACGTCCTGTAAGGGATAAAAAAAAAAAAAAAAATCCCTAGCAGTATCGTCAATACCAACTAACATTACAACCCTCACCAAACAGAAGCAGTTCAAGTCATTACGCTAGCAGTTAGTTTGTTAATGTTATAAGTTTGATCAAATATAGCAGACTAAATTTTAAATTGACAAAATGTCTAAGGCTCGTGAACGGCCCTTAGTAGGATAAACATTTCTTACCCTTGCTCTATTACATTTTGTTGTATTTTGTAACCTTTATTTTATTTGTTCCTGCAGCTGAATCGTTTACTATGCTTACATACTCTATCTTACTTCTTGTAAATGAACTGTAGAAATGTCGTTTCATTGTTACTTCTGCTTTCCAACTATCTCCTTGTATTACTTTTAGGATGTTGCCTAGACTTGACTATTAGGCTGTCTATAGATTTCTTCTAATTTAGCTGCGAGCCTAGAGCCACTCTAGAAATCTTGTTTTCTTTCTCTTCTTTGCTACTTCTCCATTGAATGTCATATTTATTTGGCTACTTCTCCGTGATGGTTCTCTGCTCCATGTTATCTCTACAGTTGTTTGGACGTTTATTTGAAATCTGTAGTGGTTCTTCCAGCAACCTACTTTGTTTATATGTTGTTGTGACTTGCTGTGTCCTAGGTATAGTCATTTCCACTCCACCATATACCTGCATACCGTAACAAGAAGACACAGTGTTCTGTGCTAATTTTTTTTTAGAAAAAAAAGACCTTGGAAAACATCGGGACGACTGGAATGTTCAGCTTTGGAAGAGGCAGTGACAGACTTAGAAATATAATGCCCGACGAAATGAGACAGTGGCATGAAGGAATATCATCAACAGAAAGCACCCAGGACACGACGGACCGAGATATGTGGGGACGCCTGAACATATACTCTAGTTGGCACGGCACATGATCACGACTGTGTAGTTTGTATTTGCACAGCACTAAAGAACCTTATTATCACAGCGGATATTGCGCATGCTCGCCAGTCAGTAATGGGGTTCAATCTCCAAAGCATTTCTCCCACCAGTAAAGCTCTGGGTACGACCTTGCTGAATAAACTGGGCACCGGATAATTGTCAGAATTGTCTCAAAAGGAAAAGCGACCAGGGATGGAACTGACCATCCCACCATATACATACAGTGACACAGAACGTGTGAGAGTCGCACAGTTCACACCCGTCATCCTACCATATTATACAGTGACATAGAACCTGTGAAAGTCGCATAGTTCTTACCCGTCAGCAGTTTCTGCTGTCTAAAATGGCGTCTAAGACTTTAGGTACAGTAACAAATAATCATATGGCACGAGCTGTTGCAAACATAATGGGAAGTAGAGTTTAGTGAAGGGGGTGGGGTTCATACCGATATAACTTGCAGACCACACGTATCCTGCCTTACTCTGTGTGTGTGCGTGCGTGTGTGTACATGTGGGAGTTTAAGTGTGTGTATGTGCGTACTTCGCTTTACTTTATATGTATATGGACTTTTATACAACTTATCACAAACATCAGAAAGAGGCAGTGACCATTTTGTTGCCACATTATGAGAAAACAAAAACTGTAACATATTGTGACAACTGGAATGATGTGTGGAAAGAGAGATAGAGGAAGACATCGAGATAAAATTCTTGACTGTCGTGTGTCATGACATAAATGGGTGTCAACACATGAACTGACATATGCTGTTGGAGGTCGCAAGATGTGGAGAAGCATGATTACCCACGCCAGTCGGCAAGGCATTTGCACTCGCTTGTGTGTGTGTGTGTGTGTATGTGTGCGTGTGTGTGTGTGTGTGTGTGTGGACGCGTCACTTAACTACACACGAACACTCACACACATATGCAGGGAAGGCAAGGTATATATACATACACACAAATAGAAACGGAAGGTACGCGCACACTCTCAAGAATTAACACTCACACAAGCACATGCGCGCACAAACATCTTCTAGAATGGCAGATGTGATCTAGTGCGAATTGTTCATAAACATATGTAGGGTGTAAACACCCCTCCCGCGAGGTGAGGGGTTACCAGGCCTTGATACAACCAAGATCTGGCTACATTCTCCCGAGTTATTTAAAATACAGTATCACGGCAATGAGAGCCACAGTCGCTCCAAGCTCACGTCTTTGGACTAAAAGTGCAATGCTCAGGTAATAGTAACGGCATTTTGCATCTGTAATATTAAACGTATCGCTTACATTCATGTGGGCTAACGATCACTGTGTACCAACAGCAGGATCTGGCACGGTGTGTTAAATCTCTCGCTATCCCACAGGGTTATGTAGTGCAGTGTGCTCACGTGCTTGTACGTTTGTTCCGTGATAGATAAGACTTTAATGATTGCTCTCTGAGGCCCAACACGATAATGTTGAACCGGATGTCTCAGTTTCTTCTTACCAGTCTCTGTCTTTATCTGTTTTAATCGCCGTTGTTTCCATATTTCCTCCATCTGTTTCAAATAAAATGTAGTCTTGGACCAAACAAAAATGGATGGGAAAAAAAATGGGAGTGAGGAGAAATACATTGGAGAACGTGGTGACAACTGGCACAATTGAGGGGAAGAAAACAAGGGGAAGCAGATAAATACATACCTGGATGGCTTGGCCACGTGGTATGGCCGAGACAAGAGCAAAGATCTGATCCATGACACTGGTGATCGTGTGAGATGGCGAAACATGACCGCCCACACTTATCGGCATGGCACATGATGACGATGAAGGGTGTGTCACAGTTATGACTTTTAAAGTTGTTATTATAGTAGCAGACACGTTGAATTATAACGCAATGACAACATTTCGGCGATATTTAAACCCATGGCAGTTACGGGAAGTAGCTTAATTTTTTTAAAGAGGACTAATCATCCCATGGCACTTTAATCAGTTAAACTGTATGTGGTAACTGCAATGTACATGCAATTATCAACACGAATTGAGGAGATCTCTCACAAAATGTATTCCGTATTAAAGCTCGACACATGTTTTTCATTAAAAATTATAAACAATTATATTTATTAAAATACGTCATCTTCACGTGCATTCCCCGCATTATAGGTTGGCCATGTCTTCACGCTCACTCACGAGGCCTCTGTCAGCCTATGTCTGTGTTGTCCACATATAAGGCCTCTATCAGCCTATGTATGAATGTTGTCCACATATAAGGCCTCTGTCGGTCCATGTCTGGATGTTGTCCACATTTAAGGCCTCTATCAGCCTATGTATGAATGTTGTCCACATAAAAGGCCTCTGTAGGCCCATGTCTTCGTTATTCAACTTCACTACAAGAGTTAAGAACATAGCTGCAGTGTTGCCATCTCATTTTGGTGAAAAAGCACCAAAATCGACCCCAAAAAGCACTCAATTTTTGGAAAGCACCGAAAAAAAAGGAAAAAAAAAAGGCACCAGCTGTTTTTATTACAAATGTAACAAGGTAGCACATTATAATGTATTATTATCACTTCGTATTACAATGTAGTTTATTCCAGATCCGCCAAATCCCAATCTCAACTACTCTCGGGCCAAGAAAGAACTAAATTGCAATAATATATTTTGGGAAAGCACTTAAAACAAGCACTGGCGGTATTCATTCAAAATGTTATAAAGTAGCACATTATAATGTATTATTACCACTGAATATTAGAATTAAGTTTATTCCAGATCTGCCAAATCTCAGTCAGACAACCACTCTTCAGTTTCTGTAGCTATTTCATGCTGTGTTTGCTCATGCGATGATGATGACTG
This sequence comes from Cepaea hortensis, assembly GCA_963921405.1. Taxonomy (NCBI): domain Eukaryota; kingdom Metazoa; phylum Mollusca; class Gastropoda; order Stylommatophora; family Helicidae; genus Cepaea; species Cepaea hortensis. Next base: position 54,362,913 of record OY992888.1, read on the forward strand.
AAAGAAACGTGTATATGCCTTCTGTGATCCAATGTTTCGTAGAATATCCTTAGGTAGTTTATGATCGGGTTACACCACTTTCTCCGTAATCCCGTTTATCACGCAGGGTCTCGTAGCGGGCGAGAGCTCGAAGCGGTTCTACCCCCGCTGGTGACTTGCGGGATAACTGAGCCGGCCGCTCAGAAAGCAATGGCAAACTACTGAGCGTAATCTTGCCAAGAAATCAACAGACAGCTGAAATATGCTGCTGTTGACAGCGATGTCCTGTAAAAGATATGCGAATTAAAAAAAAAAAAAAAGTTTATAATCATGACAGCATTTGCCATATCTGTTCATTCCATATCTAATAGTCAAAACAGCTGTCAAACTGTTGATGCTCAGTCTGTTCCGCAATTTTGATTTTATAACTACCATCTGACTGATAATACGCTCCACGTCCGCATTAGAATGAGGTAAAATGAGCACATTTAAAGCTAAATCTGTAAGATCTTGGAAAGAATTTTCACCGGTGGCACCCCTGTATGAGGCTATTTCTGCCCACAGTCCAAGTGTGTCAGAGGTCTGTGTCCACTGCATATGATGAAGTTTACTCCACTGGAAATCGATGCGAGTGAGAGTAGCTGCATCTTCTACAAACATTTTAGCAAGATCCAATATATAGGGCTTCATTGGCTGTAGACATTCACTTCCACTAAGACATGAGATGGATTGCAACATTCGAACGTTATCGGGCAAACGTAAACGCAGCTGTGTCAAAGGCTCTATTAAAAATTTGATGCACCTTCCACGAATTTCTTTCTCATCAGGAAACTGGTAGCCTGCTATTTTTTTCTCAAACTCATAACCTAGATTGGGATTAGGATCTAAATAATATTGAATAGCATCACTTTCTGTTATCCCCCCCCTTCCCCCCCCCCCCACCCTCAGGAATAGCAATTTTTGAACTGATAGAATCAGTGAGTTGGACAAGATCGCTGAGTAGTTTTGTTGGATCCTGTATATCTGCTTCGAATTTCTTATTCACACTTTGAACTTCTCCGAGAATATGCTTGAGAAATATGAGATACACATAGTTTTTCATGTCGCTAAACATAGAATTTAGAAGTTCTGCTGTGTAACAGCGCTCGTTGAATCTTGCTATATGAAAATGAATTCTGAGCTCGACCCACTGCTGCAATATTCTGACAATGGCAGATTGAATGGACATCCATCGTGTCTGGCTTAATTGAACAACATTCAGCGGATATTTTCCATCATTTATTGAAGCAAAAAGCTCCCTGTACTTTGCTTGACGAAGACTTGAGTGAGAAAACCAGTTATATGTTTCTCTAATCATGAACTCTATGTTCCTGGGCAGACAAGCAGCTGCAGCCTGTGACACTGCCAGCTAAAGGGAATGACATACACACCTAACTAGTACCAGATGAGGAACTTCGGATTTTAATTTTGTATATACTCCATTGTCCATTGTTTACACCTGTCATGACAGATGCATTGTCAGTACCGAGTGCATCTAGTCTTTGCAACTCAAGTCCATTCTTGTTTAAACAATCTTTTAACGCATTGCATATTGCCTGCGCGTTGCAGTCACTCACTTCAACTTAATCGTTTTAGAGGGAGTTAAATTACTTGAATCTCATCTCATCTCATCATGTTCCTCTTGTACCTTGCGGTGTAGAGGTGAAGTATAAACATCGTGGGAGTGCCCAATTATGGGCTTCATATATCGATATTCCCATGGATTCTGCTATTCCCTCCGTCCAACGTTTACGTGGTCGGCCTCTTCCTCTGTTTCCATCTGGTCTGTACATCATTGCTTGTTGTGGTATGCTGTTGACTGGTAACCTTCTTGCATGGCCAAACCATTTGACTAGCTGCTTTCTAATAAAATCTAGTGCTGCTTTAACCCCCACTTTAGTCCTGATTTCTTCATTTCTGATCTTATCTCTTCTTGATACGTTGAGTATTCTTCTCAGGAACCTCATTTCTGTTGTTGTGATTTTTCTTTTCTCTTTTTCTGTCATTGTCCAGGTTGGGCATTGGTAGCACAGAGTTGGTAGGAAGATTGTGTTGTAAAGTGCTTTCTTAGTAGTTATTGATACATGTTTGTTCTTTAGTATTGGTGCCATTTGTCCAATGAGTTGATTTGCCTTATTGCACCTATTTTCGATCTCGTCTTCTGATCTGCCATTTGATGATATTATACTTCCTAGGTACTTGAAACTCTTTACTTGTTTCAAGGGATGTTCGTTTAGGTGAATTGTTGTTTCTTCTTCTTTAGTTATAGTCATTACCTCTGTTTTGCTTGTGCTAATTTTCATGTTATGTTCCCTACACATTTCGTTTAGACTATTCATGTGGTCTTGTAATTCAGCTTCTGATTTTGCTATTAGTGCCTGGTCGTCCGCAAACAGGAGTTCTCTAATGGTTAGATTTGCAGATGGTTCTTCTTCTGTGTTCTCGTCATGCGGTATTCTTGCGGTCTCTGCTTGGCTGGTTTCTTTACATATGTTGTCTATATATGTTATGAACACTTGAATATTGCGCGGTAATGTACTAAGACTGTTTTACTCCCTGACTTTAGTTCAAATTCGGCTTTTTAGTGTTCCCAAAATTATTTTTATAGTAATTTTTACCCCCCCCCCCCCCCCCAAAAAAAATAAATAAAATAAAATAAAATTGTGAAGCATCAAATTCGCGTGGCAGCGCAAAATGCAAAATTTTGGCACTAAATGGCTTGAAAAAGCACTAAATTTGGTGCGAAAAGCGTCAAAATGGCAACATTGCATGGCTGTCACATTCCGCAGGTCTACCTGTCGATTGGTCGCCAGTTCTCCCTCCTCGTGAGTATTCATACCCACGGCGTACTTAGTGTCCCTCGCCCAGCTTCATTTTGTTCTATTCCTACCTTTTCTTCCTGTAATCATGCTTTCCTTCACTTTTCTTCCTACACTCTGTAACGTTTAATATGGCGAAATTATTTCAGTTTCCGAGACCTGAAGCTGTTTATGAGTTAGTTTACTTCGATGTGTAGATCGTTTAGAGTGCCAGCATATTTCTGTCTGATCTACGACAATCTAAGGGTTTTGTTCGGTCGTCACCGCTATTTCTTGTACTTGCAATGACATCGGCGCCTCTTGCACTTGAATGTAAACACTGGGATGCAGCGACACTGCTGTGCCAAGAACTGCACGAAGGGATAGGTGGCCAAGACCTCGCTTCACATTAACGCAGGGCGGAGCAAACGGTATAGACGCTGTCAACTGTCATTTACTGCCAATATAGTACCTTTCGGTGTATGGCAGAGGGCTCTTTGAGCCTGAGGAATTAAGACCGCCTGGCTAGTGCAGTCGCCGCGAACTATGCAGGTTAGGATTTTCTTTTTGCCCCCGACAGAAAAAAATCCCACACCTTACCGAGGGATCGAACCCAGGTGTCAAAGACTTAGGAGATAGCTCTGAGCTAAGAAGAGCTGAAATAGAGCATAGGAATAGGGCAAGTGACGTAATAGGATAGGAGACCAGACAGGAGAGACACTATCGCTATAAATAGCGATAACGGGACACCCTTGTGTCAACAAGAAGGGCAACCAGTGCAGATGAGCGGAGTTGCCAAACAGACTGGGAAACCGGGTGCACGAGGAAGGACCGAGTAACTCTGGTCAGCACAACCCAGGGCCCAGCACGTAAACCAACGAACGCACGCTGAGCTAATTGCTGGTGGCTGAACACACCACGCTCAGCGAGCTCAGACGGACATCAGATGGCGTAGAGATCAGACGTGTATCCGCTAGGGATACTTTGTGGTTACTAAAGGACAGTATTATAGTTATAATAGTCTAGCTTAGCTTCAATAGTTATAATGTGTACATCATCTCCTCATTCCATCTTATCGTCATTGCATTCTATGTTCAATACCGTTATGGTATTCCGCTCATGGAGCTATTGTTGATCAGCTCCGAATAAACATGTATCCTTTTGCAAACGATACGAGTTGTCACTTCGTGTAGTGTAAAAGAAGGGAATCGTTGTACGCCTGTCGCAAGTGAGTTGCTGACACCAGGTCTCCCGAATGAGAGTCCGACGTTCTAGCCACTCGGCCAGCCGCTCCTCCGGGATACACACAAGTCTGCAAAATGAAAGGATGGTCGACCATGGTCCCCGCTTTGATAAAGCCCGCCGAGGGTTCAAACTGTACACCACGAGAGTCGCTAAATTTCCATGATCATGGCAGACAACCAGCACCCAAGCTTGTACTCAGTTTAGCGAGCTATGTGCTTAATCTTGTTGAGTGGGTTGCTTGCTTGCAGGAGGGGAACCTGGTCATTACCAGTCCCCAATCTTCCAGCCTCACAAGGGTAACAACACCCCCTGTTGTTTATTCACGTACTGGGCTCAAAACACGGAGACCTACTAGGACCAGTTCTCTCTCTACCAAGTGCAATACATTATGTTAACATCATCATACTGCCTTGAGGGTGTAATCCAAAAACACAATAGAAATTCCTGAGATAGAAGTTGATATTATTCGAAAATTGGTGGGGTGATGACTTCAGGCGCGAGAGAAAGTTAAACCCGTTGTGATGCATACCAAACATCCGCCTGCAGGCGCCAACGAACTCTGTGATAGTTTTACGGAACCGCAACAGACTTCAGTCATACGTCCTCATCATACACCACGGGTAAATGACCTTCATTGGCGCAAACTGAACTGGCAGGAGATATCGGAGCTGGTGACCCTAGAGATGCAGTGATTAGAAACCGCTCAGGCAATCATTAGCGCACCCTCAATTCATGGGCAAGATTTTCTATCGAAGGTCTGCTCTAGTAACTTGACACACGGATTCTAATGTCCGCCGCATGATGTGATTCCAACTAATTGGCAGACTCTCATGCCCACCGATGTTGACGACTAAACGACAGTTTAGTTAAATGTAACCAGACGTCTCCTAAATAAACTATCAATGCTATGAGAAAACCCGGCTTCATGCGCGTTTTATCAAAATTGAAGAAAGGATCCTGAAAGTCCCTATATGCTACACTGCATGCCCCAAGGCATGGATGTGGCAAAAGTGTCTCAGAAGCCACCAGATGGAAAACTGCTGGGCTAACAAATTGATTAACTGGAAAGTCTGACCCGACCGCTCATTGTGTGGAGGTCCTCAAAGTCCCAAGTCTACCGGCAACGACCTTCAGCTCTCTGAAGGTGCAGCCTATGGTAGGCTCAATGTATGGAAGTAAGACTAAGCAGCCAGGATGTAACGATTCCTTGTGTGAGCCCAGTACTAGAGCATCATGTGTCGGTCCTGCACTTATAGAAACCTCCTTGGATGGCGGGGAATGCCCATGATCTTCTCATGTTATGAGACTAGTCCTACCATCAGACATTATGTTTCAAGACTAGTCCTATCATCAGACATCATGTTATGACACTAGTCCTTTCATCAGACATCATGTTATGAGACTAGTCCTTTCATCAGACATCATGTTATGAGACTAGTCTTATCATCTGATATCATGTTACAAGACTAGTCCTATCATCAGACATTATGTTTCAAGACTAGTCCTATAATCAGACATCATGTTATGTGACTAGTCCTATCATTCAATGTTTCAAGACTAGTCCTATCATGAGACATCATGTTTCAAGACTAGTCCTATCATGAGACATCATGTTTCAAGACTATTCCTATCATGAGACATCATGTTATGAGACTAGTCATATCATGAGACATCATGTTTCAAGACTAGTCCTATCATCAGATATCATGTTATGAGACTATTCCTATCATGAGACATCATGTTATGAGACTAGTCCTATCATGAGACATCATGTTTCAAGACTAGTCCTATCATCAGATATCATGTTATGAGACTATTCCTATCATGAGACATCATGTTATGAGACTAGTCCTATCATGAGACATCATGTTTCAAGACTAGTCCTATCATCAGACATCATGTTATGACACTAGTCCTTTCATCAGACATCATGTTATGAGACTAGTCCTTTCATCAGACATCATGTTATGAGACTAGTCTTATCATCTGATATCATGTTACAAGACTAGTCCTATCATCAGACATTATGTTTCAAGACTAGTCCTATAATCAGACATCATGTTATGTGACTAGTCCTATCATTCAATGTTTCAAGACTAGTCCTATCATCAAACATCATGTTTCAAGACTAGTCCTATCATGAGACATCATGTTTCAAGACTATTCCTATCATGAGACATCATGTTATGAGACTAGTCCTATCATGAGACATCATGTTTCAAGACTAGTCCTATCATCAGATATCATGTTATGAGACTATTCCTATCATGAGACATCATGTTATGAGACTAGTCCTATCATGAGACATCATGTTTCAAGACTAGTCCTATCATCAGATATCATGTTATGAGACTAGTCCTATCATCAGACATCATGTTATGAGACTAGTCCTTTCATCAGACATCATGTTATGAGACTAGTCCTATCATCAGACATCATGTTTCAAGACTAGTCCTATCATCAGACATCATGTTTCAAGACTAGTCCTATCATCAGACATCATGTTTCAAGACTAGTCCTATCATCAGATATCATGTTATGAGACTAGTCCTATCATCAGACATCATGTTATGAGACTAGTCCTATCATCAGACATCATGTTATGAGACTAGTCCTATCATCAGACATCATGTTTCAAGACTAGTCCTATCATCAGACATCATGTTATGAGACTAGTCCTATCATAAGACATCATGTTATGAGACTAGTCCTGTCATCAGATATCATGTTATAAGACTAGCCTTATCATTAAACATCATATTATGAGACTAGTCCTATCATCAGACATCATGTTATGAGACTAGTACTATCATTAGGCATCATATGATGGCATTAGTACTATCTCCAGACAGTACTAGCACTGTTGACAGACATCAAATGACAGGACTAGGACTATCATCAGTCACCAAGTGAAGGGACTAGCTCTATTTTCAAGCCTACTGTTATAAAGCTAACACTGTCATACTGTCGGGATAAACCACATTTCACAAATCCAGATGAAATGTCATGTGTGAATTAATGGACATATGTTTACTAGCACCTTGCCAGAGGATAGTTTGTTACACTGTACTTCAAAAAATAGCACAAAGCCTAGGCTGAATTGTAGAGACCATATGTTGCCAGTTCAGCATAATACCTCTCTTGGCCTGTCTAGTTTACTCCAGAGGAAAGGCAACACCAATACACATGGAACAAGACACGCTGCAGAAGCTGCCAGATCAGCAAAGCAATGTTCTTACATTGCCTGTTGGAGATTCGATATTAGACCAGTTGCCGACCAAGGCTTAGGACCTGGTCTCAATGCCATGACATTTAGTTTTTAAGTTTCATTTTATCACATCAGGATAAGACTTGCCCCCCCCCCCCCCCCCCCCCCCCCCCCCTTTCAACTGCATCCCTCTGTGTGTGCCGGGTTGGTGAGTGCTGTCCAACATTCATGCTAACAGAAAGCAGGTAATACCGTCTACTGTCATATGTTAGCTCAGTCATATCTGACTAAAACCTGACTTAGAACGATTAAATATTGTCTAATAAAACAAAAGCAATCAACAAGATATAAAGTTAAGAAAACAAAGGAGCAATCCATGACCCAGAGTTCTTGTGTGAACTTATCAACAAACAAGAGAACAAGACAACAACAGGGCTCAGATTGCTGTTAAGCTTGCATATATTTTCATCAACACAGGTCTACAGAAATGACACTTTATTAAAAAAAAACAATTGCAAAAAATAATGCAATTAATAATTTGTTGGATTATTTGTAATTTTATGTTTGTCATCTGAACCACATATTTTAAACACAGAAACCACAAACAAAATGGTGCATGATTTATTGCCTGGCATATTTTGCTGCATCTAGTCAGGTGCATACTGCAGTCATATATCATGTGACATGAATAATTCTTGAAACAATGAAAACAGTATCAGGTATTGTTCAAATGTGGAGCATCTGTTATACCCATGGTAACTTCCAATTTAACACAAATTCTTTCCCTTTGTATAAAACTTACTGGAACCGCCTAATTACAAACACCTCTCTATATTTGAGCAATCATTTATTGTTCTTTATATAGATGTGCCCGAAGAGATGCTGCGAAATATGCCAGGCAATAAATCATGACTTCAGTATTTAAATTCACTAAGGGAATACATTAATTTGAACCACATAATACATTTCATTTCCTCGCTGTCGTTCGATACATTCTCTTTAGGGTAATTACATCAATATTCCAAAGACATGAAGAAACACTAAAGAGAGAACAACACTGGGGAGCTGACAAATGGTGGACACAAGACAACATTCATACCAGGCAAAGTTATTCAGTAACAGGAATTTTATTATAAAGTGCATGAAAGAGTACGGACAATGCAAAGTCTTATTTCAGGAAACAAACTGGCTCTTAAGCAGTACCCCATGTAGGTTTGTATTTATCGAGCAGTTTATGAAAGTGCAACAGTGATTAAAAAATTGCTGCCCCACTATTGACTTGCACCATGGAATAACAACAAGGTATTATTTATTTTTTGTGGTCAGAAGGTTATGGCTGCCCATGGGCATAGAAAGCTATGACTTATTATTTACTTCACACTAATGTAGGTTGAGTTTAATATAGAAAGTTATGACTTATTATTTACTTCACACTAATGTAGATTGAGTTTAATATAGAAAGTTATGACTTATTATTTACTTCACACTAATGTAGATTGAGTTTAATATCACCACCTTTGTGATTGACCACATAGTTATGTAATATGTGTAAGAAAGACAGAAAAAATTAAAACTGAAAGTATGTGCCTATGATAATAACAGTGTAGACATTGATCTAACTAAACAAACTGGGTAAGATGCTGCAGTGGGTGGAACAGCAAACATACTGACATTATCATCATCCAGTGCCTTGCCAGCTGGCGTAGGTGTTAATATCTCTCCACAGATCATGATCCTTGGTGATTTGGATCAACTCAGCTGATGATATTCCTCCATGCAACCATCCAAATCCATCCAGCATCATTTCACTTGGTCTGCCTCTGCCTCTCTTCCCCTTGATCTTTACAGCTGTCACAATGTTCTTTAATGCCTCTCTTCTCATCACATGACCAAAGAAAGCCGTTTGTCTCTTTCTTATTGTTGTATATATTTTTATAGTTTCATTAGCCTCTTTCAGAAAAATCGTTGTTAGTTACTCTGGCAGTTCAAGGAATTTGCAACATTCATCTCAGGAACCACATCTCCATTACATTCAAGTTCTTTCTAATTTGTTCATTTACATTCCATGATTCACTACCATACAGCAAAACAGGCTTGATATAGCATCTCTTACATTAAATGATAGGAACTTATTGCATAAGATACTTTTCATTTTCTGAAATGCAGCTTTCACTTGCCCTTTTCTGTTCTGAATCTCTGTTGTACATCGTTCATCTGATGTTATAATTGCCCCTAGGTATGTAAAATTATCCACTTGTTTAAACATGCTCCCTTCTATCAGTCAGCTTTTCCAACACAGACAACTTTATGTCTGATGTCTGAAAGGGAAGTAATTCAAAGTAAAAGACCTAGAAGGTGACATACATGTAGAATAGCCTGAGACGACCATGGACAGAGAAAAACAGAAACAAATGTGATCAATGCAAAGAAAAAAAACAACAAATTAACAAGATCAGCAAAAAATGAAAACTGCATGTTCTTATTTTAAACGGACTTAAGCAAAGATACAAAAAGCATGTCTATCAATTGTGAAATAACAAAAGTTCACCTGGCAAGTTACCTATCATCACTTTCTTGTGTATAATTCTTGTCGTTTGCTTAGAATCAGCCTGTGTCTGCACATTTGATTCCTGCATGAACTGCACTGGTTTGTGCTGATCCTCGCCTTCACTAATGATCCTATGACAGACAGTTACAGGCACAAGAAGAAGCAGGAAAAGAAAATCCTGGACTGAGAACATCAAGGAATGGGCAGTCGTGGGATAACTCAGGACAGGGAACATCAAGGAATGGGCAGTCATGGGATAACTCAGGACTGAGAACATCAAGGAATGGGCAGTCGTGGGATAACTCAGGACTGAGAACATCAAGGAATGGACAGTCGTGGGATAACTCAGGACTGAGAACATCAATGAATGGACAGTCGTCGGATAACTCAGGACTGAGAACATCAAGGAATGGGCAGTTGTGGGATAACCCAGGACTGAGAACATCAAGGAATGGACAGTCGTGGGATAACTCAGGACTGAGAACATCAAGGAATGGGCAGTCGTGGGATAACTCAGGACTGAGAACATCAAGGAATGGACAGTCGTGGGATAACTCAGGACTGAGAACATCAAGGAATGGGCAGTCGTGGGATAACTCAGGACTGAGAACATCAAGGAATGGACAGTCGTGGGATAACTCAGGACTGAGAACATCAAGGAATGGACATTCATGGGATAACTCAGGACTGAGAACATCAAGGAATGGGCAGTCGTCGGATAACTCAGGACTGAGAACATCAAGGAATGGGCAGTCGTGGGATAACTCAGGACTGAGAACATCAAGGAATGGACAGTCGTGGGATAACTCAGGACTGAGAACATCAAGGAATGGACATTCATGGGATAACTCAGGACTGAGAACATCAAGGAATGGGCAGACGTGGGATAACTCAGGACTGAGAACATCAAGGAATGGACAATCGTGGGATAACTCAGGACTGAGAACATCAAGGAATGGACAGTCGTGGGATAACTCAGGACTGAGAACATCAAGGAATGGACAGTCTTGGGATAACTCAGGACTGAGAACATCAAGGAATGGGCAGTCGTGAGATAACTCAGGACTGAGAACATCAAGGAATGGACAGTCATGGGATAACTCAGGACTGAGAACATCAAGGAATGGACAGTCGTGGGATAACTCAGGACTGAGAACATCAAGGAATGGACAGTCGTGGGATAACTCAGGACTGAGAACATCAAGGAATGGGCAATCGTGGGATAACTCAGGACTGAGAACATCAAGGAATGGACATTCATGGGATAACTCAGGACTGAGAACATCAAGGAATGGACAGTCGTGGGATAACTCAGGACTGAGAACATCAAGGAATGGACAGTCGTGGGATAACTCAGGACTGAGAACATCAAGGAATGGGCAGTCGTGAGATAACTCAGGACTGAGAACATCAAGGAATGGACAGTCATGGGATAACTCAGGACTGAGAACCTCAAGGAATGGACAGTCGTGGGATAACTCAGGACTGAGAACATCAAGGAATGGACAGTCGTGGGATAACTCAGGACTGAGAACATCAAGGAATGGACAGTCGTGGGATAACTCAAGACTGAGAACATCAAGGAATGGGCAGTCATGGTCGTGGGATAACTCAGGACTGAGAACATCAAGGAATGGACAGTCGTGGGATAACTCAGGACTGAGAACATCAAGGAATGGGCAGTCGTGGGATAACTCAGGACTGAGAACATCAAGGAATGGGCAATCGTGGGATAACTCAGGACTGAGAACATCAAGGAATGGGCAGTCGTGGGATAACTCAGGACTGAGAACATCAAGGAATGGGCAGTTGTGGGATAACTCAGGACTGAGAACATCAAGGAATGGACAGTCGTGGGATAACTCAGGACTGAGAACATCAAGGAATGGACAGTCGTGGGATAACTCAGGACTGAGAACATCAAGGAATGGACAGTCGTGGGATAACTCAGGACTGAGAACATCAAGGAATGGACATTCATGGGATAACTCAGGACTGAGAACATCAAGGAATGGGCAGTCGTGGGATAACTCAGGACTGAGAACATCAAGGAATGGGCAGTCGTGGGATAACTCAGGACTGAGAACATCAAGGAATGGACAGTCATGGGATAACTCAGGACTGAGAACATAAAGGAATGGACATTCATGGGATAACTCAGGACTGAGAACATCAAGGAATGGGCAGACGTGGGATAACTCAGGACTTAGAACATCAAGGAATGGACAGTCGTGGGATAACTCAGGACTGAGAACATCAAGGAATGGACAGTCGTGGGATAACTCAGGACTGAGAACATCAAGGAATGGACAGTCGTGGGATAACTCAGGACTGAGAACATCAAGGAATGGGCAGTCGTGAGATAACTCAGGACTGAGAACATCAAGGAATGGACAGTCATGGGATAACTCAGGACTGAGAACATCAAGGAATGGACAGTCGTGGGATAACTCAGGACTGAGAACATCAAGGAATGGACAGTCGTGGGATAACTCAGGACTGAGAACATCAAGGAATGGGCAGTCATGGTCGTGGGATAACTCAGGACTGAGAACATCAAGGAATGGACAGTCGTGGGATAACTCAGGACTGAGAACATCAAGGAATTGACAGTCGTGGGATAACTCAGGACTGAGAACATCAAGGAATGGACAGTCGTGGGATAACTCAGGACTGAGAACATCAAGGAATGGACAGTCGTGGGATAACTCAGGACTGAGAACATCAAGGAATGGGCAGTCATGGTCGTGGGATAACTCAGGACTGAGAACATCAAGGAATGGACAGTCGTGGGATAACTCAGGACTGAGAACATCAAGGAATTGACAGTCGTGGGATAACTCAGGACTGAGAACATCAAGGAATGGACAGTCGTGGGATAACTCAGGACTGAGAACATCAAGGAATGGGCAGTCGTGGGATAACTCAGGACTGAGAACATCAAGGAATGGGCAACCGTGGGATAACTCAAGACTGAGAACATCAAGGAATGGGCAGTCGTGGGATAACTCAGGACTGAGAACATCAAGGAATGGGCAGTCGTGGGATAACTCAGGACTGAGAACATCAAGGAATGGGCAGTCGTGGGATAACTCAGGACAGGGAACAATGCAGGATTCGGAGTGCTGAGGCTTTCATCATAGCACCCCTACCACCCAAGCTTGGGACTATAGATGAAACATCAGATCAGAAGCAGGGATACTGTGTTGTATTTTCACACAAGGATAGCACAAGAACAATGATCATCTTCATACTCTTCAGTTGTCATGTTATGACTTGGAAAGTCTTGAAACAATTTCTACATTTCTGCTTAGGTAAAGACACGAGATGGAGGTCAGCATGGCTGAATGGATAAGTGCGCATATTCTTAAACATCCGGTGTGCTGATGCCGAAGTAGCGTGTTCAACTCCTGCACCGGACAGTTGGATTAAAATGTTGACTTCTTGTCCTTGTCTTGGGGACGTAAATTACAAGTACCTCTGAAGTCACAGTGGATTCACCGCAGGGCAAGGGACACTGGTAAAAGTGAAAGCTAATCCACATGCAAAATCAGTTAAGTGCTACCAGAAGTAGTATGTGTGGACTATGTTTGAGTACAAAGCAAGCAAGTGCCCATAAAAAAGAACAAAAACACACACACAAGATATCTGTGTCAAAGACAAAGTGATACACATGTGTGCCAGGGAGGGTTACAAATGATATCCAACCTTGATTCTGTGTCAATATACTTAACCATATCACTGGGATGATCACAGAGGATGGCAGAAGAGACACAAGTGCGCTTATACAGCAACTGACACCAATACCGAAACATGTCTGCACAATGATAGATAATAAATAGCATATTCACACCAGCTCTATCCTATTGTCAAAATTGTATATTATCCAAATCACACAAGTGCAAAATCAATACCTGTGAGATGAGATGTCCAAGAAGAGATGCCAACTTAACCATCTTAGACTGAGTAAGAAATGATGTTATCAGAGAGACAGTGGGAAGCAACACCTCGTGACACAAATATTGAAAGACAGAATATCAAATGGTTCCGCCATCTTGTTAGAACACAATACCATCAGTTACCAGCATTGGTGCTTCACTAAAGAAGATTAGATAAGAAAGCAAAAGGGCACCCAGTAATAAAATGGACTAACAACATCAAAGATATTGTAAAGCCAGATGGAATGACACTATCCAGTGGCAGCCACTGGGCACTGGAATATTGCTATTCCTCCCCGCTACGTTTGATAACAAAAGTGGAAGAAGATGATGATCACTTGGACAGTAACTTTCTCTCATAATACAGTAATAAGGGCGACGGAACCATGCACTACTAGTCCAACATGAGCAAAATGCATAAGCAAACCGTAGCCACCAACATAAACAGTCCAGAGGCCTTAACAATCACCTGTCCTTCATGTTGGGGACAAGAAGACAATTACAGAACACTACAATAAATAATAATATTCTAATCAACAATAACTATCTTTCAGGTTGAAACTGTGTACCACCTACATTGTTATATGGTGCAGAGTTATGGGCCATGAACCAACAGCTAGAAGAAAGGATTAATGCCCTTGAATTGTGGATATATATATATATATATATATATATATATATATATATATCACAAACAAAAACATTAACAAACTAGGAATGAAAAGAGCATTACTAAATGAGATAAAGAATTGAAAACTAAAATAATTATAAACAAAATGATACCTTGCTAGAAGCAATATTTAAGGGAAATATCTGGAAGGCACATGTTTCAGACGAAGGCAAATGTTTAAACAGGAGAATAACATTGCGAGATGGACTGGAAAAAAGAATGCTCGACTGTAGCACCATAGCAAGAGACACAGATTATTGGGGATTCATGGCAGTCAACTTTCACTATGAAGATGACAACCGATCTCACAATATATCAAAACAAACAAATAATTATTTGAATATTTTTAGCAGAAATTCTTATATTGTTTTCACACATTAAATAACAAAAGCCTTACACGATCCCATAAAGACTAGTATTTCTTGCATAGTAAAATTAAGAAGGTAAAGGGCAGCAGATTAAAAAAGAGGAAGGTCGTGGATGGGTCAAGCCGATGACATTCTTCAACAGGTGTGTTCACTTGAGGACTTAGAACCTGAAAAGGAGTGGGTACAAGTGGCAACAGATTTCTGTACATCCTTGTCAGTTTGCATCCAACTAGACAGAAAATACAGACAAGAAAATCCAGCTGCTGTGGAGGCAGAAGTACAAGCGTTGATCTTCGAGAATTTGTTAGATGGTGATGCTGTCATTTACACAGATGGGTCGGTTGTTCTTCTTCTGCGTTCATCCGGAGTGTTTTTTCAGATGTAATTGCGGTGTGTCTGTTAGGCACCTTTGGGCCGAAACCCTTAGGCCAACACATCCGACTTTAGCGTGCATTTTTGACAGGTTAGCATTCCTGGGGGACTCTCACTTTTGTGGTGCCATCCACATCCCAGCTGGTCAAGTTAGAACGGTCGAAGACTTCATGATCAGCCCTCAAGGGAAGGTAGGGACAGCCCATGGCATTTTTCGCCATCCATAGCGCTCTGGTGCTGGGCTCACTGAGGGAATCGTCACGTCCTGCTCATGGCTGCTTTAATTCCTCACTTAAGTGTATTGGGCTATCATTCGCTACGTGCCGCTCCTCGCACAAACCAGGGATGGTCGGATTGCAGACAATATTCACTCAGCGAGCTTTCGTTTCGGACATGTGCTTAGTCGCTGTGCCCGGAAAACAAAATAATTAGAGCTGTTCCGGGCACGACAGACATTTGGAAAACTAGCTAGTCGGAGCTTTTCCGGACACAAAGGTCATTTGGAAAACTAGATAGTCAAAGCTGTTCCAAGCACGGTGGACAATCGGAAAACTAGCTAGTCAGAGCTGTTCTGTTACATTCGGAAGACTAGTTAGTCAGAGCTGTTCCGGGCAAGATCGACATTTCACTCGGACGTAATTACGTTGTGCCAGTTTTTATTTGCCACCCTTAGGCTGGCATATCCGACTTAGGCGGGCATTGTTTTTACTGAGGTTAGCCTTCCTCGGGTTTCGAGGAACATTAGACTCTTACTGTTGTGGTGTCGACCACATTTCAGCTGGTCAAGGTAAAACGGTCAGAGGCATCACGGTCAACCCTCAAGGGAAAGCAGGGGCAGACCATGGGCATTTCCCACTATCCAAGGAGGCTTCCATAATTGCAGAGACGGCACATATTGCTCTGAGACTGGGCTCACCCAAGGAATTGCCACGTCCTGCTCATGGCTGCTTTAATTCGTCACTTCCATGTATTGGGCATTTCTTTTGCCACTGGTCACTCAAGCACAAACCAGGGACGGACAGACTGCAGGCGTCATCCACTCAGAAAGCTTTCACTTCAGACTTCCACGTAATGGATTTGCTAGCCAAGCGTTCCATTTCGTGTAAACGAGACATCTTCCACCTTTGTCTATGCTCACTCTATGAGTATAGATTTAGACGTTCATCTTAACCATTGCGTGCGACTGGGGCTCATTTTCCATCTTTAGTAACTGCTCACGAGGTAGGCTACACGTGCTGCCGCCTCAGCACCTTACCTCTATGCATCAGTGAGCGAGTAACGGCCAGGCCCTCTCATCCGGGGATCGGTCAGTTGTTCGACGAGTGAGAAGTTCATGGGCCTTTACGGCTCAGGCTGTAGGGAGAATTGTGAAGGAAGATTCTGGTGCTTTTGCTTTGGCCACAAGTAGTCTGACTATGTAGGTCATGGCAGTAAGCAATAACATGGCTCGAGACACAGACATTTACTAGGGCATGTTTCCTTAGTGACACAATGAGCATGCTCGAGAAGATTGAGATGGGGTGGATCTGAAGAGAGTGGTTGCTGTCTCTGGAGCTGTTTGGTTGGCAAAGATTAGTTTCATCTTCATGCCAGGGCATGCGGGTGTACAAGGAAATGAGCGGGCTGACAAGCTTGCAGGTAAGGCTACTGTGGAAGGCGGACGCGCCATGGACCAGGTTGACATTCTGAATGCGCTACGAGAAGTAAGTTGTTCGCAAGAACCAAGATATGACTGGGAATCTACAACCTTGGTCAGGTTGAGAGAACAGCAAATTAAAAGAGGTGTGGCCAAACAAGAACGTTACGCAGGAAGCCAAAGAAGATTAATAAACCAACACAAAACTGGTGTCGTTAGCCGCTACACACTGCGGGATTTACTGAGGAGGGGATCCGAGCACTTATGGACTGAATGGTTTGATGTGCAATGATGATGATCTGTCGACCAACTAACTAACTAACTAACTAACTAACTCACTAATGTCTTGCATTCAGCAATCTCACAAATGTATGTCTACATGAAGATGCTATAGGGTGCAACCTGTGAAGTGTGCATACTTGTCTGTCATATAACGCGTTATTCATTCCAGTTATCAGCTGCCTTATTATTCTATTTACAATTAGTAAAAAAACAAAACAAGAGACAATCATAAGCATATTATCTGTAAATGACATCACATAATGTCACTGATAGCAGATCAAATACATTTTCATGACATCATGCTTTTTTAAAGAAAACATCAATTTGTGAATGTTCTCCTGATATACAGTATTCATATAAATAACACATATAATATAATGCTCCATGCACTCAAGCCTACAAAATGAGATGTTTCCTTCACATCACCGATCCACAGAAGGTGCTTCTTGAGAACATGTTTTTGGTGTAATACTGCACAGTTCACAGTGACTTTTTTTTTTTTTTGCATATCCTATTTACAAGACATCACTGTCAACACCAGCATTTTACTGCTGTTGTTGATGTCTTGGCAAGTCTCACGTTCAGTAGTTTGCCATTGCATTCTGAACGACCATCTCCCATACCAACACATTAAAACCCCAGTGTGACATGGTCTGCTGCCAAATCGGTCGCCGCTGTGTTTCGAACGCGTGTTACAGATGCAACAAGGTTGTACAAGGGTCCTACACTAACAGATGCAACAAGTTTGTACAAGGGTCCTACACTTACAGATGCAACAAGTTAAGTGTATATAATCAGAGCTATTGTAATAAACATCTGAAACATTAAACAATTTCAAAGAAAAGTGCTTCCATTGGAGCACTTCTGTCTGCAGCTCAGAAGACCATTTGCAAACCAACCCAAAGAACTCAATTTGAAGTCAGAGCATTGCATTATATATCAGTTACAATTGTAGTAAAGCACTGAGCCATCACAGCCAGGGAATGTGTTACAAAACACTGTTACACAACGCTAGAAACATCAAAACAGCCATTACAAAACTGTCAAAGTTGTAAACATTATAAAAACCATCTGAAACTAAACATGAGCTCAGAAACATCAAAAATGCCATCAAAAACTCTCACACAATGTTACAAACATCAGAGATGCCATCAAAAACTGTCACACAATGTAACAAACATCAGAGCAAAAATAAAAAAAACAACAGCCCCAGAAACATTACAGTGGTCATCAAAAATTGACACATATTACAAACATCAGAGCAGCCATCAAAAACTGTCACAGAATGTTATAAACAGAGTTGACCATCAAAAACTGTCACACAATCTTACAAACATTAGAGCAAGCATCAAAACCAACACATCACCCAAGAAACATCACAGCAGTCACCTTATGAAACTAAATCATACACGTACATTTGAATGCATGCACACGCAACAGCTGGCAATCACAGAAGAGGTTTCCATAGGAAGGTTTTAAGTGTCCCGTATTGCATTTCGATTTTAGTTTAACAAAACTGCATCAAACACAAATATAACAACATTGCCAACAATCTTGTCCTTCTTCTATACTTGCATATGTGTGTATATATGATGATGTTTCACATGTTGGTATTTATAGCTTCACATTACCCATCATACTCTCCGTCAATCCATTGCTTGTGGGGGAGGGAGGGGGGTGATCAATTGCTGTGTTTCTTTCACATCTCAGTGCTAAAACTTTCTGGGGCACAGGCCTGTAGTAATCTCCTTACATGGTTGAAATGTCTGGTTTATTGTATTGTAATGTATACTTTCTGACAGCATCTGTCTAATTCTTGTTACAATTAGAATCTGTCATAGGTACTTCATCTCTGTTGTTTGCTGATAGCACTGAGTCTGATTTTGTCTCTTTTCATTACATTTAGAATGTGTCAATGGTATTCAATTTCTGCTGTTTTAATTTTTATTTTGCCATTTGTGCTTTATTTCATGATTTAAGTAAGTCTGACATTGATATGATTGTGTTAAGAAAACTATGGAACTGGGATTGATTTGTGTCATTTATGTATTTGTTTTGCAATACTGATGCGTCAGATAATTTGATTCGCTTTGTTGCATGTGTGATCTATTTCTGCTGCCTTTCTTAACTCGGGAATACTCCAAGGAAAGGCCAGACGAACACATAATCAGACTGCCACTGGTACCACTAGTATTGGGACTCTTCACTTACTGTTGATGATGAGTACAAAGCACATATAGGAATGTCACGAATGCTGGGATGTAGATTCTTGACTCAACTCAGCTCAAATCTTCTATCAGGTGATATTATGCTTCTCAAGTATTTAAAATGTTTCTCTTGCTTTAGATGGTGGTTTTCCAAAATGATGTTGGCAAGTCTATTTCTATTTCTTTTCTTTAGAAGGTCATCATTTGTGTTTTCTCAATGTTGATTTTCATATTTGGTTTTGCAGCTGCTATCTTCAGGTTATCAACAAGCCACTGTAATGCATCTTCTGTGTTTGCCATGAGGGCTAGATCTAAACATCACAGTCACTGAAGTCACTTCCTAAGTCATCAGCAGTTATCAATGCGTATTCCTGAAGTTCGTCTCCCAAAGCATTCTCAGATTGTTGTTTGTCAGATATTCCTGCAGGATTAGTGTGGCTTTTCCTTATGCCAGATCCTCTACCAGCTTTGATTCTAAGTGTTGACTCTGCAGTCTGCCTTGGCAAACTGCCTAATCCTTTCACTGACTTTGAATCACCCAGATGCTCCATCTGTTTTAGAAACCTTTTCTTCTTGCTAGGTTTCCTAGCATCTCTGTCACTGTCAGAATAATCACTGCTACACTCACTGATAGGCTTGTCAAATGCTTTACTTCTGTTGGATTTTAGTGTCTTGTCTTTCTCTACTGAACTCTGCACGCAACTTTCACGTATGTCATTTGACACAAGACTTGCATTGCTGCAACTGCCCACTGCCTTCTCATGTGATTCTGTCTCCCCCATCATGTGTGTTTTGTTTGTGGTCTGATTCTTGTTTACAGCAAGTGGCTGTTTGTCATTACTAATCAAGTGAATAATGTCCTGAGAATGTCTTTCCTTGTTTGAGATATGACTTTGGTTTTTGGGCTGTTTTATACTTACTGTATCTGAATTATCAGTTGAACTTGCCCCAGCTAAAACTGAACCAAACTGGCCAATCTGTTGCAATATTTTGTTCTGCAATGTCTTGGTTGGACTATCATTAATTGTAGACTGTTTCTTATCCATGAACATTTTCTTCCCTTTTCCTGTACTGGATACACTCTTAGTTGCTACAACATCTAATCCACCGAGAATATCTGCAAATGAAACATTCTGCTCGGCAACCTGACCAGTATTTACATGTGTTTGCTTGTCTAACATTGACTTGCGCTGACCTGCCTCTAGTCTTTTTTCAACAGCATCCACAGTTCTATGACCCTTCAACTGGTGTAGCAAAAACTGGTCCTCGCGACTTCGACGGTTTAAGTAAGTTAAGGTTGATGGCAGATTCTGTCTGTTGATAACCGAGACATCTGCCTTCCTATTATCACTATCTGTTTCATCACTTCCAGCAATACCGTCCATTCTCCCAGATGTTCTCTTTTGTTTTAACTGGGTCAGTTCGACTGACATATCTGTTGTGAGGCCATCATTAAGACACTTTTGATATATTTTCTTTCTTGAAGATGAAAGCCGATGAGGTTGACTTCCCGTAGTACCCATCACAGAATGTTGTGACGTCACGCCTGCAGTTTCTCTCCCTGACACCTGAGGGGCAACAACTGTGTTTTTCTGAGTTGCTTTCAATTGAGCACCTTGTTCTGGAATGTTCCTGCCAACTGTAGAACTAAGCATGTTCTTGCTGTGGTGGATATGTTTCGCGTGTATTATGTCAGATTTGCTATTGTCAGACAGTTCACTTTCATTGCTGCTGTCACTACTACTGCTGCTGCTTTCTGACAAGTTAACAATGCCTCTTGCTGTGTTGGTTTTACCTTTTCTTAAATGTTTACCTCGTGTTGCATGCATCTCATCTAGTGAAACTGGTAATTTTCCTCTACCTCCTATGTACTTATCTCCCATCATTCTTCTTCCCCTTCTACTTTTACCTTTGCCAATGCTTGTTCCTGTTCTAGGCATACCATCTGACCTTACACCATCTGACCTTATACCAGCTTGTTTGTGGCTGGGATTCTGTTTAGCAGCAACCATTTTCTCTTCTCTGTTGCCCTCTATTGATAAACCCTGCTCATCTGGGACAATTGCTTTATTTTTTCTGCTTTTTGTTAAGGTCACTCTTTTGATTTCTTTTACTTGTTTCTGTCTGTTCATTATTGTCTTTCCTACTTTAATTCTCTCTTTTCCTGTGTTTTCTGGTTCTAATTGTTCTGAATCATCTATCATTACTTCATCTGTTATATGAACTTTTTTTCCAACTAACTTTAGCTCTCTTTCCTTCACAGTTTTCACATTTTTCTTAGCTATATGTTTCACTGGTTTATTTGTGACTACTGCAAGCTTGCTTCTGTCTCCCACAATATTCTCTCCATTATCAGTTGCTTTCCTTTTCTGTGTACCCTTGTGACCTTGTGTAGTATTCTCTGTATGATTACTGTCATCAATGTTATCATGTAGTTGATCTTCCTCCTCTACTGTTTGCCTCGGTTTCTTCATGGAAGCGAGTGCTCTTTTCATTCTCTCACTTTGGATCTTTAAAGTCTTGGCAAAATGATGAGGCTGGAAATACATCTGAATTCTGCCCTGACTCTATGGAAAAGAGAGAAAAAAGTAAAATTATTACTCAGCTGTCAACGGGATACAGAAAATATACAGCTTACATATGTGCCCAAGAACAAATACAGAATACAAATGTGGCCAACAGTAACTTTTCTTTTGGAAACTTTCGGCACCAACAGCACACAACCATTGTTATTGTATTGGCTAGAGATGTCGAGCTACGAGGGAGCTTCAAATGAAAACCTTAAAAGTGTGATAGAAATTACAATAACCATGCCATTGTCTTGTAACCTGTCAATATTGTTGTTAAGGGTGTCAAGAGTGTTAAACACATGATATCATGTGCAGATGAAAACACTGACGTCATAAGGACAGTTTAAAGATGGCAGTCCCACTTTTGACATGCACCAAAGAAGAGCAGTGTTCTGTTTTTTCATCAGTAAAAAAAACCTGTCATTTACTGCCAATATAGTACCTTCGGTATATGGTAGGGGGGTCTTGAGCTTGAGGAATTAAGGCCTCCTGGCTAGTGCAGTTGCCGTGAACTGTGCAGGTTAGAGTTTTTCTTATTGCCCCCGACAGAAAAAAATACTCCACACCTTACTGAGGATTCAAACCCGGGTCTCCCAAAGGAGAATCCGGCATTCAAGTCAGTGAATGAAGGTCCAGTAAGGTTATGCATGTCTGTCAGTCCAGCAAGTGTATGAGTGGAGAAGGAAGTTTCAAAACGGCGTGACTTCTGTGAAGATGTACAACAGGTGGTGCATGACTGGCTACACACGCGACCGAGAGAATTTTTTTCTACAGGAATCCAAGCACTTTATCGGCGCTGGAGGACTTGCATTGAATGCAGTGATGACTACATTGAAAAAATATGCATATGTTCTTCACTTCATAACCCCCCCCCCCCCCCCCCACACACACACACACACACACACACACACAAAACAACATATAAGGTTTTCATTTGAAACCCTTATGTATTTGCTCTTGTATCCAGTCTGTGAATTGATGACTCTGAGCACACTGATCTCCATTTGTTGTGTGCATTTTCTGACATTCACTCAGTGAGATGTAGTTTAAACACCAGCAAGGATGTTGCAGAGAAGCTCCTTCTTCACCTGGCAATTAACTGGCACCTGCCGCAAGAGCACCAGGCAACTCTTATACTCAGCACTGCATCCTCAACCTGATGGTGATCTCATATGATCACCAGTGTCTTGGATCATAGCTTAATGGACATCACCATTTGATATGATCACCAGTGTCTTGGATCATACTTTAATAGAAATTACCATCTGATATGATCACCAGTGTCTTAGATCATAGCTTAATGGACATCACCATTTGATATGATCACCAGTGTCTTGGATCATACTTTAATAAAAATTACCATCTGATATGATCACCAGTGTCTTAGATCATAGCTTAATGGACATCACCATTTGATATGATCACCAGTGTCTTGGATCATAATTTAATAGAAATTACCATCTGATATGATCACCAGTGTCTTAGATCATAGCTTAATGGATATCACCATTTGATATGATCACCAGTGTCTTGGATCATACTTTAAGAAAAATTACCATCTGATATGATCACCAGTGTCTTGGATCATAGTTTAATAGAAATCACCATCTCATATGATCACCAGTGTCTTGGATCATACTTTAATAAAAATTACCATCTGATATGATCACCAGTGTCTTGGATCATAGTTTAATAGAAATCACCATCTCATATGATCACCAGTGTCTTGGATCATAGTTTAATAGAAATCACCATCTCATATGATCACCAGTGTCTTGGATCATAGTTTAATAAAAATTACCATCTGATATGATCACCAGTGTCTTGGATCATAGTTTAATAGAAATCACCATCTCATATGATCACCAGTGTCTTGGATCATACTTTAATAAAAATTACCATCTTATATGATCACCAGTGTCTTGGATCATAGTTTAATAGAAATCACCATCTCATATGATCACCAGTGTCTTGGATCATACTTTAATAAAAATTACCATCTGATATGATCACCAGTGTCTTGGATCATAGTTTAATATAAATCACCATCTCATATGATCACCAGTGTCTTGGATCATACTTTAATAAAAATTACCATCTGATATGATCACCAGTGTCTTAGATCATAGCTTAATGGACATCACCATTTGATATGATCACCAGTGTCTTGGATCATACTTTAATAGAAATTACCATCTGATATGATCACCAGTGTCTTAGATCATATCTTAATGGATATCACCATTTGATATGATCACCAGTGTCTTGGATCATACTTTAATATAAATCACCATCTCATATGATCACCAGTGTCTTGGATCATACTTTAATAAAAATTACCATTTGATATGATCACCAGTGTCTTGGATCATACTTTAATAGAAATTACCATCTGATATGATCACCAGTGTCTTAGATCATAGCTTAATGGACATCACCATTTGATATGATCACCAGTGTCTTGGATCATACTTTAATAAAAATTACCATCTGATATGATCATCCGTGTCTTGGATCATAGTTTAATATAAATCACCATCTCATATGATCACCAGTGTCTTGGATCATAGTTTAATAGAAATTATCATCTCATATAATCACTAGTGTTTTGGATCATAGTTTAATATAAATCACCATCTCATAGATCACCAGCGTCTTGGATCATAGTTTAATGTGATGTTCATTGATGGCCTCTCCTTTCCACTGCTAATAATCACAGCTTTCATCTGTTTAGATGTTAATATCTAAGCCACATTCTGCACCATGCCATCTCTTGATATGACACTACAAACAACACAAACCTGCTTCATGCTGAGCTGTTTCATCATTGGAAGCAAGGACTGGTCAGTCTTCTCCTTGGACCATCCAAATTTGTACTTGGTAAATCTGGGTATAAGTTATGGACAATTTTTCTGTGAAATGCCAAATAAAACATTGAAGTGCTAGATGAGCCTGAAACTCTTGAGTAAAGGAAGTCTTCATGAACCTAGCCATTATAACAACAGTGAGCTGATAATGCAGGAGGAGCCACATGAAGTCAGTGTTCTTTTCTCTGGATGAACAGCAGCTAAATATAGCATCCATCTGTAACTCAGGAGAGAACCAGGTTTTAATAAAACAAATGAACCCGCGGATGCTAGTTCAGTGAACTGGACAACTAGCCCTGTCAAATAGGACAGACAGCTAGGGGTATCTGTGAGCACATTAAAATATCATGGCAATTTTAACTCTGAAAGTGCAGACATATCAACTATGACGAAAATGAAAATATAACAAGATTTTAAGTGAAAATAATCTCTGTACAACTGTGCCCATTTATTTTAATGGAATGATCATGATCATACGAGAAGACCCAAATTAAAAATACGACCAATAAAGAAAATAGTTAATTTATAATTTTTCAGAAAGCAACAGAAAAGGAAAAATCTAGTTTTTCACTGAAACTCCCAATGGCTGGAGTAGAAAGACGACATGGCAGCAATAAACAATAACAACATGTTTAAAAACAAAAGGGGCAGTGGGGGGGGGGGGGGGGGGGGGGGGGGGGGGTTGGTAAAGTTTAAAGACGGGAGGGTTAACTTCATTGCACCAGGTTTTATCCCAAATGGCTCATCCTCTTTCTGCAGAGTGGCCAGTCAAAAGCATTGCACAGAGCACATCTTCATAGCTCCAGCATTGCACAGAGCACATCTCCATAGCTCCAGCATTGTACAGAGCACATCTCCATAGCTCCAGCATTGCACAGAGCACATCTCCATAGCTCCAGCATTGTACAGAGCACATCTCCATAGCTCCAGCATTGCACAGAGCATGTCTCCAAAGCTCCAGCATTGCACAGAGCACATCTCCATAGCTCCAGCATTGTACAGAGCACATCTCCATAGCTCCAGCATTGCACAGAGCACATCTCCATAGCTCCAGCATTGTACAGAGCACATCTCCATAGCTCCAGCATTGCACAGAGCATGTCTCCATAGCTCCAGCATTGCACAGAGCATGTCTCCAAAGCTCCAGCATTGCACAGAGCACGTCTCCATAGCTCCAGCATTGCACAGAGCATGTCTCCAAAGCTCCAGCATTGCACAGAGCATGTCTCCATAGCTCCAGCATTGCACAGAGCATGTCTCCAAAGCTCCAGCATTGCACAGAGCATGTCTCCAAAGCTCCAGCATTGCACAGAGCATGTCTCCAAAGCTCCAGCATTGCACATAGCATGTCTCCATAGCTCCAGCATTGCACAGAGCAGGCCTCCATAGCTCCAGCATTGCACAGAGCACATCTCCATAGCTCCAGCATTGCACAGAGCACATCTCCATAGTTCCAGCATTGCACAGAGCACATCTCCATAGTTCCAGCATTGCACAGAGCACATCTCCATAGCTCCAGCATTGCACAGAGCAGGCCTCCATAGCTCCAGCATTGCACAGAGCATGTCTCCATAGTTCCAGCATTGCACAGAGCAGGCCTCCACAGCTCCAGCATTGCACAGAGCACATCTCCATAGCTCCAGCATTGCACAGAGCACATCTCCATAGTTCCAGCATTGCACAGAGCACATCTCCATAGCTCCAGCATTGCACAGAGCAGGCCTCCGTAGCTCCAGCATTGCACAGAGCACATCTCCATAGCTCCAGCATTGCACAGAGCATGTCTCCATAGCTCCAGCATTGCACAGAGCAGGCCTCCATAGCTCCAGCATTGCACAGAGCAGGCCTCCATAGCTCCAGCATTGCACAGAGCACATCTCCATAGCTTCAGCAAAGCCCCCCCTCCCCCTTCAGGAATCTTTGAGAAAATGCATTAATGAACCGAGAGTCAGAGTCCTCGGAAAACAACATATAATTTGCATTAATGGAGAACAGCTGCAGTGGATCACGTCGCATTGGTTACGTACGGGGTATATGAGCTGGTTGCTCAAAAAGCAATGGCAAACTACTGAGCCAAGAACATCAACAGCAGCTGAAAAATGCTGGTGTTGACTGCAATGTCCTGTAAGGGATATGCAACTTTAAAAAAAAAAAAAAAAAAAACAGATGACATGACAAAAATTATAAAAAAATATGACATAATAACAATGACAAAAAAATATAATCCGATCAAACTGGAACAAAGGATACTCTCTCAGCATATCCAGATCAGGCATGCCCCAGGTGAACTTCTCCAGGGACTCATCCACTTCAGGGTGGAGATAGGCATCAACCACTGCCTCACTAGGGAAACCTGAGAGCACATTCATGCAACATCAACAGCATTGTCAATGTCATATCCCGAAAAAAAAAAAAATGAATTCCACAAGTGATTAAGGGAGGGTTGGGGAGGTAAAAAGTCAGAGTTAGCGAGCAACTGTGCAATGAGTATGAAATAAATAGCAAGAAACAGATTTAAAACAGCAGATGAGGTGAAATTTAAAAATTAGCCTTATGTATAAAAATACTAGGCAGGAGAGGCATAGAAATATGTCTGTGGAAAGCTAAAACAGATGGGCAAAAGATATAGTATAAGCAATATACTTCATAATCGGATGCCAATAGAGTGAAAAATCATGATTGCCAATGCCTGCTCTAGACCTTAAGAAGAAAAGAAAAAGTAGAAGAGACAAAGTAGAAGAAGAGGAAGATTTTAAAAACTTTAAGGTTTGTTTCTAAAAGACAATTTATGTTAATTACTGTTAAAATCAATATTGATAAATGTTTTGTTAACCAAAAACTTCATAAAAATGATAAAGACAATCAAATCAGTTATGAACTGACTACAACAGCATAGAACTGATGTGACACTACAATAGTACAGATGTGTTGTGACACTACAATAGCACAGAAGTGATGTGACATTACAATAGCACAGAAGTATTGTGACACTTCAATAGCACAGAAATGTTGTGACACTACAATAGCACAGAAGTGATGTGACATTGAAATAGCACAGAAGTATTGTGACACTACAATAGCACAGAAATGTTGTGACACTACAATAGCACAGAAGTGATGTGACACTCCAATAGCACAGAAATGTTGTGACACTACAATAGCATGGAAGTGTTGTGACACTACAATAGCATGGAAGTGTTGTGACACTACAATAGCATGGAAGTGTTGTGACACTACAATAGCATAGAAGTGTTGTGACACTACAATAGCATGGAAGTGTTGTGACACTACAATAATAGGACAGATGTGCTATAACACTACAATAGCATGGAAGTGTTGTGACACTACAATAGCATAGAAGTGTTGTGACACTACAATAGCATGGAAGTGTTGTGACACTACAATAGCATGGAAGTGTTGTGACACTACAATAGCATGAAAGTGTTGTGACACTACAATAATAGGACAGATGTGCTATGACACTACAATAGCACAGAAGTGTGTTGACACTACAATAGTAGAGATGTGCTGTGACACTACAATAGCACACAAGCATTGTGACACTACAATAGCACACAAGCGTTGTGACACTACAATAGCACAGAAGTGATGTGACATTACAATAGCACACAAGTGTTGTGACACTACAACAGTAGAGATGTGCTGTGACACTACAATAGCACAGAAGTGTTGTGACACTACAATAGTAGAGATGTGCTGTGACACTACAATAGCACAGAAGTGTTCTGACACAACAATAGCACAGAGGTGTCCTGACAATCTACAAATGTTACCTGGAATAACCTTTAAGTCTTTTAGTCCAGCTCGAACTTTATTTTCAGAAGGGAATGTCTGTGACTTGGCTCTGCTCCACCATTTTCTGAAAAGAGATGAATCAAAGCTGTGAAACTGCTATCTTCAAACTTTTCCTCTCCACTCCTTTATCCCCTTACTTATAATCAAAGCTGAGAAACTACTATCTTCAATAATAGCTTTTCCCCTGCATTATTCCCTTATTTATAATCAAAGCTGAGAGACTACCTTTACACTACATGTTTATGACAAGCAGGTAGTCAAGGGCTGCATAGTGGTTTAGAAGTTACATCTGTCTCTGGCTAGTGCAAACCTGCGTCGGTTCATGGTGATAATTGGATTGTTCAAAATAAGACAAGTGTGGAATACTTCCCTTTATCCTGGGCTTAGGAAGAACAGTCATGGAAGGCATGGTACCTGGCAGAAGAGGCAAGGGTAGTCTGGCATGAAGGTGGACACATGGACAATAATGACATCCTGGACATGAAAACCCCTGTCAAAGTTAGGCAGCATCCATTGGATCTTTTCCTCAGGACATGCTGGTGTTGTGGGAAATGAGCTGGCTGGGAATGCACTGATGGTTGCGATAATGTGGCACGATAAGGCAGATGTGCACAGAGCTTTTGGGGAATCACGTGTATAGTGTTGAAGAACAGATCAATCACCATAACCTAGTGAGAATAGTACGGCAGGGAGTGACCACAGGATCTGGCTGATGCTGGTACTCAGAGGAAAGGCTAGACAGACATATAATCAGACTGTAGCGGGTACCATTTGTAATGGGACTCTTCACTGGCTGTTGAAGATGAGGACAAAGTCTATTATAGTGAGAACAAGACATGACCAAATGCTCATCTACCTGAGTACAATACATGACTATGTGGGGGGGGGGGGGGGGCCTGAGTGGTCTCGAGGTATGGAGTCTGCCTCGAGTGCTGGAGGTCCCGGGTTCAAGCCCCAGTGAGGGCCGGGACTTTTCCATGTGGACTTCTAGTAACAAAATTTCCCCTGGTCTCTGGGTAGTGAGATCGGATGCCCGTGTGTATTGTTGCGCACGTAAAAAAATCCCTTGGCAGTTGGAAATCAAAAAAGAATAGCGTAACAGAGCTGCCCGGACAAGATCCTCGCTGGTGCTACGGAGTTCGTGCACTGAGCTGAGTTTCTCCGGACGGCTTGAGTTAGGAGTAGAACAGAGCACTTATGGGTTAAACCCATGTGCCGTGATGTTGATCCGTCAATTAAACTAAACTAAACATGACTATGTGTCTATTTATTTAAGTACAAGACATGATTAAGTGCTCATATATATGAGTATAAGACATGACTAAGTGCTCATCTACCTGAGTATAAGACATGACTAAGTGGTCATCTACCCAAGTACAAGACATGACTAAATGCTCATCTATTTACCTGAAAGATTGCAAGCCCTCTAAGCCATCCCCAGGGAATTCAGCCATAATCTCCAGAGCCCGTACTGGTCCCACACCTGGAATTCCCTCGGTGTAGTCACTGCCACACAGCAGGGCAACGTTGATGAGCTGTGCCCTGCTGATGCCTATACATACAAATACCAACAAGACAATAGTGTATATACAACAGTTCAAGCTCATCTACCTAAGTACAAGCCATGATATGTTGGTGTCAGTTAGTGTTCTGATCTGCTTTATATTTCAGGTCACGGGGTTTCAGCTTAGTACACACACTCCATACCACCAGCAAGGATCCCAGTGTACACATGTAGCCAGAGCAGCAGCAATGTCAGCACATTCTTTATGCTTTCCAACTGCCCTGGGGGAGGGAGAGGGACAGAGAGAGAGAGAGAGAGAGAGAGAGAGAGAGAGAGAGAGAGAGAGAGAGAGAGAGAGAGAGAGAGAGAGAGAGACAGAGAGAGAGCAAGAGAGAGAGAGAGACTGAGTGTGTGTGTGTGTGTACACACACACACACACACTAAGAGACCTCTTATTGGGCTCAAGCTTGTGTTTGTTGCCTGCTAAAGAATCAGTTTATCTAAGAAAATTGGTGTTCAGAAGCAGTCTCTCTCTCTCTCTCTCTCTCCCTCACACACACACACTCACACAAAGGAATCTTATAGCATTACCAGGGATGGTCTTTCTCTCTCTAGCACACACACAGGCCATTGAACTACTACACTCTCTCTCTCTCTCTCACACACACACACACACACAATGAGATCTCCTAGCACTACCAGGGATGGTCTTTCTCACACACACACAAAGGGGTCTCCTAGCATTAATTGGGATGATCTATCTCTCGCACTCTGACTGCTGTTCAAGCATGAGTTAATCAGCTATAAAATGAATTTCTGACTAATCTGTAATATGTTTATGAAACAATGACCTGAATACAGTTGAGTTGAACTATCAATGAGCTGATTGGTTATATATGAGAGATAGTCATGGGTTTATCTGTTCTGGTTGTGTTTGTAACTGTTGCTGTGTGTTGTTACCTTCAGTGTCTAGTTACAAGCTATCAATGTAAAACAGGTAAATAAGATCAGGGTCATCCCCTTCCCTTTGTGGGAAAAAAAACTTAACATTTGCTCACAGCACATTCTAGAATAACTGGAATCAACCTACCCAGGAAATAATCATCATCATCATGTGCCATACCAATAAGTGTGGGCAGTCATGTTTTGCTATCTCACACGATCACTAGAGTCCTGGATCAGCTCAATGTTCTTGTCTTGACCATGCCACGTGGCCAAGCCATCCAGATATTTACATTTATGCCTTCCCCTTGTTTCTTGCCCCTTAATCTTGCCAGCTGTCACCAAGTTCTCTAGTTTATTTCTGGTCACATCATGCCCAAAAATGTTTGACTGTCTACACTTAATTTCTCTAGTCAGTTAAAGGTTTTCATTTTTTTCTTGTAGTACTTGGTCATTGGTTTTTCTGTCTGTCCATGGTATTCTTTGCATTTTCCTTAGAAACCACATTTCCACAGCCATTATGTTTTTCAGCTTGTCTGCTCATTGTTCACACTTTACAAAAGTATAGGTTCTATGAAGCACCTCAACACTTTTTCTCATTGCAATTGATATCGTTTTATTGGTCAGTATGTTTTTCATCTTTGCCATAGCGATTCTTGTTCTAATCTCCTCAAGGCACCTCCCATAAGATGTTATGACTGTTCTGAGATAGTTGTACCCAAATAATACAGAAAGTCAAAGAAATGGAAGAGTTTCTTAGAGGATCAATGCCTGCATACATACCAAAATGGCTGTATATGCCATCATAGGTGAAAAACTCCACATGCTTGCTTTGATTAAAGAAGTTCTTGTACATTCTACGGCCACCAAACAGCCAGATGTCGCTGTCATCAGTGATAGTGCCCGCAGTTTGGTTTGTGATGTCCAGGTACGCACACTGAGCCTCAGCCTCCATAGGACTGACAATGAATGGGATTCCAAACATCTGCAACAGTTCCTGCAGGAAACACAAGCAAAAAATCAGAATACACATATGTTATTACAACTTCCCTGTCAGATTTCACATGTAATCACAGCTTCCCTGTCAGAATCCACATGTCATTACATCTTTCATGTCATAATTTACATGTCATTACAGCTTCCCTGTCAGAGTCTACATGTTATTACAGCTTCCATGTCAGAATCCACATGTCGTTACAGTTTGACTGTCAGAATTGACACACAGATGAAAAACTCTAGTTAATACTTAATTATCAGAATCAACATCAATGCACTAGGGACATTTCAATACATGCTCTGTCCCCATCTTCAAAAGCCACCGAAGAGTTACCAGGCTGAGTATACCAGTAGCAATTTCATCCACCTGGCTTTTCCTCTACACTGTGAGTATCATCCAGACCTGATATGCACTCCCTTACTTTCCAGATATAGAGACTCCATCTGTGCAGCTAGGGACGGACTCTCCTTGGTCAGATTTTTGTCCTACACCTGCGACTGGCCTAGCAAGCCGGCAGTGGATTTTTATTTTGCTCGTAGAAAAACTAAGAAGCGCATGCGCAAACACCCCCCCCCCCCCATACACACACACATGCTGTATATATGCAGAGAGAGAGAGAGAGAGAGAGAAAAAAAAAAATCTACATTAGAATACAAACAATGATATCAGTAATACAATGAAGTGAAATCTGTGATTTAATCACATACAATAATGGGATCAGTAATATAATGAAATGAAATCTGTGATTTAATCACATTTGACAGATGTTTTACCTGGGCTTCCAGATTAGTCTGCTCTGTGATGGAGGTGGCCATTCTAGTGTGTCTGCCCCTCTCAGACAGAAGTGCTGATCTTTCACTCTCCAGCCTTGTTCTAGCATCTTCCAGGTTACCCTAGCAACAGAACAAGTGTTTAACATTTTCAGTTCAACATGTGTAAATGGATAATTTATTAAAAGCAAAACATGAAGAAATCTAAAAACAAAGGAAGACCATAGCTTAAACAAAGAAAAATGTAAGAAAGAGAGTGATAGAAGGGCAGAATGTTAGACAGGACTGCATGCTCAATTCTTTATCCTTTTGAAAATAAAGTTTGTTCACTCGTTCTTTCGTGATGGACCAAATTGAAGTGCATCTTGTGTAGACAAATTTCTCAAAGTTAAGGAAAGAAAGGTGGTTCGCAATGGGAGTCATAGAAGTATTCAAAATCCTTTTTCTAAAACTTTTTATCAGTGAGTGAGGCATCATTACCAAATACATAAACTATATAATGCTAAAAATGCCATCAGGCTAATTTACAGAGTCCAGACAGTTACTGGATTCTGCTGTTTAACCCTTTACAGGGCAGACGCTTGTCTGTTTTTTAGCCCTGAACGGGCAAGATTTTTTCAGGTTCGGTAAAATTTCGGGTTGCGTTAGTAAAAACATCAGAAATAAGGTGTTAGTCAATCGATTTTAGTTAAATAAACAACACAATGAAGGGAAAAGCATGCAGAATATGTTACTCACATGATTGTTGTCGGTAATCCATATATGAACACAAATATTTACGAAATACAGCATGTTGTTTGTGATTTTCCGTCATCTATATGGCAATTTACAAACACATTTTCAGAATCATAATCACTTTCTTTAAAGTCCGACTCCTCCCCCGATGTGTCTCCACCTTGCCGCGGTGGGGGAGCTTGTGTGTCCCTCTGACCCCATGTGCTTGCTGATGGGTGAAAACTACATATCGGACAGCTTTTGGGATAGGGGCCAGACTAAGAGAGACACAACCTGCTGCTCTGCGGGTTAGACTGAGGTGAGGATAACATTCAGAAGTTTAAATCAGGCGCACAAAGTTCTTGGTCCAGACAAAACACTTAAGGCTACCTGTCGAGGGCTGTGGCTGAACGCCTCTAAGCCACAAACCCTCGGATCTGAGAGCCAGGCCAATACCCGTCTACCGGAAAATAGAAACGTAATACTGAGCAAGCTACATGCTCAGGTCTGATACATGTTCGAAGGCTCTCAGCTGGGGGATATGAGGGATTCCCGGATGAGAGGGCCTGGCCGTTTCTCGTTCACTGCTGCACGAAGGTAAGGTGCTGAGCCGGCAGCACATGTAGCCTACCTCGTGAGCGAGTACAAAAAAGTCTGAAAAGTGCTCCAGTCGAAGGACATGGTTACGAAAACTGTCTGTCTCTAACTCATAGAGAGTGTAGACAAAAGTGGAAGAACGTCTCAACAACGCGAAATGGAACGCACGGCGAGCGAACCTATTGCGTAGTCTGAAGTCACAAGCAAAAGCTTACCGAGTGGATGTCGCTCGCAGTCTGACCGCTCCTGGTGTGTGCTTAAGCGATCAGTGGCAAGCGGGATGCCCAACACATGGAAGTGAGGAACTAAAGCAGCCATGAGCAGGACGTGGAAACTCCTTGGGTGAGCCCAGTCTCAGAGCAATATGTGCCGGCTCTGCAATTATGGAAGCCTCCTTGGATAGCGAGATAATGCCCATGGTCTGCCCCTGCCTTCCCTTGAGGGCCGACCACGATGTCGTTCATCATTCTATCTTGACCAGCTGAGATGTGGGTGACATTACAACAGTCTAACGTGTCTCGAAACCAGAGGAAGGTTAACCTCACCAAAAAATGCCCGCCGGAAGTCGGAAGTGTCGTCCTACGGGTGGCAAACTAAAAATTGACACTACGCATTTACGTCCGAGTGAAATGTCTCGTCCGAATGTCTCTCATGCTAGGAATAGCTCTGACTAACTAGTTTCTGAATGCCGCTCTTGTTCGGAACAGCTCTGACTAGGCAGTTTTCCGAATGTCTGTCGTGCCTGGAACAGCTCTGACGGGCGCAACGACAAGCACATGTGCGAAAACTCGCTGAGTGAATACCTTCTGCAGATCTGTCTGGTTTGTGCGGGAATGGCCCGGGGCGAACGAAATGCCCAATATATTAATGTGAGGAATTAAAGCAGCCATGAGCATGACGTGACCATTCCCTCGGTGAGCCCAGTATCAGGGCGCTATGTGTCGGCCCTGCAACTATGGAAGCAACCTAGGATGGCGAAAAATGCTATGGACTGTGCCTTCCTTCTCTTGAGGGATGACCGAAGTCCTCGACTGTTCGAACTTGACCAGCTGGGATGTGGACGGTACCACAAAAGTGAGAGTCTCCCAGGATTGCTAACCTGGTCAAAAATGCACGCGAAAGCCGGATGTGTGACCTAAGGGTTTTCAACCCAAGGGTGCCTAACGCACACCGCAATCACATCTGAAAAAACACTCCAGATGAACGAAAAGAAGAAAGTCCGACTCAGACTGCTAATGCAAAGTACGCTTTTCACTGATATCTAGCTCCGATTAATAGTCAACTTCGTGCCCTTCAATGTCACTTAAATTGAACTTAGCGAAATCTCGGCTATCACTTGAAGAATCGCTGAAATCTGTTTTGAAAAACTAAACGTAAAAACCCTGAAAACTATCAAAAAAGTCCGTAAAAGTCCATTCAAATTCATAGTAGGCACTTACAAATGGCGGCCACGTTGTCAAGCTATCGGCGAAAGCGAAAGTAGCTGTCGGAAGTATCGTAATGCCGAGAAATCGCGTTTTTACAATGCATAATAGTATCGGACGCAATCGGGCGATTTGCTCGTTAAAGCGATCGGACGGAAATGGACGTTCCACCCTGTAAAGGGTTAATATCTGTAAGTTGTTGTTAACAACCATTTTTCTTTACTAAATTAGCACCATCACGCACAAAAGACTAACATGATGTTAAGTGACTGTCCCTTTCTCACCACTTCTTTCCCAAAAACATGGCAAAATGACCATGTCGTCATTTCAGGAGGCTGAGATAATCTCAGATACCAGGTAGCCATTTCATGAAGCTGAACTGACCTGACACCAGGTAACCATTTAATGAGGCTGAACTGACCTAAGATTTTATCAGGTAGTCATTTAATGAGACTGAGTTGACCTCATAACTATAATAAATACCAAAGAGCCAAAACACTGAAGAGTCAAAACACTGAATACATTCTACTGAGAGACATGGACCAATGAACAGCCTACAATAGTTCAGAATGACAGTAATAAAGACTTGGAAAGCAGTGAACAAGTATCCATATTCAGTTTAGAACAGTAATATGTAAATTCCAAGATCACCAATATCAAAAGTTCAAAATGTGTGAACAGTCTGAAATGATGGTGGAGCATATTTGACATGGATGTGACCTACATAGAACTTTCTGAGCCGAGTTCTGGCCTTCATCAATC
Organism: Cepaea hortensis; assembly: GCA_963921405.1. NCBI lineage: Eukaryota > Metazoa > Mollusca > Gastropoda > Stylommatophora > Helicidae > Cepaea > Cepaea hortensis. The sequence goes on from OY992888.1 coordinate 54,399,166, forward strand.
TCAGTTACAGATAAACTAAGGAAATCTCAATTCATTTTGAACATCCACAAAACTGATGTCTGAAACGGGACATGAAATTTGAGGAAGAATGCGAGAAAAAGGAGAAGAATCATACTAGCCATAAATAGCATGCCATAATGTAACTAGTGGGAACTGAACTCAAGACCACTAAGCTAGTAATCGAACAAACTAACCACGATGCCACCACAGTTAAAATATACTGTTATCTACTTCAACTTCTTCAGCTGCCAGGTTTGTGGCAGATATTTCATAAACATCTTGTATTGTCTAGTGTTCACACAAGTAGAAGAAAGAAGTAGCGGCTTGAGGACTCTCTAGACAACATGACAACTGAAAGCTACAGTTACTGACCAGGATTCAAACCTATCCCCTCCAAATGACAACAGAGCCTCGCACCAGGAACAAGTGTACTATCATGGAACATGTATGAAGACTTACCATTACTTGAAACATGCTATCATGAACATGTATGAATACTTACCATTGCTTGAAACATGCTATCATAAACATGTATGAATACTTACCATTGCTTGAAACATGCTATCATGAAACATGTATGAATACTTACCATTACTTAAAACATGCTATCATGAACATGTATGAATACTTACCATTACTTAAAACATGCTATCATGAACATGTATGAAGGCTTACCATTGCTTGAAACATGCTATTATGAACATGCACGAAAGCTTACCTGATTCATTTCTTGAAACATGCCATCATGGTCAATTTCATAATCCTCTGGCTGGAGCAAGCCTGAAGAACTCTCAACTGGCTGCTCCTCAATTACTGCAGAAGAATGTGGCTGGTTGTGATGGCGTTCACCGCCTGCAGTTACTGATCGTGAAGACCCATCACTGTCTTGATTCCTGTCTGCATCTGTGTCTTCTTGTATGTCTGTCTCACTATCAGCAAGCGTTTCATCTTCAGTGGTCATACTATGGTTTTCTAAAAGCAGCTGCTCAGATTCAACCTCAACAAAATCCTCAGTGTCATTATCTGAATCACATGTTACTTCAGTATGTGATTTCTTGTTAACTTCCTGTGGTTTCAGCAAGCCACTGGTAGTTTCCTCAATACTGTGATCTTTCAACATGCTGGTGGATGCACTGTCTTCCAAGAAGCCAGACAAAGAACAATCCGTTGTCTGATGGCACTTGTTTCTGTCAGATCTATTTGACTGCAGTGACAGTTCAATGGCAATCTTTAATTCTTCATCACTTTCAGAGAAGGAACTTGCTTCATCTAAAGTATTGGTCAGAAAACCACCGGAAGTTTCCTGGACCTCTGAAAATGCCACTTGCGGGCTCAGTTCCTTGCTGCAACCTGCAACACTATATTGTGGTATCAAGTCTTTACTTTCTGATCTTGTCACAACAAGACTGTCACCAACAACAGACTCATGGTTAACCTGCATGGCTTCATGGTCGCTGATCGGCACTGCAGTATCTCCACAATCATCTAAGAGAGCGTCACCTACACATTTCTTCTTTTGTTCAAGCTGGTAAAGGATTTCGGTAAGAATATTTTTACGCCTGGCTGTAATATCGTCTATCTCTGACATTTGAGGAAGAAGTTCTTTTCTCTCGCCCGAGTGTTTGCTGCTGAATGCTGTATCTCCCAGCTCTTCACATAAGGCTTCTTTAGCTGTACCTGCTGATAACTTTTCAGAGCTGTTTAATTTTGTTGAAGTGTTCTTGGTTTGAATCAGATCTGAACTTGAGGGAGTTACTTTCTTTAGGTGCAGTCCACCTACTGCACCTGTTGTATCTCTAAACATACTGTCCATGTCAGTCTGGAAAATGCTAGCTGGAAATAAATCATCATCTACAGCAGCTGCAGATGGATCAACCGTAACTTCAATAAAGCCTTCATCTGTTGAGGAATAAAGCCATTATTGAGCTGCTTTATATGGTTAAACTATATATACTAAAAAATGGCTATACACCCTAACATATATAAACATACCTTTTAAAATGTGAGGGAAACGAGCAGCGGACAGATTGATTGGGTCTGCACTCTTGGTGAGATATTGCTGCATGATAAGGCAGACGTGGTCGGGGCCCTTTGAAATAATGTGTATAGCGCAGAAGAACAGATAGATTAAGGCTTGGAGAGAGTGGTGCTGTAGGGAGTGACCAGAGGATCTGGCCAGCACTCAAAACTCTGAGGAAAAGCCAGACAGACATAAAATCAGACTGCTACTGGTACCACTGGTATTGGGACTCTGGCTATTGTAGATGAGGGCAGAGCACGCATGGGAATGTCCCAAGTGCTAGAGCACGTATGGGAATGTCCCAAGTGCTGTAATGTCGGTTCTTGACTTAGCTCAACTCAACCTTTTCAAAACATAAACATACATGTCTAGCCTCTTTGCTATTGACAAGAAATTCTAGGAATTTTGAGACATTTTAATACAGTCATACTGCTACCAAACTCTCTGTCAGTGGCAAACATGAAGGTACCAGTCTCTGTGTAGAAATTGCAGAAAGACCCCCCCCCCCCCCCCACACACACCCCCCCCCCCCCCCAAAAAAAAAGTGGTTCTGACATATTGTATGAATGAAGCCCAATTACCTACCACTCTGGCCTACGGCAAAAGAAACTAGCTACAGAGCCAGAGAAAGACCAATATTCAAACAGATAGATTTCGTACACAAACTGAATACAGTCCACACCCACAGTTCAGGCAACACATCCGGCTCTTCTTTTTCTTCTTCTGCTGTGTTCATCCGGATTTTTTTTTCTGATGTGTCTGCATTGTGCCTGTTTACAGCAGAGCTGCGTTCTTGCGCCGTTAGGTCGAAACATCCGACTTCTGCGGGCATTTGTTGACTGGGTTAACCTTCCCGGGGACAAATCCGGCTCTACTTCAAACACTTCAACTCTTCCCTATGCTTAATGAAAAATGACAGAAAAACAAATGAGAAAGGTCTAATAGAAACAAATTAATACCATAAATTGACTGGAGAAATTTGAAAAGCTGCCTCAGTCAAGATTTGTGAGCTCATTATGAGGAGAAATACACTTGAAAATGGAGTGACAACTGGCAAACTTAATGGAAGAAGAGCAAGGGGAAGGCAAAGAAATACATACCTGGATGGGTTGGGCACTTGGCATAATTGGTTGCGAACTATGATTGCTCACACTTATCGCCATAGAACATATATTTTGTGGCAAATTAGTACTAAAAGTCATCATCCATTTGGAAATAGATAATATACTGACAAAATATACATTGAAGAAGTGCATCACCACTTAACTATAGTATGTCCAGAAATGAATGCCATCATTCACGATCAATTATTTTGAAAACTGTCTGTTGCATCGTTATGAAATTTTTCCTGCCGTCTTATATTTACCCCCACCCAAGGAATATGTCTTTGATAGGTCCAAAAGCAACTTAAATCATCGAAAGCGGCGACATTTCTTTGATGTTTTGGTGAAAAACTAGTGATTTCTCACTAACAAACTTGTTTTTACAGTAATGAATGCCCCGCCAATTCAGATGACGACACAAGGCGTATCCGGATTTGTATGGGAGTGGGTGCAGTAAAAGAAGTAGCTTAAAAGGCAACAGGGTCGACTGCATTGCACCAGGTTTTTATCCCACATGGCTCAATCTCTTTCCGCAGCGTGGAAAGCGTCGCACAAAGAACAAACTCTGTAGCTCCAGCGACGACCCTTGGGAATCTCAGAAAAATGCACTCGTGAAATGAAGGGCGCGGCCTGGAATCGAACATACAACCTTCGGAGCCCGAGTCAGACGGCTTGACCACTTTACCACGGAGAATCCCGAGAGGGGTGCAATGTGTAATATTAGTAAAGACAGAGAATTTACAGAGGCATGGGGTAAATAATGTGTAAATTGACAGGAAAGTAGAAGGAATATATTTCTTACCTTATTTTTCATTCCCTTCTTGTTTCTTCAGCTGCTGGTTAATAATGTGTACACAAGTATTCATGTTAGCTTTTTACATTGAGTTCGTGAAAGCTTCCAAATAGCTGTGCGTTAATGTGCGTATGGAGTGACCAGAATGATACCACAATTTAGTCATCATGTTTCCATTTTTAAGGATCTGTTCAGTTGTCTGTGTAGTTTGTTCACACGTACACATGGGTGACAGACCCGCTTTGAGTCTTCGTGAAAGATTGTCTACTCTGCTGTTTACCGTTCAGAGACGGAACATGATTACCTATTTTGCACTATGAAAATAGTTGTCAGTGTCTCTGTAGTGGGCTTTCTTCTTAACGACCAAGATGTTGGTCCTCTTTTCATTGAAGTTTATAGATTGATTCGTATGCGCGTGTGTTGTCCCCTAATTTGACAACGTGTTTACTCTCACGTTTCTTGTTTCCACCGCATTATTACTCTTCTGTTGGTATTCAATGCGTTTAGTGTGTGTTTTTTTTTTTTAAATACAGTTGTTTGTCACCGCTGAGGGCTTGCGGAATTGAAAATTCATCACTGTGGAATACAAACTGTTGCCATTGACAATATGCTGATGCTGTAATGTTTAGGGCCTGCAATTCGTCTGAATAGTTGGAGCAAAATATTCCAGTAAGTGTGCACGTAGATTAAGGTCTGCGATCTGCTCAGACCTTAATCTGTGTTGGACGATTCCAGTAGGTTGATGATTGCTCTCGGTTGCATAAAATTCAATCCATCCTTTCTCCATTAGTCCTCTTCCTCTTTCAACACATGGTCCTCACATTTTTTCCAGTAACTTTTATCAATATTTAATAGCACGGACTGGGTTAGTATCTTGACGCCAGACAATTTGAATGTAGTATTGGCAGCTGCCACCTGTCCTTTAATTTTAGCCTACACAAGTTCTATAGGGTTTAAGTCTCAAGCACCTATGGCTATGCTCTTCTATCAACTTGTCGAATTTGATATTTCTTGCTTTTTTTGCGCCTGTTTTACAAGGGACAACTGTAGCTTGAAATATGTTTCTGGAAATGGTGTATTTTCCCTTCGGAGCCATATCTTTATTGCTTCCTTTGTGCTCGATACCGTAGGTATTTTGTCTTCTTGGGCAACAACATTGTGATATGATGTATTGTCCATGATTAGACAAGACGGTCTATCAAGGGATGGAAGTACTGTATTCTCGAGCCAATCTCTAAATACATTACCATTCATCTCATTATGATAATCTCTATTGTCTGTATGCTTTGATACGAACAAGAGCCCAGCATTCTGTAGTAAGACATTATGAGTACTACCAGCATAGGTTATGACCAAACGCTGTCCTTTACTACTGGGCACATAACGCTTTATCTTTCCATCCACTGATTGCCATTCCTTTTCCCTTGTGTGGTGTGCATTGATCCATGTCTCATCCAAATACACTATGTCATAATTTTCTTTGCGCATTTCCCTTATTTCACGTAGGTATCTGCTTCTCATGGCTCCTAAATGCGGTTGCTCGCAAAGGATATTTCTACCTCCCTTGTACTTTATAAAAGTGAAGCCTAATGTCCTTATAATTTTCCACAAAGTTGTTTTGGATAGCTCTGTTATTGTTCTTTCTCAACCAAACCCTCAGTTTTCTTATAGTCACTGTTTCTTTGGCATCCATCATTTTTATAATAACTCGCCTGATGACATCCTTGTCAAAGCTGTCTACAATTGCCTTTCTACCTACCGTTTGCTTATCACATGTTGGTTTCATTCCAGATTCTTGCACCCATCGACGAAATGACCGTTTACTCAAACCCAATGCATGCACTGTTCTTTTTTGGGGATTTGTAACAGTATGAAACAGTTTCCTGCGATCAGCTTCTTGAGAAAAATATGTGTACAACTTCATAGCGATGCTTTGAAGTGTACACAATTTCACATTCAATCCCATTGAACAATATTCACACATTCAAATATTAGCTATTAATATTATATTAATGGTAAGATTTATTTATATATTTATTTATATAATCACATTTCATGAAAGAACCCACACTGAAGACACCTCTAAACAATCCAATTTAACTGCGCGCAGTTTGTGCCAAAACAGAAACCACGAGACAATTTTTAAAAAAAGCACGGATGTGTCTTGGTGAAGCTGTAATACTTTCAAAATTATGGACTTAATCTCTGAGCCGTAAATTATATACCGCACATAAACAAACATTGAAATCTGCTGTACAATCTCCAGAACAAAAATTTTTTTGTTGGGTGGACATAATGATAAGGTTATATGCTAAATCTCATAATTTTCCCTCAGTTGGTTACTGAGATATGGAATTTTATATTGGGGCAGAAAAAAGTAAACAGACTATAACACTCACCTTCTGATGTACAGCTAACGTCATTGACATTCTGCTTGCTACTAGAGTAAATGACCTCACATTCGCCAACAATCTGGTCAGCTCTGTGATGGGGAACAGAAGCAGCTCCAGGATTCCCTGTCTTCATGCCAGACCACGATGGCCCTGGCTTTGGACGCCTCTTCCTTCGCAGTCTGCTGCTTATGACAGCTTCCAGATCACTGTCTGAATCTGAGGAGATTATTGCAGACGACTGAACTTTTGCATCTATGTGTCCAGACTGAGGTATGTCTTTCATTAAGCTATGATCACTTGCAGATTTCTCTACACCATAATCGTTATCATCTTCATCAACCTTCTCCAGTTTGACACGGCTTTGTATCTCATACCTGTCTGCCTCCTCCTGTTGTCTTTTCTTGGTTAGACCTTTGATGAGGACATAATGTGCAGCATCCTCAGAGACAATTCTTCTTGCTTCAACTTCATCTCCACGGTATTCATCTCCTAAATTGCAGGTGATATCGTCTGCTGTGTTGGAAGTCATCTGTTTGCGAACTTCATCAATTCGAGCTGTGAGTTTGCTCTGTTTCATCAGCTTCTTCAGCTGGTATGAGGAGAAATCTGTAGAGTCCTGAAAATAAAACAAGAAAATATTCGCTGGATTTATCAGACTTAAAAAAATATATAAAAGCACACAATCAAACCAGTTTTTTGTATTTAAAAAAGTTAGTTGCATATACTTTACAGGATGTCGCAATCAACACCAGCATTCTTTGGCTGTTTGTCATTTCTTGGCAAGTTTATGTTCAATAATTGAGGTCAGCATGGCTGAATAGATAAGAGCACTTAAGGGACACTAGTAATAAGGAAAGCTGATCCACACGCAATATTCAGTGCAGCACACTAGAAGTAGTAGCACGTGAATGGACTATGCGTGGGTTCAAAGCAAGTGAACAAAGCACAAAATGTTCAGAATGACATACCATTGTATGAAAACTAACACAAGCTGGTCTGCTGCCAAATCGCACGCAGCTGTGTTTCTAATGCGGTATGTGGGATTACGAGTCATTGTAGAGAGCAGTCACGTCAGTCAAGGTCGCTTGTACAATCAGGACACTACTGGGTATATGGTGCTAGACCCATTATATAGACCAACCGGCTCTGGGTGGCTGATGTTGCCAGTATCATGCTGGACATCTTTACTTCCCAAGATATTTCCTGGCACCCATTTTAGGCTGGATCAACATTTTAAAAAGATTCTAATCTGCTCCGCAGTGGCTCGAACCAATGACCACTAGGCCGGCAGACGTATGTCTAGCCACTATGCTACTGCGGCTCCATTACAGAGTAATAAGATATTACATCATTAAAAAAGACCATACATTCAAATTTGACTAAATATACCCGAAAATCGATAATTCAAATGTTTCATAACTTCATCTTCATTTATGATTACTTTTTCCATTTCATTTTTAATTTGCTTGAACCATGTGTATCCTGAATAATTAAGTGATAAGTCAAATTAAAGGAATGAAAACTGAGTTAAGCTGAGTTGACTTGAGTCAAAAACTGACATCACAGCTCTCAGGACATTCCCATACATGCTCCAAATACTAATGGTAGCAGCTGCAGTCTGATTATGGCCTTTCCACAGAGTTCTGAGCGGTGGCCTGCTCCCCTGCCACATCATACTCTCCAGGCCATGATGATTGATCTGTTCCTGCACACTATTCACGTGATTCCAGACTATATGCACTCAGTAAAAACAACAGACATGAGTTACCTGTTGACCTTTGGTGATTTGCTAAGTTTAATGTTTGACTGTATAAACTAAAACACTCCATCCAAATTACTTTTTCTTCTTCTATTAAATGTTTATTACTTTTATGTCATAAATATGATATACTTACAATGCTTTAAATATTTCTATAAGTATCAAATGCTGTCACAGATTGATGTCAGAACTTAAGAAGTGGTGATGCGATATAAATATACACTCACTGGCAACTTACCACCTCGACAGACGATAGTTCATTACATTGTGCTTAAAATAAAAAGTACAATAACTTCTCCATGACATAAAGTCTGGGCTGAATTCTAGAGATCATGTGTTGCCCATGCAGCATGATCCCTCACTCGGCCTGCCCAGTTTACTCCAGAGAAAAGGTTACACCAATACATTTAGAAAAAGACAAGCCCCAGAAGCTGCAGGATCAGCAAAGCAATGCTTAAACTATCTGCCTGTCAGAGCTTCGATTCTAGACCAGTTGCCGATCAAGGCTTAGGGCGTGGTATGCCATGTCATCTAGTCTTGAACTTGCATTTCCTCACATTTCCAGCTGCGACCTTCCGCCTGAAGCCTTTGGTACAATGTGGGGTGTCAGGTTTAGTGAGTGCTGCCCAACAATCGGAGCTAACAGAAAGCAGTTAATACCATCTACTATCATTCGGTAGCTCAGTCGTATCTGACTAAGACCTGACTATATATATATATATATATATATATATATATATATATACTAGCTGACCCGGCCCGGCTTCGCCCAGACCCTGGTGGGGAGCATCTCATTTAATTCATATAAGTAGTCATATAAGCTCCCGTTCCCGTTCCCGACTATCTATCTATCCGTCTGTCTGTATGTCTATCTGTCTGTCTGTCTGACCCGGCCCGGCTTCGCCCAGACCCTGATGGGGAGCATCTCATTTAATTCATATAAGTAGTAATATAAGTTCCCGTTCCCGACTGTCTGTCTCTCTGTCTGACCTGGCCCGGCTTCGCCCAGCCCCTGGTGGGGAGCATCTCATTTAATTCATATAAGTAGTAATATAAGTTCCCGTTCCCGTCTGTCTGTCTGTCTGTCTATTAGAAAGAGCACTTGAAAGATCTTTACATCTTCCCCCAACAATTAACTTGGGTAAATGGAGCGTCTTATTTAATTCATATTCGGCCCCTGCTTCCGTTCCCATAAAAGACCCCGGCCCGGCTTCGCCCAGTCCCTGGTGGGGAGCATATAATTTCATTCATATTCGGCGGAGGGAGGAGGAGGAGGGAGCAGGAGGGAGGAGGAGGAGACAGGAGTAGGAGGGAGGAGGAGGAAATAGGAGGAGGAGGGAGAGGAAATAGGAGGAGGAGGGAGAGGGAGGAGGAGGGGGGAGGAGGGAGGAGGAGAGAGGAGGAGGGAGGAGGAGGGAGGAGGAGAAGACAGGAGGAGGAGAGGGAGTAGGAGGGAGGAGGAGGGATTAGGAGGAGGGAGGAATGAGGGGAGAGGGAGGAGGAGGAGGTAGGAGGAGGGAAGAGGAGGAAGAGGGAGTAGGAGGGAGGAGGAGGGATTAGGAGGAGGGAGGAGGAGAAGGGAGGAGGAGGAAGAGCGAGGAGGAGGGAGGAGGGAGAAGGAGGAGGGAGGAGGGAGAAGGAGGGAGGAGGAGGGAGGAGGAGGAGGGAGGAGGAGGAGGGAGGGGGAGGAGGCAGAGGGAGAAGGAGGAAGGAGGAGGTGGAGGGAGAAGGAAGAAGGAGGAGGAGGAGGGAGGAGGAAGAGTGAGGAGGAGGGAGAGGGAGGAAGGAGGAGGAGGAGGGAGAATGAGGAGTGGGAGGAGGGAAAGTGAGGAGGAAGAGGAGGAGGAGGAGGAGCGAGGAGGAGGAGGGTGGAGGGAGGAGGAGGGAGGAGGTGGAGGGAGGGAGGAGGAGGAGGTGGAGGAGGGAGGAGGTGGAGGGAGGAGGATGGAGGAGGAAGAGGGAGAAGGAGGGAGAAGGGGAAGAGGGAGAAGGAGGAGGAAGGAGGGAGGAGGAGAGGGAGGAGGAGGGAGAAGGAGGAGGAGGAAGAAGGAGGGAGAAGGAGGAGGGAGAAGGAGGGAGCAAAAGGGAGGAGGGATTAGGAGGAGGGAGGAATGAGGGAGAGGGAGGAGGAGGGAGGAGGAGGTAGGAGGAGGAATAAGGAGGAGAGAGGAGGAGGAGGAGAGAGGAGGAGGGAGGAGGAGGAGGAGGGAGGAGTTAGAAGGAGGGGAGAGGAGGAGGAGGAAGAGGGAGGAGGAGGGAGAAGGAGGAGGAGGAAGAAGGAGGAGGAGGAGGGAGGAGAAGGGAAGAGGATTGAGCAGGAGGGAGGAGGAGACAGGAGGAGGAGGGAGGAGGAGGGATTAGGAGGAGGGAGGAATGAGGGGGAGGGAGGAGGAGGGAGTAGGAGGAGGGAGAAGGAGGAAGGAGGTAGGAGGAGGGGAGAGGAGGAGGAAGAGGGAGGAGGAAGAAGAAGAGGGGAGGAGGAAGGAGGGAGGAGGAAGGAGGGAGAAGAAGGGAGGAGGAGGAGGGATGAGGAGGGAGGAGGAGGAGGAGAGAGGAGGCAGAGGGGAGAAGGAGGAAGGAGGAGGAGGGGAAGGAGGAGGGAGGGGGAGGAGGGAAAGGAGGGAGGAGGGAGGGGGAGGAAGGAGATAGAGGTAGGAGGGAGGAAAAATATGAGGAGGGGGAGGAGGGAGGAGGAGGAGGGAGCAGGAGGGGAGGAGGAGAGAGGAGGAGGAGGGAGAAGGAGGAGGAGGGAGAAGGAGGAGGGAGCGGGAGGAGGAGAAGGAGGGTAGAGGGAGGAGGTAGAGGTAGGAGGAGGAGAAGGGAGGAGGAGGGAGTGCGCCATTCCGAATTCGTACTCGTCTAGGTTCTGTGATTTCGGTCCTTCCATTGATTGTTCTTCCCTTCTACATGACTGTGGATAACTTCCTTACACATATGAGTTGATAAAGATAAAGATAAAGATAAAGATGAATTGTTATTGAAATTGCCGTGTGACGATTCGGTGTAGTCACGCCATTTTCTTCGCTTTTCCTAGCGACGTGGTTCAGGGATTCTTTCATCATCATCATCATTTATTTACGTACGTATTTGGGGAGAGGGAGGAGGAGGAAGGAGAAAAAAAAACTATGACAGTTGGCAGCGCGGGAATGAGAGGAAGACGTGTAGAAAATTTCATCTCAATCGGATGGACCGTTCGCGAACGCATAAAGGACAGACATACAGACGGAGATTGCCTTTTATATATATATATATATATATATATTCTTCTTCTTCTTCAGCTTTCCGAGCCATTGAGGTTCTTTGCTGCAAATACAATCCGTCTCCATTCGTCTCTCTGGTGGACCTTCTCTTGCCAGTCGTTGATTCCAAGTGCTTGTAGGTCTGTACATGTATTATCTCTCCACCGTATATATATATATTTAAAATGAAGATCTGTATCCAGCATTTATGCAGAGTAAAGAATTTCACCAAAATACCACTCAAATTATCAGAGAAAATGTGATCACCTCTGGCATTTTGTTGATTCGACTCAGACTGTGATATTTCTTTTGTTGCTTTAACTCACTGAGAACTTCATGCTGAATCTCCGCAGGCAGAGATCTGAACTCTTCAGAATCAGGGTGAGTGTCAGACACTGCTGCCAGTCCTTCCTGTTGAGTAGACACAAACATGATTATGGAGCCAAGAGTTTGTGATATATTCAATTTATCCATTGTTGATATTTATATTTTGGTTGCCATCTAGTTATGTCTGGGGACATTATTGTTGTCTGTTAATGCTCAGAAAAATATTTGGATTCTCATTGTGTCTTTTGACTGACAGGATTCATTGCTCCAATTCCTTGGCACTGTCTGAGGGCAGGACCATATTACCTACTTATCTGAGTCCTGGAATTGGATTTCCACTAATTATAAATGGATCAAAATTGTCAAAGTTTTCATAATTGTTAACGTTTCTCATTACATCTTCTGCTTAGACGGTGAACAAGAATGGGGAGAGACTGCAAGCCTGCCTTACTGCTACTCTCTTGATGTTCCACAATTTTTGATGTTGAACACACCATAACTTCACATGCTGTAACATCTTTTCTGAGCAGGTTGTCTCATCTTGAAATGTTGCCCAGGCAGAAGCCTCTTGTTGTTTCCAACTTCTGGGACATTTCTAAAGTGTGCAATCAGCATGCAGGTCCACAAAGTTTTTGCCTTTATCTGAGGTTAGAAGTTTAGTTTAGTTTAGTCGGTGGATCAACAATCACAGCGCACGGGTGTAACCCATAAGGCTCCATTCTCCTCCTAACTCAAACCTGAGTCTGGAGAAACTCAGCTCAGTGCACGAACTCCGTAGCACCAGCGAGGATCCTGAAATACTTTTGGATAGATTTTTAACTCAAAATTTTGCCTGGGCAGCGCCGTTAGGCTACTCTTTTTCGATTTCCAACTGCCAAGGGATTTTTTATGTGCACACCAATACACACGGGCATCCGATCTCACTACCCAGAGACCAGGGACAATTTTATTACTAGAAGTCCACGTGAAATAAATCCTGGTCCTCACCGGGGCTTGAACCCGGGACCTCCAGCACTCAAGGAGGACACCATATCTCGAGACCACGCAGCCTGATCCACTGCCCCAGGATCAGGGGTGTGTACCATCCTAGGGTTTCTTATTTTGCACAAATCCACGCTGTGATTCATGCCGTCTACCTGAGTGAGGGTCAGACACTGTACTTGAAATGATTCAGTAATCCAAACAACTGAATAATGTTCATGTGACATAACATATGCTAAAATGTAGAATAGCCTAAGTAAAAGAATCATTTGAAAAGATGATGAATATTCTCTGCTGCGTTGCTGTTGCTTGTACATCAAGAATGATGATGACCATTCATTTCATCCAGTGGGGTTGAAAGTATGGAGAGTGTGAGTTCTAAGATCGCTGATAAGGTCTATTTTGGCTCGAAATGTTCTTTGACAATGTGGGCAAAGAATGCTTGACGTTCCAGGAGGAGGATCTCCTGCAGTGATTTTTCTGTCCAGCCTTTTCTTCACAGCTCTTGCAGTCCTGGTTGCTTCACAAGTGACTGCACCCTTGCGTAATGATGTACGCCACGAATTATGGTCTTTAGCAGCAGTCTCACAGGTGTCAAGATGAATTCTCTGCAATATATCATTGTCAAATGAGGCGTGAAAAGGAGTTCTATATTGAGATAATCCTGATGTATGGAAGCAAATCATGGACCATTAACAGACAAGTGAGGAATTATGTGGAAGCTGTGAATATGTGGTTTCATAGACGAATTATAAGAACACCATGAATTGATACAAAGAATAATGAAGATATTGTAAAAGAAGTGAACTCACAAAGGGAATTGCTTACTTGCATTAGAAGAAAACAGCCCACATTCTTTAGGCATATCATGAGAAGGGGAAAGCTGAAGTATGTCGTAACAACAGGAAAAGTGGAGGGGAGACAAGGCAGGGGGAGACCAAGAGAGAAGATACTGGGCAGTCTGACATCATAGCATGGTGGAACATCAGTATTAAATATGATTGGCAGCACACAAGACAGAAGACTGTGTGCATATATGATTACCAACACCACTTTGCATGGTAGAATACAGATATGTTTCCAAAAATTACTTTGCCAACGATGATCAGATGGTGCAAAGTTGAGGGAACAAATAAGACACATGACCTGAAGTAGAATGTGAACTTCTTCCTGGCCACAAACCTGAACCATGTCACAAGAATATTATCTTAAAGCATGAGAAGAGGATAAAACTCACTTACATCACCATTTTCTTCAGAGAGAGCCCATAACAGTCAAACAGACAGACAGATCTACAATAGTCATTCTTTATTTGAACTATAGTTATGTTTTAATTTGAATTATAGTTAATATTTATTTCAACAACAGTAAGCAATAGTTATTTTTTTTAAACACACATATTCTCAATAATTGTACTTCAGCTTGTTTGCTGATGTTTTGTCATATGTTATTAATACAGTTTAACCTCTGTATTTCCACAGTAGTTATTCTGTATGATTTATGATAAAAACTTAATATAACTGCACTAGGAACAAGCTCGTAATTACCCAGTACTCAATCAGTGTTCAACCTCATAAATATATCAAAATGATAAAAACTTATATAAGACAAACCTGGTAAAGATATCAATATTAGAAAATCTTATGATGACAGACATACAGACAGACAGACAGACAGACAGACAGACAGACATACAGACAGACAGACAGACAGACAGACAGACAGACAGACAGACAGGCAGACAGCTCAGTGAATTACCTTAATCCAACTTTCCTGCAACTCAAAATCTTTGTCCCACTCCTCTGAGTTCAGTGCCAAACTGAAATAAGTGCAGTTGGGTCAACATTAAAACATCATAAACTAGAATAGAATACATGCAATCCTACCATGTAGCCTACCACGCATGTCGTAAGAGGCGACTAAGGAGGCTTGATGGTTCCGTCGCCCTGCTACTGAGTGAGTGCGTGGCGCGACACTGTGAGCTGCGAGTTTCATGTGAAGTGCTTTTGAATCTGCCCAAGTTTTTATTTTTGGAACGTGACCTCAATGGCTCGGAACGCTGAAGAAGAAGAAGAAGAAGACTGCATGTTCGGAGCGATGGCAGGTGGCTATGTCCCAGAGTTGACCGGTTTTTGCCTTATGCAGAAATGCGTGGCTGCTGGGCTTCTGGTTGACTGCCACTGCCGTCGGTGATGAACTGTATGTTCATGGACTGTGTAGGTGAACATCTAGGAAACATTCAGATAGGAAAATGACTGCCGATTCCATCAGAGATGAATTGGGTGTTTCGTGGGGGACTGGTGTGTTGACATTCTGGCTGCAGCATTATGCACAGTGTATCTGTGCGGGCTGTTGTTTGTCCACTTTTCACATTGGGCAGTGGGGAGCGTTTTGTGTGATATTCACTGGCACAGGAACGGAGCATAATGGGGACGACCCGTTGCTGTGAAGTTGGAACTGCGACTAACTAACTAACTAACTAACATGCAATCCTAGACAAATGATGCTACACAGGAACTATTTAGCATGTTTCAGTATTCTGTGATATCCACAAACATCACCATCATCCATCACATGCTATACAGGAAGGAACTATTTAGCATGTTTCAGTATTCTGTGATATCCACAAACATCACCATCATCCATCACATGCTACACAGGAAGGAACTATTTAGCATGTTTCAGTATTCTGTGATATCCACAGACATCACCATCATCCATCACATGCTATACAGGAAGGAACTATTTAGCATGTTTCAGTATTCTGTGATATCCACAAACATCACCATCATCCATCACATGCTATACAGGAAGGAACTATTTAGCATGTTTCAGTATTCTGTGATATCCACAGACATCACCATCATCCATCACATGCTATACAGGAAGGAACTATTTAGCATGTTTCAGTATTCTGTGATATCCACAGACATCACCATCATCCATCACATGCTATACAGGAAGGAACTATTTAGCATGTTTCAGTATTCAATGATATCCACAAACATCACCATCATATATCACATGCTATACAGGAAGGAACTATTTAGCATGTTTCAGTATTCTGTGATATCCACAAACATCACCATCATCCATCACATGCTATACAGGAAGGAACTATTTAGCATGTTTCAGTATTCTGTGATATCCACAAACATCACCATCATCCATCACATGCTACACAGGAAGGAACTATTTAGCATGTTTCAGTATTCTGTGATATCCACAGACATCACCATCATCCATCACATGCTATACAGGAAGGAACTATTTAGCATGTTTCAGTATTCTGTGATAGCCACAGACATCACCATCATCCATCACATGCTACACAGGAAGGAACTATTTAGCATGTTTCAGTATTCTGTGATATCCACAGACATCACCATCATCCATCACATGCTATACAGGAAGGAACTATTTAGCATGTTTCAGTATTCTGTGATATCCACAAACATCACCATCATCCATCACATGCTATACAGGAAGGAACTATTTAGCATGTTTCAGTATTCTGTGATATCCACAAACATCACCATCATCCATCACATGCTACACAGGAAGGAACTATTTAGCATGTTTCAGTATTCTGTGATATCCACAGACATCACCATCATCCATCACATGCTATACAGGAAGGAACTATTTAGCATGTTTCAGTATTCTGTGATATCCACAAACATCACCATCATCCATCACATGCTATACAGGAAGGAACTATTTAGCATGTTTCAGTATTCTGTGATATCCACAGACATCACCATCATCCATCACATGCTATACAGGAAGGAACTATTTAGCATGTTTCAGTATTCTGTGATATCCACAGACATCACCATCATCCATCACATGCTATACAGGAAGGAACTATTTAGCATGTTTCAGTATTCAGTGATATCCACAAACATCACCATCATCCATCACATGCTATACAGGAAGGAACTATTTAGCATGTTTCAGTATTCTGTGATATCCACAAACATCACCATCATCCATCACATGCTATACAGGAAGGAACTATTTAGCATGTTTCAGTATTCTGTGATATCCACAAACATCACCATCATCCATCACATGCTACACAGGAAGGAACTATTTAGCATGTTTCAGTATTCTGTGATATCCACAGACATCACCATCATCCATCACATGCTATACAGGAAGGAACTATTTAGCATGTTTCAGTATTCTGTGATATCCACAGACATCACCATCATCCATCACATGCTACACAGGAAGGAACTATTTAGCATGTTTCAGTATTCTGTGATATCCACAGACATCACCATCATCCATCACATGCTACACAGGAAGGAACTATTTAGCATGTTTCAGTATTCTGTGATATCCACAAACATCACCATCATCCATCACATGCTATACAGGAAGGAACTATTTAGCATGTTTCAGTATTCTGTGATATCCACAGACATCACCATCATCCATCACATGCTACACAGGAAGGAACTATTTAGCATGTTTCAGTATTCTGTGATATCCACAGACATCACCATCATCCACCACATGCTACACAGGAAGGAACTATTTAGCATGTTTCAGTATTCTGTGATATCCACAGACATCACCATCATCCACCACATGCTACACAGGAAGGAACTATTTAGCATGTTTCAGTATTCTGTGATATCCACAGACATCACCATCATCCATCACATGCTATACAGGAAGGAACTATTTAGCATGTTTCAGTATTCTGTGATATCCACAGACATCACCATCATCCATCACATGCTACACAGGAAGGAACTATTTAGCATGTTTCAGTATTCTGTGATATCCACAGACATCACCATCATCCACCACATGCTACACAGGAAGGAACTATTTAGCATGTTTCAGTATTCTGTGATATCCACAAACATCACCATCATCCATCACATGCTATACAGGAAGGAACTATTTAGCATGTTTCAGTATTCTGTGATATCCACAAACATCACCATCATCCATCACATGCTATACAGGAAGGAACTATTTAGCATGTTTCAGTATTCTGTGATATCCACAGACATCACCATCATCCATCACATGCTACACAGGAAGGAACTATTTAGCATGTTTCAGTATTCTGTGATATCCACAGACATCACCATCATCCACCACATGCTACACAGGAAGGAACTATTTAGCATGTTTCAGTATTCTGTGATATCCACAGACATCACCATCATCCATCACATGCTATACAGGAAGGAACTATTTAGCATGTTTCAGTATTCTGTGATATCCACAGACATCACCATCATCCATCACATGCTACACAGGAAGGAACTATTTAGCATGTTTCAGTATTCTGTGATATCCACAGACATCACCATCATCCATCACATGCTACACAGGAAGGAACTATTTAGCATGTTTCAGTATTCTGTGATATCCACAGACATCACCATCATCCACCACATGCTACACAGGAAGGAACTATTTAGCATGTTTCAGTATTCTGTGATATCCACAAACATCACCATCATCCATCACATGCTATACAGGAAGGAACTAGTTAGCATGTTTCAGTATTCTGTGATATCCACAGACATCACCATCATCCATCACATGCTATACAGGAAGGAACTATTTAGCATGTTTCAGTATTCTGTGATATCCACAAACATCACCATCATCCATCACATGCTATACAGGAAGGAACTATTTAGCATGTTTCAGTATTCTGTGATATCCACAGACATCACCATCATCCATCACATGCTACACAGGAAGGAACTATTTAGCATGTTTCAGTATTCTGTGATATCCACAGACATCACCATCATCCATCACATGCTATACAGGAAGGAACTATTTAGCATGTTTCAGTATTCTGTGATATCCACAAACATCACCATCATCCACCACATGCTATACAGGAAGGAACTATTTAGCATGTTTCAGTATTCTGTGATATCCACAAACATCACCATCATCCACCACTTGCTATACAGGAAGGAACTATTTAGCATGTTTCAGTATTCTGTGATATCCACAGACATCACCATCATCCATCACATGCTACACAGGAAGGAACTATTTAGCATGTTTCAGTATTCTGTGATATCCACAAACATCACCATCATCCACCACATGCTATACAGGAAGGAACTATTTAGCATGTTTCAGTATTCTGTGATATCCACAGACATCACCATCATCCACCACATGCTATACAGGAAGGAACTATTTAGCATGTTTCAGTATTCTGTGATATCCACAGACATCACCATCATCCATCACATGCTATACAGGAAGGAACTATTTAGCATGTTTCAGTATTCTGTGATATCCACAGACATCACCATCATCCATCACATGCTATACAGGAAGGAACTATTTAGCATGTTTCAGTATTCTGTGATATCCACAGACATCACCATCATCCATCACATGCTATACAGGAAGGAACTATTTAGCATGTTTCAGTATTCTGTGATATCCACAAACATCACCATCATCCACCACATGCTACACAGGAAGGAACTATTTAGCATGTTTCAGTATTCTGTGATATCCACAGACATCACCATCATCCATCACATGCTATACAGGAAGGAACTATTTAGCATGTTTCAGTATTCTGTGATATCCACAGACATCACCATCATCCATCACATGCTATACAGGAAGGAACTATTTAGCATGTTTCAGTATTCTGTGATATCCACAAACATCACCATCATCCATCACATGCTATACAGGAAGGAACTATTTAGCATGTTTCAGTATTCTGTGATATCCACAAACATCACCATCATCCATCACATGCTATACAGGAAGGAACTATTTAGCATGTTTCAGTATTCTGTGATATCCACAAACATCACCATCATCCATCACATGCTACACAGGAAGGAACTATTTAGCATGTTTCAGTATTCTGTGATATCCACAGACATCACCATCATCCATCACATGCTATACAGGAAGGAACTATTTAGCATGTTTCAGTATTCTGTGATATCCACAGACATCACCATCATCCATCACATGCTACACAGGAAGGAACTATTTAGCATGTTTCAGTATTCTGTGATATCCACAGACATCACCATCATCCATCACATGCTATACAGGAAGGAACTATTTAGCATGTTTCAGTATTCTGTGATATCCACAAACATCACCATCATCCATCACATGCTATACAGGAAGGAACTATTTAGCATGTTTCAGTATTCTGTGATATCCACAAACATCACCATCATCCATCACATGCTACACAGGAAGGAACTATTTAGCATGTTTCAGTATTCTGTGATATCCACAGACATCACCATCATCCATCACATGCTATACAGGAAGGAACTATTTAGCATGTTTCAGTATTCTGTGATATCCACAGACATCACCATCATCCATCACATGCTATACAGGAAGGAACTATTTAGCATGTTTCAGTATTCTGTGATATCCACAGACATCACCATCATCCATCACATGCTATACAGGAAGGAACTATTTAGCATGTTTCAGTATTCTGTGATATCCACAGACATCACCATCATCCATCACATGCTACACAGGAAGGAACTATTTAGCATGTTTCAGTATTCTGTGATATCCACAAACATCACCATCATCCACCACATGCTATACAGGAAGGAACTATTTAGCATGTTTCAGTATTCTGTGATATCCACAGACATCACCATCATCCACCACATGCTATACAGGAAGGAACTATTTAGCATGTTTCAGTATTCTGTGATATCCACAGACATCACCATCATCCATCACATGCTATACAGGAAGGAACTATTTAGCATGTTTCAGTATTCTGTGATATCCACAAACATCACCATCATCCATCACATGCTATACAGGAAGGAACTATTTAGCATGTTTCAGTATTCTGTGATATCCACAGACATCACCATCATCCATCACATGCTATACAGGAAGGAACTATTTAGCATGTTTCAGTATTCTGTGATATCCACAAACATCACCATCATCCATCACATGCTATACAGGAAGGAACTATTTAGCATGTTTCAGTATTCTGTGATATCCACAAACATCACCATCATCCATCACATGCTACACAGGAAGGAACTATTTAGCATGTTTCAGTATTCTGTGATATCCACAAACATCACCATCATCCATCACATGCTACACAGGAAGGAACTATTTAGCATGTTTCAGTATTCTGTGATATCCACAAACATCACCATCATCCATCACATGCTATACAGGAAGGAACTATTTAGCATGTTTCAGTATTCTGTGATATCCACAGACATCACCATCATCCACCACATGCTATACAGGAAGGAACTATTTAGCATGTTTCAGTATTCTGTGATATCCACAGACATCACCATCATCCATCACATGCTATACAGGAAGGAACTATTTAGCATGTTTCAGTATTCTGTGATATCCACAGACATCACCATCATCCATCACATGCTACACAGGAAGGAACTATTTAGCATGTTTCAGTATTCTGTGATATCCACAAACATCACCATCATCCACCACATGCTATACAGGAAGGAACTATTTAGCATGTTTCAGTATTCTGTGATATCCACAAACATCACCATCATCCACCACATGCTATACAGGAAGGAACTATTTAGCATGTTTCAGTATTCTGTGATATCCACAGACATCACCATCATCCATCACATGCTATACAGGAAGGAACTATTTAGCATGTTTCAGTATTCTGTGATATCCACAGACATCACCATCATCCATCACATGCTATACAGGAAGGAACTATTTAGCATGTTTCAGTATTCTGTGATATCCACAGACATCACCATCATCCATCACATGCTATACAGGAAGGAACTATTTAGCATGTTTCAGTATTCTGTGATATCCACAAACATCACCATCATCCATCACATGCTACACAGGAAGGAACTATTTAGCATGTTTCAGTATTCTGTGATATCCACAGACATCACCATCATCCATCACATGCTATACAGGAAGGAACTATTTAGCATGTTTCAGTATTCTGTGATATCCACAGACATCACCATCATCCATCACATGCTACACAGGAAGGAACTATTTAGCATGTTTCAGTATTCTGTGATATCCACAGACATCACCATCATCCATCACATGCTATACAGGAAGGAACTATTTAGCATGTTTCAGTATTCTGTGATATCCACAAACATCACCATCATCCATCACATGCTATACAGGAAGGAACTATTTAGCATGTTTCAGTATTCTGTGATATCCACAAACATCACCATCATCCATCACATGCTACACAGGAAGGAACTATTTAGCATGTTTCAGTATTCTGTGATATCCACAGACATCACCATCATCCATCACATGCTATACAGGAAGGAACTATTTAGCATGTTTCAGTATTCTGTGATATCCACAGACATCACCATCATCCATCACATGCTATACAGGAAGGAACTATTTAGCATGTTTCAGTATTCTGTGATATCCACAGACATCACCATCATCCATCACATGCTATACAGGAAGGAACTATTTAGCATGTTTCAGTATTCTGTGATATCCACAGACATCACCATCATCCATCACATGCTACACAGGAAGGAACTATTTAGCATGTTTCAGTATTCTGTGATATCCACAAACATCACCATCATCCACCACATGCTATACAGGAAGGAACTATTTAGTATGTTTCAGTATTCTGTGATATCCACAGACATCACCATCATCCACCACATGCTATACAGGAAGGAACTATTTAGCATGTTTCAGTATTCTGTGATATCCACAGACATCACCATCATCCATCACATGCTATACAGGAAGGAACTATTTAGCATGTTTCAGTATTCTGTGATATCCACAAACATCACCATCATCCATCACATGCTATACAGGAAGGAACTATTTAGCATGTTTCAGTATTCTGTGATATCCACAGACATCACCATCATCCATCACATGCTATACAGGAAGGAACTATTTAGCATGTTTCAGTATTCTGTGATATCCACAAACATCACCATCATCCATCACATGCTATACAGGAAGGAACTATTTAGCATGTTTCAGTATTCTGTGATATCCACAAACATCACCATCATCCATCACATGCTACACAGGAAGGAACTATTTAGCATGTTTCAGTATTCTGTGATATCCACAAACATCACCATCATCCATCACATGCTACACAGGAAGGAACTATTTAGCATGTTTCAGTATTCTGTGATATCCACAAACATCACCATCATCCATCACATGCTATACAGGAAGGAACTATTTAGCATGTTTCAGTATTCTGTGATATCCACAGACATCACCATCATCCACCACATGCTATACAGGAAGGAACTATTTAGCATGTTTCAGTATTCTGTGATATCCACAGACATCACCATCATCCATCACATGCTATACAGGAAGGAACTATTTAGCATGTTTCAGTATTCTGTGATATCCACAGACATCACCATCATCCATCACATGCTACACAGGAAGGAACTATTTAGCATGTTTCAGTATTCTGTGATATCCACAAACATCACCATCATCCACCACATGCTATACAGGAAGGAACTATTTAGCATGTTTCAGTATTCTGTGATATCCACAAACATCACCATCATCCACCACATGCTATACAGGAAGGAACTATTTAGCATGTTTCAGTATTCTGTGATATCCACAGACATCACCATCATCCATCACATGCTATACAGGAAGGAACTATTTAGCATGTTTCAGTATTCTGTGATATCCACAGACATCACCATCATCCATCACATGCTATACAGGAAGGAACTATTTAGCATGTTTCAGTATTCTGTGATATCCACAGACATCACCATCATCCATCACATGCTATACAGGAAGGAACTATTTAGCATGTTTCAGTATTCTGTGATATCCACAAACATCACCATCATCCATCACATGCTATACAGGAAGGAACTATTTAGCATGTTTCAGTATTCTGTGATATCCACAAACATCACCATCATCCATCACATGCTATACAGGAAGGAACTATTTAGCATGTTTCAGTATTCTGTGATATCCACAGACATCACCATCATCCATCACATGCTATACAGGAAGGAACTATTTAGCATGTTTCAGTATTCTGTGATATCCACAAACATCACCATCATCCACCACATGCTATACAGGAAGGAACTATTTAGCATGTTTCAGTATTCTGTGATATCCACAGACATCACCATCATCCATCACATGCTATACAGGAAGGAACTATTTAGCATGTTTCAGTATTCTGTGATATCCACAAACATCACCATCATCCATCACATGCTATACAGGAAGGAACTATTTAGCATGTTTCAGTATTCTGTGATATCCACAAACATCACCATCATCCATCACATGCTATACAGGAAGGAACTATTTAGCATGTTTCAGTATTCTGTGATATCCACAGACATCACCATCATCCATCACATGCTACACAGGAAGGAACTATTTATCATGTTTCAGTATTCTGTGATATCCACAGACATCACCATCATCCATCACATGCTACACAGGAAGGAACTATTTAGCATGTTTCAGTATTCTGTGATATCCACAGACATCACCATCATCCATCACATGCTACACAGGAAGGAACTATTTAGCATGTTTCAGTATTCTGTGATATCCACAGACATCACCATCATCCATCACATGCTATACAGGAAGGAACTATTTAGCATGTTTCAGTATTCTGTGATATCCACAGACATCACCATCATCCATCACATGCTACACAGGAAGGAACTAGTTAGCATGTTTCAGTATTCTGTGATATCCACAGACATCACCATCATCCATCACATGCTACACAGGAAGGAACTAGTTAGCATGTTTCAGTATTCTGTGATATCCACAGACATCACCATCATCCATCACATGCTATACAGGAAGGAACTAGTTAGCATGTTTCAGTATTCTGTGATATCCACAAACATCACCATCATCCATCACATGCTATACAGGAAGGAACTATTTAGCATGTTTCAGTATTCTGTGATATCCACAAACATCACCATCATCCACCACATGCTATACAGGAAGGAACTATTTAGCATGTTTCAGTATTCTGTGATATCCACAGACATCACCATCATCCATCACATGCTATACAGGAAGGAACTATTTAGCATGTTTCAGTATTCTGTGATATCCACAGACATCACCATCATCCATCACATGCTACACAGGAAGGAACTAGTTAGCATGTTTCAGTATTCTGTGATATCCACAGACATCACCATCATCCATCACATGCTACACAGGAAGGAACTATTTAGCATGTTTCAGTATTCTGTGATATCCACAGACATCACCATCATCCATCACATGCTATACAGGAAGGAACTATTTAGCATGTTTCAGTATTCTGTGATATCCACAAACATCACCATCATCCATCACATGCTATACAGGAAGGAACTATTTAGCATGTTTCAGTATTCTGTGATATCCACAAACATCACCATCATCCATAACATGCTATGTCTGCATTCAAGTCACATGTCTTGACTCTCCAACATTTTGTCAGAAGGGAGAACGGAAGCGAGAGAGGAGGAAGAATGATAGAAGAGACACAATTCTGGTATGTGTACAAGTCAGTTTATCAAGTGTACAAGTCAGTCGGGCATGGCATGTGCACTAGTTAGTTTAGCTTTGTACTCATCAGTTTGTCATGTGTACTAGTCAGATTAGCCGTGTACTAGTCAATTTGGCATGTATTATACAGACATGTCATCTCTATTATTACAATTCTGTTTTACTGGTTGCTTTCATGGTTCAGTTCTGACCCTGGTAGCATAATGGTGGTAGAATAACAGTTGTCATAGTGTAGAAAGAAGTAATAAAGTCGAAGGTTGAATAAAAGTTTGTTTATTTGCGTAAGATGACAAGCCGTGTCTGCCTTGTTGGAATATCGGATGTTGACTGATCTTCACAACAACAATACGTCACGATTGAGCATCTCCCATCCTTTCACTCTCAATGCTCAATCGTGCTGTATCTGTTTCCCACTAGATCCTAATAATACCCCAGTACTCTATTACTGTTACACCTCCCCATGTTTATTAAAGAATTTTCCTTATAAAGGAAAAATCTTTACTCCTAATCCCCTTACTCTATTCCCTCTTTTTCCTCTAATCTTCCATAGTTCTTCTAATCCAACTCCAATTTAATTAAACATTCTACTTCTTTAACTCTTTCCCCAGCTATATAATCAACCCACTTCTTCTTCGTTCTTGGTCCTTTAACCAAACATAACATATTTACATATTTCAAATTCAACTATATACAATACATCATAACATCATAACACGTCTTCTTAAATACTCCACATTTCCTCTTCATAAGTAAATTTCAAACTCTAACACCAGCTCCTTATTTTTATCACCAACGCTACAAATCCCCCACTTTCAACTAACCTGAAATTACTTTCACACGATAGGAAGACAAAGAATCGGTGGCC
This sequence comes from Cepaea hortensis, assembly GCA_963921405.1. Taxonomy (NCBI): domain Eukaryota; kingdom Metazoa; phylum Mollusca; class Gastropoda; order Stylommatophora; family Helicidae; genus Cepaea; species Cepaea hortensis. Next base: position 54,425,240 of record OY992888.1, read on the forward strand.
ACCGGTATTTAAAAGAAGCAGTAGAACTCTTCCACACAAAGACCACACTCAGCTAAAAAATCACACACCCCCTTTACCAAACCATACTCCTTTACCCTCCTATGTCATTTGAGACTTTATGTAATAAAGTCTAAAACCACACTCACCTAAATCACACACCCCCTTTACCACTCATTATGGTAAACGTTTATGCTGCTATCTACAGCATCAAAAACATTATTCACATCCAATAATATTCTTCACTTCTAAGTGTCTATATAACAGACACTACCTTACCTCAACCTCACATAGTAATGTAAACTACAAAACACATCCCGAAGACACAATTAAACAATCTTAAGAACACCTCACATAACCTCATCCTCGTATAACTAATCTTCTCCAATACCTCAGGTTCTCTCTTAATGTCCATTTCTTATGGGCATATCTACTAAAATGCTCTACTTATGCCGTCATCAACAGCAACCTAGTAACCTTGAAATCTCCCCTTAAATATTAACCATCAACCACAACATTGTAATCTGACCCACTTATAAACATTTACATCCTGCCCAGGCCATGTAACCCAATGTCTCTCTAAAATCTTCCACCTCTCAACTCATAATTCATGCCGTAATCTACAGCAACCTTAAATGTCTATTTATTACAGACACCCGTAACTTCACAACATCGTAATCCGACCACTATATAGACTACTCTAGCAACCCACTTATTATTCTATCTCTGAAACTTAATACACCCAAAGGGATAACCTCCCGTCTTTAACGGACTCTCAAGAACCCATGTCATTATGTCTCCACTATGTTCATCAACTTACACTCCCTTACTATTGTACTGTTATCCACAGTGTCTAGTTAAACATGGATCCAATTCATGTTTACTTTCTGGGGTAATTTTCTTATTCTTCTATAACCCAGCATTCTGTGTACATCACGGTTCTTCTGACCCCATGTAACCCATGTTTAAAACTTTCTCCTCATTTACCCCACTGCTATATTAATCTTTTCTTCCCCCATATGGCTTCTAATCCATATATTTCCAATCAATGCTGACTTTAGTGTACTTCTAAACTTCCCCATAACCATCCATATATTTCCAGTACTTCATAACCATTTTAACCTCTCTACGCTGATTATCACAGCAACAAAATACCCATGAACTTATTCTTCACAAAGAGAATGTGTCTCTTTATTAGCTCTCAGTAGTTTTATTAACTCTTTTCTGAACGAAGGATCCCAAATAAATGTCTCTCTTCTAGTCCCCAGTAGTTTATTACTATTTTCTAAACGAAGGATCCCAAATAAATGTCTCTCTTCTAGTCCCCAGTAGTTTATTACTATTTTCTGAACGAAGGACTAAAATAAAGCCCATGTATTGTCTTTATTCTAGACAAAACCCTGTAAATTAAACATAACTTACTTAACTACTATTTAACACACAAAACAGCGAAATAAAATCACAACTGGACATCAAACCCCCCCAAATTTTTATAACATCATTTATGTTTCCCCTCATGTCAATTAAAGGTGATGGTGATGAAGATGGTGATGATGATGGTTAAAATAATACAACATACATCCTAATCTATTGTTACCTAATACTACTGGTCTCTTTTACGGACCAATAGTTTACACACAAAAGTCTACAAACACAATAATCCTATTCTAAAATAATAACAGGACCAAATCGAGCAACAAAAAAAACATATTATATATGAGGCATAAAAACTAGAGTCCATAAAACAAGATAAAACAATTGTCTTCTCTCTACAGAGAAGGTTTTCTAAAAAATACAACTCCCTTCAAATTACTACACACAGTGGCCCATCAATCTTGGCCTCCCATACTAAGTAAAACATACTAAGTATTTATACAGGTCATTCTAGTATATCTATGACCGAAAAACTAAACGGTTCACTGTTCATCTGTATATCTTTTAACTACATTCCAATTTGAATCACATCTGTTCTATCTATCTAAACAAATCAGTAATCAACATTTACCCTACCATTTATTATCTCCTAACTCCCAACAACACATAATATCCAAAATAACCTCTTAAGTGAGCACTGTAAACTACATGGCCACTAATCCAATATTACTTCGACGTAGTAGCCAACCTCTACTTATCAACGAACTTTTGATCTGGTTTCTCTTGGAAACACGGCATTACCAACAGTAACGAAAAAAAAATTCCATCACCCCTTTTGTATCAATATTTCAAGACTACTTCTACCGTTTCGTATGCTTCTTCAGGCATCCTCCCTTTCACTTCTAACTCCTGCCATCTGCAGTACTTTCAAATATCTATCTCCTACGTCTCCTCTTCTTCAACAAGTCCAACTTTCTTTGAATAAGTGCCAATTCTACATCAATATCTTCTTCTTCGTACAACTTATTAGTTTCTTCCATACTACTACTAGACTCTGACTTTTCATCCATACTACTACTTCTTAATCATTACTGTTAACTACAGTATCTCCACCATGCTACTCCCATCGAAAGAACTTGTCTATTTATTATAGACCTCTCACCAAAACCACCAATTCCACTACCAACTTTCTCGTCTACCCGACGCAATTAATATTTCGTCCTCCTGCTTCAATACTTTCACGTCTCACCAACACTACTATAGCTATCCTCAAGTCTCTCTTAGCACTCTTACATCGTGACGACAATCAAACCGGTCACCTCCTCGGAACCCGTTCTCCAACACTCATTTAACTAACCATGTTTACCTTTGCATCTTTCATTCTTCTTGTTATTTCTCGGAACTCTTTCAGAACTGCAACCTACGCCACTTATAACCAACAGCAGACCTCTCTTTCCTCGTTTCTCAGTCTTAGGCACTCTTGCGCCATTTTCCTGTCAAGAATACTAAACATTCATAATGTTAATTCAGCATATAACTTCCATAATTTCCTTCCAAGTTCAGATATTCTACGAAAAGACATTACAATTTTCTTTCTATCTCTCGATTTTCGCATGTTCTATGTTCCACCACGATTTATCAACGTCACTTATCAACCGCTCTTCTCATATTCACACGGACAATGACACACAACCTCGCTCTCATCTCACGCCTACTCTCGCATCGCGACAACCTAACGTCTCCCTACTATTATTACAACAAAATACTTTAGATGCCACCTCAACATTCCAGCAATCATTCACCACATATCTACACGTACTGATCTCCTCTACACACATTGACACAAGACATATTAATGCCACTCTTACATTCTATCTACGTATTTCACTGTTTTCTTATATCTCTACTCCTATACGAAGGTCAGACCCTATACATGACATCTCGCAACTTATAGTGCTTTCACAGCACTATCTATTATCTTTTCAAAACAAACTTCATTCCGCTTTCTATATTTCTCCACATAATAACTCTTCTTTCTCCACAAGTACGACGTAACTCGTATTCTTCAAGTATCAACATCTACAGTCTATTACTTTTACTCTCACGTTCAACTGGCTATTTTACACACACAGGATACTCAGTACCACCTCGGTCCATATCTCCTCACCAGACACTCTCGGTTCACCTGTCAACAATACTATTCTTTCTTCTCCAACCAACAAGCAAAACTATCTCGGACATCACGTCATAGCTCTGAGTCAAACCACTTCTAATACGAACATTCATACTTAATTTATCTCTCACCCTCTACTAATTTTCTCTACTAAGTGCTGAATCCACCCTATTTTATTTAATATACTCTCTCTACATCGTGACCAAATAGTAGATATCCTGTATTACGTAATCCACGTGGAATATCATTTGCCGTACTTTCTTATCCTCAGCACCACTATCACCTACCTTGTACCATTCTACCCCAAAAATTTCATCTGTCTATTTTAGAGTTCTTCTCCTAAGCCAAAACTATTTCATTTTCCTTCTTCACCCAAGGAATTTTAAGCGTTATATAGTGTGTCCAAATTAAACCCTTCACTGTCTTTCAATACATTCACCCGTCTTTTGCTTATTATGTCTTCATCACTATCTGTTGTCAACCTGTTAAAGTACTCAGGTCTTAAGGTCATAAGGTCTTCTATTTTCCTTAAGTCACTTTCTGTCGTTGAGTAAATTCCCGCTAACTGTCTACTACTATTCTTTTTCTTAAATGAGTTATTTCTATTTCCTTTATTTCTGTCGTCGGTCTGCTCACTGTTTCCTGTCAACCTTATGTAACGTTTGTACCTCCCCATCTCGTCTTCAGATGACACACTAACAATTGTTCCCTCATCAGATTCATTATAGTAGTTCACCGCAGCCACGTCGACTCTATTCTCATAGTCGCCTTTAGAACGTCTGACTTTCTTTCTCTTTCTCGGTCTTCGTCCCTTAGTCTTTCCTACTTTATTGTCATATAATCCAGTATCTACATAGTCACTAACCAAAGCTCTGTCCGTCTGTCCATTAGCAACTACTCCATATGAGGGAACATCACGCCTCGATTCAGGATCTGCTCGTAGTGCAACACTCTCATTCTCCGAATCCTCAGTAATAATATCCGTTTCAGCATCACTATAATATTTGGCTGTAGGAATATCTTCTCCATAACTTGAACTCTGGCAGCTAATATTCCTACACCATTTGGGAATTAGTTTCCTGTCTATAGCTGAAGAACTTGACATGGCACTACCTCTATTTACAACCATACTGTTTCTTTCTTCAATACTTCTTCTCTTTATCTTTCTTTCGTTCTTGGTTCTCGTATGTCTGTCTTTCTTACCTTCAACCTTGTCTCCCTTAGTCAAATGAGTTGGTTTTGACTGAGTTTCTATTAAGTCAGTTTGAGTTCCCTTTGTTAACTTGCTGACTGGTTGTACCTGAGTCTGCGTACTACTTTCTACCGTATTACTTGTCTGCGTCTGTGTCTCTCGGTTTATTTTCCTTACTAACACCGTCGTCTTCTTTTCCTGTCCCATATTAATGTTGGCAAGTACTTTAGGTGTCGTTGAATTCTTATAATTCTTATCTTTGTGTTCCACTCTGTCTTTCGATCCTGACTTCAAATATTGTCCTTGTCTCTTTTCAAACCAGTCGTTACGTCTTTTTCTGGCGGTTTCACTATGAGAGGGCCAGTTCCACGATTTCTTTGCAAGATTTCTGTCACGCCCACTACTATACCAGTTTGACCTTTCACTATTATGTCTGTTCTTCTTACTGTCTCTTACCCTATAAGCATTTGGACTTGGTTCGTCATAACCAGCCGCACACATAGACCCATATCGTCTTCTGTCTTCATTAAGCACTGGCTGTCTCTTGTTATTCCCTCCTACTCTGTTGTTCCCTTTTATCTCATTACCTCTTACATTGCTCTGTAACCAGTGTACAAAACATTCTACCTCGCTGACTGCCACCTTTAATTCTCCTAACCATGCAGTCACGCGTCCTAATTCTTTATCCATTTTTATCCTTTATGCTATCTCAGCCGAAATAATTCTCACTTGTGTCGTTATGAATCTGCTCCGCTAAAATATTCCTAAACAGAGCTAAACTTGTGCTAAGGTGTCCTGTTCCGCCATGCTGAAAATACTGAAAGAAAGCAAGCAAAGAACCAAGAAGCACACAATTTCAAATTATTTGTTTCTAAAAACTGGTTAATTAATTACCCTATTTATGAATCACATAAATTTACTAATTTACAACACACAATTCCCACAGTCCATAAAACTGTTCAATTAGTTATTTAGTTCCAGAATCGCAAAAATTTCACTTTGTTAATCCCTAAAGAGCACCAGTTGTAATATTAATTACACGAATCACCATCAATATCCTGTCAGCGTAGAGGAAGGAAGAACCCTGTCTTCAATAACTCATATTGAAACCAAAAAGTTCACTATAAATCCTCGTACCTGTTTCTTAGAGTACAATAATGTTTTAGACTCTGCTCTAACTAAGAAATTACGGCACATCACCGGAGATCCAGGAAATACAAATTGTCTCCTTAATTAAACAGTTACCTTCTTTTGCTCGCTGACGGATCCAGTTCACTTACACGAGCCCGCATCAACTGACAATTAGTTCCAGAGTTCCGGTGGCGGAGTTCAGATATCCCCTCTCGTCCTCAGATAATTTCGTCCTTCTCGTGGGCTGCTGGACACTCTTCCTGCTTGGGTCCCGTCTCATGGGATGCCTGGATTATTTTCGACCCCTGGTTGGGTCCCTTCCTTGATTCTCGAGTGGGTATTTCATCGTCATTTGGGATGGGTCATACATTTGGGTCGTAGGATTGACAAGGCCCAAAAATGGATCAGGTGTGTTTGGGTCGTAGGATTGACAAGGCCCAAAAATGGATCAGGTGTGTTTGGGTCGTAGGATTGACAAGGCCCAAAAAATTGTCAAGGTCAACCGAAGCCCAATGACAATTAGTTTCAAGAAGCCCGATCACGAATTTACGAGGCTTTTTCCATGATTAGTTGAGTCCGACAAATGTTCAACTTGAATTTCTGATTTTCTCAAGGTCCCAGGACAGGATGGCTCTTCTTGAAAAACGATAGGATTCATGCAACGGCCATGGGAGGCCCCTTGAATTTGATAACGTTCATTGGCTGGCGCTTGGAAATAGTAAGCCTTTTCTTTTGAAACTCCAGAGTTCAGATCGCGGCCCTGGAAAGCGTTGAAGGCTGAGATTCAGTTAACGGCCATTACCAGTTCCCTGATGACATTACAATTCAGCCACGGCTCTAGAAAAGCCTCTTGATACTTTTATCTTCTGAGTTATATAGTACTTCGCGTGGTAGCCGGACGGCTCAATTCAGAATCCTGGACATACGGCTCCATATTTACTTCTGTCATAGTGTAGAAAGAAGTAATAAAGTCGAAGGTTGAATAAAAGTTTGTTTATTTGCGTAAGATGACAAGCCGTGTCTGCCTTGTTGGAATATCGGATGTTGACTGATCTTCACAACAACAATACGTCACGATTGAGCATCTCCCATCCTTTCACTCTCAATGCTCAATCGTGCTGTATCTGTTTCCCACTAGATCCTAATAATACCCCAGTACTCTATTACTGTTACACAGTGTTAAACAATGTCCTTGGTGTACCTCTTGTATATCAGGAAGCCACAATAGCGTGGTGGCTAGACTCTTTCCTGCTGGTCTGGACGTCATAGGTTCACATCCACATTGGGATGGATTTTTTAGATTGAACAGGACTCCCAGGTAGACCCAGCCAAAACATTTCTTGAGAAGTGGATGCAGGTGGTGTGATACTATGCCCCCCCCCCCCCCCCCCTCTTCCTTTTTTCTGCCCCCTTCTGCCAAGAGTTGAGTTGAGTTGAGTTAAGAACCGACATCACTAGACTCAGGACATTCCCATACGTGCTCAGTTCCCTCGTTCAACAGCCAGCGAAGAGTCATACTACTAATCGTTCCCACCGCTATCTGATTAAAAGTTCTCCTGGTCTTCCCTCTCAGTTTTGAGATTCTTCCAGAACCCCTGCAGATCCTGCCAAGAGCACCAATTGAAATAAAAAATGGGTAGAACCATATGCCAAGTATACCTTAAGGTGTGTAAAAATGGTTATTGTTATCTGGAATATCTGACTAACAACCTGGTTTTCATGTTGGTTATTGTTATCTGGGATATCTGACTAACAACCTGGTTTTCATGTTGGTTATTGTTATCTGGGATATCTGACTAACAACCTGGTTTTCATGTTGGTTATTGTTATCTGGGATATCTGACTAACAACCTGGTTTTCATGTTGGTTATTGTTATCTGGGATATCTGACTAACAACCTGGTTTTCATATTGGTTATTGTTATCTGGGATATCTGACTAACAACCTGGTTTTCATGTTGGTTATTGTTATCTGGGATATCTGACTAACAACCTGGTTTTCATGTTGCATGTGGCAGATCTCAGTATGGATTCTTCCATCACATGGAGTCAAACTGTCCAAGTTGAAGACCTCTTTAGCCTTGCCTGCACTGTTGATTTTCAATATAAATCTTTGCTTTTATATGTACTTAGCAGATGTCATGATCTATTCTATCTACACTGATGTTCATGTTGCAATCTTCACACACTTCTTCAGAATCAGTCACAATATCCTGGTCATCAGCAGCATGGAGTTCACTGAGATGGCCATCTTCACCTGGGCTGCCAGCATGACCAACCCTATAATGGGTACTAGAACATGTTCTGGGAAGTAAAAGTGGCTGGCACGAAACTGACCGCATCACCCGTTGAGTGCCAACTGGTATAAAAAATATGGGGCTAATGTGATATGCCCAACATGCCTCAAGGAGCGGAAAAGGTTCCTTTACTTAATTACTAAATCACCTTAAATATCCTAAGACTAAGTATTTACAGCTAAAAATCTTATCTGGGCTAACTATTGACACCTCCATTGAAATCATGACTTCTTAACAGAAACAATTTCAGCAAGAAAACTTACCCAATCTCTTCAGACTCTGGTAAGGGTGCCAACTGAAACATATCCCTGTCCGGCTGGTTACGACCTTTGTGGACCCCAGGAACTTGTCGCTGAGAGCCACCAACGTCCCCAATCGTTTGCCTGACTGCCTGACTCTTGATCAAATTATGAAGCAGTTTCTGTGAGATTTCCTGGCTTTCCCGTTCAGCCTCTGCTCGTCTCTCCCTTCTGGCTGCCTGCACAACACAAGCAGGTTCAGAGAATCACCAACCAAGTATACTATAGTGTGTTCTATGTTTATGCTCACCACACCTACCACAGTCAGGACATTTTCTTTAGTGCTCTCTCGCTTTGAACTCAAGCGTAGTCCATACATGCGTTATTACTTCTAGTGCACAGGATAGATTTTTGCATGTGGATTAGCTTTCCCTATTACCAGTGTCCCTTGCTATCAGGCAAATCCACTCTGACTTCAGAAGTACTTGAAATTTACATCCTCAAGTCAAGGACAAGAAGTCAACATTTTAGTCCAAATGACTTGTGTGGGAGTTGAACCCGCTACCTCGGCATCAGCACACCAGATGTAGTTAATGTCTCATATCAGTCTGCTCCTGGGAGTATGTGGATATTACAAATATCTAGTCATTTTGTTCCTTGCAGTTACCAGCAGGTGAGGATCAAACTTCTTGTGTTATTTTAAATAGGGTGTTGACAGATTCTTTTCTAGAGAGAATTTGAATAATTTCCCACCTCTCTCATTTCAGGATCCTATACTAATGGGCCTTGTATCATTTCTTCTTCTTCTAATGTCTCTTGTAAACTGGTAAAATTCCCAAGGATGATCACGTCTTTGTTGTTTCACTACTTCCAGTATCTCCTGTAAACTGCTGTAAAATTATTGAATTTCATCCTCATCTTACGCAGCTGTTGGTGTATAAACTTGTATAATTGTGAAGCTCCTTTTCTTTGTCCTAAGCCTGATAGTGAGAAGACAATCACTGAGTGAATTGTATCCAAGAAGTGCTGAAGAAACTTTCTTTGTCCACCATATAGTTTTCCTACTGAGATAAAAAGGAGAAAAAAGATACAACTGCAGCAGTCAGTTTAGCTGAAACAGAAATGATATACATCTGAGCGTACAACTTTCCCATAGTTAACGTATGTTTCCTATCTTGTGTATGTTTTAAATCCCTCTGCATTTGGACATCGACAAGAGTAAACTGACTTGGTCACTGGGATCCTTACTGGTACTGCAGAGTTTGTGTGTTGTGCTGAGATTCTTCTAGTGTGATCTACAGAAGGAGACTGAGCACTTTTAGAGGTATCCATGAGCAACTAAGGTGATTCTGGAAACCCTACTTGCTGGATGAGCACATGTCAATGAGGCATATATCTGCAGTCTCACATTTCTGCCTGGACACATTCTCTTATAAAGTGTCATTTATGTAACTTTGAAGAGGTCATCATGGCCAATGGATATGAGTGATCACTCTTCAACTTCTGGTGTGCTGAGGGTGAGGTAGCAGGTTCAACTCCTACACTGACCAGTTGGACTAAAATGTCATTGTTAACAGAGAAACTGTCCACATGCAAAAATACAGTCCAGTGTGGACTACGCTTGAGTTCAAAAGTAAGTGAATGAAAGAAAAGACAAATATAACTGTGAAACTAACCATGGTCTGCTTCTTGAGTGCTGGAACACCTCCATCAAACACAAAGACAGGCTTGATGCGATAGAACAGCAGTTTGCAAATACGAGAGAACAGGCCCTGTACAAGAGTAGCATGAACATGATTACACACTGAACCTGACAGTTAGAACACGGAGATTCACAGTAACATGTACTTTCTTCACAGTAACATGTACTTTCTTTCACAGTAACATGTACTTTCTTCACAGTAACATGTACTTTCTTTCACAGTAACATGTACTTTCTTTCACACTGATCTTGATGTTTCTTCTTAATCTGCCTGTTATCTCACAACGGAGCATAGGACCTCAGATAACTCATGCCAAGCCTTTGTAGACTTGTTCACGATTGGTTGGATTTTGCAGCTACAGTTTTTTTATGGGATGAGGTAGCCAGCCTTATACTAAACACCTCCTTAGACGCCTGTTACGACCTGCAAGTAGGTTACTGTGTTACTGTTATTTGCCTCCCTTATGGTCTCCGGAAACACACGGGCGATCTTTGTGTTTACCTTGCAATATCTATTTAAACATGGCTTGACTTAATGAAATTATAAAACTTTCTACATCAAGTCCAGCAAACGTTCACATTAAATTGTTACTTTCTTCTTCTTCTTCTTCTTCTTCTGCGTTTGTCCGGAATGTTGTTTTGGACGTAATTGCGTTATGCCTGTTTACAGCAGAGCTGCAATATTTTCACCTTTTGGCCGACACAACCGACTTCTTCAGGCATTTGTTTATCCGGTTACCTTCCCGGGTAAACTGTTAGTGTGATAACAAGTGTTACCACAGCATTATTTCAAGAACAATGGAATAAAACGGAAACAAAAACATAGGAAAAAACAAACAAAGCTGAATGTTAAGCAAACATGAAGATATGGTTACTGCAGGTATGTCTATTGTACCAATGAATAAATGTTTGTCTTTACTGGACTGAATGTGTATTGTGCTTGTGTACACCAGGGAATTATATTTGTGCATGTTAGCTGATGTATCTGACTTCTTACCGATCATCTGCTGGCTGGGCAAGCCTTCCCTGGCAGTTTACAGGGACTCTCCATGGTCTCAAGGTCTTACTGGTCATCTGCTGGCTGGGCAAGCCTTCCCTGGCAGTTTACAGCGACTCTCCATGGTCTCAAGGTCTTACTGGTCATCTGCTGGCTGGGCAAGCCTTCCCTGGCAGTTTACAGGGACTCTCCATGGTCTTAAGGTCTTACTGGTCATCTGCTGGCTGGGCAAGCCTTCCCTGGCAGTTTACAGCGACTCTCCATGGTCTCAAGGTCTTACTGGTCATCTGCTGGCTGGGCAAGCATTCCCTGGCAGTTTACAGCAACTCTCCATGGTCTCAAGGTCTTACTGGTCATCTGCTGGCTGGGCAAGCCTTCCCTGGCAGTTTACAGTGACTCTCCATGGTCTCAAGGTCTTACTGGTCATCTGCTGGCTGGGCAAGCCTTCCCTGGCAGTTTACAGCGACTCTCCATGGTCTCAAGGTGGTATCATCATCCACGCCCATTGCATCTACAGTGTATGTATCCCACAAAATCCACCCACAACAGCTTCAGGCATACTATTTAGCCCTCAAGGTAAGACAAGGGCAACACACAGGAATTTCCCACCAGTCAAGAAAGCTTTGATTAATGCAGAGCTGACAATTGATGCTCTGGTTATAGGCTCAGCTAAGGAATCATCACATCCAGTTCGTGACTACTTAGCCTAGCTTCCATATATTGGATCTCCCACTCATTACGGCGGTGCATTTAGAAAGTAGTAAGTCTATGGATTCACGCTATGAGCAACATGGTTCCCAAAGCTCACATTGTTTAATATTCTGTTTCTTTCCAGGATCAAAGTCCTACTTGGTAAATAACTTCTGCCTGGTTTACATGCAGAGCAGTGCGTTCCAGGTAAAGCACCAAGCCTGGAAAAATATGCAGAGCAACATACTTCCCTTTGTTATCCTGAAAGGTGGACTTGCTTTAGGAAATATATTCTGCGAATTACAGTGAAGTGATTGGAGTATACTTTCCATCATGGAGAAAATGTGAGACCTGCAACTTTCCAATTGGTGATTAATGTAACATTTCTTGTCACATAAATGTCTCATAGCATTCAAAGATTGAAAGAATCTTACTAATAAAACCAACTTGTCATATATAACGAATTACATTTGATGCACATTTAAACCTATTTGTCATTTAGCTGCACATATGGTCTATGAACACTGTACATGATTTGCCATTTAGTCGGACATCATTTATCATGTTTTGGGTGTGGGCTCATGAGTGACAGATGCTTCTTACTTCATGGCTTCTAATCAGTGCACCTCAGGTGGTCCACCAACTCCAAGAACCCCTGCCAACTTGTTTCAGGATTGTGATGGCCAATAGTCCATAGTGTGAGACAAGAATGTACAGAAGCCATCCTACACAGGGTCTGTAAAACCAGCAAACAGCCAGCTGACAACCACAGTAATGTACAGGGAATCCCTTTACACAAAACGCAGTGGACTTACCTTTCCCACATGCCTGTGACCAACATCACCACACCACAATAAGAATATTTGATAAATGCTAACAAGAACAATATAAATGATAAATACTCATATGATTACCTGTAAGTGAGCATTGGGTAAGGGGTTTCCATCTCTGTCCCTCATGCCTTTCATTGTCTGGTGGAGCCAAATACTGACATCTTGCTTTGTCAAGGGAAGAAATATCACATGGGACAGAACTGTTCTGCATACATGAATTTCTCTCCCTAATTCATGTGTATAATAATGTCTTAATTAAATTACCATAAGCCGTTCTGTAGCATAGTTGTTAGTGCACTTGTTTACCAATATAGCTGTTTAAGTTCAATCCTCATCAGTGGCAAGACTCTTGCTTGCCCAACTAGTATAGCTCCAGAGTCGACCTTCCCTCATAACATCCATAACAGACTTGGTCACAACTGTCTGGGAATGGTCTGGGAAACAAGGCAGTGTGGAAGGTAACAGACAAGGTCACAACTGTCTGGGAATGGTCTCGGAAACAAGGCAGTGTGGAAGGTAACAGACAAGATCACAACTGTCTGGGAATGGTCTGGGAAACAAGGCAGTGTGGAAGGTAACAGACATGGTCACAACTGTCTGGGAGTGGTCTGGAAAACAAAGCAGTGTGGAAGGTAACAGACATGGTCACAACTGTCTGGGAATGGTCTGGGAAACAAAGCAGTGTGAAAGGTAACAGACAAGGTCACAACTGTCTGGAATGGTCTGGGAAACAAGGCAGTGTGGAAGGTAACAGACAAGATCACAACTGTCTGGGAATGGTCTGGGAAACAAGGCAGTGTGGAAGGTAACAGACAAGGTCACAACTGTCTGGGAGTGGTCTGGAAAACAAAGCAGTGTGGAAGGTAACAGACATGGTCACAACAGTCTGGGAATGTTCTGGGTAACAAGGCAGTGTGGAAGGTAACAGACATGGTCACAACAGTCTGGGAATGGTCTCGGAAACAAGGCAGTGTGGAAGGTAACAGACAAGGTCACAACTGTCTGGGAATGGTCTGGGAAACAAGACAGCGTGGAAGGTAACAGACATGGTCACAACTGTCTGGGAATGGTCTGGGAAACAAGGCAGTGTGGAAGGTAACAGACAAGGTCATAACTGTCTGGGAATGGTCTGGGAAACAAGGCAGTGTGGAAGGTAACAAACAAGGTCACAACTGTCTGGGAATGGTCTGGGTAACAAGGCAGTGTGGAAGGTAACAGACATGGTCACAACTGTCTGGGAGTGGTCTGGGAAACAAGGCTGTGTGGAAGGTAACAGACTTGGTCACAACAGTCTGGGAATGGTCTGGGAAACAAGGCAGTGTGGAAGGTAACAAACAAGGTCACAACTGTCTGGGAGTGTTCTGGGAAACAAGACAGCGTGGAAGGTAACAGACATGGTCACAACTGTCTGGGAATGGTCTGGAAAACAAGGCAGTGTGGAAGGTAACAGGCAACCTCACCACATTATACCATGACCTAACATATGCACAGGTTAACATTTAACATCTGTATGGAATTATCTGCCGGTCTCTCTGGCTGAGGGGTTACAACACTTTCTCCGTAATCCCGTTTTTCACGCAGTCTCGTAGCGGGAGCGAGCTGGGAGCGGTTCGGCCCCCGCTGGTGACTTGCGGGACACTGAGCCGGCCGCTCAGAAAGCAATGGCAAACTACTGAGCGTAATCTTGCCAAGAAATCAACAGACAGCTGAATGATGCTGCTGTTGACAGCGATGTCCTGTAAAAAGGATATGCGAATAAAAAAAAAAAAAAATGGAATTATCTGGCATGAGACTACCCTGAATTAAAATACGGTCAAACAACTTTGTGAATCGGTAATGGACAACTGAACAACATGAATTCACAACAAATTACTGCAAACAACAACGTCAATACAGAAATTTACAAATCAAAACGTTCTCATTAATACAAGTTTATATCACTTTAGAGGTTTCACTTCTATTGTACAACAAATATTTGTGAGCATTCTAATTCTAAAAGCTCTGAAGCAACGGAGATGTGGTTTCTGAGATGAATGTTGTGAATACCTGGGTCTGCCAGAGTAACTAACAATAATGGCTTAGAAGAGGCTAATGAAACTAGAACATTATACAGTGGAGTCTGGATAAGTAGAAGTTGCAGGGGCCGAAGGAATTTGTTCTACTTATCAGAAATTCTACTTATCCAGACTGCACACATTTACACTAATTTACACTAATGCCATGCAGTAGCATTGAGTAAAATGATTGTACCACTTAGGAAACACAATAACATTTCTCTCACTGCTCGCTGATGGTGTGGAATTCTCATTTACAGAGACATCTAATGCAGGTAAGAAGCCAGCCTGTCTAAAGCAGTTTGCAATAGTTGCTGGTAAAATTCTGTCCCATGAAGATTTTAACATAAGAATAGCATCAAGAAGGGTTATCTTGAAATCATCACAAATGAGGTCAGCATCCTTATGACCCACAAGTTTTGACAACATTGTGGATCTATAAAGAACTTTCAGATTTTGAATGATACCTTGATCACAAGGCTGAAGTGTTGATGTGGCATTAGGTGGCAGAAACAAAAGCTCTGTTGCCTTCAGATTGTTAATTTTTGTATGGGCTGAACAATTGTCAACAATTAAAAGAACTTTTCTTTGTTTACACACCATTGAATAATCAAATTCTTGTAGCCACTCATTGAACAGTTCTGATGTTATCCATGCCTTTGAATTGGCTCTGTAATTCACACACAATTTTTTCAGGTCTTTGAAACAACGAGGATGTTAACATTTTCCAATCACAAATAAAGGCCATTTTTCACTACCATCCATATTGGAATACACAACCACTGTTATTCTTTCTTTGATATTTTCCCCCTATTTTCATTTTTGAAAGAAAATATTTTATCAGGTAGCACAATAATCCAGTTTCATCGGCATTAAATACATCCGCAGAATTATATTTAGCTAAAGCAGGTCTGAGCACGTCTTCTATCCATGAGTGAGTCATTGCTTCGTCGACTGACTGTTTCTCTCCACATACATTCTTGTACGTGATGCAATGTCGTTTTTTGAAACGATCCAACAAGCCAGCACTACAATTCCAGTCTGTCTTACCTCCAAGACGTGCAAATTCTTCTGCTTTCGCAATAGCAGTTCTAGCTCTCTGCCTATCACTGTCGATTTGACATTTGAAAAACAATTGTTTGTAGCAGTCTTAAAGCTTTAAAATGTCAGAAAGTGTCGATGTTGGAATACCAAATTCTCTAGCTATATCCACTTTCTTCTTTCCACTATGTTCAACCTCTTCCAACAGCTCAATCTTTCTTTTTAAACTTAAAGTGGCAAGCTTTCGTCCACTAGCGGCCATTATTGACATGGAGAGAGATATCATATGTGCCGTATCGATTGTTGTTCTCCGGGCTTCTTCTTCTTCTTCTTCTGCATTCTGAGCCATTGAGGTTCTTTGCTGCAGATACAATCCGTCTCCATTCGTCTCTCTGGTTGACCTTCTCTTGCCAGTTGTTGATTCAAAGTGCTTGTAGGTCTGTATATATATTATCTCTCCACCGTCTTCTTGGTCTACCCCGGGGTCTACGGTCATCTATTTCCTGAGTGTAAGCGAGTTTTGTTTCCCTATTATCTTCCATTATTTCTATATGCCCCAGCCATTGTAGTCTATTAGCCTTCATGATACCAGTGATTAGCGGGGACTTAAACAGATCATAAATGTCTTTGTTACTTCTTCTTTTCCACTCTCCACTTTGTGTATCCCTAATGGGTCCAAAGATGCGTTCTCCGGGCTGACTTAAAATAATTCTTTCGCAAAACAATTTTTTTTTTTTTTGGTGAAATGAACAGTTCGACTTAAATGTGGACACTTACATAGTCGGTATTTATTTTTATGTTCGACTAATCCGAAAATTTGAGTTAACTGAATTCAACTTATCAGGACTTTTTATACAATGATAAAGAAGGATTATGGCCGGGACCAAGCCAGTAACGTCGAGTTAAGCGAAATTCTACTTATCCGAGTTCGACTTAAGTGGACTCGACTGTATACTACTATAAGAAACAGACAAACAACATTCTTTGGTCATGTGATAAGAAGAAAAGCATATGAGAACAGCGTGACAGTGGGAAAGATCAGTATGAAAAAAATGTGTACCAAGAGAAATGATGCTGGATGAACTGAGACGGATGGCATGGAGGAATATCATCAGCACAGATGACCCAGAGAACTAAGGACCGAGATCTGTGGAAAGACATGAATGCCTATGCTAGCTGGCAAGGCACACGATGATGATGATTCTAACCCTAAGTTACTAAGTGTTATGTTACATATGAAAACAAGATGAGACTTACTATATTTTGAATATAACATTAAACTTATTACATTTTTGCCTGCAGTTGTCCACAGTATATTGGTTGGTATATTGAAGTTGGTGTTGAAGCTAATGTTGAAGTTGGTGCTGAAGCTGGTATTCAAGTTGGTGTTGAAGTTGGTGTTGAAGCTGGTATTGAAATCATCTGATCATATCATTCTACTGTACTCTATTCTCAGCAATTCTCCTCAGCTCAGCATGTCTATATCCCACTACCCTTGCATTCACGTGCGTTGTAGTGCCTGTGTGTTGTAGTTGTTTCTTTTATGTCTCCTTCACACTCCTAATATAGTTTTTAAATGTACTTTCTAAAAAAAGGTGATTATTTGAAACAAGTGTCCCCAACATCAATGTAAAAGGATACCAACTGCAAGTACTTTGCCCTCTAGAGACTCCAGGGACACTGGTTGTCCAGCTTGGTGCAGCAACTGCCACAAGCCATGAACACCCATGATCTTGTAACTGCTAGTGTTCTCAAACACTTATAGTCAATGAATTGTTCCACCTGAATGCTCTAAGCTATAGACACACACAGAACGCTCACAGCCTGCATCATCTGGATATGATGAAAGTATACAAATTATATTCAACAATAAGAAAACGACAAACAGCTTTCTTTGGTCATGTGATGAGAAGAGAGGCATTGGAGGAGATTGTGGCAACTGGAAAGATCAAGGGGAAGAGAGGCAGAGGCAGATCAAGAAAAATGATATTGGATGGACTAAGACAGTAGCATGGAGTTGATCCAGAACACCAAAGACCGAGATCTGTGGAGAGTCATGAACATCTACGCCAGCTGGCAGGGCACTTGATGATGATATACATATGGTCTGATCCTGATTACAGAACCTCTATGACTATACCATTATATACGTCTTGGAAATGTTCTGGTCAACTAAATCTCAATGAGTAATCAACATGTTAGCCCCATCTGGAGGAAAGTCTAATCTTCATCAGACTCCTGACTGACAGGACACATTTTCTGGAAATGTAATTAAATCTGACTTTATTCATTTTGACTGACTAGACCAGATTTTCTCCTAAACATTGATAAGTGTCTTGATAAAATATAACATGCATGTGGTCTACTGTTGATGTATGATTAAAGTGAATGAATTTATTGGTTTTAAGTAAGCAGATGTTAAAAAAGCACTGTATTGTGAGTACGGATAAGTAAATAATAGCAATCTTTTGCAATTAATAATTCATTCACACTTTAAAGTTGATTCATTAATTTTAATTATGATTATTAATATCTTTGCTCTTATACATCTAACCGGAAAATCAATCAAATTTAATGAAATACTCTACTTAGCCTTTGTCAAGCAGGAAAAGGCATTTGACAGAGTAGATAGAAATAAGCTGTGGGAAATCCTTAAACGATATGGAGTAAGTGCACATCTAGCAAAATTATGTAAAAGTTTATACAAAAACAGTGAATGTATGGTAAGAACAAACAGAGGACTCTCAGAACCCTTCACCATAAGATCTGAAGTATGACAAGGTTGTGTCCTTTCCCCATCTTTTCATAACCTATATAGATAATGGACAGCAGGAATAACAGAGTCCATGGGAATTACGATATGCCCACAAACGGGCACTCTCCCGTTGTTTATGCTTCACCTCAACACTGCAAGGTTCAAGAGGAACAAGGTGAGATGAGATGAGATAAATATTATATTGATACTGAAATCACAGATTAAATTATATCAGATATATCATATAGTCTGCTACTTAATTCACATTTTCATTTCCTCAAAACTACACTTAGAACTAACAAGTAAGTATCTTCTTACTTCTCGCTAGAATTGCCATTTTCATTTAACTTATTTAAATAATAATTCAGGAAAATAATGTGTTAAATGTTTCACAAAGTTTGCTTTAATTGATTTTGCAGCACTGACTCCCTATTGTCCAAAGAACGGAAAAGTGGTTGTACTTATTAGTACAATGCATGATCAGCCAGATGTGGATCAAAGTTTTGATTAAAAAAAAAAAACAACACCATTAATGATCCTTGACTACAATCACATGAAGGGTGGAGTGGGCACAGCCGATCAAATGTTGCACTGTTATTCAGTCAAATGCAAGACAAAAAGATGGCCTGTAGTCCTTTTCTACAACATGTTAGATGTGTCTTCCATGAATGCATTTGTTCTGTGGATGCACCCCAATCCTGAATGAAACAATCACAAGTCACAGAAGTGCCGACTGTTTTTGATTTAGCTTGCAGAAGGACTTATCAGAATGGGCCAGACATGTCAACCTGGGAACCTTCTAACTAAACTAGCAGAGAATCCTTGTGGATCTAGAAAACGAGGTCGCTGTCACCTTTATCCAAGGGAGATTTGACAGAAAATGGAGAGATGTTTGTGGTACTTGCAATAACTTTGTTGTGGTCAATATAAGAACATTGTTTGTGGCTGCTGCACTTTATAATTTTGAAGATTTTACGCTGGGTTCATGTGTGTAAGTAAAATATTTAAGCACTTTGTAATGATGGTCGCAAGTCTTAGGCAGGAGGAGTACACCGTAGGCTGTTCGGCGTCGAGGTAGGCACCAGAGGTCTTGTCTCCCACTCCGTGTTTGAAGTGCTGAAGCGAAAGGGCATTAAAGGACGAACAAGAGCCCGGTTCCAGAAACAACTGGCTGAAGCAGCTGAAAAGGCCTCGTACTGGCTATGGAATTGCCTTAACCTAGAGTGGAACGAGTATCGAAACTAGTATGGTTAGAAGCAGTAACTACGGTACCAAAATGCCTCAACCAAAGACCACGAACTTTACAACATCTCGTGTCAGTGCTTTAGCCCTTCCTCAAAATGTGGGTGGTGAGTCTGAGTGCAGTCAATCACACAAATGTCGGCCAAAGTCCAACCTCCATAATATAGCGGTAATCGACCATAGGTCACACCCAGTCAGCTGCAGAAAGACCAAGAGGTGGGTCCGAAAGAAGGAAGGTCCGGCTTCCTAGTAGGGTGCGGCGCCGTGAACGGGACATGGGGGAGGAACATGGCAACAGAGACGTATAGAGGCGACAGAGGCCGTGGCGGAAGATGAAGCTGGCATCTCACGACCACACATGCTCAGGGGCAAGCGCAGACTGCACGGGCTCTCCCCACCGGGGGAGGGAGGGCTTGAGAGTGGACAAGGTAACAGCAAAGGGACAAGCATAACATCAGGGATAACTAATGTTACTGAACGAACGTCTCCATGGCAGGGGTAAGACGCCCAGAGTCATGACCGGGACGGGACCACCTCTCCCCCAGAGAGTATCAAGAAATTAATGATCAGAAATACTTGGAGAAGGGGTTTTCTTCTGACGATCAAAAGCCCCCTGCCGTGTTTGCTCCGCATCGAGAGTTTTTGCGATTAACGTGTGGCTAGTCCGGAGAGACGGAATGCTGCTGCGGCTGCTACAGCACAGTAGTAAAACTGGCCCCCTGGTGAAACGTTTCACAGTTGGGGCCAACAGCGGACCGGGCTGATAACCCCTAATGCTGTATAAACCTCATCACAAATAAAAATGGCAGTACAACTTAATGAAAGATGCCCCCAGGATCCTGCAAAAGCGGTGGAGCATGAAGGATCAATTGGCGACCACACGGAGACGACACGGACCATCCAATCAACCATAAGTTTAGACCAACAACCATTGGGCTATCCATGTGTCTGTGGTAAAAGCTTTGACTCATTCCGGGGAATGAGAATTCACGCTGGACGGAAGAAGTGCGCGAGTACGGAACAGAAGGCACGGCAATGCTGTCCTGAAAGGGATGATGAGACGCAAGAGGATATCAGCCAGGGCGAACCCCACAGAGAACCCTAGAGTTCTGTAGCTGATAATACTCAAGTCGAGGTCACCTGTGATGTACCCGTGCAACCTTCCGGAAGGGTAAAGATCTAGTTCTCTAATGCTACCAGGAAGGAAGAGTGGGCGTCATAGGACGCAACTTGTCCCGTGTTTTGGAAGAAGAGCTAAAACACATATCCCTTGAAGAGCAGTTGGTAAAGTTCGGAGAAATTGTCTACCTCCGCTAGCTGAGTCAATCTGGTAGCAGCAAGAAGAGGGAAGCACCTCTGCCGCAGAAAACCAGGCGGCAGAGACTGCTGGAGGCGATGGAAATCAGCCGCCGATCATGAGGAGGGCTTGCGCCAGGTGTGGCAACATCTGAAAGCCAGGCACAATGCCCTGTCCCAAGCGGTATGGTTCTGCAGAAACAGGTGGAAGACCCGGAAGGAATGTGAGAGGTTCTTCCGGGAACCATACGAGTTTGCACGAGACTTGTTTGAGCAGCCGCGATCCGGCGTCCTCGATGTCAGCAAAGAGGAGTTGGAGAACCACCTCGTGACAACGTACTCCGATGCCCAAAGGAAGTCCCACTCAGAGAGATTGAAGGGCTCAAAAGCCTGGCAGAACCAATGGTGGATTTCAATGCCAGGCCTCCGATGAGGAGCGAGGTGGTTGCGGTGGTAAAGAAAGCGAAAGGCAAGTCAGCACTGGGGCCCAACGGTGTGCCTTATATAGTCTATAAAAGATGCCCGAATGTCCTTACGAAGCCACACTAGATACTGAAATCCGCGTGGAAGCAGAAGTATGTCAGCACGGAGTGGAAGGCAGCCAACGGAATCTACATTCCAAAAGAAAAAAAACTCTGCCGGTATTACCTAATTCAGGACGATCTCTCTTCTGAATGTTGAGGTAAAAATATTCTTCTCGATCATGGCAAGTCGGATCACAAAGTACTTGATAGGGAACAGGTACATAGAGACAGCGGTTCAAAAAGGGGGGCTATCTGGAGTCTCCGGTTGTCTTGAAAACAGTACCATGATTTGGGATGCTATCCAGAAAGCGAAGACGAGGAAGGAAGAACACGTGATATGGTTGGATCTGGCCAACGCCTATGGGTCAGTGCCACACCAGTTGTTGTGGCATGCACTCAAGGCTTATCACGTGCCCGAGAACATAATGGAAATGCTAGTGCAGTACTTCTCGGGCTTCAACTATATTAAGTGGTGGGGTCTTTAAGGACTCCATTGGTAACCAGTGTTACTAAAAGTAGCAGGTTCGACCGTGCCGCGACCAGAACTGAAAACACAAGTGACATACCGTGCCACCCTGCAATGATCCACTGTGTCCCCAAAAATGGCTGCTGTAAAGACCATGTATGCTTCTGACATCATTCATTCATTTAAATATCAAGTGACAATAATAGACCTTAGTTTCTGCGAGATAGGTCAGGCTAATATTCTATGCATAGCGATTGGTTGAAATTATCTTGGCAATAAATACCTTTATTTGTCACACGCAAAGTAATTTTATTTTCTAGGGCTTGTATAAATTAATCTGTATTGATGTTTAGATGGATTTTCAAATTCTACACCAAATTTTGCATATTTTTGGAGTGTTTCATCAGCAACCATTTTCCACCTGTGGTATAAAAAATTATTTCTGCTGATGTGTTTCATCTTTGTGAATGGAAATTCAAGATGGCGGCTGACGCAATTAATCGATCGGACGGGGTAAAAACGTGCAATTTGAACTACCGAAGTTAACGAAAATACAAGTTTAAAAATTATTAATAATTTATTTGTATACTTGTACTATTTTTTTATCATTTACCATAACGGAACATATTGATGAAGTCAGATTTCATTTCCGTGAATGAACCGTTTGAGACAATCTTTGCATGGACCGGAAGTGGAGATAAATGGAAACACTTATTTTCCTGAAATTAGGGAAATCATGTCAAATTTTTATACAGATTTACTGATACTCATATGTGAATATCTCCGCTTAGAAATGACATATAGGCATCACTGAGGTAACATTAGATTTGGTTTTACAAGGCCAATCTATATTTGGTGGTGTCATTAGTAAATAATCAATTTTAAAATCATGACGGAACCTCCTACAAAAGTCCTGGTAGTTCTATGGCTAACTAGTTAAAGTTAGTTGCATATCCTTTGCAGGAGGTCACAGTCAACCCCAGCCTTTTTACTTTTTAGCTGTTTGTGATTTTTTGGCAAGTTACGTTCTGTAGTTTGCCATTGCTTTTTTAACGACCGGCACTCATATCATTATTTGAAAATCAGCTAAGCGCGGTCTGCTTCCAAATCACCCGCAGCTGTGTTTCGAACGCGAAATTATAAATTGCGTCTGTAAGAATAACTTCGCCACAGAGCTGGTTCTTAACTCGGTTAACACGAAATCAATATTCAATAGATTTTTTTTTTACCATATTATATCGATACTAGCCGGTCTCCCTGGTCTAGAGGTTACACTTTTCCCGTAATCCCGTACGTATACTCTCGTGAGTTACGTGATATGCGCGAGAATCGGTAGCGGTTCTCTCCGTGTCGGTAACGGTTCTCTCCGCGTCGGTAACTTACGGCATGTGAGCCGGTCGCTCAGAAATCAATGGCAAACTACTGAGCGTAATCTTGCCAAGAAAATAGAAATCAACAATCAGCTGAAAGATGCTGATGCTGGATTTAGGATTATTCATATTGATATTGTGATTGTTGACGACAGCGATGTCCTGTGTAAAAAGGATATGCTATCTATTCTGTATACTAAAGATTAACGACCTCTCATTAAAGTTTTTAAGACTTTTTTTTTAAGATAAGGAAGTTTTTAATGAACCAAATCACTTGAGACAAATATCCGACGTACTTGCAGCATCGGCATAATCACTGTAATGTAAACATTCGTTTCGTGTATTTTACAAATCATCTTTTTTATGTACAAATACGTCTATTCTAACGTCGACGACTTACAAAGTAGTCCAAATAAAATCAATCAAAACATGTACCGGAGAAGCTCCCTGTACGGACACATATAATATAGAAACAGGTTAACTTTCGACCTAAGTCTTTATTCAGGGAACAATACAATAATAAAAAAAAAAAAAAACAATAAAAAGGCAGAGTTTAGAATGCAAGAGGATCGACTTCATTATAGTTATACCCGGTCTTATCCCATACGGCTCGGTCTGTGGTCGTGCGCTTGTGGGACCAAGTGGAGAAGGCGGAAGAACAGAATGAGAACCCTTATGATATGTGGAAAGAATGAGATTGCGGGAGATCGGCAGGGGTTCTGGAAGAATCTCAAAACTGAGAGGGAAGACCAGGATAATTTTTAATCTGATAACGATTAGTAGTATGGCTCTTCGCTGGCTGTTGAACGAGGGGACTGGGCACGTATGGGAATGTCCTGAATGCAGTGATGTCGGTTCTTAACTCAACTCAACTCAACTCAACAGCTCGGTCTCTTTCTACAGGAGACCTGCCGAAAGCGTCGCACAATGCACGAACTCCGTAGTTCCGGTTGCGGACTTCCAGGTGTCTCCGAGAAAATTGCATTCGTGAACTGAAGGACGTAGCCCGGAATCGAACCTTCTCGGAGCATGGGTCAGGTGGCGTCACAACTTCGCCGTGGAGACTGCAACGGACAAAACAAAGGAATACTGAACTTACCAGGAGAGAGTCCAACAGAGGTAACTGGGAAATACCCAACCAGAACAGGAGACAGGGCAATTAACCGACTAAGTGCCATTGGGTGATATATATCGTCGTTTTGAAACTTCCCGTATCTGTCACGGGCTTATAAACCAAGCTATAGCTAAAATATAATTCAGCCGTTTTATATTTACAACTCCCCTTTAATTTGATACACAACGCAACATGTCTGCTACATACTATATAACAAATTTAAAGTCATAACGTTGACAAACCCCTACTTCCCATAATCCGTCAGTTATTATTGTTTGATCCAAACCCACATTTTGTTTGGCATTAAATTTGTTAAAGTTAGTTGCATGCCCACTACGGGACGTCACAATCAACCTCAACATTTCTTCTTCTTCTTCTTCTTCTTCTTCTTCTTCTTCTTCTTCTTCTTCTTCTTCTTCTTCCTCCTCCTCCTCCTCCTCCTCCTCCTCCTCCTCTTCTTCTTCTTCTTCTTCTTCTTCTTCTTCTTCTTCTTCTTCTTCTTCTTCTTCTTCTTCCTCTTCTTCTTCTTCTTCTTCTTCTTCTTCTTCTTCTTCTTCTTCTTCTTCTTCTTCTTCTTCTTCTTCTTCTTCTTCCTCCTCCTCTTCCTCCTCCCCTTCTTCTTCTTCTTCTTCTTCTTCTTCTTCTTCTTCTTCTTCTTCTTCTTCTTCTTCTTCTTCTTCTTCTTCTTCTTCTTCTTCTTCTTCTATATCCCTCTATTTCTTCTGATTTCGTGACAAAAATAGAAGGGCAACGCAGTCGGCAAAGTCTAAATCACCAAGCTACTTTATCAGAGTCCAGTGAATGCAATTTCTGCTATTATATATTGTTGTCTTTATAACATCAGAAACTTTGGGAAATCATGAGGAATATTGGCTTTCCATCACATGTAATACAACTCATAAGAATGCTCTATCTAGACCAACAAGCAGCGGTTATAATAGATGGCGAGACATCCGATTGGTTTGACATCAAGTAAGGAGTCTGTCAGGGATATGTGCTGTCCCCCTATTTGTTTAACCTGTACGCCGAAAATGTAATGAGAAATGTAAGAGATGATATAAACAGGGAGCTATATGATGCCCTAAATATCGGTGGTCATGACATACCAGAGATTCGGTATGCTGATGATACAGTATTGCTATCCACAACACAGAATGGTATAAAAAAAAACCTAATAGCCTCAACCCAATTGAATAGTGAAAATCACAACTTATATCTTAACATAGAAAAAACAAAGATAATGCATACAGATAAAACTACTATGGAGAAAGAAATATATGTTAATGAGGAAAAATTGGAGGTGGTGGACAATTTTGAATATTTTGGGTCATTGATGACCAACAACGGTGACACAATGAAAGAAATTAAATGACGACTATCAATTGCTCTTCAAAGACTAAAACAACTGAATAAATTATGGAGTGGGACAGGCAGAACTACAAAAATTAGATTTTTAAGAGCATGCATCTTTCCCACTGAGCTGATCCACGACACTGGTGATCGAGTGAAATGGCGAGTCATGACCACCCTCGCTTTCCGGCATGGCACATGATTGATTGATCTTTCCCATTGCAACATAGGCCTGTGAGACCTGAACAGCGCATAAATGCCTTTGAATATACATGTTATAGGAGAGTTCTAAGAATGTCTTGGGTAAAGAAAAGAACAAATGCATCCATACTTCAAGAGTTGAATATTGAAGAAGGTTGGCTATTAAAGACGATAAAACAAAGAAAATTGAAATATGTTGGTCACTTGTAACGTCACGAAAGTTTGGAGAGTACAATAATGGAGGGGTATATGCCTGGGAAGAGAGGAAGAGGAAGACCAAAGAGAAGATGGGTGCAAGATGTGGCGGATGATCTCCAGATGGGTGTATCGGACGCGGGACATCTTGCTTATGATCGAGAGGTTTTCCGGAAGGTTGTTATGGGAGCGAGGTTCTGCAATGGACATGCTACTGAATGAATGAATGAATGAATGAATGAATGAATGAATGAATGAATGAATGAATGAATGTCTTTATAATCCAGTCTACAGTCAGTAAGAATAATATAGGTGACAGAGTAGTCGCGCTGGCCTTTTTTTCATGCGTGTCTGTTAGCTTTCCGTCATGAATAATTTTGAATTTTATCTATTCATATGTTAGCTTTGCTAAGTTCATGATTCTATGTTATCCAATAGCGCGGCATCCGCGTCCAAAGCGAATTCCTATCAAAGCTGTTGAAGCCCTTATCAAAGTTCACAAACCCAATGCAGAATGACGCTTTCAACTCACTGCTTTGCTCTACTATTATGCTTAATTAAATGTGGCTTTCTGGTCACTGCAGATCTATATGGTCGGAAGCCTATTTGTTCAGCTCATTGTTGTTATCTCTCCAGGGTGATCATTAAACTAAAAATACAATCATTCCTCTTGTATAACTGTCAAATTCCTGTAAGTAGCTTTACTTTAACACCTTCACCAGGAATTATTTTCTACACTCTGCTGGCATTTCTTAAGACTTTCAGACTATGCTAAATTATCATCACCATCATCATCAAGTGCCATGCCAGCTGGCGGAGGCGTTCATGTCTCTCCACATACCCCGGTCTTTGGTATTCTGTTAGTTAGATAGTTAGCTAGTTAATTAGTAGACATATCATCCTCATTGCACATCGAACCATTCAGTCCATAAGTGCTCGGATCCCCTCCTCAGCAAATCCCGCAGCGTGTAGCGGCTAACGACACCAGTTCTGAGATGGTTTATCAATCTTCTTTGGCTTCCTGCGTAGTGTTCTTGTTGGCTACCCCTCTTTTAATTTGCTGTTCTCGCAGTCTTACCATGGTTGAAGATTCACAGTCATCACTTGGTTCTCGCAAAAGTGTTACTTCTCTTAGAGCAGTGGTTCATAACCGGTGGGGAATTCCCCCCCCCCCCACAAGGGGGAATTTTAGGGTTTCCAGGGGGGGGGAATGAAGATCATTTCAAGTTCGCGTTAATACAAGAACCGATTACTTGATATTGCTTTTCCCTTCATACTTTACAGATATGCACGTCTCATCCTTCTAAAATTCATTGTATAAATTAAGTAGACCCACAAATCACGTTTTATGTGGATGTGTTTTAACATATTTACCTTCCATTTTTACGTATACTGTGTAGGGGTGGGGTATTTTAGGTAGGAAATATGAAAAAAGGGGGGGGGGGTGTATGACGTTCTGAAAATATGGTGAAGCTGGGCACGGGCCAAAAATGGTTGAGAACCACTGTCTTAGAGCATTCAGAATGTCAGCCTGGTCCATGGCGCGTCCCGCCCTCCACAGTATCCTTACCTGCGAGCTTGTCAGGCCACTAATTTCCTTGTACTCCCGCATGCCCTGCCCTGGCACGAAGATGAAACTAATCTTTGCCAGCCGAGACCGCTCAAGAGACAGCAACCACTCTCTTCGGATCCACCCCATCTCTATCCCCTTGAGCATGCTCATTGAGTCACTAAGGAAACATGCCCTAGTAGATGTCTGTGTCTCGACCCATGTTATTGCTTTACTTATTGCCATGACTTCCATAGTCAGGCTACTTGTGGTCTAAACAAAAGCACCAGAGTCATCCTTCACAATCCTCCCTCCGGCCTGAGCCGTAAAGGCCCACGAGCTTCTCACATGTCGGACGACCGACCCATCTTTGTAAATGACAGCATCGCCGTCTAACGAATTCTGGAAAATCAATGTTTGTACCTCCGCCTCCACAGCAGCCGGATTTTCTTGTATGCATTTTCTGTCTAGCTATATGCAAACAGAAAAAGACGTAAATAAATCTCTTGGCACCTGTACCCATTCCTCGCCAGGTTCTAAGTCCTCAAGTGACCACTCTTGTTGAAAATGTCTTCGGCTTGACCCATCCACGACCTTCCTCTTTTTAACCTGCTGCCCTTCACCTTCGAAATTTCACTATGCAGTGGATGTTGTGTGTTTGCGTTAACTCTGAGGTAGGCTCTGCAAATTTATATTCTGTCTTCAATGTTTGGAAAATCAAGAAGGTAGTGCATCGCCCTGCATGAAGTATCTCTTGTACATCCAAGAATAATGCGCATAGCTTCGTTCTGTATCCTTACCATCCTTTCTATCTGCTTACGGCTGAGAGTCAGGATCGCCATCGCATACTCAAAAACAGACATGACCAGCCCCTCGTATAGATGACATAGATGGCGATGCTCACAGTTTGCTGCCGCCATACCCGCATCGCAGCCAAACCCCGCTTGGCCTTTGTTATCACCTGGTAATGTGCTCATTATAAGCAAGGCTTCGATCAAAACGTAGCCCTAGGTATTTCATTGCCTGCGTTCTTTTCACAGTCTCTGAACATATATTTACATTTGGTGTTGGAGTGTTGACAATACGATATTCAAAGAGAACCATGTAACTGTTGCCTTTGTTGGGTTGACCATTGCCCCAGCTTCAACACGCCAAGTACTTATGCGATCGAGTTCGGTTTGCAGTTCCACAGCAACCTGATCTCTGTCCTTACCCTGACGATACACTAAAACATCGCCGACATATGACAATGTCCTCCTTGTCCAGTGATCTGCTCGCTGATGATTCTCACGGTGTGCGCGTTGAACAGCACCAGAGATAATGGTGATCCCTGTGGTAGGCAAGAATATATTGTTAGTTGGTTCCGAAGTCCAACTGCCACATCTAAAAACTACTTTCCGTTGGAAGAGGGCTGCAGCGATCCAACTAAGGAGGAAATGACTTATCTTGAGTTCAAGAAGCTGAAGCATTAAGAAATCCAATGGTACTCTGTTGTACGCGTCCTCAAGATCAATCGCTGCAAAAAAGGTTTCAATGCCTGAGTGGAAACCTTCATAGACGTCATGGGCAAAAACTGCTGCATTGGTCCAGGTTTCTCTTTTTGGACGGTACCCACCCAGGGTAGGTGGGAAAACACCTTGCCTCTTTAGCTGGCTTGATATTTTTCTGACAATTAACTTCTCCAGCAGCTTAAATATTGTATTCTGCAATGTTATTACTCGATATCCCTGAATTTTTATGTGATCTTTGCCAGGCTTCGACAAGGGAATCAGATAGCTGTGTAACCACTCCTCCTTGATGCTGCACTGCCTATATTGTTGTTGTACATGTCTGCTAGTTTCTCTAGCTCGTTGTCGGTACACCTATTGATGTCGTCGTATCATATGCCATCTGGCCCTGGGCGCTGTTATTTGATCGTCGAAGCACAGCCTTGATTTCTTTCACTGTCACTTTGTCTTCATCCGAAATGTTCTGGGCCTTGCACCTGTCTGAGGTAACCTCTTTGGTAAGATTTCGTCCTCTCATGTCTGTCTGGTTGCTCTGCTCTAGATAGCGTCCAAAGAGGGCTTTGCCTTTGTTCTCGTCAGTCCTCTGCCAGATGAGGTCAGCACCTTGTAAGTCAGAAATTCTATTATTCGTGACTACCTATTCATGCTTTTATGAAGTCGCCAGAACAATTTCAGTGACTTGTCTGTGCTTACTCTTTGACATAACTCTGCCAATTTTTCACTTTTAACCACCATAACCAGTTTTTTGAAATAGCTTACTTTTGTGTGCATCTCTCTTTCTAAGTGCATGCAGGGACTAGAATGGGCAACTCTGTTCTTCTTGGCGTTTTGCCATTTCCTTACAGCACTGCGCTTATCCACCCAGGTCTTCTCCACCTCAAAATTCCACCAAGGTGGCTACTCCCAGCTTTTTTTTTTCCTGAACGGAAGCTTACTGCGCTTGTCGGCTTGTCGCGCCTTATTTTAGTCACCACATCTTGCCCTGTACTGTCATACTGGAAAGTCTTTACAGTTGACTTGTGCTGCCTGGTTCTGCCTTTCTCCGCCAATATGCTACATTGGTAGTTGTCGCTGCCGTGGTACCCTAGGACGCCCCATCTACACACTGTATTGAGTGAAGGAGAAACCAGCGCCAGATCAATAGCACTGTCCTCATCACCTGGACAGCTTGCTGGGTTGACTGCCCTCCGCACGGAGTGCAAACGTTGTTCCGCCATGTTGAAAAACCGAACACCACAGAAACACACACGCTGCGAAAGTTCACTCAAGGATTACTTCGCTCAATGCACGAATTCCGTAGCATTGGCCCAGATCTTGAGAAGAAACTCCTGGTTTTACATCATAGCACACATAACACACAAGAGATGAAAATATCCATCTCCGACGCGAAAAAGGGAACGATCATAAAACAACACAACCGTTGGTGTTGTTGGAGTTCTGGATCAACTCTACTGCTTATATTTCTTCATACCATTGTCTCAATTCATCCAACATTATTTCTCTTGGTCTGCCTCTGCCTCTCGTCACCTTGATCTTTCCGGTCTTCACGATTTTCTCCAATGCCTCTCTTCTCATTACATGACCAAATAAAGCTGTTTGTCTCTTTTTTATTGTTGTATATAGTGTTCTTAACCAAACTCTCTAAATTATGTGTGCATCAATTGATTGATTCTGCTGGGATACTCATCAGGACCAGCATTAACCCGATTATAATCATTTCTAAGAAGAAAGAAATACCACACTTAATATAAGGATAAATGGGAATATTCTTAAACAAGTAAATCGGTACAGCTATCTCGGAACAGTCATAACATCTGATGGGAGGTGCTATGGCTAAATTAGCCTTTTGCAAAATGGAAAACATACTGACTAAACAAAGATATAAATTGCAACGAGAAAAAGAGTGTTGAGGTGTTACACAGTACCGGAACTTTTTTTATGAATGTGAAACGTGGACGATGAGCATACAAGATGAAAAACATCTAATGGCAATGGAAATGTGGTTTTTTGAGGAAAATCCAAAGGATACCATGGACAGACAGGAAAACCAACGAACAAGCTCTACAACAGGAAAATGAAAACCGCAAACTGATTAGAGAAATTTGATATAGAAAATCACATTTTTTTCCTTTTTTTTGTGTGGTTTTTTGTGCACGTTATGAGAAGAAATAAACTAGAGAACTTGCTAACAACTGACAAGATTGAGGGAAAGAGAACAAGTGAAAGGCAGAAAAGTAAATATCTGGATGGCTTGACCACATGGCATGGTCGAGGCAAGAACACAGGGCTAATCCACGACTTTGGTGATCGTGTAAGATGGCGAAACATGACCGCCCACGCTTACCGACATGGCACCTGATTATGATCTAAATTGTTACGTTACCTCCTTCTGTCAGACAGCGATATTATGTGAGCTCGTTCAGTCCCAAACTGGTAGGACATTATCATAAAACCTGACGGAATATAAAGACTTTAGGTTACGACTACCCAGCACCGAAAAGTTAAGCTGTCAATTTATTTAAAAAAAACAAACAAACAAACAAAGCAAACAAACAGAAAAGTTACTTGCTAATCAGCACAAATCACACCACACAATGTGAGGGTTATTTTTTTGTGAGTCTGTCTGTCGCCTGTCTTCCACACACATGCGCGGCGCGCACGCACGCACGCACACACACACACACACACACACACACACACAGATAAGACAAATTAATGAACATTGACGTGGGTGATTAAATACAACGCCAACACCTGATACATTTGATTCCACCACCATTGAATATAGTGAAGTAAGAGATTTGTTAACGACTATGTAGGAAAAAGCGTATCTTCAAATCTTCCCTACTCCATAGTACTTTTATCCCAAAAAACTATGCTTCTGAACTCTATGTGCATTTTATAATGCCATGAAGTGGTTCAGTTTCTCACATAAGATCACTATATCATCTACTAATTCAAGAAGGATATTCTTCTGTCAAGATTGCACATTGCAAGCGTTACTGTTTTTTTTTTTTATATTTTGGGTCAATAGAAATAATGCACAGGCACGCATGGTAAATTAATTCACCAAAGTTAATTAAAATTTCACTTGCACACTGTAGCGTAGCGTCAGCTACGATGATAAGGAATCTATCAACGTTGCTGCGGATAGACTTTCTAAGAATAGAAAAATAAGTCACTGGAGAAGACAAGACTGAATAGCTCGTAATTCTAGACGGAGTAAAGGTCCCAGAACAAGTCTAATCTTCTGACAGTGTTCAGGCAGACAGGAATGGCGTACAACTATACTGGTTTGATACAGACAGTCTGCCAAGGTTGTCTAGCTACGTGCCTGAAATAAAAAGCTCGAGCCCCCAAACTCTAATCACTCTCACCGACACGGAGAAAGACAGAGTAAAATATATAACAGCGACAAACTTTCGTAACTTCTCACTCTACTATGACTAAGGGTACTAATTAAGGTAACAACTAGCTGTTGTAAATTTTAGAGACTACAAATGTTATAGTTTAATCATTGACATGGCCTGACAAAGTTGGTATTATTTGCATGTAGATGGTGGTGGTGGTGGCCAACGGTAAGTTTGGCCACTTATCTTCTGGTTCTCCGGCTTACACAGTGCGTGTAAACCCTAGTTAGTAAGCATAAGTGAGATGGTGAGTGATGCTTCACAATGAGTCACACAGGTTAGCGCATCTAAAGCTTGGCGCTGAAGGTGTCAAATCTGTGAAATATATACAGCGAGAGCAGTTGACTCTTCTGTCGAGACATCGGTAAGCATCGGCCATGGATTGTTCCTGATGGCCGATTACATCTCATAAAATTTTCAGAAACAAAATAGCATGAGCTATCTGTCCCTGCTCCCTATTATTCCTATGCTAGGATCAATAGTAAAACACTGACCTAAGAAAACAGCTCAATAAAATCATTCTAAGCTTTCTTATAAGTGAACGTAATAAGTTTTCAGTAATAATTAAACATAATCATATAATGCTTATCATAATTATATTATTAAAATACAATAATTACAAAGGAATCTACAGGTAGATATGAATACAATCTATTAAACAGATTATCTATTATAGATATTTATGTTCAATTTCTGAAGCTATATTCCTAACTTATAATTAATAATGATTCTATATAACGTATATTTTAAAATACAGTTTATGTAATTATCATAATAGAATATGATAGGCTGAAAGTTAACGGAGTGGCCGGCAGGAACAGGACTGCGAATTGGTGAGAAATCACCGATAAAAATTAACGAACATGCCTAGGATCTACCACGCTAGTATTTGACATTTTTACGTGTTTAGTAAGATCTATTTTCGCGGCCTCGCAATATTATTACTAGGAATTGCCTCGTGTTATTCCTCAACTAACGGCTCGATTAGTATGGCCTAGTCTACGGACTAATCGAAAATTGGGTTCTATCCGACTTTATCAAGTTTACAACTATCTCAAATCGGCTACACCTCTCTAAACCTCATGTAAAGGTAATTTTCTACACAGTTACGTTTTACCCTTTACTCTGTGTGCTTAGTAAACTACCTGTACGAAGTATAATATACGCGATCGAGTTTAGTCGGTAAAATAATTATTATGGTAAATAATTAGGTAAAATAACCTATTATCGGCGGTTTCCAACTTTAACTACACACGGAAATCTCGGACGCACACGGAAATATATTATATCGATACACATAACTATTCCTTACCCTTCTAATCTACTGACCAAACTTGTCGGGTACAAAGACTGCTCTAGGTATCTCTCTAATATATCTGAATATATTTATGGCCGTAATACGCGCCAAAGATAAAACTCTTAACACTTTATAAGTATTTTATAGAGCCTAGCGACTAGCAGATGATTTTACACCGACGTCTAGAATGCGAAAGAACGAGTTTAGCTATTTTTCTCCTGACCGGAAGTGGTCGTGCCAGGGAGTTCGTTTCCTTTAATTTATCTGACCAAATTGTAAAACAGTCGTAGCCAAATTTGTAGACCTGGCTGGGTACACTACTTTGTAAATTCAGCCTCTCCCCCAATCCTAGTATAACGTATTATTTCCCACTAGAGCAATAACATCAATTAGCAATAGATTCATGCTACAGCCATGGGCTATCTATACATAGAAAAAATAGGAATAAAACCGAATATATATATTCCCATACAATTACACAAGTGTTTCCAAGGGACTCTTCCCCAATTTAAGCAAAAGACGATGAGGAAGCTGGGGACTTCGTCACATATGCCCACCGTTGAAAGTAAAGTTCGAGACTTCGGACTTTACTCCAACCAGCACACTCATCAGATTTTGTTGGCACTTACTCCAACAACCCTGGGACATATGAACCAGTCTCCCCCTCTTCTTCAGTCGGGCAATTCCTACTCAACCCTGCTTCTTCGTTTCTAAGACATCTTCTAAGGAACCTCCTCCCTTGATGTCGTTTCCATGGAAACCTATGACGACCTGGTCGTCCTCACCCATCTTCTCTATTCTGAATTCCCAGAGAGTGTTCTCCCCTAAAGGAATAAGGGTTACTGGTTGGCACAGTAACAGGTAAATGATTTTGTCGGACTGGGTCAGTACGGTTTATCATCGTGTTTACTGTGTCACCTTTAATCCATCCAGGCTTATCTGTTGGCATAGAGGCATGAGAATCTGGAATTCGTCTCATCTTCCCTGATTCAGTCGTCTCCGAATCCAGGTTGATAGAGACACCATTCACTGTCTCCTGGGGCGTCAAGGGATACTCCATCTCTGAGTTATCTCCCCCTTCGACCACATTTGCCACCGATACTGCCATCAGATGCACCGGTGGATCATTTAATCTTTCTACATGGTTCCTAATTAAATACATGGGAAAGACTTCCGGATTACCCTGAATGTTTAATTTGTAATGGGAGCGAGACACCTTATCTGTAATAAGGAATGGCCCTTGCCAACCCATATCTAAAGGATTATCCCCCTTGGGTGATAATACCAATACTTGATCACCTATCTTAGGTGGAGTTCCACCATGAGTAGGCGGAACCAGATGGCACTCTTTACATGACCTGTCATATCGTTTGATATCCCGGGTCATCCCCGGCCAGAAATAGGAGAAATAAAGCCGTTGGATGGTTGCTTTCATCCCCATATGCCCACCGTCCGAGATGGAGTGTACCATTTGTAAGACATGGTTACGATACCTTTTGGGTACCACAAACTGTTCGTGGACGTGATCCATAGTTCCCGCCCTACGGTATAACAGTTTATCCTTTTCGTAGAAATCACCAGCTACCGGTGGATTTCTAGATTTTGGCAGTTTGCCAAAGCAGGATTGTAAAGTGGGACATGCTGCTTGGGCAGCCCTAATCTCCCGAGATAATGGGTGGATAAGAATTTCGGGTTCACTCAAAGCGGTGCCCTGATTCTGGGTCTGCATAGCACATGTATAAGTTGTGGACTTAGGTTCCCCCAGATATACATATTTTCGCCCTAACATGAAGGGATATACTGGATCATCTAGCACAACAGCAGAAACTGTTCCGGTGACATATTTGGATGTCACCTTCACCCTAGCAACTTTAACAAGTTTACGTTCAGAGCTCATAGTAGCACCTCTTAACTCAATAGTGTGGTCGGTCAATTGTCCAGGTTTCACCAAGTGAGCTGCAATGGCCGCGTCACTCTCCAGACCTGTGTCATATAAACACGGTACCTGTCTCCCATTTACAGTAACTGTCTCAACTACTGGAGGTCTTTGATTATCACCAGGGGTCATCCATTGGTGGGTTTTATCCGCCAAAGTCAAACAAGCCGTGTAATGAACAGGGGGTTTGTTTTTGCAAGAACTCGTATGGTGGTCATTTGTTCTGAAATTTTTACAGTATTGATTACCCCCTCTATTACCTGTAGGTTGTTGAGGTTGAGATGACTGGTTACTATTGTAATTACCTGGACCTGGATTTTGGTGTGGACTACCAGTGTGCCACCTGTTGTCCTTACCTTCAGAGTTATTGTTTTGATAACCCTGATTTTGTGTGGAAGGATTGTTTTGGGACTTATCCGTATGACTAGGTTTAGCAGTACCTACCTCACCATGTGCAGTTAAATACCTTTCGGCTAGTGAAATTATCTCTTCTAATCTAACTCCACCATTTTCAGCTATGAACATTTGGAGAGCTTTCGGGAGACCCTCTTTGAATTGATCTGCAAGCATCATTTCCTGTAGCCCCTCGTAGGTAGTATCGAATTTGCTCAGTCCTACCCACTTCGTAAAATACGTGTGTTGTCATGAGGCGAACTGCGCAAACGATTCTCCCTGAGATCTTTTGGCTGTACGGAACTTCAGCTTGTAGGCTTCTGAGGTTAATTCAAATCTTTGTAAGAGAGCATTTTTGAGGGTATCAAAGTCCCGCTCAAGACCAGGCGGAAGCTTTGCGAATACATCAAAAGCCGGGCCGCGGAGTCCTTGGGAGAGTTTGATGTTAAATTTCTCTTTACTCAGATTGTAAGCTTCACACATGATGACAAAGCGATCAAGGTATTCATCCATCTGATCCTCCTTCGGGTTGAAGTGGGCCAGTGGGAAGCTCATGGATCCTTGGGAGAGAGACGGTCCTGAAGAAATTTCACTACTGTGATGGGGAGAACTAGCACTACTGTACCTGGAAGCATCAGGATTTTGCAACTCCAATCTCCTTAGTTCCAATTCATGCTGTCTCAACTGTTCTTCCCTCTTCATTTCCAGTTCTGCTTGCTTCAACTGTCTGTCCAATTCAGCTTGTTTAAGCTGGTTGTCCAATTCAGCTTGTCGCATCTTCTCTTTGGATTCCATTTCTGCAATTCTAATTCTTTCCTCTCTTGCTTCCTTCTCTCTTTTCTTAATGATGTCCCGTTGTTCCCTTCTCCACTCTCGTTCTGCTTCTTTTACATACTTGCCCAATTCGACACCTTCATACCCTAACAAAGTTCCTTCTTCTCGCAGTTCCTCCTTCGTAGGTGGCTTTTCGGAAGACATTATTTGGTAACAAAGTTGGGATAATGTGAAGCACCCTGAAATACACTGACTCACCCTAAGTGATCTGTCCTGAAATTATGCAAGTAATAAATTCACTGACAGTATGCACATACACAACTGACGATACAACACAGGGACTTACCCGTCAGCCCACACTCACTTATGATATTGTCCCTAACTTTTTTGGAACCAGGTTAACTTATGTTATGTTATCTTATATTGGCTATCTAGTATTTAGTTATGCTATGTTATACTACCTATTGTCACTATTACTTTCTCTAGTTTTACTTAGAATAGTTTAATATTGAGATCTACTGTGAGGCAACACCTTACTAGAATCTCTAGTGAAAGAAGATTGAAAGTTTGAACTATCTAGACCGGACGATAGCCAACCACTTGTAGCGTAGCGTCAGCTACGATGATAAGGAATCTATCAACGTTGCTGCGGATAGACTTTCTAAGAATAGAAAAATAAGTCACTGGAGAAGACAAGACTGAATAGCTCGTAATTCTAGACGGAGTAAAGGTCCCAGAACAAGTCTAATCTTCTGACAGTGTTCAGGCAGACAGGAATGGCGTACAACTATACTGGTTTGATACAGACAGTCTGCCAAGGTTGTCTAGCTACGTGCCTGAAATAAAAAGCTCGAACCCCCAAACTCTAATCACTCTCACCGACACGGAGAAAGACAGAGTAAAATATATAACAGCGACAAACTTTCGTAACTTCTCACTCTTCTATGACTAAGGGTACTAATTAAGGTAACAACTAGCGGTTGTAAATTTTAGAGACTACAAATGTTATAGTTTAATCATTGACATGGCCTGACAAAGCTGGTATTATCTGCATGTAGATGGTGGTGGTGGTGGTGGTGGCCAACGGTAAGTTTGGCCACTTATCTTCTGGTTCTCCGGCTTACACAGTGCGTGTAAACCCTAGTTAGTAAGCATAAGTGAGATGGTGAGTGATGCTTCACAATGAGTCACACAGGTTAGCGCATCTAAAGCTTGGCGCTGAAGGTGTCAAATCTGTGAAATATATACAGAGAGAGCAGTTGACTCTTCTGTCGAGACATCGGTAAGCATCGGCCATGGATTGTTCCTGATGGCCGATTACATCTCATAAAATTTTCAGAAACAAAATAGCATGAGCTATCTGTCCCTGCTCCCTATTATTCCCTATGCTAGGATCAATAGTAAAACACTGACCTAAGAAAACAGCTCAATAAAATCATTCTAAGCTTTCTTATAAGTGAACGTAATAAGTATTCAGTAATAATTAAACATAATCATATAATGCTTATCATAATTATATTATTAAAATACAATAATTACAAAGGAATCTACAGGTAGATATGAATACAATCTATTAAACAGATTATCTATTATAGATATTTATGTTCAATTTCTGAAGCTATATTCCTAACATATAATTAATAATGATTCTATATAACGTATATTTTAAAATACAGTTTATGTAATTATCATAATAGAATATGATAGGCTGAAAGTTAATGGAGTGGCCGGCAGGAACAGGACTGCGAATTGGTGAGAAATCACCGATAAAAATTAACGAACATGCCTAGGATCTACCACGCTAGTATTTGACATTTTTACGTGTTTAGTAAGATCTATTTTCGCGGCCTCGCAATATTATTACTAGGAATTGCCTCGTGTTATTCCTCAACTAACGGCTCGATTAGTATGGCCTAGTCTACGGACTAATCGAAAATTGGGTTCTATCCGACTTTATCAAGTTTACAACTATCTCAAATCGGCTACACCTCTCTAAACCTCATGTAAAGGTAATTTTCTACACAGTTACGTTTTACCCTTTACTCTGTGTGCTTAGTAAACTACCTGTACGAAGTATAATATACGCGATCGAGTTTAGTCGGTAAAATAATTATTATGGTAAATAATTAGGTAAAATAACCTATTATCGGCGGTTTCCAACTTTAACTACACACGGAAATCTCGGACGCACACGGAAATATATTATATCGATACACATAACTATTCCTTACCCTTCTAATCTACTGACCAAACTTGTCGGGTACAAAGACTGCTCTAGGTATCTCTCTAATATATCTGAATATATTTATGGCCGTAATACGCGCCAAAGATAAAACTCTTAACACTTTATAAGTATTTTATAGAGCCTAGCGACTAGCAGATGATTTTACACCGACGTCTAGAATGCGAAAGAACGAGTTTAGCTATTTTTCTCCTGACCGGAAGTGGTCGTGCCAGGGAGTTCGTTTCCTTTAATTTACCTGACCAAATTGTAAAACAGTCGTAGCCAAATTTGTAGACCTGGCTGGGTACACTACTTTGTAAATTCAGCCTCTCCCCCAATCCTAGTATAACGTATTATTTCCCACTAGAGCAATAACATCAATTAGCAGTAGATTCATGCTACAGTCATGGGCTATCTATACATAGAAAAATAGGAATAAAAACGAATATATATATTCCCATACAATTACACAAGTGTTTCCAAGGGACTCTTCCCCAATTTAAGCAAAAGACGATGAGGAAGCTGGGGACTTCGTCACACACACAAATATCGCGACCACTAAACATTAGATTATAAATTAAATGTGAGACAAATATAAAACTAGAGCATACAAATGCCGAGGCAAAGAGGAAACAGAAACATACAGGTGCCGAGACACAGAGGAAACAGGAGCATACAAGTGTCGAGACAACCAGAAAACAGGAGCAAACAAGTCTCGAGACAAAGAGAAAACAGTAGTATACACGTGTGGAGACAAACAGAAAATAAGACCATACAAGTATCCAGACAAGGAGAAACCGATGGCATAAAAGAACTGAGACAAGGAGAAACCAGGAGCATAGAATTTTCCTCTCCGTTGGCATTATCAAGTGAGTAAAATTGAGTAAACGATTAAAGAGCGAATCACGTGACCTCTCCATAATAAAGTCATAATTGTCTAGTTTTTAGCTCTGGTTGTACACTCTTTGTTACCTCTTACAATTATTTTCGATATTGCCCGCCTGCCTTTGACTTTTGCTTCCTATATATACTTTATAGTGTTATGTGTTTTATTGTCCCCACACGTTTCATTTGTCTCGCTTCTCTTTTTCCTGTCAGCTCTCTTTTATTCCCAGTTCCTCTAACAATAAAAATTCCTATTCTTGAGGCGTGTTTGAATTTGACACTAGCCCAGATTGTTATAGACAAGTCGACACTCGATGGGTAATTGTCACAGAATGATGATAGAGTAGTGATTCCCAGATAGATTTGGATGTACCATTAATGGCAATATAGGAGAAGGGTTAACAATCGAGTCGTTCAATCTGAGAGAAGGATAAATGGAAGGTTATTGACCGATTATCAGGGACAGGTGCTCGCCGATGTCAATGGCTGCCGCTCGTATCGGCCGACGGGAAATCGTACGGACACGGAGAACCGGGGGAAATCGCGGGGAGGAAAAATGAACGGAGAATGCTTTGAAGTATCAGCGTCAGGGGAACAGCGTGACAACGGAGAGAAACGAACAACTAACCACTACGTGATTTCACCGCTTTTGATGGGCAGGATACGTCAAGAGATGAGGGTTGAGGATGGTAGATCAAACAATCACCGGAAGATTGGACACTCGTTATAAATAGCAGAACATGGGGTTTCTGTTGAGTGTGCTACCAAACTGGACGGAAAGATGGATTTATGTGTCCCGTAATGAAAAGAAATATCCTCCCTTATAATGGGATAGAGTGCTTATGTGCGGATAAATTTCGATTCGGGGACTTACATTAATTCTATATATATAAGGTAACACTAATATTAGAGTAATATTAGCATAGGGAAATATGTGTGTGTGCTTAGGGTTTACTATTGCTTTCTATTTAGTGAATAGTTTAGACTTTAGTGAATTCTGCTGTTTATGTCAGAGTAGTCTTTCGGAAGCTGTTCATTACGGCTGAAGAAAGACAATCACATAAACAGTAATATGAAGCAGACTTAAATCATCTGATTTAATGTTTATTACCCAGGTTCCACTACACAGCCTGACATATCAAAGAAGATAAACCAGTACATCTCTTGTACAGAGAAAGCCGTGTTGATAATAAAGGAAAGAACTGTCACTTTAATCAGTCACTTCACAGGTGCAGTGAAAATATGTCACTATAGCCAATTCAACCTAAACAGTCAATAAGAGGGGGTGACATAACGAATGGCAAGAAATATGTTTTGGTGAAGTTCAGTGAAAGACCTTTATTCAAGCAGAGCAAATAGGCTAAAATATAGTGCAATTAGGTAATCACCTAAAAGAAACATTGAAGAACACAAGAACATTTAACATAGAAATAGACATTTATATACAGTGATGATGTGTATTCAGTGGTGGACTATACTACCTTCCAAAACAGGACATATCTGAACTTCAGTGACTTACCTTTATTGGATTATGTTTCTGATGATAAAACATTGACACTTGTTTTCCATAATTGGATTAAGTCCATACTCAAGCCGGAAAGGAGCA
Source organism: Cepaea hortensis (assembly GCA_963921405.1). Classification (NCBI taxonomy): domain Eukaryota; kingdom Metazoa; phylum Mollusca; class Gastropoda; order Stylommatophora; family Helicidae; genus Cepaea; species Cepaea hortensis. The sequence goes on from OY992888.1 coordinate 54,467,054, forward strand.
TCCAGGGTGAGACCGTTTCAATTCTATGTGAATGTCTGATGTTTTGGCCGTTTGAATAGGCTAGAGAAACTACGAAGACTAACGTCTACAAGTCCTATCTTGCACTCACATTAGCAGACACTAACAACTACAGATACATATTCACTACATACAACTGACATAGTTTTCAACAATAAACAGGTTATTAATTGTTGGAGGAAACTGTTGTCAGGGTATGTTATGAAGGAGAGAGAGAGAGAGAGAGAGAGAGAGAGAGAGAGAGAGAGAGAGAGAGAGAGAGAGAGAGAGAGAGAGAGAGAGAGAGAGAGAGAGAGAGAGAGAAAGAGAGAGATATAGTGTATAAAAGACGGAAGGGAGGGATGTAGACAAAAGTCATTCAATACTCCCAATAGTAGAAGGATATTAAAGATGACGAGTCCACTTTCCTCCAGGGACGATAAGCGACAGTAATAGACAAGTCGACACTCGATGGGTAATAGACAAGTCGACACTCGATGGGTAATAGACAAGTCGACACTCGATGGGTAATAGACAAGTCGACACTCGATCGGTAATAGACAAGTCGACACTCGATGGGTAATAGACAAGTCGACAATCGATGAATAATGAAGTTACTATCACACCTACAGCCTTTACTTCCCAGAAAAGTCCCTTGCACCAATCTTAGAGTATTAGAATGCATGACAAGCGTATCGGCAAACAAAGATGCTAATGGTGACAACGCTATCGCGGGTTCCCCAATTCCTATTGGTTCAGTATATTTACTTTCTTTTGTTTTAAATACTCCGTGGCGAAGGCGTTACGGGCGCGATTCGTAATGCCGTATACACGGGTTCGAAACACAGTGGTGCTGTTTTTTTTTGGTCGAAAAAGGTATAGGTGCTGGCCGTTCAGAAAGCAATGGCAAACTACTGAACGTAAAACTTGCCCAGGAATCACGAACAGAAAAAATGCTGGGGTTGACTGCTACGGGCTTTGTCCTGTGAAGGACATGCAACTATTAAAAAAAAATGAAATGCGGCTAATTTATATGGGACAGGCGACCTTGTTCGCAGTAGATATTATCTGTCCTCTGCTTTCCACTCTCAAAACTGAGAAAACAAAAACACACGCCTATTCAAATAAGTAACACACAGCTTCACCAAGGTCACCGAGTTCAGATATCTGTGACATGACAACTAGGCCGAGGTGGGTTTTCTAGGGCAATGGCTGAGAAGATCTGATATAAGCAAACGATATGATAAACCGATGTTGTACTGCGGTCCCGTTTGTTGGTGTTACCCGTATGTCGTGAACCTATATGTCAAACCGAAAGGTGTGCTTTTGGGTAATTACTTTACCATACCGTGACCTTGAGACAAAACGCAGGCAGTAACAACCTGCTCTTGTAACTACTAAGGTAAGGCTTTTACCCTTTCTCTCGAAACTTCGAACTCAAGTTGTCTGTGTTTAACCAGTCTACTAGCTCGTCGCTTACCTGCCAGTACGATGGTCACGTGTTCGAATCTCCACTGGGACACATGTGTAAAACTGACCTGTACTTAAATGTACTCCTAGCCTTAAATGGGTGCCAGGAAGTGGCATGGGCAGTCAAGGCAGCCGGCCAGATGTTGACGTCATTCGTGTGCCGGTTGGTGGTTACAAATATGGCGCTTGCACCTTACACTCAATACTCCCCATGGCGCGTGAAAGGGTAGCTTAGTTGACTATTTGTTCGTGTGTTTTATGTTGACTAATTGTTCGTGTGTTTTATGTTGACTAATTGTTCGTGTGTTTTATGTTGACTAATTGTTGGTGTGTTTTATGTTGACTAATTGTTGGTGTGTTTTATGTTGACTAATTGTTGGTGTGTTTTATGTTGACCAATTGTTCGTGTGTTTTATGTTGACCAATTGTTCCTGTGTTTCATGTCGACTAATTGTTCCTGTGTTTTATGTTGACTAATTGTTCGTGTGTTTTATGTCGACTAAATGTTCGCGTGTTTTATGTTGACTAATTGTTCGTGAGTTTTATGTTGGTTCGTGTGTTTTATGTTGACTAATTGTTCGCGTGTTTATTGTTAACTACTTGTTCTCGTGTTTTATGTCGACTAAATGTTCGCGTGTTATATGTTGACTAATTGTTCCTGAGTTTTATGTTGACTAATTGTTCGTGTGTTTTATGCTGACTAATTATTCGTGTGTTTTATGTTGACTAATTGTTCGCGTGTTACCTACTTGTTCGCATGTTTTATGTCGACTAAATGTTCGCGTGTTTTATGTTGACTAATTGTTCGTGAGTTTTATGTTGGTTCGTGTGTTTTATGTTGACTAATTATTCGTGTGTTTTATGTTGACTAATTGTTCGTGTGTTTTATGTTGACTAATTAATCGTGTGTTTCATGTCGACTAATTGTTCGTGTGTTTTATGTTGACTAATTCTTTGTGTGTTTTATGTCGACTAAATGTTCGCGTGTTTTATGTTGACTAATTGTTCGTGAGTATTATGTTGGTTGGTGTATTTTATGTCGACTAAATGTTCGCGTGTTTTATGTTGACTAATTGTTCGTGAGTTTTATGTTGGTTCGTATGTTTTATGTTGACTAATTGTTCTTGTGTTTTATGTTGACTAATTGTTCATGAGTTTTATGTTGACTAATTGTTCTTGAGTTTTATGTTGGTTCGTGTGTTTTATGTTGACTAATTGTTCGTGAGTTTTATGTTGACTAATTGTTCCTGAGTTTTATGTTGACTAATTGTTCGTGAGTTTTATGTTGACTAATTGTTCATGAGTTTTATGTTGGTTCGTGTGTTTTATGTTGACTAATTGTTCGTGAGTTTTATTTTGGTTCGTGAGTTTTATGTTGACTAATTGCTTGTGAGTTTTATGTTGACTAATTGTTCGTGAGTTTTATAATGGTTCGTGTGTTTTATGTTGACTAATTATTCGTGAGTTTTATGTTGACTAATTGTTCATGTGTTTTATGTTGACTAATTGTTCGTGAGTTTTATGTTGACTAATTGTTCGTGAGTTTTATGTTGATACCCTTCAGTAGTAACATCCTCAGGCCATTCCTCTTCTTTCGTTGACTTGAAATATGTCTATAACTGCAATGTTGTCTCTTGTATGAATTAAACTGTCTTTTTTAGTTCACACAGCGGTCCATAGAGTTTACCTTCCACTATCGTCTCTCTAGGCCAGAAGGTTTGCCCAGATAAACGTCAGGTCAGTATTTGGATTTGTGAACCGGCCCTGAGAGCTTGACATTTAATGAATTACATCCAGCGAAAGGAAACAGGATGGAGATTGAAAAAGAAAATAAGCCTGATAACATCATTGAAATAGGACATCATATGTGACGTCCGCACAGAATATGGAAAAAGGCAACTATATGTGTCACCCTTATAGATCATACAATAGGGCAACTATATGTGTCACCCTTATAGATCATACAATAGGGCAAGTCATATGTGTCACCCTTATAGATCATACAATAGGGCAAGTCATATGTGTCACCCTTATAGATCATACAATAGGGCAACTATATGTGTCACCCTTATAGATCATACAATAGGGCAAGTCATATGTGTCACCCTTATAGATCATACAATAGGGCAAGTCATATGTGTCACCCTTATAGATCATACAATAGGGCAAGTCATATGTGTCACCCTTATAGATCATACAATAGGGCAAGTCATATGTGTCACCCTTATAGATCATACAATAGGGCAAGTCATATGTGTCATCCTTATAGATCATACAATAGGGCAAGTCATATGTGTCACCCTTATAGATCATACAATAGGGCAAGTCATATGTGTCACCCTTATAGATCATACAATAGGGCAAGTCATATGTGTCACCCTTATAGATCATACAATAGGGCAAGTCATATGTGTCACCCTTATAGATCATACAATAGGGCAAGTCATATGTGTCACCCTTATAGATCATACAATAGGGCAAGTCATATGTGTCATACTTATAGATCATACAATAGGGCAAGTCATATGTGTCACCCTTATAGATCATACAATAGGGCAAGTCATATGTGGCACCCGCACAGAACATGGGAAAGGTAAGTCATTTGTGACATCTGCACAGACCATATAAAAAGTAAGTCACAAAAGATGAAAACTGCAAAATCAAGAAGAAGCGAGTATGATAAATGTCGATAAACAATAATTAATACCCTTAATAAAGAAGTCACAGAGTAAGGACACAAGGGAACGGTACAAGGCAGACGTGTCAGCGGGAGTCACAGTTCAGGACACAAGGGAACGGTACAGGGCAGACGTGTCAGCGGGAGACACAGTTCAGGACACAAGGGAACGGTACAAGGCAGACGTGTCAGCGGGAGACACAGTTCAGGACACAAGGGAACGGTACAAGGCAGGCGTGTCAGCGGGAGACACAGTTCAGGACACAAGGGAACGGTACAAGGCAGACATATCAGCGGGAGACACAGTTCAGGACACAAGGGAACGGTACAAGGCAGACGTGTCAGCGGGAGACACAGTTCAGGACACAAGGGAACGGTACAAGGCAGACGTGTCAGCGGGAGACACAGTTCAGGACACAAGGGAACGGTACAGGGCAGACGTGTCAGCGGGAGACACAGTTCAGGACACAAGGGAACGGTACAAGGCAGACGTGTCAGCGGGAGACACAGTTCAGGACACAAGGGAACGGTACAAGGCAGACGTGTCAGCGGGAGACACAGTTCAGGACACAATGGAACGGTACAAGGCAGACGTGTCAGCGGGAGACACAGTTCAGGACACAAGGGAACGGTACAAGGCAGACGTGTCAGCGGGAGACACAGTTCAGGACACAATGGAACGGTACAAGGCAGACGTGTCAGCGGGAGACACAGTTCAGGACACAAGGGAAAGGTATAAGGCAGACGTGTCAGCGGGAGACACAGTTCAGGACACAAGGGAACGGTACAAGGCAGACGTGTCAGCGGGAGACACAGTTCAAGACACAAGGGAACGGTACAAGGCAGACGTGTCAGCGGGAGACACAGTTCAAGACACAAGGGAACGGTACAAGGCAGACGTGTCAGCGGGAGACACAGTTCAAGACACAAGGGAACGGTACAAGGCAGACGTGTCAGCGGGAGACACAGTTCAAGACACAAGGGAACGGTACAAGGCAGACGTGTCAGCGGGAGACACAGTTCAGGACACAAGGGAACGGTACAAGGCAGACGTGTCAGCGGGAGACACAGTTCAGGACACAAGTGAACGGTACAAGGCAGACGTGTCAGCGGGAGACACAGTTCAGGACATAAGGGAACGGTACAAGGCAGACGTGTCAGCGGGAGACACAGTTCAGGACACAAGGGAACGGTACAAGGCGGACGTGTCAGCGGGAGACACAGTTCAGGACACAAGGGAACGGTACAAGGCAGACGTTTCAGCGGGAGACACAGTTCAGGACACAAGGGAAAGGTACAAGGCAGACGTGTCAGCGGGAGACACAGTTTACATGAGGGCTTGACAAGAGAATATGTGTGTGTGTGTGTAAGAGAGAGAGAGAGAGAGAGAGAGAGAGAGAGAGAGAGAGAGAGAGAGAGAGAGAGAGAGAGAGAGAGAGAGAGAGGTCGACAGAAGATGTCAACAGATCTGCGCAAGTTAAAGTCGGAACACAAAATGTTTTTTGACACATAAACATATCCAGAGAACATAAACTAGCAAGAAGTAGACACAGTTGAAAATGGACACGACATAAACATCTATAATTATTATCTCATCTCATCAGGTTCCTCTTGTACTTTGCCATGTCGAGGTGAAGCATAAACAGTAGGAGAGTGCCCGTTTATGGGCTTCATGTATAGATTCCCATGGACTCTGCTATTCCCTCTGTCCATCGTTTACGTGGCCGACATTTTCTTTTACTTCCATTTGGTCTTTTTGGTCGCTTTGAACTCAAGCGTAGTCCATACACTACTTCTAGTAGTGCTGGACTGAATTTTGCGAGTGGATCAGCTTTGAATTTTAACAGTGTCAGTTACCATCAGGCGAACCCACTCCGACTTCAGAGGTACTTGTAATTAACATCCCCAAGTCAAGGACGATATTTCAACATTTTAGTCCAGCTGTCCGGGGTAGGGGTTGAACCAATTACCTTGGCATCAGCACACCGGATGTTTAAGAACACGCGATCTTATCCTTTCGGCCATACTGACCTACTTCCATTTGGTCTGTATATCCGATTATGCATCTTATTTTGTTTTATGAGCAGTATGACAATCCTCTGCCAGTTTGCCAGACCAGTCTCAGTTTTAGGACAAAAAAATCTGACCAAGGGGAGTCCGCCCCCCCCCCTCCCCCCGGCGAGCCAGAGCCCCGTTTGGTGATTGCTTCACGTTTTGTCAGACTTGTGTTAGTGCGCGCATTGTCGTGAAGGAGATGCAGGTCTGCTGGATTCTTGCGCGGCCGAACTCTGTGAAAACGTTGATTGAGTATTTCCAATGTCTTAAAATGTAAGCTTGTGAATTGATTGTCTCTCCTCCTGGCATAACATCCACAAGAATCACACCTTCAATGTCCCAAAAGTCTTGAATTTCTTCTTCATGGCGATTGCGGATTAGGCCACTCCATCGACTGTCTGTTTGTCTCAGGTTCAAAATGATGTTCCCAAGATTCGTCACCTGCAACGATATTAGCAAAATTTTTTTATCTCCATCAGCTTTGAAACCCTCCAACGATTCAGAAGAAATTGCTTTCCTTTGCAATGGGTGGTCATGTGTGAGTCTTCGAGGAACCCATCTTGCGCAAACTTTAGAAAATCCTAGGGTTTTTATGACTGCATTTGCACTACCATTGCTGACTCGTGTCAGGGGGTTAAGATCAATTGTTGAGTAAGTGATTCGCCTGTCAGTAAGAATAACACCCTCAGCGCATTTCAACATGTTTGCATTGGCAGCTATGGCAGGACGTCCACATAGCGGCCTATCAAACAGCTCCGTATCTCCACTTTCTGATTCTTTGATTCTCTGAACCCAGCGACTGACTGTACTGCTGTCGACTGCAACACTTCCATACACATCACATAGATACTTGTAAATGTTCACAATAGTTTCCTTCTCTGCAACGAAAAATGCTATTACAATTCGCTGCTTATAACGCACGTTGTTAACCAGCTCCATTTCAACAGTTTAGGGCAGCCATATTATTTGGCCGGTTGGTTTGCAATTCGGTACTCACAATCAGCACATGCAATATTTGAAGCGTGCAAAGTTCCTGCTTCTATCTTCATTATTAGCTGGGGAAAAAAATCGATTTGATGCATTACTTTCTGAACGCCCCTCGTAATATTGGCAATATGGCCTTTTATTTAGTACGTTTAGGCCAGACACCTCTTCTCTACATGAGGTTTAAAATCATCATCATCATCATCATCATCATCATCATCATCATCATCATCATCATCATCATCATCCAGTGCCATGCCGGCTGGCGTGGACGATTATGCCTCTCCACAAATTACGATCTGCGACGGCATGGATCAATGTGTGTGTGTTGACTCCCTTCCGTGCCATGACACACGATTGTCAAGAATCTTCTGGATTACCGAAGCTAAATGTCAGCCCGATTGCATCCGCACGGAAACATTTAGCCTATTCAGTCACACTGTGACTATGGACAACATTCTACCAGTTCTAAATATTTGTTTATTTCATTGTGACGAAATATGCCAGAATCCTTTTGTACACTCCATGATTCTTGATGACCTATTCAGTCAAATTAGCTATTCAGGACAGAATTCTACCAGCTCTAAAAGTTTGTTTATTTCATTGTGACAGCATAGGTCAGAATCCTTCTGTACTCGCCATGATTCTTGTTGTAGTGGAAATATGCCAATGTTTGGACACGTGGAGGGCAACATATATTTAATTGAAACATTACATGTTGAGATATTGTTTTAATTTTATTGTTAATGAGTAGGCCTAAATTCTTACGATGTATGCATTCAACCAGCTAGTGAGAGAGAGAGAGAGAGAGAGAGAGAGAGAGAGAGAGAGAGAGAGAGAGAGAGAGAGAGAGAGAGAGAGAGAGAGAGAGAGAGAGAGAGAGCTGTCTTAATCACCCGTGCTATTGTATCCAGCTATAGATAAGGCGACCAGCGACAACAGAATCCAAAGTTAACATGGCTGAGACTCTGAAGGGCAAGGTGGCACTTGTGACTGGCTCCTCGTCTGGTATAGGCAAGGGTATTGCAGAAGCTCTGGCCAGCAGAGGCTGCTCCGTGGTTCTGACAGGGCTAGCTACAGAGGAAGAAGCTCATCAGCTACTCCATGAGTTCCAGTCGTGAGTATACCTTCTTAAGATCACGAGGGTATGCAGAGGATCTATTTATAGATACCATTTCTGCGGTCACCAACCAGTACGGTAACTGTCGAGAAAGAAAGCAATGGCAGACTACCTTTCTTACAGATATCTAGTAAACCGCGATTCGACAACTCACAGAGTAAACTGATTAGAGTAATTAGATGTAGACAATAAATATGTTTTGGGTTTTAAAACTTAGTGCCGACTGGCAAAACTGATGAGGAGATAGCAAGGGAAAGGCAAAGAGATAAATTGTCTGGGTGGCTTGGTCACGTGGGATAATCAGAACAAGAACACGACACTGACCCAAGACTGATGAATATGTAATAATATAGGGAACCATGAACGCCATTCTTATGGGCTTGATGATGATGATGATGATGATGATGATGATGATGATGATGATGATGATGATGATAATGATGATGATGATGATGATGATAACGACACGGCATTTGATTGAATAATTTTCCTTCAGAGGTGTCAGTCATAATTTCTAACACGGTGCACTATTTCTTCGAGTTTCAAACAGTTTCTCGTGTCATTCTCAGTCGCCAAAGAAAAATATTTCTTAGTTGCGACCCGGTGGTCACGTATTCAAGCTCTTTTGAGGTTGGACTTCGTTGTTTCTGGAACCTCGGCTCTCAGGTCGACCAAGCCCAAAATGGCTACCAGGGAATTTCATATAAAGCAAGGGTGGCAGGCGTTATATCGACCGCACTACATAGCGAGTGCTAACCGGCCTTACATATGGAACTATATACAATATGCTTCATTGCGAGAAACCTCTCTTCCCCCCCCCCCCCCCCCCCCGAAAAAAAAATCAGTAACAAAGCACGTTGGTCATTTACAGCATTCAGCTGTGAAAGTTAGTTGCATATCCTTTTCAGGGCATTGCAGTCAACTCCAGCATTTTGGCTAGTTATGATTTCTTAACCGATCTCCGTGGCGAAAGTGTTACGAACGAGATTCGTAATCCCGTATACCCGGGCTCGAATCACGGCGGTGCTGGTGTTTTCGAAAAAAAAGGTATAAGTGCTGGTCGTTCAGAAAGCAATGGCAAACTACTGAACGTAAAACTTGCTCAGGAATCACGAACAGCCAAAATGCTGGGGTTAACTGCTACGTCCTGTGAAGGGCATGCAACTAATTTTTTTGTAACGTTCAGTAGTTTGCCATTGCTTTCTAAACGACCGGTACATTTTCTGTGCACATCAAGCATAACATGAGATCAATAAGAGATAGATCAGTGGTGAAAGTTCGGGGACTAAATATAATCTGTGTCATGCGGATGACAAGGTGCTTCTAGCAAGACATGAACATGAATTGCAAGAACTAGAAAGGTAATCTCGTAATCACTGGGAGTGAATAGACGGGACTCAAACTAAACAACACAAAAGCAAAACGGTCAGGGCAAAGAAAAACAAAGTAATCGGCCTTGACAGCCAACGAGAAAACGCTGTAACAAGTTGAGAGATTCAATCACCTAGGGTCAATGATAACACAATGATAGATGCGGCAGAATCGACTTGATTACACAGTTTTCACCCCATGTGGCTTGGTCTCTGGCCAGCCTCCTGCCAAGACCATCGCACAAAGCACAAACTCCGTGGCTCCAACGATGACCCCTACGGGTCTCTGGATAGACTATTATCGTGCTATGAGCAGACAAGTCCGAAAACGAACCATGACTTTCAGAGACAGACAGACAGACAGACAGACAGGCAGGCAGGCAGGCAGGCAGACCGCTTGACTACGGAGACACTACCACCCACCCTTTCCCTCAATGATAACAACACATAGAAAAAGTAAGACAGAGATAGAACACGCAGAATAACCTCAGCTAATCAGATTACATCCATGCTGCGTGACTTATCACCGTCCTCGAAGTCACATAACCGGTGTTAGAGTGTTGACATTTGGGACAAACGCCATGGAGATGTCCACATGCTTAAGTTGACTGCTGTTTTCTTTGCATTCATTAATATTGACACCTGGAGGTGAATGAAGAAAAAAATATATTTGAGACCAAGGAAATATTGTTTCTGTATCTTCTTCTTATAGTCCACACCGTGTATCATTTGTGACCGTGTCTGTCCACAGCTTTTTGTCTCATGTGCTGCCAATCATTTCTGATACCGATGTTTCTCCATGCTATCATGTCAAACTGTCCAGCGTCTTCTCTCTTGGTTCCCCTCTACTTCACCTACCTTTCAGCCTTCCCTTTGTGACCACATACTCCAGCTTTACTCTTCTCATGGCATGCCCAAAAAATGTGGACTGCCCTCTTCTGATGCGAGTTATCAGTTTTCTGTAGGTTCCTGTATATGGTGCTAATAATCAGATAGACAATTATCCACACCAGGACATGACAGGCTATTGTTTGGTCATATTAGGAGAAGCGAAAGGCTAGAGAATTATGTGACAACCGGGAAGATCAAGGGTCTTAAAGACATAAATGGACAGAGAGAGAAAGTGCTGTATCGGTTGACAGGGTGTCAAACAAGACATTCGCCTGGTTTATTCCGGTGACATAAATTCGCTTGGTTTATTCCGATGACAGAAAACTAGGGTTGGTTTGGTTTCTAAAGATTCACCATCATTGTATACTCGGACAACTACACATGTGCTCCAGTCCTGTGATGTTGTTTCCCCGAGAAGAGATTGGGATCAACATGCACATCTTTAAACTGATTATCTGTTGGGATTATTGACTGACTTTTCGTCTACACTCTTCTCTTCTGTCTTCCCTTCCATATATCTCTTTCTTTCACTCTCTCTCTATTATTCTCTCAACACATACTTCGACAACAGTTCTTTTCCACATTAAATAAAAGATTTAATTTAAAACTATGTCTGGTGTATGGGTGGGTATTGTCGGTGTAGTTGCTAGTGTTCTTCTGGTGTGGCTGCTAGATAAGATGTTGATAGATAGTCTTCGTGTCTTTCTCTCGTCTCTTCTCTCGGCTAAAGTACAGGACGATATATAGACACCACAGAACGATCTCACCCTGACGGCTCCGTCTGCTTGAGTCTGTAGATAAATCCGTTCTTTGTAATGAAAATGTTCACCACTGTATTAAATGTACTTAACCTGCTCACTATTTGCTGTCCGCTAAAAATGAATGTTCGTTGCTTTCTTATAGCGTTCTTTAATCCATTCTGGAAAACACATCGAGTTTCTAGAATGTTCTATTAGTGTTCTGTAAAAAGTTCTACACTTGATATTTGGTAATTGATATATGCACTTGGTACGCACTTTGCAACTCTTTGATACTGAGTAATTTGGGTCTTTTTCCTTTAGTTTGTATGATGTCTATTTTCCATTCTCTGTCCTCCTGACTTATTAAGATGACACTTCTTTTCCTTCCTGTCTTATGCACAAGTGTCGTGCGTTATGACTTTAAAGTGCTTTCTCGTGGGTTATCAACACTGGGTGATCTTGACCACAGCCCTCTGTGTAATCTCTTAGTTGATAAGTCCCACACTGGTATGGAAACCTGTGTGATATACATTTAATAATGAGATCTGTGTCTGCTTCCTCTTCTCTCCTATGTGAGTGTCTTTTCCTCCAGCCGAAATGAAAAGGCTTCCGAAAAAACCCACTCTGACATAGGATAGAAGATTCACCTAATCGTCTATACTATTCCTACTCATAGGAAGCAATGATAAATGCTATTCACGCACATCTATATTCATATCCTAAAACTATATTTTAATATACCTTATACACATCGCTGTTCCTTTATAGAATTAATGTAGGTCCACGAATTGAAATTAATCCGTAGCCAAGCACTTTATCCCATTATAAGGGAGGATATTTCTATTCATTACAGGACACATAATTCTATCTTTCCGTCCAGTTGGGGAACACACACTCAACTGACACAAAGAAGTCGCCACTCTCTCTAGAACATCTTTGTCCCATCGTCCTTGACATTGCTGGACGAAGCAAATTCAGACTTCATTGTCCTAGTTTGTGGAAAATTCCAGATCTGGGGCTTTTCCGTATATCCCTACCTCCAGAACGCAATAGACTGGTCCATGATGCTGTCTCTCTTGGTCGCTAACCAAATTTTCCACTCGACAGTTACCTGTGTTGTAGTCGACTCTCCCGACTTGACCTACATACACATGCGCTGGTCAATCCTTTGTGGTTATCCTTCTGTTTCATTAACTCGGGAATTAACCGTTCACCTGCCTGGTTTTTTAACCCTTCTCCTACGTGGGCAGTCGATGTATGCAGTCGTCCATCTGGGAATCACTAACATTCAGCATTTCACGACATAGGCCCCCTCTTAAGAGATTAGACCGCGTCGAATCTTTCTCACTGTAGGTTTGATTCCCATGATCCACAACCCTAATCTACTTCCTCCGGAGCTGGATGTCTGGATAAGAAATCTGCTCCTACATTCTCCTTTCCAAGGATGTATTCCGCAGTGAAGTCCCGATGCAGCAACAACGTCCATCACATCCACCGTGCGTTGAGCTTCTGCTAAGTAGCTATTAACATCACGTGTTGATGATATGATTGGATCCTCACATTGCTCACTTCATTATCCAGTAGGCGCTCTAATTGACACCCTACTATACTACTAACGACTGAAACTAGTGTTGGCTCCTCGCTCCTGTACGTCCGGTCGACCTGCTTTCGACTTGCGTCAGCGACGGCTCACAATACAAACGGATTGTCCCATCCTGATTGTAACACTGCTTCCATGTCCTCTTAGTTTCCCCCGGCTTTGCCTCTGGGGATGCTCCGCCTCGTCCTCGTCGGACCGAGTCGTCTTTCCCAAACCTCCTGGACTTTTTCTTCCAGGACCATCTTGGGCGATATTGTATCTGGTCAGCCAATCTTCGGTTTGAGTCCTGGGTAATTCTTGCCTTTCCCGACGTTACCTGCCCCTTCTGAACTTGGTTACCGGTGAAACTTTCACTCTTGTCCTTTCCCTGACTTGTGATTTCCCTCCTCCTGTCGTTGGGTAAATCTGACCTATCACGTACTGTCCCATAGGTCCTCCTATGTTGTACTGGCGATCTCTGGTCTTCGTCTGGACTGGTAACCTTTGTCCCAATGGCTGCCATCACCATAAAGTGTGAAGCTTTGCTCCCGGATCTCTCCTCATATTTCCTAATGAGATGTCTAGGGAGATTTTTCTTCTCTTCCCCGATCCGTATTTTGTAGATGTTCTTGGACACCACCTTTTCCACAGGATAAGGTCCTTTCCATCCTACTTGGAGTATATTGGTCTCTGCTGGACTCCACACTTCCACTTTGTCTTCCACTTTAAGAGCTACTTTCCTCTTAATTCGCTTGTTGGGTGGTGCTCTCTGGCACTCCGAACAAGACTTCACCCACCGGCGTACATCTCCGGTCATTCCTGGCCAGCAATAATGGCCGGATATTTGCTGCAAGGTCTCTCTGACACCCATATGTCGATTCTCGCCTATGATGTGTCCACTCTGAAGAATGTGAGGACGGTGGGTCTCTGGAACCACCCACTGCTCGTGCAAGTTATCTCCCCTCCCAGCTCCCCGATAGAGTAGTTGATTCTTCAGAAAGTACTGTCCCCGTTCTGGTGGCTCAGCACTTCTTTGCAGCTTCCTGTAGCAAGGATGCAACGTAGTATCCTTCCTCTGGGCAGTATGCAATTCTCCTATCCCTGAGTTGTCACATAGTGTCTCTGCCTCTTTTTCCTTCCCTTGAGATCCACTGACTACTGTTCCCTTGTGGGTTGGCTGTTTTGGCATCCCCAAAAAGACATATTTCGTGCCAATGATCATTGGGAATAGGGAGTCAGCTAATACCGCCGCAGGAATAATGCCCGTGACGTACCTGGATTTAATCTCCACCTTGGCGATTGGCAGCGTCATGGTAACAGCACTCCTCATTGCCGGCTTTAGCTCTATGGTCTCCCCTGTAAGTTGGTCTGGGCTTACCAAGCTGGCGTCTACCACCGCTTCCCCATCCAAACCTGTATCGTAGAGACAAGCAACCTGCTGGCCATTGACTTCAATCAGTTCAACCACAGGTGGTCTCTCTTGGTCCTGAGTGTCTTTCATCTCCTTGACCGTTTCCTTGCCTTCCTCCTTTGATTCCTCGAGGTTGGTTATGCCATTGGCGTCGTTTGCCTTGCATCTGCAGTCCACAGTATTATGTGTTATCGACTGGCAGTGTGTACACCATGTTCCCTTCCTAGGTTTCCGTGTGTCCTTTTTGTTCCTTTCTCCTTCGCCAACCTCAGCCTTGTCTGTGATCACCGATGTAGGAATCACTTTGCATGCTGCGAAGTAAGAACTTTTAGGTTTCCATCTGCAGTCTTTTGTGTTGTGGGAGGCCGCCCTACAAAATGAACACCACTTCTCGGACCACTGTCGTTTCGCTTGAGAATTCGAGGTGCTTTGGTTTCCTACCTTCCCCTTCTCTGAACTCTCCTCTGTGTGCTTTATATAAGGTTCCCCTTTTTCTCCTTCCCAGTTTTTAGGTTTCTTTTTCTCTGGTTTCTCCTGACCTTTGGTTTGAGTACTTAGTTCCTCAGTTTCACCATGTACTTCCACGAATCGTTCCGCCAGCTTATTCACAACATCAATCCGTTCCGCCCCTTGTTCTCCCAAGAAGGTTCTGAGAGGTTTCGACATTTGCTTTCGCATCTGGTCGACCACCATCATCTCTTCGAGACTCTCATAATCCCTCTTGAATTCTGCCAAGTCCATCCATTTCTGGAGATAGGATTTCAGCCTTAGACTGTATGCGGCGAATAGTTCTCCCGGCTCTCGTCTAGCCGATCTAAACTTCTTCCTATACGTTTGTGCTGTGATGTCAAAATGTTTCATCAAAGCGGCTTTTAATTCCTGGTAATTATTTTCCTGTCCTGGTGGTAAGCGTGTGTACACTTCAAATCCCGAACCGACTAATCCCTGTGATAGTTTAAGAGCCCATCTGGTCCGATCCAGCCCCATAGCGATTGACATTGCTTCGAAACGAGATGCGTATTGATCAAATCTTTCTTTAGACTGATCGTAGACAGCTAAGGGAAACTTCATGGCATGGTAACCATGTCCACTCATATGGGTTGCACCATGTGAAGAAGAATTTCCTTCCACTCCATCTATTTCTCCCTTAGTTTGTGTCTTGAGCTCCAGTTCTCGCATGCGGTATTCATGTTCCCTTATCTTGTGGGCTTCTTCTGCTTCCAACTGGGTCTTCCGCTCCTCTCGTTCCGCCTGACGAATCTCTCGCTCTCTTTCTTGGATGTAATCAGTTAAGTCTGAACCAGCCAACCCAATTTCCTCTCCGTTTGCCCTCAGTTCGGCTGTAGTTAGTTTGGGATTGGCCATAGTTAAAGCAGGTAAGTCAGCACGTTGAGTAAAGACACCTCAAGGCAGAAAAGAGTACTCACTATAAACAGATAATCTACCTAGAACCTATATCATTTATCTATATCTATTAATTATTATAAATCTCCAACCCCACACAGTACATCACAACCACTCTCTCATCCACAAGAGGAGATATAGGATAAAGACTTATGTCGACGTGTGACCGTGTGACTAGGTATGTAATGTCTTACCACCTATCCACATTCACTCTGTCTGGAACTTTCTCACTGTAAAGTCACCAGCATTAATGAACTGTTTCTACCATAAATGTAATGGCACCCTATATCCAATGGACGTCCTTCCATTAAAAGTCATCAATATATACTTCTTCTTATTCCAATCAGTATGTCCCAACATGTATGTACTCCGCTATGCCTGTGCCAATATGCAGGTCATATGGGTATAATGTATGTACGTATCCCGCTCGCTCCACCAATTATGTGATGTTGTTTCCCCGAGAAGAGATTGGGATCAACATGCACATCTTTAAACTGATTATCTGTTGGGATTATTGACTGACTTTTCGTCTACACTCTTCTCTTCTGTCTTCCCTTCCATATATCTCTTTCTTTCACTCTCTCTCTATTATTCTCTCAACACATACTTCGACAACAGTTCTTTTCCACATTAAATAAAAGATTTAATTTAAAACTATGTCTGGTGTATGGGTGGGTATTGTCGGTGTAGTTGCTAGTGTTCTTCTGGTGTGGCTGCTAGATAAGATGTTGATAGATAGTCTTCGTGTCTTTCTCTCGTCTCTTCTCTCGGCTAAAGTACAGGACGATATATAGACACCACAGAACGATCTCACCCTGACGGCTCCGTCTGCTTGAGTCTGTAGATAAATCCGTTCTTTGTAATGAAAATGTTCACCACTGTATTAAATGTACTTAACCTGCTCACTATTTGCTGTCCGCTAAAAATGAATGTTCGTTGCTTTCTTATAGCGTTCTTTAATCCATTCTGGAAAACACATCGAGTTTCTAGAATGTTCTATTAGTGTTCTGTAAAAAGTTCTACACTTGATATTTGGTAATTGATATATGCACTTGGTACGCACTTTGCAACTCTTTGATACTGAGTAATTTGGGTCTTTTTCCTTTAGTTTGTATGATGTCTATTTTCCATTCTCTGTCCTCCTGACTTATTAAGATGACACTTCTTTTCCTTCCTGTCTTATGCACAAGTGTCGTGCGTTATGACTTTAAAGTGCTTTCTCGTGGGTTATCAACACTGGGTGATCTTGACCACAGCCCTCTGTGTAATCTCTTAGTTGATAAGTCCCACACTGGTATGGAAACCTGTGTGATATACATTTAATAATGAGATCTGTGTCTGCTTCCTCTTCTCTCCTATGTGAGTGTCTTTTCCTCCAGCCGAAATGAAAAGGCTTCCGAAAAAACCCACTCTGACATAGGATAGAAGATTCACCTAATCGTCTATACTATTCCTACTCATAGGAAGCAATGATAAATGCTATTCACGCACATCTATATTCATATCCTAAAACTATATTTTAATATACCTTATACACATCGCTGTTCCTTTATAGAATTAATGTAGGTCCACGAATTGAAATTAATCCGTAGCCAAGCACTTTATCCCATTATAAGGGAGGATATTTCTATTCATTACAGGACACATAATTCTATCTTTCCGTCCAGTTGGGGAACACACACTCAACTGACACAAAGAAGTCGCCACTCTCTCTAGAACATCTTTGTCCCATCGTCCTTGACATTGCTGGACGAAGCAAATTCAGACTTCATTGTCCTAGTTTGTGGAAAATTCCAGATCTGGGGCTTTTCCGTATATCCCTACCTCCAGAACGCAATAGACTGGTCCATGATGCTGTCTCTCTTGGTCGCTAACCAAATTTTCCACTCGACAGTTACCTGTGTTGTAGTCGACTCTCCCGACTTGACCTACATACACATGCGCTGGTCAATCCTTTGTGGTTATCCTTCTGTTTCATTAACTCGGGAATTAACCGTTCACCTGCCTGGTTTTTTAACCCTTCTCCTACGTGGGCAGTCGATGTATGCAGTCGTCCATCTGGGAATCACTAACATTCAGCATTTCACGACAAGTCCCCTCCCATAGGTCACGTGTAGCAGTTCCCAACACACTGCACAAACTATGTAGCACTAGAGATGTATGTGTATGTGTGAAGTAAATCACACATGCTATAAATGGTACTTCAATTTTAATTCACCGCAAACAAACAAGTATTAACAAGTATCCCTTAGAGCCTCATGTGCATCGGTCCGGCAATCACTTTCCGGTTTAGTGTTCGGTGGACTGCTGGACCGATCGATGGATGTTTTTTTTACAGTGAGGGACCTACGGGCCTAAAAACTTAAAAAAAACATCCATCGATCGGTCCAGCAGTCCACCGAACACTAAACCAGAAAGTGATTGCCGGACCGATGCAAATGAGGCTCTAAGGGATACTTCTTGTTTGCGGTGAATTAAAATTGAAGTACCCTGTATCACGAATGTTATATGAGTGCTGTTTTTTCAATTTGAAGTTTAGTTGTCATGTACGACATACTCTAAATGTCGAGCAGTTTTGAATGTACTCATCTTAAATTCAAAACAATGTATACCCTTTGTGAATTCAAGTATTTTTCTAAAGTATAAATCGTTTATTCACTGTATAGGATATATAACTCTGCAGTATGCACCTGACAAGATAGCGAAATATGTCGGGCTATGAATCGTGTAATATATTGTAATATATTCTTTATGGCTCCTGTCTTATCTGTTGGGATATTATCCTTGCCCTCTGGACATGCCCATAGGTGCTCAGACACTCCCCCCCCCCCCCTTTTCCAACGTGTGCATCATCGTCCGGAGGCTAATTGTGCCAGTTCTGTGTTAGTTGATGAAGCCCCCTCGTTCTCACAATGTACCTCTTGTGTTTAGCCGTGTCAATTCTTACTCCCTAGTCTCTCATTCTGGACAACGATGTGGATTCATATACATCAAAGTCCTCCGCTCTCGACATCACTCTAAGGGCATTAATAACATCGGCAGATCCATGGGCTGGCCATCTGCAGGGGGTGCAGAGCCAGCAAGTTTATCAGTTTGTTCATTTCCCTCAACTCCCGCATGTCTCGGAAGAAAGATGAAGGTGACTCTACGGACAATAGACCTCCGCAGCGATTCAGTTCATTGTCTGTTAAGTGTTCATCTGAGTTTTTCCCCCTTATCCGAGAAAATCCAATTAACTTGGCCAGGATCAGTGTGTATCAATTCTAGAACATACCATCCTATGGTCTCTTGTTTTGTTAAAATAAGACTGATTATTACCCTGGTTGTTCGGTGTTGTATATCTAATCGACCCCGGCCTCCTGAAAAGCATGTTTAGTGACGAGTTTGTGATTCTAAGAGATTACCCCAGTCATGTTTTCTTGTCCTTCTGTCGGCAGACAATACAAGGCTGCATTTCATTTTGTCCACGGTAACTTGCTTGAGATGGAGAGTGCTGAAAGATTCTGCAAGGATGTGCAGACGATTTACCCAGATGGAGTTGACATTCTCGTCAACAATGCAGGTAAATAACACACGCCTGTAGCCAGATTATTCCTGAAGTGTGCTGGTCCAACACAGACCGCAAGGTGCTGCTGTAATGTCTGGGCCACACAAGTCACGGGCAAGCTAACCAAGAGAAATTAATTTACAAACCAAGAGAAATTAATTTACAAACAAACATATCCGATAAGTGAAATCATTTTAGGCGTATCGATAAAGATATAACTGTCAGTCTCCAGAGTAATTATATAACCCGCAAGTCACCACCGCGGTGACAACCGCTACCAATTCTCGCGCGCTGCGTTACCCTACCTGGATAAAAGAGATTACGAGAAAGTCGTTTAACTCCTAGCCAGGGAGATCGGCAGTTATAGTGTAAGAGTAAAT
This sequence comes from Cepaea hortensis, assembly GCA_963921405.1. Classification (NCBI taxonomy): domain Eukaryota; kingdom Metazoa; phylum Mollusca; class Gastropoda; order Stylommatophora; family Helicidae; genus Cepaea; species Cepaea hortensis. The sequence continues at coordinate 54,486,679 of OY992888.1, forward strand.
AATTATAGCAATTACTTCTCTTCTGGGGTTGAACGGGATAGGGGTAATGGAAAAAGATTAGGATAGAATTAAAAACAGTATATAGACGATTTCAGTTATGTATAGTCAATTGTCAATTCTACATCCGGGATTCCAGAAGATATAATGAGGATGTTCAGGACATTGAACAACCTGATATGGCTTTTAGTTCAGACTCACGGCGTCTGAAGATTGGTGATCGTGTGAGATGGCGAAACATGACCGCCCACGCTTTATCGGCATGGCACATGATGATATATTCTAAGTATAACCTAGTTGATTTGAGCAGAATATGACAAGTTAACAGAAATGTAAAAGTTAATTTTCAAAAAATAGATTAAACTGTTTCACAGTGCTGTAACAATCTCATATGAAAATTGTTAACACTCTCATTGTACTCGTTTATGCATGCCTCACGGGTTAACATTCTAATTGTATATACATACCTCACAGGTTAACATTATAATTGTATATACATGCCTCACAGGTGTTCCCGGTCGGGGCTTATTGGAGAGTCTCTCAAATGAAGTTTGGTCACAGACACTTGCAATCAACCTGACCGCCCCGTTTGTGTTAACTAGAGCATTTCTTCCTTCCATGAAAACAAAAGGTAGGCTCTAAAACATGTTTTCTCTGATATTGATACTGCTGTTAATATAATAACACAACCAACACACTAACTCTTATCATGCAAATGTGAGTTCAATATGAGAACAATATGAGAACACGCTACAATCATTTTCTCCTTTGTTTTGATTCCATTTATGATTGTTGCCCTCCGTGCAACGCGATCAGAGCTACTTGCTCCAGAGGTGCAATATCAATGTCGGTATCAACCGTCTACAGCAGTGGTTCTCAACCGGTGGGGAATTTTAGGGTTTTCAGGGCGGGGGGGGGGGGGGATTAAGATTACTTGATATTGTTTTTTTCCTCCATACGTTACGGTTCTGTACTTCTCGCCCTTATGAAATTCATGTTATAACGTAGATAGACCCGTAAATCGCGTTTTATGTAGAAGTCTAGACTTGTTCTAGTATGTATTATTAAATAATTAAATATATGTAAATATTAAAAATATAACACTCTTATAAAATCCATACTGGAGGGTGAGGTTTAAGACAGGCGACCAAAAGATAGAAAGTGGGGATATAACATCAATAGATGGACAAACATCAATGTGACAGAATGTACTGTCAGGGCGAGAGACAGTGTCGGAGAACCTTTGCAGCCAACCTCCATTGTGGAGACGGCACCTAATTGATCAATAATGTCCCACCTAAACACATCTTTGTACTGTAGTAAATAAGTATTTGACTCCTTTTCGCGCCTTAAGCGTACTGGTGTTAGCCTTACATTTGTATGCCATTTGGCACTCGTTGAGTGACGTGACCAACATCTGACCAGCGGCCTTAAGCGTACTGGTGCTAGCCTTACATTTGTATGCCATTTGGCACTCGTTGAGTGACGTGACCAACATCTGACCAGCCGCCTTTACCTCCTAGACATTTGTCTAATGCCCAGTTTAGGCTGGTCGACCTGTGATCTCAGGTCAAGGAAAGAACAATCACGGCTTCCGAGAATGCTATCATATATAACGTCACTGTCCTGTACACATGTTAGTTGTATATCCGTTGTGTGTGTGTGTGCGTGCGTGCGTGTGTGTGCGCGTGCGCGTGTGCGTGTGCGTATTGTGTGTGTGTGTGATATCCCCGATTGCAGACAATGAGCAGGATCTGCAACAATTAGTAGATGCGGTTGTTGCACACAGTGAACAACTAGGGTTAGAGTTAAATTGTAAAATTGTCACTAGGAAGAACGAAATACCACAATGTAATATAGAAGTAAATGGGAATATTCTTCAACAAGTGAATCGGTACAATTATCTCGGAACAGTCATAACATCTGAAGGGAGATGCCTTGAAGAGATTAGAACAAGAATCGCCATGAAAAACATACTGACCAATAAAAAGATGTCAGTTGAAATGAGAAAAAGAGTGTTGAGATGCTATAGAGAGACTGTTCTTTTGTATGGATGTGAAACTTGGATAATGAGCAGTCAAGCTGAAAATCATCTGATGGCTGTGGAAATGTGATTTCTGAGGAGAGTGCAAAGAATAACATGAACAGACAGAAAGAACCAACGACCAAGTACTACAAGAAACAAATAATCATCGTCAATTTATTAAAAATATTAGACGTAGACAGTCAAAAATCTTTGGACATGTTATGAGAAGAAATACATTGAAGAGCTTCGTGACAACTGGCAAGATCGAGGGGAGGAGAACAACGGGAAGGCTGAGAAGTAAATACCTGGATGGCTTGACCACGTGGCATAGTCGACACAAGAACACTGAGCTGATCCACGACTCTGGTGATCGAGTGAAATGGCGAGTCATGACCGCCCACGCCTACCGGCATGGCACATGATGGATGAGAAAATTTACGTTCAGTAGCTTGCCATTGCTTTCTGAACGACAGGTACTAATACCCCTATATGGAAACCAATGCAAGTCGGTCTGCCCGAAGCTGTGTTTTCAACGCGGTGTGCGGGATTACAAATTGCATTCGTGACCTCTTCGCCACAGAGCCCATACCACAGCCTGTAGTTTGTTCTCAAATAACTGTGTCCAGTCATAGATCATAGATGCCATCTCTGAGTTAGTGGAAACTGTGCGAAATTCTGTTATAGTTTCAACTTTATGAAAGGAGTCACCTCTCCTTGATAGAGGTCAGACAACCCTCGAGAGGGCAACACACGCAGTTCAACGAAGCGAGTATCCACTGAAATAAGTGGACACCTCTACACTTGACCACAGCACTCAATTGACCCAACCACCGGATATTGCTGTCACAGGCGAAGGTCGCAAACCACACATGTAGATGTGCAAATGAGGGGAAAACCGCCACACTACAATTCCAAAATAGGTTTTCAACCATGACTGGCGTATAGAGTTGAGTGACATGTTCAATAACTACATACTTGTCTTGGGACTGACAAATCTGATATGACGTTGAGAATATCAACTGATGCTGACATTGTTTCTGAGCAGGATGGGGTCGTATTGTCAACATATCATCACAGATGGGACTGATCGCAGAACCAGGAAAGGGTGCATACTGTGCCAGTAAGGCTGGCTTGATCGGGCTCAGTCGAGTAAGTTTTCCTTTGTGATTATGACATTAGCGTTCAGACAAAAACACTGCTGTTGAATAATAATAATAATAATAATAATAATAATAATAATTATTATTATTATTATTATTAATGCAGCTGTATTTGGCTTGCTTATTCTTTCTGTCATCTAATATCCCATGCGTTGTTATGCTTTTCTAGCATACTGTCAAAGAAATTGAAATGTTTAAACAACAAAATACAATTATGTTTGTTTTGTTAAGCAGATATTTTCTAGTGATCCAAACTCGTGGGTAGTAGCTTGTGATCAGTAAATGAACCAGGCACCGTCTCGACAATGGAGGTTGGCTGCAATTGGCCCCCGAATTCTCTTTCTCTCGCCGTTGTTGAACACTCTTAAAGATGTTCGTCCATCTCTTCACTGTGTCTTCCAACGTGCATTTATGCTTTATTTCCAGCTCGTCTGCCTTCAACGATTCCCTCCAATGTTGTTTTTTTAAAAATAAAAATTGCTACGTGTTTTAATGGCATAAATGTTTAACTTGTCTCGTGTTTGTCTTTTACCAACTCTCTTTTCATTCAAAGCCTTCCTAGAACCTCTGTATTTGATTGTTATTGTTTCCTTGAAATATTGTACATTATTCTTAATATCCACATTTCCAGTTCTTTATTGGTTGTTGTGGTTTGTATTAAGAAGTGCTGCTAAAATCGAATCTGTGCATGTTGCCATTGTGAGATGCCGTATATGGCCAGATGTTCTGTGCATGTTGACATTGTGAGATGCCGTATATGACCAGATGTTCTGTGCATGTTGACATTGTGAGAATAGTTAACATTATTCACATGTTATGTGAATAATGTTAACATTACGAGATGTCATACATGTTCGGATGTTGTGTGAATAATGTTGGCATATATTGTGAGATATCATGAAACTTTAGATACTATGTGAATTATGCTTATAAACATTGTGAAATGTCACATTTTCTACACAATAACCATCACGAACAAGGATACACAAACACAGCACGAAAAACGGATATACAAACATCACGAACAAGCAGATACACAAACACATCACCAACATCAGATACACCAACACATCACCAACAGCAGATACACCAACACATCACCAACAGCAGATACACCAACACATCACCAGCAGCAGATATACCAACACATCACCAGCAGCAGATACACCAACACATCACCAACAGCAGATACACCAACACATCACCAACAGCAGATACACCAACACATCACCAACAGCAGATACACACACACACATCACCAGCAGCAGATACACCAACACATCACCAGCAGCAGATACACCAACACATCACCAACAGCAGATACACCAACACATCACCAACAGCAGATACACCAACACATCACCAACAGCAGATACACCAACACATCACCAGCAGCAGATACACCAACACATCACCAACAGCAGATACACCAACACATCACCAACAGCAGATACACCAACACATCACCAACAGCAGATACACCAACACATCACCAACAGCAGATACACCAACACATCACCAGCAGCAGATACACCAACACATCACCAACAGCAGATACACCAACACATTACCAACAGCAGATACACCAACACATCACCAACAGCAGATACACACACACATCACCAACAACAGATACACCAACACATCACCAACAGCAGATACACCAACACATCACCAACAGCAGATACACACACACATCACCAGCAGCAGATACACCATCACATCACCAACAGCAGATAAACCAACACATCACCAACAGCAGATACACCAACACATCACCAACAGCAGATACACCAACACATCACCAGCAGCAGATACACCAACACATCACCAACAGCAGATACACCAACACATCACCAACAGCAGATACACCAACACATCACCAACAGCAGATACACCAACACATCACCAACAGCAGATACACCAACACATCACCAGCAGCAGATACACCAACACATCACCAACAGCAGATACACCAACACATCACCAACAGCAGATACACCAACACATCACCAACAGCAGATACACACACACATCACCAACAGCAGATACACCAACACATCACCAACAGCAGATACACCAACACATCACCAACAGCAGATACACACACACATCACCAGCAGCAGATACACCAACACATCACCAACAGCAGATACACCAACACATCACCAACAGCAGATACACCAACACATCACCAACAGCAGATACACCAACACATCACCAGCAGCAGATACACCAACACATCACCAACAGCAGATACACCAACACATCACCAACAGCAGATACACCAACACATCACCAACAGCAGATACACACACACATCACCAGCAGCAGATACACCAACACATCACCAACAGCAGATACACCAACACATCACCAACAGCAGATACACCAACACATCACCAACAGCAGATACACCAACACATCACCAGCAGCAGATACACCAACACATCACCAACAGCAGATACACCAACACATCACCAACAGCAGATACACCAACACATCACCAACAGCAGATACACCAACACATCACCAACAGCAGATACACCAACACATCACCAACAGCAGATACACCAACACATCACCAACAGCAGATACACCAACACATCACCAACAGCAGATACACCAACACATCACCAACAGCAGATACACCAACACATCACCAACAGCAGATACACCAACACATCACCAACAGCAGATACACCAACACATCACCAACAGCAGATACACCAACACATCACCAGCAGCAGATACACCAACACATCACCAACAGCAGATACACCAACACATCACCAACAGCAGACACACACACACACATCACCAACAGCAGATACACACACACATCACCAACAGCAGACACACACACACACATCACCAACAGCAGATACACACACACATCACCAACAGCAGATATACAAACACATGACCAACAGCAGATTCACAAACATATCACCAACAGCAGATACACCAACACATCACCAACAAGGAGATAGACAAGTATGACTAGGCAAATATACAGAAGAGAGTTTAACTCATATCTGCCAGTTTGGTAATCGTCATCATCATCATCACGTATCAGGTACTTTGCAGAGCGTCGTACTCCTCACGGTCGGCAGGAATGACTCTCCATCTTTCGCCAGTTCACCGCCTAATGCATTTAAATGAGCAGGGTATCTTTAATGTGCGATGCTCACTTTCAAATCGCTTACGGCTGCCTCTTCTTTCAGAAACCAGCCGTCCATCATTGTTCTTTCCTGGCCACTCTGGCTTTTAATCATCATCATCATCATCATCATCATCATCATCATCATCATCATCATCATCATCATCATCATCATCATCATCATCATCATCATCATCATCATCATCATCATCATGTCCCATGCCAATAAGCGTGGATGATCATGTTTCGCCATCTCAAACAATCACCGGTGTCATGGATCAAACCTGTGTTTTTGTCTCGATCGTACCATATGGCAATATCATATAGATAGTTACTTCTCTGTCCTCCCTTTGTTCTTTCCTCCTCAATCTTGCCAGATTTCACCAAATTCTCCAGTTTATTTCTTCTCATAATGCACCCAAACATCTTGACTGTCTACAACCAATTTCTTTAATCAGTTTACGGTTTTCACTGTTTTTTTTTTTTTTTTTCTGTTTTTTTTTTTTAAGGATTTGCTCATTGGTTTTTCTGTCTGTCCATGGTATATTATTTGCATTTTCTCCAGAAACCACATTTCCTCTGCCATTTGATTTTTTTCAGCTTGTCTGCTCATTTTCCTCGTTTCAAATCCATACAAAAGTACAGGTTCTATGTAGCACTTCAACATTCTTTTTCTCGTTACAGTTGACATCTGTTTATAAGCCACTATGTTTTCCATCTGGCAAAAGGAAATCTTTGCCATAGAGGCTCTTGTTCTAATCTCTTCAAGGCACTTCCTGTCATGGCTGTTCCGAGATAGTTGTACCGATTCATTTATTTAAGCATATTTCGATGTACCCGTTTAGTACCATTAAATTATTTCACTTTCAAAGACATGATGCGCTTTTACCAGCCAGATGTTTTTAATGCTCGGATCTTAAAGATTGTCAGTATTGCACTTTTTGTTGATTTAATGTGCAATAAGAGTTTAAGTGCAAAAGCCCGATTTTCTTGTTTAGTGATGGCGAAATGATCCACGATTCGCATACCTGTGCTGACACAGGACAGGTGCATGTTATCAATAAAGTTTACTGCTGGGAATTTGGGAATTTATAAGAAAACAACGCCTTTATGGTGTCAGTACATACTGGCACCTTGTCGTCTTGATAAAATTTAGTTTGTTACAGTGTCCTTCAAAAAAAAAAAAATGTATACCTCTCCATAGCACAAATCGACTGGACTGAATTGTAGAGACCAATCGTTGCCCATTCAGCTTTATCTCTCTCTTACCAATAGATCTGGAACAATACAAGCTGCAGAAGCTGTCAGATCAACAAAGCAATGCTCTAACTGTCCACCTGTCGGAGTTTCGTTCCTAGACCAGTTGCCGAGCAAGGTTTACTGTCTGGTCTGCCCTGCCATGACATTTAGTCTTTAGGTTGATTTCCTCGCACCAGGAAAAGGTTTATGCCCTCCCAATCGCTTCCTCCGCTCAAAGCTGTTGGCAAAACTTGGGGTGTTGTGTTTAGTGAGCGTAATTACATATATGCTGACATAAACTATTAACGAAGTTGCTGTTACATATTGGCTTTCTAGTTTTATATGATGGCGGGTCTTCCTAGCGAAGTGATCGAGCCGCTTACCACCCGCTTTGAAGGTCGTGAGGTCGTCTTAGACCTGCGTCGTTCTTACCTCTGGTGCCGTTTTCCGGAGATCCCTGGGAGTCATCGCTGAAACCACAGCGTTGGTGCTTTATGTGATACTCTCGAAAATTTGCGATTCTGCTGGGAGAGACCGAACATTTTTTGAAGTCGATCCTCTCACCGCCAGCCTTCCAGATTATTTAGTTGTTTATCACAGAATGTGCTCGTGTCACGGTAATATGTGATACTAGTGTGTGTGTGTGTGTGTGTGTGTGTGCGAGTGCGTGTGCTTGAGCGTGCGCGAGCGTGTGCGTGTGCGTACATGTGTGTGTGCGTTTGCGTTTGCGTGTATGTGTTGAATATATATTTGCTGTTGTATTCTACAGGTTGTAGCACTTGAAGGAGCTCGGTATGGGATTACATGCAATGCTGTTTGTCCAGGCTATGCAGATGCGCCACGTAATGTCGATTTGTGAGATAGTATAAGATATTTGTAAAACAGTATAGGAGATGTGTGAGATAGTATAGAAGATTTGTGAGATAGTAAAAAATATTTTTATTGACTACACAAAGGCTTTGGATAGAGTGAGACATGTCAACATGATAGAGACGCTTGCAGATCTATAAATTGGTGGGAAAGACCTTAGACCCGTAACAAAGAACATATATTGGAAACAACAAGCTGCTATAAAGGTTGATAATGAAATAGGTTAATATCATCTTATTAAGAACAGTGTGAGACAGGGATGTGTAATGTCTCCAGATCTTTTTTCCCTGTACAATGAAAATATTTTCAGAAATGTAAAAGATATGAAAGGAATCATTATTGGAGGAAGAAACATCAATAACATTAGATATGTGAATAATACAGTATTTATTGCACTCAATGAGCAGGTTCTGCAGCATTTAGTAAATGCGGTTGTTGCACACAGTGAACAACTAGGATTAGGATTAAATTGTAAGAAGACACGGACTATGGTCGTCACTAGGAAGAAGGAAATACCACAATGTAATATACAAGTAAATTGGAATATTCTTAAACAAGTGAATCTGTACAATTATCTCGGAACAGTCATAACATCTGATGGGAGATGTGAAAGGATTCGAACAAGAATCGACATGGCGAAGGTAGCCTTTTGCAAGTTGAAAAACATACTGACCAATAAAAAGATATCAATTGAAACGAGAAAAAGAGTGTTGAAGTATTATATAGAACCTATGCTTTTGTATCGATGTGAAGCGTGAACAATGAGCAGACACGTTGAAAAAATCTGATGGCTGTGGAAATGCGGTTTCTGAGGAAAATGCAAAGAATACCATGGACAGACAGAAAAAACTAATGACCAAGTCCTTCAAGAAACAAATGAAAACCGTAAACTAATTTGAGAACTTAGATGTAGACAGTCAACATTGTTTGGTCACGTTATGAGAAGAAATAAATTGGAGAATTTGGTGACAACTCGCAAGATCCATGGGAAGAGAATAAAGGGAAGACAGAGAAGTAAATTCCTGGATGGCTTGGCCTCGTGGCATGTTGGTGACAGGAACACTGAGCTGATCCACGACTCTGGTGATCGAGTGAGATTGCGAAACATGACCGCCCACGCTTATCTGCATGCCACTTGATGATGATGATAAGTGATTTGTGAGATAGTATCATAAGTCGTGTTGAAGTGCTACATAGAATCTATACTGTTGCATGCATGTGAAATCTTATGGCAGCGGAGGTGTACTTTCAAATAACAATCGTATTTTAGACCTTTTAACTCTTGATTTGTGTCAGTTATATCTAGTTAAATAGTTGTATTTGAATGAAATCCGTATCACAAACCTTATTCTTCTGTTCACAGTTGGCCATAGTCTGGTTGCCAAACAAGCTGAACTGAAAAACATCACTTTTGAAGAGAGCAAGGTGAAGTAGATTACATATAATAATTTTTTCCAGAAAGTTTCCGGACATGATAGCATAAGCGAACAATTTTTAAAATTACTGTTATCTAACTATCTTTTAAAATCACACATCAAATATCAAATTTTCAAACCATATATTTTAAGGGTGATATTTTTGGGTGAAGATGGATTAAGTTTCTACTGACAACATTCTCTCTTAATTTTGAAATATATTTTCAGGCGGAATTTGCCAGCAAAGGAATGCCCACTGGACGTCTGGTTACAATTTCAGAGATTGCAGAGCTGGTAGCCTTTCTGTGCTCCGAGTCAGCCTCAAGTATCAGCGGCACTCCGATACCTATTGACGGGGGAAACATGGCGAGATAGTTTTCTCGTGGCTATCGTACGTTTCACAGAACAAGAGGACTGTAAACAAACTTGACTGTCCAAGTTCTTCCAAATGTCATTGTTGTGAATAATCGTCATTATACAGAGTCATCACGGTACTCGGGGTGCATTTAATGTCTTTACAAGTTTGCATTTATCGGTGGTACAAGCATATCATATTGGGGAGGGGGGCATAATGCATGTCTCCGAGATTCATGAACCCAGGCGGGAAGCAACCCTATGAGAGTGCAGGGCAGCTGCTATCCAATTCAGCACCCATGGACAAACATTCTTTCTCCATAACAATATGCATTAAGAGATCATAGCTCACTGTTATATGCGTCCTCATGATCAAGCGTTGGTGCCCTTGTTTCCTGTCTAACCAGTGATCTCTCATAAACATCAGAAGCAAATTTTACAACATTTGACCACTTGTCTTTCCTTGACCGATAACTCCCCAACTCTCCTGAGAATACGTTTTCCTTTTAATAGGGCTTAACAGCAACAATCTTCTCCACCAGTTTTCAAATGTGATCTGCAAGGTGATAATCCTATAACCATCGGGTCTTGACTGGTCTTTGCCTGGCTAGGGAGTAGAGTTAAATAACTGTGCACCCACTCCTGGGACACTGGTGCTCTCTTGCTGATCTGTACTAACATAGACCTTGTACAAGCATGCAAACTGTACAAACATGCAAACTGCCAAACAAACAAACAAACTGTACACACATGGAAACTGTACACATGCAAATTTTACCCACATGCAAAATGTGAGTAAGCACATTTGAAAATGTTTTCGGTTGAACTAATTCTTAATTTCTAGTCGTCTATATTTACATGCATGTTTGGTGGAGCTAGTCGGTGGAACAATGATTAAAGTGCCCTAGCCATCAAGTAACCATCTCTTTGTGGTCTGAATTTACATACACGTATAAAATACATACATGTGTACATTGTGTGAAAACAGTTTTTAAAAGCCTGCTAGATGTGGACGAACCTGAGCTCTGCAGATGATGTCAGTCTATCGGACTGGTTTGAACAGTCATGACAAGTTCAGAGGTGTACAAGGAATGTTACAGAAGACGGCTGAGCGCTGTGTATAGACCGGTTCCGTGGCGAACTAAGCCGTGGCCAGTGTATGGTGGTGCAATTGAAATAAGTGATATATTACATATCTAGGTTTCAGATTTTATTTTTGCCTGTCATATAAGTATGACACAGAGCGGACTTTTATTAAATACAACGTGTTCAGCAGCACCGAAGATCATGGTGGCTGCTCATATGAAACAGGCGTACTTGTGTTATTGTTCAACCAGAGAGTCCTTTCACTAATTCACTAAACAATGGTTTAAAAGGCAAAAGGGTCGATTTCATTGCACCGAATTTTACCCCCTATGGCTCGGCCGCTTTCAGCAGGGTGGCCTGCCGCAAGCGTCGCACAAAGCACGAACTACATAACTCCAGCGACGACCCCCAGGGGTCTCTGATAAAACTGCACTCGTGAACCCAATGTCGTTGCCCGGAATCGAACACACAGCCTTCAGAGCGCGAGGTAGACGGCGTGATCGCTTCGCCACGGAGACTCCCGGTAATTGACTATGGCCTGGGAACACAATCTACTTCACAGTGTCAACAACTGCAACGGATTCACGGATGAAGGAAAGCGAAATGTGGTGTATAAGAGATACCCTGATCACAAAGATGAGATCTATGCCTGGGCTTACATCGCTAAAATCAAGACATGTACTGGCACAGCCAATGGCAGGCAGCAGGTGTACGTAATTTGAATGATCTCAAAGAGAGCCGAATAAAAGGAAGAAGGTCATGAATATCACTAAGAAAGATACTACGGGCAGGTTACCTCAGTCAAGCAGACACACATGGGCAGGAATGGATTGACAGCAGCAGACAAAAAAACAGCGGGGAAATGTCGTTGCTGGGAAGAATGGAGACTAAATCTACAAACTCAAGTAAAAGGATAGCGATGGTTGCAATTATCGCAGCATTCACGTGGCCAGCGGGTACCTGTGGCCCAGGGCAACCGTGGTCTCTTTTTCTCATGTAGATTGCGTACAGTTTAAAATGGACGGATGTAGCATAAGTGGGGACATGGCAAAGACGTCCCTCTTTTACAAAGACTCCTGTAGATATACTGTCGGTGCCATTGTGGTGATGTATAGAATGTGTGTGACCTATCGGGTGGAATGACTGATACAAACTATCTCAGAAACGTGCATTAAGGAGTAATTGTAGTACCCTTGAACATTTGAAACTAAACCTGGGGATCGACTGGTAATAGTACATTGTATCATATATCCAAACTTGTACAATCACTTGTACAAACAAGTACAATCACTAAATGAAGTATCTTTAAAGCAAACAGAACACTCTACTACTAAAAGATAAGTCTACTCTGTTAAACAATAAATACTAATCTGACGTGCACAACTTGAATGTTCCCGGAAGTATCGATATCTACACCTAGCACCATTTGGTTTTTAAGTTATTGGGCCCGTAGGGCCCTCACTGTCGTCGACAGTGAGGGCCCTATGGGCCCAAAACTAAAAAAAACATCTATCGATCAGTTTAGCAGTCCACCAAACACTAAACCGGAAAATGATTGCCGGACCGATGCAAATGAGGCTCGAAGGGATTCTTCTTTGTTTGCGGTTGTTTGCGGTGAATTAAAATTGAAGTACCGTTTATTTATATAAAGGTATATAATTTACGAGTCTGAGATGAAATTCATAATTTTAAATGTATTACAGCGTAGCTAGACAATCAGCGCTCAATGTCAACATATTGTACGTGTTTTGAAGGGATTGACCTTATGCCATCTACCCGCGTTGTTCAAACGCGGGTAGATTCAGAATTCTCAAAATGTGGGTTATTTCATGAAACCTGATTAATATGTTGTTGTTGTTGTTTTTTTTTTTTTTTTTTTTATCTTACCACTTATCGCTAAAATTGAAATGTGTGAATATTTTTCAATGGGATTTAATGCGAAATTGTACACTTCAAGAATCGCTATGAAGTTGTACACATATTTTTGTCAAGAAGCTGATCGCAGAAAACTGTTTTATACTATTACAAATTCCGAAAAAAAAGAACGGTGCATGCATTGGGTTTGAGTCGATGGGTGCAAGAATCTGAAATTAAACCACCACGCAATAACAAAACGGTAGGTAGAAAGATTATTGTAGACAGCTTTGACAAAGATGTCATAAGGCGAGCTATTATAAAAATGCTTTTAAAAGTCGACAGGGTTCATTGCACCGGGTTATATCCCATATAGCTCGGTCTCTTTCCGCAGCGCGGAAAGCATCGCACAAAGCACGAGCTCCGCAGCTCTAGCGACGACCCACAGAAGTCTCCAAAAAATTTAATTCGTGAACCGAAGGATGCGGCCCGGAATCGAACCCACGATCTTTGGAGCCCGAGTCAAAAGGCTTGACTACTTCGCCACGGAGGCTCCTAAAATTATAAACATTTAGGATTTTATATCCAGGATTATCCAGCCCACGCTTACCGGCATGGCACATGATGGATGGATGGATTATCCAGCATTATAAAAATGCTGGATGCCAAAGAAACAGTGACTGTAAGAAAACTTAGGGTTTGGTTCAAAAAGAACAATACCATAGAGCTATCCAAAACAACTTGTGGAAAATTATAAGGACATTATCTTTACTTTTTGAAAGTACAAGGGCGGTAGAAATATTCTTTGCGAGCAACCGCATTTAGTAGCCTTGAGAATCAGATACCTACATGAAATAAGGGAAATGCGCAAAGAAAATTATGACATAGTGTATTTGGATGAGACGTAGATCAATGCACATCACACAAGTGAAAAGGAATGGCAATCAATGGATGGAAAGATAAAGCGTTATGTGCCCAGTAGTAAAGGACAGCGTTTGGTCATAGCCAATATTGGTAGTGCTCATAATGGGTTACTACAGAATGCTGGGCTCGTGTTCGTATCAAAGCATACAGACAATAGGGATTATCATAATGAGATCAATGGTAATGTATTTAGAGATTGGCTCGAGAATACAGTACTTCCATCCCTTGATATATTTTGCTCAAACTATTCAGACGAATTGCAGACCCTAAACATTACAGCATCAGCATAATGTCAATGGCAACAGTTTGTATTCCACACTGATGAATTTTCAATTCCGCAAGCCCTCAGCGGTGACAAACAACTGTATTAAAAACACACACACACACACACACACACACACACACACACACACACACACACACACAGACACACACACACACTAAACGCATTGAATACCAACAGAAGAGTAATATTGCGGTGGAAACTGACATATTGTGGCATATCAAGAAATGTGAGAGCAAACACGTTGTCAAATTAGGGGACAAAACACGTGCATGCGAATCAATCTATAAACTTCAATGAAAAGAGGACCAACATCTTGGTCGTTAAGAAGAAAGCCCACTACAGAGACACTGACAACTATTTTCATAGTGCAAAACAGGTAATCATGTTCCGTCTCTGAACGGTAAACAGCAAAGTAGACAGTCTTTCACGAAGACTCAAAGCGGGTCTGTCACCCATGTGTACGTGTGAACAAACTACACAGACAGCTGAACAGATCCTTAAAAATGGAAACATGATGACTAAATTGCGGTATCATTTCTGGTCACTCCATACGTACATTAACGCACAGCTATTTGGAAGCTTTCACAAACTCAATATAAAAAGCTAAATGCATCCTAGTAACATGAATTCTTGTGTACAATTATTAACCAGCAGCTGAAGAAACAAGAAGGAAATGAAAAATAAGGTAAGAAATATATTCCTTCTACTTTCCTGTCAATTTACACATTATTTACCCCATACCTCTGTACATTCTCTGTCTTTACTAATATTACACATTGCAGGCCAGCAATATCAATGTAAAGACGATTGAGTTCAGCATAAATCAAAGCCGTTTTTCTCACATCGTCAATATTTGTTAAGTCAGTGGAAAATCCTGGACACATGGTTCTCACGTTCCAGGTTGCAAGCCGTAGTTTGAGGTTTCTATTATTCTTTTTATTAGTACCTGGTGTATTGGTTTTAAAGCCTGCGATTCAGATTTTATCTTAGCCCCAAGCACCCATTCAAGCAGGCAGGCTGTGGCGGATCAGCACCCAATTGGCCGGGGGCTGCCCAGCTTGAGGCGGGCGGTAGCTGATCAGTGACACCTGTAGGTGTCTCCTACCGTCAGAGGCAACGCGTGGCGCCCCATGTCTACGCAAACTGACAAGGACATATAACCCGTAACAGTTGCCTCTCGCTTTGATTCCGAGACCGGTTAAGACCAGTGATGGAGTTATTGCCTCTCCATAGCACAAAGCCTGGGCTAAAATAAAGAAACCATGTGTTGCCCATGCAGCATGATCCCTCTCTCGGCCTGCCTAGTTCACTCCAGAGGAAAGTTAACGCCTATACACCTGGAACAAGACAAGCTGCAGAAGCTGCCGGATCAGCAAAGCAATGCTCTAACTGTCCGCCTGTCGGAGCTTCGATCCTAGATCAGCTGCCAACCAAGGCTTAGGGCCTGGTCTGCCCTGCCATGACTTATTTTGTCTTTGGGTTGCATTTCCTCGCACCAGGATAAGGCTTGTACCCTCCCAATTGCGCTCTTCCGCCCGAAGCCGTTGGCACAATGTGGGGTGTCGGGTTTGGTAAGCGCCGCCCAACATTCGGCGCTGACAGAAAGCAGGTAGTACCGACTACTGTCATACGGTAGCTCAGTCATATCTGACTAAGACCTGACTATAATGGTATGCATAATAAGAAGCATGTATGAAGGAATAAAGCAAGTCTGTGGTCCGGTGATCAAAAGAAGTGCACCATTGAAAACCTTGACTAGAGAAATCTTCACTGATAAGAAACAGCAGATGGACAGATGGGTAGAGCACTATTTGGAGCTTTACTTAAGTGAGACCAAACTAGCAGATGATGCCCTCAACGCCATAGAGGCTCTACCAACTCTTGACCACCTGGACACACTTCCCACCATAACAGAAGTTAAGTGTGCTATAAATTAACTTGCATCTGGCAAGGCTTCAGGTAATGATGGGATTCCAATAGAGGTTATCAGGAGTGGGCAAGACACACTCACTCTACAGATCCACCAGCTAATAGAGCTATGCTGGCGAGAAGGACAAATCCCACAGTATTTCAAAGATTCAAGCATCATAACACTGCACAAGTACAAGGGCGATCGGAGCGACTGCAACAACTATGGGGGTATCTCACTTCTGTGTATTGTTGGAAAAGTATTTGCCAGAATTGTTCTGCGCAGACTTCAAGTCCTAGGAGATCAAGTCTACCCCGAATCACAGTGTGGCTTTCCACAGAACCGGTCTACCATTGATATGATATTCTCATTGCGACAAATGCAAGAAAAATGCCGTGAACAGAATCAACCACTGTTTATTTCCTTCATCGACCTCACAAAGGCGTTTGATTTGGTCAGTCGTGAGGGTCTGTTCAAGGCACTAAAGAAGATTGGCTGCCCACCAACTCTTCTGTCCATTGTGGAATCGTTCCACACAGGCATGAAGGGTATAATCAAGTTTGATGGTGCAACTTCTGAAGAGTTTGAAATCAAAAGTGGAGTTAAGCAAGGTTGTGTACTATCCCCCACCCTCTTTGGAATATACTTTTCACTTCTACTGAAATATGCCTTTCGTGATCAGGATGGCGGTATATACATTCACTCACGCTCAGATGGCGGCCTATACAATGCTCAGAGATTGAAGGCCAAGACCAAAATTAGGAGGGTACTGATCAGAGAGTTGCTTTTTGCAGATGATGCTGCAGTTACGACCCGCTCTGAGGAAGAATTGCAATGTCTACTATCTGCATTCTCCAATGCTTGTTCTGAATTTGGTTTAACAATTAGCAAAAAGAAGACACAGATTATGTCACAAGGTGCACATGGGGTACCATCAATCTTTATTGACGACGCCGAACTAGAGATGGTAGACCATTTTACATATCTAGGATCAGTGGTAAATAGCAAATTATCCCTAGATCAGGAAATCAACATCCGGATTGGTAAGGCAGCAACAACAATGAACAGGTTAAGAAAAAGAATCTGGGAGAACAGGAAGCTTACTGCCAAAACAAAAGTCCTTGTCTATCAAGCCAATGTCTTGGTACTCTTCTTTATGGCAGTTAAACTTGGAAAACTTACTCACACCAAGAGAAACGTTTAAACAGCTTTCATATGCGGTGTCTGCGAAGAATTCTTGGTATTAAGTGGCAAGACAAAATCACAAATACTGAAATATTGGAAAGATCATGTTGTGTGACGGTTTATTCCATGCTCAGTCTTCGTAGACTTAGATGGATAGGACATCTTAGGAGGATGGATGATGGTAGAATACCAAAGGACATATTTTTTGGTGAATTACAGATGGGTAAGAGATCTCAGGGTCGGCCTCTACTACGATACAAAGATGTGTGTACGCGGGACATGATTGATACAGGCATTGATAATGCACATTGGGAGCAAGTCGCCGCTGAACGTATTGCATGGATGGGAAACATCAGAAATGGAATAAAGACAAAGGAGACATTTATTGCAGATAAGTCACACACCGAGCGTGTGAGACGTAAGATGGTGCATGATGGTGGAAATGACCACGTGATCACATGCACCCACTGTGAACGGACATTTACAGCGCGAATTGGCCTTATCAGTCACATTCGCTACCGCCATTGGTAAAAGTTATTATGCCTTTTTAAAGCACAAACTATCGTCTGTCAAGACGGCAAGGTGATAATGATGAATGAATGATGAATTAAGGCGTAAAAAACATATTTCCCGGATTGTTAAGGCTGGCGTTCCATGTTCACAATAAGCGGCAGATATACGAGGGTAAGTTAATAAGTAAGTCACAAATTGCTGTAGACAAATAACTATGGTAACTTGAAAACAGTTTATTTTTACACATACATTGTCCCTTTATTTCTTAACATAATTTCCACCAACATTGATGCATTTATCCCATCGTTTTATCAGGCCTCCAAAACCAGCTGCATAGAACTGTGTGCTCTGTTTTCTAAACCACGTTTTAACTTCACATTCAACTTCGGCGTCACTCGCGAAACGTCTCCCGTGAAGGTGGGTTTTCAGTAGACTTGGCCCCTAGCGATTTCCCGTAAAGCGGTGCATGGCTAGGTAGAAAACGTTACGAGGGCGAGTCAATAAGTAAGTCACACAGTTATGTGGGATGGCAGATAAATGAAAACATAGCACGCAGTTTTATGCAGTTGGTTCGAAAGGACTGATAAAACGATGGGATGAGAGCATCAATGTTGGTGGAAATTATGCTGAGAAATAAAGGGACAATGTATGTGTAAAAATAAACATGTTTCAAGTTGTTATCATAGTTATTTTTCTACAGCCATTTGTGGCTTACTTTATTAACTTACCCTCGTATTAACAGAGAGAGTAGTCTGAGATGTTCGGGAATCACAATCAACAGAAGCCTGTCGATCGAGGATCTTGTAGATGAAGTTGTTATGAGAAGTAACAAGAGACTTGGTGTGCTGAAGACTCGCGGTAAATCACATAGATCAAATAATGTTGTTCATACGCTATTACCACATGAATATCTCAGTTTCAGTTTTAGTCGGTTTAGTCGTGGGATCAACATCACGGCACACGGTTTAACCTATAAGTGCTCCGATTTTCCTCCTAACTCAAACCTGAGTTTGGAGAAACTCAGCTCAATGCACGAACTCCGTTGCATCGGCGAGGATCCTGAAATGCTTTTGGGTAGATTTTTAACTCGAAATTTTGCCCAGCCAGCGCCGTTAGGCTACTCTTTTTCGATTTCCAACTGCCAAGGGATTTTTTACATGCGCAACAATACACACGGGCGTCCGATCTCACTACCCAGAGACCAGGGGAAATTACTGGAAGTCCAGGTGGATGTTTTAAATAAATCCCTGTCCTCACCGGGGCCTGAACCCGGGACCTCCAGCACTCGAGGCGGACACCATACCTCCAGACCACTCAGCTCCCCGCTGAGTATCTCAGTAATTGAGTATGGGTTGGGACTGCTTGACAGTGTCAAGAAGTCAGCTAGTGAAATAAGAGTGCGTACAGAATGAAGCAGTGCGGGTAATCCTTGGGTGCACAAGGGACATGCACATGCTGACAGTGTGTATGGCATCCTGACTTTGCCAACGACTGCGGGCAGGCTCAAGGAGCAGCAGGCTAAATCATATCTCTGAAGGGCCGCGAACGAGGAACATCGCTTGCATGAAGCCCTGGACACAAATAAGAACCACAAGCTGATGAGAGGAAAATCATAGATGGCTTAAGCAAAGGACACAATCCGAGAATTGCGTATTATTGAGAAAATTTGAAGAGGAGAGGAGTAGGGGGTCATAATGTCACACCTATGCAGGGTTATAACCGTATTGGACAGGGAGTGCAGAGATTGACCAGCAGGCAGCGATGAATGTGAAGTGTAGCAATTGATTCACAATTCACACCCAGGTAATGTAATCGTCTACACGGATGATTCTGTGTTAACAGGCAACAGAAATGTTTGTAGTAGTCATAGCGAAAGTTAACGGACGTTGTTTAGTGCAGGAGAACCTGGCGTATGATACCACTTCAAGTCAGCTGGCTGGAGGACAAACAGCACACACATGTCTTGATCGGAACGGACTTAGAGCATGCTGAGAAGGGTGAAGACAGGCATATTTCGTGCAGATTGACATGCAGCATTAATAGTAAAACACACACACACACACACACACACACACACACACACACACACACACACATATATATATATATATATATATATATATATATATATATATATATATATATATATATCAAAGATCGGATGCATCTGTTGAGTCTTTTCCTCAGAACATACTGGTGTGAGTGTGTGTGGGGGGAGGGGAGGGGCAAGAAAGCGAGCAGATTGGCTGGGTCTGTGTAATATATTTCTTGCAAACCGTTACAGCGCTGGTTTTAAATTCCCCGCACTACCCCTCCAGTTACAACAAGCGCCAACAATCACCAACATACTGAAATTTGAAAGTATAGGAAAGAAAGGATTAGCGCGAGAGTTAAGACAAAGGATACATTTACATCACGCAAAGTGGAAATCGCGCAGATTCCTAAAATGAACGGCAATATTCCTAAGATAGTTTGCAACAAGCGTCGTGATTGAACGTGACGTCATAGCCCTAATAAAGACAAACGAGGCTTTAAGATGGCGTTGCGACCAGCAAAACGTCAGTGTACTCAAACCAAGAACCAAGAACCGTCACGAACCAACGTAACAGAAGAAGGACCACTAAGCTTGTCGGCATGGTGGACTATGCAAATTTATCTATAATTATAAACTAATAGGAGAAGAGACGAAGCACCAGCCTATAAATGTGCAACCAGCGAACTTGGAAACACAAAACCAAGTCTTGGAACCTGAAATCTGCTGACGTTATGCGTGAAGAAGACACTCAAATTTGGTGAAGGTAAGAACACTATAATATATGTTACGTTAGTCGTGATCCTTTCTCAAAAAGTTGGTAAGTGACGTGTTGTAACAACGTGAAAGTCCTTAAGAACTTATTTCCAGAGAGACTAAAACACTTTATTCAGGTGTCGGAGTTCATAGATAAACTGCACTAGGTAAAACCATTGTGGAGGTATTTTCTTCTAGTTATGTACATCCTATGAATATAAAAGCATTAAACCTAGGTTGTACATTTCACTCCGTTAGCAGGTAGGCTAAATCAACAGTGATTTAGAGTTTGTGATTAACTTAGGGTTTATAAGACTTATTTCAGGTGTAAGGAACTATTTTACATGTGCAGTCACATTTATAAGACTTAGTGTAATTTGTAAGAGAAACAGTACACGAGCGCATGGTATGTTACATAGTTCTTTATGTGTATCATAATCTTGTGTATTCGGTGGAAGCATTCATGTGGTGGGTCCAGTGGGATCGCATTGATATTAAATATGTGAATTTATCATGTGTAAGTCACATAAGCATGCCTAATGATCACACATGCAAGTTATGATTATGAGTTATGTTGACTGATTGTGGATTCATGTGATGATTCCATTGTGATTTCATTGATATTGAATATGTGAATTTATCATTTGTGAGACACATCAGTGTGCCTAATTTTCATTCATGCTAGTATGGGTGATTTCTGATGAGTGATTGTGGAGTGAGTGAGGAGAAGTGACATACTGAGAATGAGTATGATCAATCAATCAATCTCCGGACAGTAGGCAATTTGAAGTATAATGTCCTGACTATCAGAGGAGAAAATGTTAGTGATAACTCATACACTAATTAAAAATGTAGTGCCCTCCTAAGCATGAAACCACTCTATAGTCCATATAACTCATGTTACAATCAAACGGTTTTGTGTCCGGAATGTGTTGGATGAAACAATAATTAATAATTTGGTGCACTCCTATGCATGACACCCATCTGTATTTCATATCACTCATGTTACACTCATATAGTTTTATGTTCTAAAGTGTGTTGGGGGATAATGATTATAATGATGATGATGACAATGATCATGATGATGATGATTATGATAATTATATGACAATTATTATGGTGATTATTATGGTGATTATATGGTTATTATTATGGTGATGATGATTATGATGATTGTGAGGTAAAGGCATATAAATACATGGTGAAGAAGAGGGAAAATACTCTTCTTCGAAGCATTGTGATTAAAAATAGTTCACCTGAATGTTATAAGGGAGAAGATACCATAATGTACTTATATTGTTTATAAACAAATAGTCATTGCATTTAGGAATGAATTATAAACCTTAATTTATGAGAACCTTTTCTTTTAAATGGAAGGATATCTATGGAAAATAATTATGAACAAAATGGAATAGTGAACATAGTTATCAAATTCTGAATAGATCAAGGTCTCAACCTAGAGACCATGATTGACAGGCATAGGTGAAGATGACACTGCTTATCTGGTAGTCTAATCCTTGAGTGCCCTATAATGAAGGAATGGATGGAGAGTAACCAGTCATAGGGTTGATACTATGAGAGAACACCGAGACTCTCTTCCTCCCTTGTTTATTTTTCCAAAGGATCAGCATTCACTGTATCTATTTTCCTTGTACTTTTTCTTGGAAGTTTTACAGTCTTACATTTCTAATGTTCATATTGATGATATCAGTAGATTTATGTTTGATGCTGGAATTTCAGGTACTTATGAGATCCATCTAGATCCTGGCCTGACTTTTCTATTTGAGTGAAGTACCTGGACAGAGTGATGCAGAACATTATTCCAAAAAGAAACCCCCTGCAAGCAGTTTCCTTATTCCAGTAGGAAATGTAACTTAGAGTACCCATAATTGTACTGGAGCGTAGTGAAACACAAACACTAATCTATACCCAGGAATACAAGTAACAGTCATTAGGAGGACTTAATCAACACAAGCTCAGGGGATTGATGGCATCAGTGATCCAGTCACCCTGAAGTAAAACAATATGTTTACAAGCAGTTTCAGACACAGTATATCCTAATGAAATTTGATCACTAGGTGTTTACTTTATGGAAAGGTGTCAGTAAAATGTATATTTAGGGCATCAAGATATGTGTAATAACTTGAATTGTATTTGGTGATTATATGAACATATAGATACACATAATACAATTTTTTGAATGGAATTGACGTTGTTTATGTATTGATTGACCATAAACCATGTTTATGTTTAATAAATTATGAAAAGAGGTCATTTCCTATATTGAGTGTTTTCTTGTCGTGCCATGTAGTTCAATAAGACACACCCTAGATATTAATTAATTAGCTGAGAGAGGAGAGGCAAGGAACCCCCAACAGGACAGTGTTGGCCTTCAGGAACCTTTTCATTGTTTCCTGGAGGAATTCCGGGGTTCTCCGAAACTCTATATAGTAAATCAAGCATTTGAGCCAGTGCTAGCTTAATTAATTATAACGGGCAGGGTAACATTGGGAAAGCGGAACTTAGTATCCTTTATCTCTATGGGGTTTACCCCAACGTTATCCGACAGTCTGCATCGTTTGGTGGTGTATTAGTGCACGATAAGGCAGTCGTGTTTAGGGCCCTTTGGGATCATGTGTATAGTGTGTTTGGTTTCATATCCTTTACAGGACGTTGCAGTCCACACCAGAAATTTTTGCTGCTATGATCTCTTGGCAAGTGTACGTTCAGTAGTTTGCCATTGCTTTCTAAACGACCGGCACCCATACCATTTCGTAGTATAATGTGGAGAAACAGAAAAATCACCATGGCCTGGAGAGAATGGTTCTGCAGGGAATGATCAGAGGATCTGGTGGTCACTCAGTGCACCGAGGAAATGACAGACAGAAACATTATCAGACTGCAGCTGGTACCATTAGTATTGGGACTCTTGGCTGGTTGTTGAAGATGATGACGAAGCATGTATGGGAATGTTGCGAGTGCTGTGATGTCGGTTCTTGACCCAACTCAGGCCATCTGAACTCAAAACCATGTTTCCATGTTCGTGTAGCATATTGGGAATCTGGATTAGACCAATATTTTCATGACTAAATGATACAATAGGTACTATGTGGTCGGTATCATCATAATGTAGCATGTCGATCTGCGTGGGCTGTCATGGTTTACTGTCTCACACGATCACCAGAGTCGTGGGTCACCTCTGTGTTCTTGTCTCCGTTATGTCATGTGGCCAAGCCATCATGGTATTTATCTCTCTGCCTTCCCCTTGCTAGTTTCCTATCAGTCTTGCCAGTTGTCAATAATCTGATTTCTGTAAATTAACGAATCATGACATTCTAGGCATCTATAAAGTGAATGTACTGTCATTGCTTTCCTTCTTGATGGTGACATAACTAGTCTATAACCGTAGATTTTGAATCTATGAACATATTCTCTGCCTAACGTAATGAAATTTGAGACCGCAACCAACAACTGACTGTGGGCTAAGCTCCAGCGCCATCCTCCACCTAACAGTCACCTCATCATAATCAAGTGCCCTGCCAGCTGGCGTAGGCGTTCATGGCTCTCAACGGTCACCTAATGATGGAAAATACAGGAGGGAGGCTTTCGACACCAACGCGAGGACACTTGAAAAGAGGAACATCTTAAGAGGGCTAAAGACACAGCGCCAGGCCCAGATGGGGTGAAGTACTAATCGTGGGGTATTTCCGCTGAACTGATGCTTAGGTTGAAACAATGAGCCATCTCCTCCATGTCCCCATCATTCATGTTACTCAAATGAGTATATAAGCAACATGAATGTTGGGTACTTGGAGGTGATGGCTCATTGTTTCAACCTAAGCATTAATTCAGCGAAAATACCCCACGATTGGCTGCATAGCTGCCTAGTCTCACTGCCAAAGCCAGTTAAGGATAACTCCAGACTTTAATGGACACCAAATCACAACCCTGCACAACACGTATGGCAAAGTCCTGGAAAAGATAGTAGCACGCAGGCTTCAGCGAGATTTGGAAAAAAGGGTTCGGGAGTTACCGGCCTGGGAAAAACACCTGGGCCAATGCGGCAAGTTTTGCATTTGATGTCTACGAGGGCTTCAAGGATAAACAAGATACGGTGGCGGCACCTCTTGATCTGGAGGACGCGTATAAAAAGGTCAGGAATGATTGGTTGATATACACACTATTTGCATTTGATGTCTACGAGGGCTTCCAGGAAAAACAAGTGACGGTGGCGGCCTGGAGGATGCGTATAACAGGGTAATGTATGATCGTTCGTTTGATATACACACTATTAAGAATATCGCCTATTCTTATGTTGATTCCTCCTCCATGTTTGTAGAACTAGAGAGGCAGTCTGGAGAAATCGCGGCATTCTATGACATCAACAATGGCGGATAGGCATAGGATCTTTCAGGCCAAATGGTACGGAAGAGCTGCTGCAGATAGGGATAACCCCCTGCATGAAGCCATGGATATGGTCACGGGTCATAGACTAAGACGAGGCAGGTCCTGAATGGCACAGGCAGAACTATCTATACGTCAGGTGTGTGATCTAGAGACCATCAATCATGAAAAAGAGTGGGTTGAAGTTCCGGATGACATGACGGACGGGTACAATGTAATAATAACACTGGGTCGTGAGTTCAGAGAATGGGCAGCGGGCCGCAATGAGTTTGAAGTGCAACAACTGATCCAGAGTAACATACACCGAGGTGGCACCATCTACACCGATGGATCAGTGGTGAGAAATATACGTAGTGGTTGGGGTTTTATTGCAAAGGCTAATAGACATGTCTTGAAAAAGGAGAGACTGGCAAATGAGACTACGATATCCAGCATTAGAATGGAGGTGGAAGTAGTAACAGTGGCATTACGTTGGTTAGAGGAGACTACTGCAACACACATTGTATTCATTACGGATTCAAATAGTATGCTTAGCAAGGTGGAGAAAGAAATGTTTCGTGTGTCATGGCTATCATCGCTTCAGAGGTCACAGATTGTAAGAATTGTATGGATATTTTGCCCTGGCCATGCGGGAGTGCGGGGGAATGAACAGGCTGATAGGCTAGCAGAGAATGCACCTCTTGATGGTAGTATGCCTATGGACAAGGGGGAGGTGGTCGTGCGCTTGTGCGATCAGGTGGAGAAGGCGGAGGAACAGATTGAGAACCCATATGTAGAAAGAATAACATTACTGGGGGACCCGCAAGGGTTCTGGGAGAATCTCGAAACTGAGAGGGAAGACCAAGATAACTTTAAATCAGATAACCGTGGGAACGATTAGTAGTATGACTTTTCGCTGGCTGTTGAACGAGGGGACGGAGCACATCGGTTCTCATCTCAACTCAATTCAACATCTCTGAGGGTACATCTAGCACGTTAACACACACACACACACACACACACAGACACACACACACGTCTCACACACACACACACACACGTCACACACGCACACACACACACAGACACACACACACGTCACACACACACACACACACGTCACACACACACACACACAGACACACACACACGTCACACACACACACACACACACACACACACACACACACACACACACACACACACGTCACACACACACTAGTTGATTATTCAACACAATTATTCTGCTTTTCTGCTGCCTTTAATTTCCCAAAGCCTTTTGTAGGCTTGTTCAATCTGGTTGGATTTTGCAGCTAGGTTTTGTACGGGATGAGGTAGTCTTATGCCAACTCTACTTAATCGCCTCTTTCATAATAGAACATAAAAACAGTTAGGTGCGTATCAATCAATCAATCAATCAATCAATCAATCAATCAATCAATCCATCCATCCATCCATCCATCAATTTATTTTTCGTTCGCTACTGCAGAGATGCGATTTGATAGGAGAACGATGAGAACAAGTTGAATAGAAACGGCAATGAAGATATCTTGAAAAAAAATGTTAACTCATACAGAAAGAGAATTGATGACTCACATCACAAGAAGGCAGGCCGCATTCTTTGGGCTGTCACGAGAAGATGAAAGTTGGAATTTGTCGACACAACGGGGAAGCTGGAGGGGAGGCGAAGCTGGAGGGGAGGAGAAGCTGGAGGAGACCAGGGGAGAAGATGCTGGACAGTTTGAAATTATGGCATGGCGGGACATCGGTATCAGAGATTATTGGTAGCGCAAGCGACAGAGGGCTGTGGGCAGACATGATCACCAACGTCACACGACATGGACTATAATAATTAATAAGCAGATTATTTGTTTCCTTCATGATTACGGTAGCACAACTGATTCTACAAAAGTACCGATTTGGTAATTTCAGCCATTCAGCTTTTGCACAGTATCAAACTCTTAAGAGTACAAGTGGTTGTCTGTGTATTATCTTATATATAAAATAGAATGTCTGTATGTATGTCTATATGTATTTTATGCGTTCGTGAACGGTCCATCCGATTGAGATGAAATTTTCTACACGTCTTCCTCTCATTCCCGCGCAGCCAACTGTCATAGTTTTTTTTAGTCTACAAACATATTTTCTTAGTATTACTTAATATTTAATTTACATTATAATGTAATAGCGAGGGGACATAACTCCTAATAGCATAGCTATATATGTAAAATTGTTGCATATTTCTCAAATAGGTGGACCTTTTCGCTACAGTTATCTACAGGCATATGCGTTATAAACCTCCTCCTCCCCCTCCATCCTCCTCCCTCTTCCTCCTCCTCCCTCCTCCCCCTCCATCCTCCTCCCTCTTCCTCCTCCTCCCTCCTCCCCCTCCTCCTCCATCCTCCTCCTACCTCCTCGCTCTCCTCCTCCCCCTCCTCCTCCTAATCCCTCCTCCTCCCCTCCTCCTTTTCCTCCCCCTCATCCATTCTCCTCCTTCTCCCCCTCCTCCTCCTCCTTTCTCATCCTTCCTCCCCCTCCTCATCCTCCCTCCTCCTTCTCCCTCCGCCTCCTCCCTCCTCCTCCTTCTCCCTCCACCTCCCCCTCCTCTTCCTCCTCTCTCCTCCTCCTCCCTCTTCCTCCTCTCTCCTCCTCCTTCTCCCTCCTCCTCTCTCCTCCTTCTCCCTCTTTCTCCTCCCTCCTCCTTCCCCCTCCTCCTCCCCATCCCTTCTCCTCCTCCCTCTTCCTCCTCCCTTCTCCTCACTCTTCCTCCTCCCCTTCTCCTCCCTCTTCTTCCTCCTCCCTCCCCTCCTCCCTCCTTCTCCTAATCCCTCCTCCTCCTGTCTTCTCATCCTCCCTCCGCCGAATATGAATTAAATGATATGCTCCCCACCAGGGGCTGGGTTGTCTTTTTTGGGAACGGGAACGGGAACAGGGCCCGAATATGAATTAAATGAGACGCTCCATTTACCTAAGTTAATTGTTGGGGGAAGATGTAAAGATCTTTCAAGTGCTCTTTCTAATAATAGACAGACAGTAGATAGTCGGGAACGGGAACGGGAGCTTATATTACTACATATATGAATTAAATTAGATGCTCCCCTCCAGGGACTGGGCGAAGCCGGGCCGGGACAGTCAGACAGACAGACAAACAGACAGACAGACAGACAGACAGATAGTCGGGAACGGGAATTTATATGACTACTTATATGAATTAAATGAGATGCTCCCCATCAGGGTGTGGGCGAAGCCTGGCCGGGTCAGACAGACAGACAGACAGACAGATAGACAGACAGACAGACAGACAGATAGATAGATAGATAGATAGTCGGGAACGGGAACGGGAGCTTATATGACTACTTATATGAATTAAATGAGATGCTCCATACCAGGGTCTGGGCGAAGCCGGGTCGGGTCAGCTAGTCATTACATATTTCTGACACTCCATTAAATATTGAGCAATATTAAAAGGCAATAAAAATTAAAAAGCAATATGTTTATTAATATTATTTTGATTCTCGGAGCTTCTGACATAATTTACATATTTATTCCTTTATAGCGAAGAAATCCCATTCACGTCGTAGTCTCAGCAATTTTCCTGTTCCATGGAATGTTAAATTTATCTGTTATCGGACAATATCTTTTTGTAGCACTGAACAATTTATTATAGTGCTCCTTGAAGCTGTTTTTGTGTCTCTAATTATTTTCCTCGAGAAAAAGTCACGAAATCTAAATATAACGACAGCTCAGTAGGATACGAAACACAACATCCGGTCTTTCATTGCACTTAGACGTCACTGATACTATTCACCGAGACGTCACTCAGACCATTGGCAGAAAGTCTTCACCTTCGCACAGCCTTTCTCTTTTCAGCGATTTTGTTCCACACAATCAACGATGCGCCCAGCTGCTATTGTTGCTGATGAAATGTTCCCAGAAGGTGCTGGTTCATACATGGAAATGGAAGAAGTAGGTTAATTTACTTTTGAAACTCCGGGGTTTCCATGATTTGACTTGAGTCTTGAGGTTTTTGAATTTGATAGCAAATCAAATTCAGATAGAAGTGAAGTAGCAGGTTCGATCATGATTCTCAAATTGAGTATTTACTAATGAGACCACCACACATATATAGGCTTTGAAAAATAAAATCTAATGGTACCCCAGTGATGCCTGCATGTTGGTTCTAGGTGGAGATATTCACATTTTAGTGTTTGTGTCAATATTGTCATGAATCCCGTAACCTTGGAGCTCTCCGGTGTGTCTCACTATTTCCGCTGCCAGTCCGTGCAAGGTTGTCTCAAACGGGTCATAGACGGATATGAAAACTGACTTCAAAACTATGTTCTGTCATGTTAAATGATAAATAAATAGTAAAAGTATACAAAAAATTATTAATAATCGTTAAATTTATCTTCTATTTAACTTTAGTAGTTCAAATTGCACGTTCTGAGCATTAAGTCTGATCGATATTCATTAATCGCATCGGCAGCCATCTTGGCTTTCCATTCACAAAGTTGAAGCATCTCCACTGAAATATTATATTATTACCACAAATGGAAGACAAACTCTCCAAATATATGTAAAAATTGATGCGGAATTCGAAAATCCATCTCAAAATATTCAAAGATTTACAAATACAGCTTTAGAAAATAATATTACTTACCATGTGTCAAACAATTACATTTATTTAAAAGTAACGATAATTTAAACCAATCGCTATGCATAGAATGTTAGACTAACCTTTTCTGCAGAACCTAAGATGGTGTTTGTTATTGTCACGTGATATTTGAATGAATGAATGATGTTGAAAGCATGAATGATTTTTTGGGGACACAGTGGATCATTCAGAGGTGGCGCAGTATATAAATATCCGGTTTCAGATCCGGCCATGGAACTACTAGCATACCTAATAGAAGATCAGTATGGCTGAATGGATAAGGGCACTCTCTTAAACTTCCAGCACACTGGCAGCGAGGTAGTGGGTTCAACCCCTACACCGGTCAGTTGGACTAAAATGTTGACTTCTCGTTTTTGACTTGGGGATGTAAATTATTATAAGTCAAAAGTCGTAATGGGTTTCCTTGATGGCAAGGGGCATTGGTAATAGTGTGTAGCATTTTTAGACAATATTTAAAAATTGGGTTTTTACTTATAAAACCATCACAGCTGGACACAGCTTGACAAGGTTAATCCAACAGTATCTCAATGAAGACTGTACGTCCATTCTGAGCAGAGTTATTAATATTTTTGTGTCATGATCTACAATCAGAAAGTGCAAAGGAATCTGAGCAAATGAGCAGTTCTGCTTGAAACCCAGTAAATTTGGAGCTAAGAACATTAAATGTTGCTATTTATTACTGTGGCTTGTTTATTTGTAAACAAATTTATTAATATTCATTAAATATGCATTGGAACAGCTTTCTTCTGTTGATTAAATATTATGCAATAATGGAAGTAAATAAGTTTGTAACTGCTGCATTTATTAAGCAGTCACTTTTGCTAATAATTGATTTCCACTTCTGCTCTATCATCATCATCATCATTATCATCATCTTCCACTTCTGCCGTCAAGCGTCGTTGGGAGGAATAATTTGCATTCCAGCGCCCGGTGGGCAGCACTGGATAGTGTCATTCCGTGTGGTTGTACAATGCCTTTGATGTCGTCAATCCATTTTCTTCTTGGACGTCCTCTTGGTCTCCTTGCAGATGATCTTTGATGTAAGGCCAGTGATGGTAGTTGTTGGTGTTGCATTCTAATGACATGGCAAAACCACTTGATCTGCTCTATAATTACACTGTTCTGTATCTAAAACATAACACCCGGAATACCAAATTAATGCACAAAAGAATTAATGACATCACTAACGAAAGAACACACATCAACGGGTTGCCTAAAAACTAAAGATGGCAAAATCATAATAGAAAAAGATTAGATTTTACATGCATGGGCAGATTATGTGAAAGACCTTTATGATGATACAAGAGAAGAACAATATGATCATCGGAATAATAATGGATGATCAATTTTGAAGATGGAAGTTCAGCATGCTCTTAACCATATGAAAACTAGCAAGACCCAGGGTACAGATAACATCACAATAGAAATGATCAATGCCTTAGAAGGATATGGAATAGACCAAGTCACCAGACTGCTGAATGCAATATATGAAACTGGAGATCAAGAGCCTTGGAATGTGATCAACATCAAACAATTAGTATAATGAGCCACAGCACGAAGATTTTGCTATGCCGACAAGCGTGGGCGCTCATGTTCTGCCATCTCACTCGATCACCAGAGCCGTGAATCAGCTCCGTGTTTCTATCTTGACCATGCCATGTGGCCAAGCCATCCAGGTATTTAATTCTTGGTCTTCCCCTTGGTCTGTTTCCTTTGATCTTGCCAGTTGTCACCAAGTTCTCCAATTCATTTCTTCTCATAACATGCCCAAAACATATTGACTGTCTATGTCTAATGTCTCTAATCAGTTTACCATTTCATTTGTTTCTTGAAGGTCTTGTTCATTGGTTTTTCTGTCTGTCCATGGTATTCTTTGCATTTTCCTCAGAAACCACATTTCCACAGCCATCAGATGTTTTTCAGCTTATCTGCTCATTGTCCACGCTTCATATCCATATAAAAGTACAGGTTCTATGTAACACTTCAACACTCTTTTTCTCATTTCAATCGATATCTTTTTATTGGTCAGTATGTTTTTCATCTTGCAAAAGGCTACCTTCGCCATGGAGATTCTTGTTTTAATCTCTTCAAGGCATCTCCCATCAGATGTTATGACTGTTCTGAGGTAGTTGTACAGATTCACTTTTTTAAGAATATGCCCATTGTATATTACATTGTGGTATTTCTTCCTTCCTAGTGACGACCATAACCTGTGTCTTCTTACAATTTCATTCTAACCCTAGTTGTTCACTGTGTGCAACAACCAAATTAAACTAAATTTTCAGGTCCTGTTCATTATCTGCAATCAAGACTGTATCATCTGCATATCTAATGTTATTGATGTATTGTCCCCCAATGTTGATTCCTTCCATATCTTCTATTTTTCTGAAAATATGTTCACTGTACAGGGAAAACAGATCTGGAGACATTAGACATCCCTGTCTCACGCCTCTCTTTATAGGCTGATATTGACCTACTTCATTATCAATTCTTATGGCAGCTTGTTGTTTCCAATATATGTTTTTTACAAGTCTATGGTCTTTTCCATCAATATTTAGATCTTCAAGCATCCTTATCATGTCGACATGTCTCATTTTATCGAAAGCCTTTGTGTAGTCAATAAAGCAGAGGTGTAGATCTTTGTTTACTTCTATAGAACGTTCAATTACTGTTCTCAGAATTGCTGAGGAAAAAACAATCAGTTAGATAGTTAGTCGTGGTTCCAACTTCATGGCAACGGATCGTCCCCATATTGCTCCATTCCTGTGCCAGTGAATATTACACAAAATACTCCTCACTGCCCAATGTGAACAATGGAATAGACAGGAGTATCAGCAAGCCAATAGCCCGCACAGGTACACTGCATAATGCCACCGCCAGAATGCCAACACAAAAGTCCTCCATGAAAAATACAGTTCATTGTCGATGGAAACGGCAGTCACCAGAAAGACTTCATTGACCAGGGTTTTATTCCATATGGCTCGGTCTCTTTCTGCAGGACGACACGCCGAAAGCGCCGCACAACGCACGAACTTCGAAGCTCCAGCGGAGACTCCCAGGAGTCTCCTGATAAATGCACTCGTGAGCTGAAAAGGCAAACCAGTCAATCCAGCAACTGCCTGCTGCCATCGTTCTGAACATGCAGTTCACACTACAAACAACCGCATACAGATGTAAAGGCATTCCACGCAAAACTCACAGCTCACAGTGTCGCGCCACACACTCACTCAGTAGCAGGGCGACAGAACCATATCCTCCTTAGTCGCCTCTTATGACGTGTATGGTAGGCAACAGTGTTACTATTTTTCGCTCCACCATATGGGCCCTGGCAACACACGGGAGACATTACACATCACAGTGTTCTCATTGATTACAATCTTCATTTGAATGAAGTTAATTTCAAATCAATCTACAATAACCTGGTATTCAGTTGAGTGTATTGTTTGATAAAGTAAGATTTTCTGGTGTCGTGCATTAAGTTACAATCCTTTGCCATTTTATCTGTTTGTTTATTGTAATATGATTCATTTGGTGTGTTAATAAAATATTGTGAATATAAAAAAAATGCTTTTATTTAAGTTTTAATATCCATAAGCATATTCATTTGCCATTAAATGTATAAAACTACACTATATAATTAATCTATGCATGTAGAAGTTTTGTACACATATGGAAGAAAATAAGGATTTTCAGTATTATAGGCATGTTATTTTGAATGCACCTTTTGAGACTGACAATATTGGAAAGGGGGGAATGACATTATAACACATGGTGAAAGGGTCCATGGGCCAAAAAAGGTTGAGAACCACTTGGCTAGATGCTGGTTTGCTAGCCCAGTGGTCAGTGGTGGCGTAGTGGCTAGATGCTCGTTTGACGGCCCTGCGGTCAGTGTAAACATATGTTCAAGTTTGCATCAGGACAGATTTTAAAAAAAAATGGCCAGATCAATCCAGCCTAAAATAGGTACCAGGAAATGTATGGGGAAGTGAAGGTGGCCAGCATGATACTACATCACTCATCAAGTGCCAGTGGTCTGTAACATGTGGGTCAATTACCACATGTCCTTAAGGTGTGTAACAGGGTCATTGACTAACTTCTCTTTAGCACCATATGCTGGACTCACTTCAAGACATGTAAAAGGGTCATGTGCTTTACTTTTCACATGTAGCATTCTATGTTGGTTGTATTGGGAACAAAGTGGACTCACATCATGAAACATTTTGTTCCTATAGGCTGGGGGATCTACAGCATTACTCATGGATCTAGCAGCTAATGAGAAAGCTGTGCATTCAGACTTCTTTAATGGTGAGTCCTGTAGCCTCATTCACTTTACTTTGTGGAGAGGACAAGTGCCATTATTGTTTTTTCTGCTATCTCCATAATACGAGGGTAGGTCAGAAAGTTATGCACCACAATTATTATCTCAGCTAATAATAAAGATAGAAGCATTACATTTGCACCAATTTATGTTTATAATCTCTTGAAGGTGTATACCAAATTGCACCTCTGTAAACCAATTCTAACCGTGACACAAAACTGTTGAAATGACAGATATTAGTGACATACATTACAAGCTGGATTCTTATAGAATTTTTGATCACAGAAAAAGAAACTGTTGTTAACATTCACAAACGTTTGTGTGCTGTTTATGACACTTTTGCAGTTGATAGAAGCAGCTAGTTGCTGGGTGCAGAGAGTTTTGGTTTCTGCAAGTGGAGATGTAGAGCTGGCTGATAAGTCACACTCTGGATGTCCTGCCACTTCCCCTGCCGGATCATCTTGGAATGTGTTGACATCATGATTCATAGAGATAGGCAAATCACTAGTCAACAATCGTCATTGCAGCTTTCAATAAGCAGAG
The DNA here is from genome assembly GCA_963921405.1 of Cepaea hortensis. NCBI lineage: Eukaryota > Metazoa > Mollusca > Gastropoda > Stylommatophora > Helicidae > Cepaea > Cepaea hortensis. Next base: position 54,521,367 of record OY992888.1, read on the forward strand.
GTAGTACGATTGAAATTTAAACAAACCTGGGATATTCAAAGGTTTGTGCAAGATGAATTCCTCGAGCTCTCACAGAGGTTCATAAGGCCCAAAGGAAAACAATTTGTTTGGAATTGTTGCGGCAGTTCGAGGCAGATAGCGATGTTTGTTTGTCAAACATTGTAACAGGAGACGCAACTTGGGTTCATCATTTTGAGCCAGAGACAAAAAGACAGTCAATGGAGTGGCATTATCCTCAATCACCAGTGAGGGAAACATTCAAAATAACTCCATCAGCATGTGAAGTTATACTGACTGTTGTTTGGGACATTGATGGGGTTCTCGTGGATGTGGATGTGGAACCATCAATTCAAAAATTTACATCAAAACACTCACAAAACCCAATCGTTGTTACTGCAAGGTTAGGCCTCATAAGAGTCGAGAGCAACTGCTTATCCTTCACAACAACACACATCCTCACACAAGTTTGCAAACAAGGGAGGCAATCGACAGAATGTGATGGAATGTACTGCCCCATCCACCTTACAGTCCAGACCTGACACCATCTGATTTCCATCTTTTCGGCCCCGCTAAGAATGTTATCCATGGGGCAAAGTTTGAAGACGAGGGAGTGATTAATGCAGTGAAGAAATGTCTACGAGAACAGGACAAAATGTGGTACAGATCTGGGATACACGCTCTTGTTTCAAGGTAGCATAAAACCGTTAAAGTTGATGGGGATTATATTGAGAAGTATAAATGTTTGCTGCACGGGATTTTTTCATGTGGACTTCTAGTAATAAAATTTCCCCTGGTATCTGGGTAGTGAGATCGGACGCCCACGTGTATTGTTGCACACGTAAAAAAATCCCTTGGCAGTTGGAAATCAAAAAAGAGTAGCCTAACGGCGCTGCCTGGGCAAAATTTTGAGTTAAAAATCTACCCAAAGTATTTTCAGGATCCTCACTGGTGCTACAGAGTTCATACACTGAGCTTAGATTCCCCAGACTCAGGCTTGAGTTAGGGAGTAGAACGAAGCACTTATGGGTTACTTCCATGTGCCATGACCTTGATCCGTCGACTAAAGTAGAGATAACAATTGTGGTGCATAACTTTCTAACCTACCCTCATATTTGATGGGTGATTGTGAGTACTGTAACATTGACATTGACCTTATTTTTTTTTTTAAATCCACTCCTGTCTGCCATCCATTGTGTGACCCGTGGAGATGACTGAATGTTGGGCTTTATAATGCTTAAATGCTGGCCTTGATTTCATTCAGGTGAATTTAAAAATTGACTTGGGCACTCAGGTTGATTCAGTCTGAAATGTGTAGCAGGACATGTCCTGGAAGCTGAGTGGCTGGCATGATGTTGACCTCAAGTGGCTGATGGTCTGTACAAGTGTGGATAAGAGAAGTCACGGCTGCAGCTGTCTGATGGTCTATACAAGTGTGGAAAAGAGAAGTCACGGCTGCAGCTGTCTGATGGTCTATACAAGTGTGGATAAGAGAAGTCACGGCTGCAGCAGAGTATAACAATAGGACATGAACACTGTTAGATATGTGTAATTCCTGCGAACAGGTGAGAGACACTAAACACAGTGTACATAACTTACAACAAATTCTATTGCGGCAAATGTAAATCACGGGACAAATTTTAAAAATAATTATACAATACAATGAACCGCCGTTTTGATTGTAATCATCTTCCTCAGGAACAACACAAACAGATCTAAAGAAAAACATGAAATTAGAAAATTTAATGTTGTTATATTTTCTAATTTCATGTTTCTCTTTACATCTGTGTGTGATGTTCCTGGGGAAGATGATTATAATGGAAACATCGATTTGTTGTGTCGTAGTATACATATTTTTTATTTTATTATTTTTTAAAATGTGTTCCCTGTGATTTACGTTTCCCATAGTGGAGTTTGTTGTAAAGTATGTACACTGTCTGTGCTTAGTATCACACTTTTTCACAGGAGTTGCGTGTACCCAACTATTTTTATTTCCTATTGTAAAATACGGGCTGAGCCAAATACATAAGGCTTGTAAAAGTTTCCTTAAAAAAAGATCTTTATAATCTTTTTGTTTCCTGATGACCTGGCGGTCTTTGCAGATGCAAAGACAATTTGGCAATACATTTGGTCTACCTGAACAGTGTGTACACAGGTTATGGCGTGACATTAGTGTAGAAAAACACACACATCAAAACATGTCAGAAACAGACACCAAGATTAAATACCAGCAGTTCAGACAAGATCAGATACAGACACCAAGATTAAACACCAGTGGTTTAGACAAGATCAGATAGACACCAAGATTAAACACCAGTGGTTTAGACAAGATCAGATACAGACACCAAGATTAAACACCAGTAGTTCAGACAAGATCGGATACAGACACCAAGATTAAACACCAGTAGTTCAGACAAGATCAGATACAGATGCCAAGATTAAACACCAGAGGTTCAGACAAGATCAGATACAGACACCAAGATTAAACACCAGCGGTTCAGACAAGATCGGATACAGATGCCAAGATTAAACACCAGAGGTTCAGACAAGATCAGATACAGACACCAAGATTAAACACCAGAGGTTCAGACAAGATCAGATACAGACACCAAGATTAAACACCAGCGGTTCAGACAAGATCGGATACAGATGCCAAGATTAAACACCAGAGGTTCAGACAAGATCAGATACAGACACCAAGATTAAACACCAGCGGTTCAGACAAGATCGGATACAGATGCCAAGATTAAACACCAGAGGTTCAGACAAGATCAGGTACAGACACCAAGATTAAACACCAGCGGTTCAGACAAGTTCACCTACAGTATTTGGGAAGTTTAGTTTATTATGATGGAAGAATTAGTGTTGTAATCAAACAGATGCTATCAGATAAACCAGCAAATTGGCCAACAGCTACACAATAAACACATTTCAGTAGATGCAGCACAAATAAACTTTGTCCCACAATCTTCTGCCAGAATAAAAACTGGACATTGACAGCAAGAGATGACACGTCTAACAATAGAGATGGAATGCCTGCAAAGAATGCTGAATGTGACAATCAGATATGATGATATCAGAAACTGGAGAGTGACAGGACAATGTGACAGAAGAAGTGTAGCAACAGGTGAAATACTGCAAGGAATGCTGAATGTGACAGAAAAAGATATGACATGATGATATCAAGAAGCCAGTGGGCCCAATGTCAGCAATTGATATTGGTAGACAGTAAGTCAGACCCCACAAAAACATACTGACCAATAAAAGGATGTCAATTGAAACATGAAAGAGTGCTGAGGTGCTACATAGAGCCTGTACTTTTGTATGGATGTGAAGCTTGGACAATAAGCAGTCACTACTGGCAGCACTGATCGTATTCTGGTATGAACCTAAGGCGTATCCACGTCAATGTAGAAGCACTAGACTCAAGTTTCACTCTCGTTTGAGCTCGTCAGTAGTGCATATCCTTGACCGGACCCGAACCAAACCCTGGATCACTGGCGGGTGTGTAAACACTAGACCACGCAGCACATGCTGGACACGGCCGACCTTGAGCTACAGCCTACGATGGGTGACGTTGTAATATTCTGTTATGATAATCTGACTGTATCCAGTGTGTGCCGCGTGGTTACACACCCTCTTCACACGCCAGTGATCCGGGGTTTGTTTCCGGGTCCGGTCAAGGATATGCACTACTGACGAGCTCAAACGAGAGCGAAACTCGAGTCTAGTGCTTCCACATTAACGTGGATAGGCCTTAGGTTCATACCAGAATACGATCAGCGTTGCCAGTAGTGGGATATGCTCAATATTTAAATCTCAAATCCCGAAACAAACAAATAAATCAATAAGCAGTTAATCTGAAAAACATCTGATGGCTGTGAAAATGTGGTTTCTGAGGAGAATGCAAAGAATACAATGGACAGACAGAAAAACCAATGACCAAGTATTACAAGAAACAAATGAAAATTGTAAATTGATTAGAGAAATTAGACATAGACAGTCCACATTTTTTTGGAGATGATCCACGACTGGTGATTGAGTGAAATGGCTTACCGGCATGGCACATGATCAGTGGAAGTCGGATGTTTTGGTCATGTAACAAGCCTGCCTTACCAACTACACTTCTACAAATATCATCACCTTTGATTTAGGTATTGTGGAAACAGAGCAACAGGCAGACTCTGCAAACAGGCAACAAGGCAACGGACATGACCTTGCACTCAGTCAACACAGACAGGTTGTCCAGAAAACTTCTTGACTTGATGCTGATGAACATCATAAGAGGGGAAGCAGAAAGAAACGAGGATATATATGATTGTGTTTGAGATGTGTTATAAATCTAGCACAAGTAGTGTGTGAACAGGAAATGATTGTTTGAGGTGTAATGATCTCTATAGCTTCTCTTGTTACATTTCTCCCTCAGAGTTTGATGATCTGTATGATGACGAAGACCTATCCTAAAACTGGGATGCGGCTAAGCCTCTGATTGTAGCAGCATTTTCTTTACTGAATTATTGGTGTGTGGGCGGAAGAATGGGAATTATCAAATGAGTTGACACTGATGCTAAGTACAGTGTACGTATCTTGAATGTTGAAAGTGACTTGAAGATTGTTGTAGGATAGATTGTCCATGAAGTGTATGCAGATTTATGGTTAGACATCCTCAGACTAACATGTTATTGACTGGTGTGATATTGGTTTATGGTATGGTTATGGTGTTTGTTACAGTTATAAGAGATGCGAGAGAGAGAGAGAGAAAAAGAGAGAGAGAGAGAGAGCAATTGTAAGTTATATTAATTATACCTCTGCCTGAAAATCCAGATTTTTTATTATTTGTGGAGTGAAACTGTAGTTAGAATGTACATTGATAATAAATAAACATGGGGCAATATTATCTTTGTAGTATTCTTTATGAGGAATAGCTGTTGTCTGTTAGTAGAGTACCAGCTGTTGTAAGTGTGCTGCTGTTGTTGTTATGAAACTACTGGTCATATTTCTGGTAGGCAACAAGCAATGTCAGAGACTCTTTCTCATGTCTTAAGTCACGCTGGGCAAATGATGCTACACCCAGATTTCTATCAACCAACTGGCCCTTGGTGGTAGTGTGGTCAGTATGACCCAGACATTTCCTGGCACGCTAGGTTGACCTGACCACCCAGGTCAGTTTTAACATTTTGCCCCGGTGTGGATTTGAACTCATGACCACCAAGCCTGCATGTGAACGTCTAGTCACTAGACTACCTAGGCTCCCATTAGGGCACTATTACAGTATTGTTGTACTGTGACCATTTGATGTGGGGAGGTTGGGATAGTTCACTACTGTGGGTGTTCAAGCATTGACAGAACCTGCCTCACTGTGGTCATTTCAAACTGCAGCATATACTTCTCACAAGTGTACCAATTGTCTGCCTGAAAGTCCTCCATATTGTCCCAGTCTGACGCAGCCTGAAAGTACTCCATATTGTCCCAGTCTGACGCAGCCTGAAAGTCCTCCATATTGTCCCAGTCTGAAAGTACTCCATATTGTCCCAGCCTGAAAGTCCTCCATATTGTCCCAACCTGACACTACCTGATGTTTTCTTGTTCCTTATCTGTGGTTGGTGTCTGTGTCTCAGGTGTCGTGAGCTCAGTTTTGCAATCCCAACATCCCGGGTTTGAAGCCAGCAACAAGCAGTCTGAGAGCCCATCGCTTTGCACTGATTTTCACAATGGTATAAGCGACGGCTGTTAAGACAGCAATGGCAAACTAATGTACATAAATTTGCTTAGAAAATCACAAACAGCCAGGTTGACTGCTGTCCTATCAAGGACATGTAGCTAAGGTATTGTATCTCTAAGTCTTGAAAGTGCAGCGATTCGAGCAGTTGAGGATATTGAAAATGCATCTGAGGGAGGTTTCAAAGAACGGTTTCCAGAGATGTCACAAAAGCTGCAAGAAATTAGCAAAAATATGTAGTTGCAGATGGAACTACGAGGGAAAGTCACTAAATTACAGAAATGTTGTCATAAAGTGCATGAAAGAGTATGGGGAATGGAAAATCTTATTTCACGACACAGACTGACTCTTACACAATACATCATGTGGGGGTCATGAGAATCAAGGAGTTTGTGCTTGCGCAATAGGAATTACACAGTGAAAGAACGAGGTGTTAGTCGTGTTTTTGCAGTCAGAGTTGTGAAATCTACAGAAGAATGATGGTTCAGTATGGAGACAGTTGTTTGGGTGAAGGGAGGTGCATGATTGTGTAGAAAGATTTCAAAATGGAAGACAGAAAAACACATTAGTCATTCATTATTGATGAAATACCTAGTGGGAGACTTGCACGTGTGGCAACTGACACAGTGAAACAGCAGAACGACCAGCTAGTCTATGACAACAGGCAATTCACAATTGATGAAATAGCCGTGGATTTCAACATGAGTCACAATGCTGCATACAAAATTGTCGATGATGACCTCCGTTATAGGAAAGTATGTAACAGAAGGGTCCCAGGACAGCTTTCTGACGATCACAGTTGTGCACGGCAGATGGTTTGTTGGGAGCATTTGGATCATCATGCTCGAAAGATGTTTTTCTCCATCAAACTGAGACAGGAGACAGTCCTGGGTGCATAGGGGAGACTGGGGAGAAATGGACCAGCAATTTTGTAGTTTTCAATTTTTGCTCATCACCGGAACAGATTTTATCGAAACATAACAAAACCATGACTAAAATGTTGTACATTCATTTATTTTAAAAGGGGAAAACATTTAGCAATCTATTTCTATATGTTTCTTTATAAAATGCATTTCAAAAATGTATATGAACATGGGGAGAAATTGACCACCATTGGGGTGAAATGGACCAGCACGTGGGGAGCAATGGACCATAGTGAGGAGAAATGGACCTTTTTTAAAAAGAAGCAGCAACAACTCATCCATATTGCTATAAGAAATAAATAATCATTAAAAGGATATTTGCAGTTTTTTTTTATTATTTTAAGCGAGAGTAAAAAAAAGTTTAATATGATATATTAATCTAATATAAAGTTGTATCGAACATTTATGCCTGCAAGACTTTCTTTGAAGACATAGCAATCTTTGGTCCTAGAAGTGGTTCCAGTGATTGTAGATCTAGTAAGTTGTGCTTTAATACATGTAATCGAGACACTGGCGACATCTTCTACCTTAGGCTTAACAAATTTACCAGCAACCTTCTCACTCTTGCGCAAGAACTCTACCTCAACATCACCATCATTATCAATGTCTCCCCTTACAATTCCTACATAGTAAACACAAGTCTTCTTTGTTCCATATTCACATAGCACACACTGGCCTTCAAAAACCTCACGCACACCAGTCAAGCTAACCGTACACTCCTCATTTTCACCAAATGAAACATCAGAATCTGTGTCATCACAAAACGAAATGTCAGTTTCTGGATCTGAATCAACATAAAGTTCTTTCAGCAGCTGTCTCTTTGCCTTTTTGGGTGGAACTTTTGCTGCCTTTTCTTTCATCACCGCTCTTTCCCTAATTCGATCCATTTCTGGCGTAGAAGTAGCCAGCATAGTTTTTCCTCTTTTCCTCATATTATTTGAATCTTTTCGCGGACCAGCTTTTGGTAGTCCTATGAAAACATGAGGCGAAGTAAAGGAAGAAGTAGCTTTATGTTGAAGACTCCCTGATATTTCCTGCAAGTCATCTACAAGGTTCTCAACATTACACTCTTTCTGATTTTCATGAAATTCTTGTGCAGTTTGATCTGTGCTGGTACCACAATGTGGAGATGCTGATCCTGTCTGTTCATTGCTTTCTAAAGTGGCATTTTCACTGTCCTTGCTGATGGGCCTGTTCGTTATTTCTGAAGGCATAAAATCATCTTCTGTAAAAACATCTTCGTTAAAGGGCCAAATACCTGACACTGCAAAGCCTGATTGAATGTTAATGGCAGTTGCCGCTTTAAGAAAAGCGTGGCCTACTAGATTTGCAACTTGATAGATTGTCAGTGGTGTCCCAACATTTTTCATCATCCATGAATCACACGCATTGTTGTAGACCGACTTCATGGGTCCAAAAACTGAACGGTCCAAGGGCTGAGTTTTAGATGAGGTGTGTGGTGGCAACGTGATCACGTGAATGTTGTTTTTCTTGCACAGTTCAAGTGATTCAAATGAAATGTGGGAATCGTGATTGTCCAAGATCAAAATCAAAGGGAAGTCTTTGGAAGGTCTTGAATGCTTAATGAAGTGATTTATAACTTTGACGAAATTATCACGGGTCATCTAACCTGATTCATTCACAAGGCCAAGGGAACCTTCAGGTGCTCCAGCAAGCATAAAATTCTTAAACATTTTTCTGGGAAACACAAAAACTGGAGGGATAATGTGACCCGCAGCTGACACAATGCAACAGATTGTGACCAGTTCTCCTCTTTCTCTGGATGTCACCTGGCCTATTTGCTTCACTCCTCGTGGTGCAATTACTTTTGGCACTTTCTGTACAGTAATCAGACCTGACTCATCCAAATTGTAGATTTGAGCTCCACTCACATTTAGTTTTGTAATGGTTTCCTTCACAATGTTGAAGAAGGTGCAAATATTATGTTTGTTGAAAGCTGTAGCTCTAGCCAGAGATGTTGCCTCAGGTTGCCTTATGGTCAGCTCGGGATTCCGTCGCAAAAATCCACAAAGCCAGTCATTCCCTGCCATCATTTGCTCATCCCAGGTTAAAGGATGTGCAATGTTATTGACTTTCGCCATCTCGTACGCCAAAATACGAACGTTTTTAGTTGTGAGTCCATGGAACATTCTTGCACAATCTTTCAAGTAACTAGCAAAATCAGCTTCTTGCTTAGCTGTGAAAACAAGGCTATGCCTATAATTTGGTACGAGTCTAGTAGGCAGACCATTTCCTTCTCTGTCTTTTGTAAGATTGTTATTGAGGGTAGAGCGAGCAATGCCGTACTCCCTTGCAGCTTTCCTCACTTTCATTCAATTTTTCACAGCATTAACAGCTTCTCTCATACGTTCCTCCGTAACGAGACCCTTGTTGGTGTTTCTGATGTACAATCTTGGCATCTGAAACAAAATAGTGACAGAATTATATAACATTTAGAATGGTAGGCCTATCATTTGCAAAGAAATACTGATCATAGCATGAATGGCGTGCATCTTTAATAAATCACTGAAATCAAATTTGTTAACAGTTTTATTGGTCTAGATTTAGACCCCAGTATTAAAAAGAATCAATAATGCTGATATTCGAATGCAATCTTCAACACTTTTAATAACAACAGACCTGTCTTGTCAATTTCTTCTATGGGGAGAAATGAACCATGGGGAGAAATGAACCGGTCCATTTCTCCCCCATCAATGTATTAAACTATTCAGCCATAAAGTCTCTTAAATCTAATATTATATGCTATATTTTTTATATGAACTCTTAAATAACAAGTAAATAAAGATATTAACGTAATTACCTTGTCCTGATTCCTGACTATGCGTCTGCTTTACGATGGTGTCTGGAACTGGAAAAAGAAACTTTAGTGCAGAAAATTTTTCAAACTTTGCGTGGGAACGACCTGTGCGGGAAGTCGATGGCAAATGAAAAATTCGGACTATGTTTGATGTGGAAAACAAACTTATTATGGTTTCACTTTCATTGCATCACAGCCATGGGGCTAGAGAGGGGGTGGAACCAGAGAGTCAGAGGCAGTCGATACAGTGGAAATACCTGTTGTCTTCGGTTAAGAAAAAAATTCTAGATGCAGGAATCCACTAGGAAAGCCATGATGACCATCTTTTGGGATATCAAGGGCCATATATTGATGTATTTCCAGGAAGGGCATGAAACTGAATAATTTCGATACAGTGACATGCTAGTGAAGAAATTGAAGGCAACAGGTCAGAGTATTGGGAACATACATATATCCTGTAGCAACATACAGGTATGAAACTTGGACATTTAACAAACCAGATGAAAAGCACATATGTGTGTTTGGATATGGGTATTACAGCATGTGGTAACAATTTATTGGAAGAAAAGTAGAACATTCTAATCTATCCAACAAGAACTCAGTATTGAAGGAGATTAATTAAGACACATACAATTGAGGAAAGTGAAATATTTTGAACATGTAAAAATAACATAATGTCTGGAGAAGATAACTATGGAGGGAGGTGTACTGGGGGAAGTGGAGAATAGAAAGGACACAGCGCTGATGGATTCAAGATGTGGTAGATAATTTATACAACAGCAACAGAAGCATGGCATCAGGCTTGTAACAGAGACACATTTTAAGATGCTTATGGGGAAGATGTTCTGCTCATTGCAAGCCACTGGATATTTGATGCAGTGTAAATAATATGTTGTTACTGGTGTTATACAGTAAACATATTGCAGTTGCCTAACATAGCTGTTGAATTATTCCTGTGCCAAAGAACACATGATGTGTGATTGACTCTGATGTGTGATTGACTCTGATGTGTGATTGACTCTGAAGTGTGATTGACTCTGATGTGTCATTGACTCTGATGTGTGATTGACTCTGATGTGTGATTGACTCTGATGTGTGATTGACTCTGATGTGTGATTGACTCTGATGTGTGATTGACTCTGATGTGTGATTGACTCTGATGTGTGATTGACTCTGATGTGTGATTGACTCTGATGTGTGATTGACTCTGATGTGTGATTGACTCTGATGTGTGATTGACTCTGATGTGTGATTGACTCTGATGTGTGATTGACTCTGATGTGTGATTGACTCTGATGTGTGATTGACTCTGATGTGTGATTGACTCTGATGTGTGATTGACTCTGATGTGTGATTGACTCTTCCCTTTGCATCACAACCATCGAGCAATAACTTGTTACTTTTGGTCACTAAAGAAATCTGGCTTCCCCAGTATTTAGCCTTTTCAAAAGTCCTGCACTCAGAGTTTCATTGTGGTTACTTCTCATTGGGCATCTGGTGGTAACTTTCTTCTTCTTCTTCTTCTTCTTCAGCGTTCCGAGCCATTGAGGTTCTTTGCTGCAGATACAATCCGTCTCCATTCGTCTATTTTTTATTATTATTATATTAAATTTCTAGAATTGGAAATATTGAAAGCTCAAGTATTGAGAACAAATACATTCATGACAATTGTACAATCTGCATATCACACAAAACAAATACATTGATGACAATTGTGCAGTCTACACATCACGCAGACAAATTTATTCCAGACAGTTGACCATCTATACATCACATCATCAGCTACAAGTCAACATTTCACATTCATAGCAAAATAAACACAACATTGTTCTATTATAAATAGGTCATAAACATGCTTTTAATTAAAAATGTCCATATAATATAAACAATTTATTAGATATATTCTTTGTAGCATTCAGAGTTGTTCATACGAGATATCAGCAAGCACACTTGCTTTCATGTTGATAATACACAATCTAATTTAAATCAGATATTCACAGTAGTATAACAACAGTTAAGAGTTAGTTGCATATCCTTTACAGGACATCGCAGTCAACCCCTGCATTGTTTTGCTGTTTACGATGTCTTTGCAAGTTTACGTTCAGTATTTAGCCATTGCTTTTGGAATGATTGGCCTCCATACCATTGTTCGGAAATCAACTCAAGATGGTCTGCTTCCAAATCGTCCGCAGCTGTGTTTCGATTGCGGGATTATGAAATGGATTTGTAACACCCTTCGCCACAGAGCTGGGTACGTGACAGAATTCAGAATGGCAGCAACTGTTACAGTAAAAAATAAGTCAACAAGTCAGAACTGTCCACTCAGAACTGAACTGTCTAGGTTTGTAGAGCACATGCATGCACTCGCATGTTATACATGCAACATACAACTGGGATTGTAATATTAAACGATAATTTCTCAAACTGCTCAGATTTCAATGCCCAGAGCACTCCTTTGATCTTCAGTTTCTTTCAGGAACAAGTTTTGAAAATGAGATCCTATCAATATTCTCACTATCAGAGCATGTTTGAGAACGCGAAAATATTACAACAGATTTGTATCAATCAATCATGTGCCATGCCGGAAAGCGTGGGCGGTCATGACTCGCCATTTAAGGCGAATCATAAACAGATTTATAACAACATGAAAATTGCATGACCATCAGTGTAAACACAACCAGTAGTAATGTCATAGAAATGTTGCAAACAATTTGGGCATAATTTAAAAAAAAAAAAAACTTAAATACTGACATACTAAGAATGATCATATTTCAGTGTGTCTGTTTATGTTGTGAATCATCATCATGTGGCTTCCAGAGCAGCGTAGGCATTCATGTCTCTCCACAAATCTTGGTCCCTGATGTTCTGCATCAATTCTACTGATGACATTTCTCCATACAAACCATAGTCTGAAACCATCCAGCATCTTTGATGTCAGTCTGCCTCTGCCTTGTCCAGCGCTGACCTTTCTAGCCATCATGTTGTTCTCCAACGACTGTCTTCTCACTACAGGATCAAAGAACAATGTTCATCTCTCTGTACAGTTGTGTGCTCTAGTGTACTCGATGGCTACTTGCACGGGTCATGCCATGGGCGTGGTCAGACACAGGTTCCATGTCTGGGACAGTCAGATTGACCACCCAATCCTTCATGAACCAAGGACAGCAAAATGTGATGATGCTGTCACAACAGGAAACTTCTACGGGACTAATTACTTATTCAATAATAATATCCCACTTTCTTTAGTGAACAACTAGGGTTAGAATTAAATTGTAAGAAGATACCGAATTTGGTCGTCACTAGGAAGAACGAAATACCACAATGTAATATACAAGTAAATGGGAATATTCTTAAACAAGTGAATCGGTATCAGTACCGTGAGGTAGATTTTCTCAGTGTGATGCAAGTCTTCGAAGTGCCGCTCCTTACATGTTTTTTTTTCTCTTTAAAAAAAAGCTCCTTTACGGTGCCGCCTGATGCGGCCGCCTCTCTGTATCATAGCACGGTACGGCCCTGCTGGTACAATTATCTCGGAATAGTCACATCTGATGGGAGGTGCCTTTAAGAGATTAGAAAAAGAATCTCCATGGCGAAGGTAGCCTTTTGCAAGATGGAAAACATGCTGACCAATAAAAGGATGTCATTTGCAACGAGTAAAAGAGTGTTGAAGTGCTACATAGAGCCTGTACTGTTGTATGGCTGTGAAGCGTGGACAATGAGCAGACAAGCTGAAAAACATCTGATGGCTGTAGACGTGTTTCTGAGGGAAATGCAAAGAGAATACCATGGGCAGACAGAACAAGCAATGACCAAGTCCTACCAGAAACACATGAAAACCGTAAATTAATAAGAGAAATTAGACGTAGACAGTCACAGTTTTTGTTCTGGGCCACGTTATGAGATGAAATAAATTGGAGAACTTGGTGACAACCGGCAAGATTGAGGGGAAGAGAACAAGGGGAAGGCAGAGAAGTAATACCTGGATGGTTTGGCCACGTTATGAGATGAAATAAATTGGAGAACTTGGTGACAACCGGCAAGATTGAGGGGAAGAGAACAAGGGGAAGGCAGAGAAGTAATACCTGGATGGTTTGGCCACGTGGTATGGTCGAGACAAGAACACTAAGCTGATCCACGACTCTGGTGATCGTGTGAGATGGCGAATCATGACCACCCACGCTTATCGGCAAGGCACATTACGATGATGACTTTCTTTAGTCTCTTCCACACAGTCACGCTCTCTTTCTTGCACACAATCGTTCTCTCTTACACCGGACATCCCACATATTTATAACATTTGTTTTCGGAACCGCATCTCTATTTACTCCTCCCGAGATTCAACGCTATATAACAGAACGGGCTTGAAGTAACATTTCAGTATTCTTATTTCTGACATTCAATGAAAGTCATTTATTAGATAATATACGTTTCACCGTCTGAAATCCAGCTTTTACTTGACATACTCTTAATCTCTGTTGTGACCTTTGATCTGGTGACATGATTTCCCTCTTATATTTTAATTTATTGATTTGGTTAATAATTTTCCCCTTCAATTGGTTTGCCACATGTTGATGTTATCTTGTTATGTAATATACATGTTGTCAATAAACAGCATAGACTGGCAAACATTGTGAATTATTAATGGAAATGGGTAAATATAAAACAACCATGAAAAACATAAACATTGTGAATGAGTACATAAATAATCAGCTATATTTAACGTGCAAGTAAACGACAGCTGAAAAATAGTGTCATGAACAACTGGTAGAGACAAACACAGAGAGAACGATTACACCGACAATAAAAACATGAGAGTGACCTTCACCTGAATAAGATGGTGTGAATGAGAAGTAAGACTGGTCCACCTACATATGACTGACTGGTGGATTTTAATGTAAGTTTATGAATAAATAATAGGGGTATCACAATAAAGAATATGAAGATGTAGAAAACAAAAGTAATTTACCGTACATTTTATGTTAAGCAAAATTAAAGATTGTTAAGTTAATAATCACAGAGAAGAATAATCATGGTCAAATAAATTAAATATGATTCAGTTAGTAATCACAGAAAACGATAGTCACGGACAAGTGTGACTTGAAGACTTGATTATAGTGAACTCAACAATGGCGTGGTTGCTGAGCCAGTTCAGTGGCAAGCACATCTGCCAACCCAACGGTCATGTGTTTGAATCCTCTTCACGACAGCCGTGTACACATTGACCCGGGTTGACAGGGTGGACCCGGCCTAGAGTTGGTACCAGGAAATATCCTGGCAAGAAAAGCGGGCGGCGGGATATTGACCACACAACTCACAGAGTGTTGATTGTTCTTTCAATTATTGCAGCTACATTCCATGTTACAAGTTACACTTAAACACACAAGCCACACACAGTAGGTTGCACAATTTATTGCCCGGTATATTTCGCTGCATCTCGTCACGTGCATACTGCAGAATTATATATTATAAGAAGTGAATAGATGAATATGAGTCATACTAAATATACATACATTTGATCAAGATGCAGTACTTTACTGATGTTTAAAATACCTCCACTGACGCAGTTTTACCTTCTTCCTTCATGCATAAAATGAAAAATAAATATGCACACATTTTCAGTATGAAATATTGAATACAGTAACATTTTCATATATTCACTTTCTGTTGTCTCAAGCTTCTCATAATTCCTTTCCACCATAATGCACACCTGCTTGTATAAGTCCGCTAATTTCTAACCTTGAATGGTGGGAGAATTGTGAAGGAAGATTATGGTGCTTTTGACTTGACCATAAGTAGTCTGACTATGGAGATCATGGCAGTTAGTAAAACAATAAGATGGCTCGAAACACAGGCATGCTTCATTAGTGACTCAATGAGTATGCTCAGGAAGATAGAGATGGGTTGGATATTTGAAGACACTGGTTGGTGTCTCTGCGGCGGCCACGGATGGGAAAGATTAGTTTCATTTTCGTGCCAGGGCATGTGGGTGTATAAGGAAATGAACAGACTGCCATGACAGGCTTACAGGTAAGGCTACCGCGGAGGGTGGACGAGCCATGGACTGATATACTGAATGCTCTACGAGAAGTAAGACTTTTGCGAGAACCAAGTGATGGCTGTGAATCTACAACCATGGTCAGACTACAATTGGTGTTAGGTGGGAAAAGACTACAGCACGATTGAGCATCGAGATGGAATGAGAGGAGAGATGCTCAAGTCGTGACGTAGTTGGTTGTTAAGGGCAGTCAAGATCAGGGCTTGGAACTGGAAGGACGCCATATTTGTAGAAGTTGTCATACCATGGAAATAAACCTTATTTTATATGAAACCAACAGTCTTTCTTAGTCCTTCACACTGTTACAGGACGAATTTTGGTGCCAACGACCGAGGGTTCGAGCCTGGTACAATGCGGAGTCTCAAAATGCTATCTACTGAGTAAGATTTCGGAGTCTCAAGATGCTGTCTACTGTATAACATCGCGGAATCTCAAAACGATGTCTACTGTATAATACATCGAAGTAGCAAGTATGAAGATCCTTGGTCCGTTTGTGTCGATCGCCAGAGACAGAATTGCGGCACGGTTCTAAACAAGTATTGAACATAACAAAGCGCAGTTGGAAAAATGGCCAATAAGTTATCTATGAGAAGTACAGCAACCAAAAGCCCGGCCAGGGGTGGTTGTCTGTAAGTCTTTTTCAAGACTTGCTATCAAAGTTTGATTGGCGTCACGAGAAGAATGAAAGTCAACTTGCCATAATGGGTTGCAGCGCCTGCGATTGTCATCACCTGTAAACACCATCCTGGCGGTTCCTTTTGTCTCGAGCGAACGGGAGTTTTGCTGAAGGTCAAGCCAGTTTAATCGTTGTCTTGAGCGAGCAAGAGTTTGCTGAAGGTCAGTCCAGTCTGATCGTTGTTGCAGTTGAGCAAGAATTTTTCAATAGCACAATCAAGACGGCAGCTAAATACCTCATTCTTTCAATGATTGACCTATATTTTTTGGACGCAGTCAGACTATCTTTGGGCTCCACTGCATATGAGAGCCGCTAGCTGATCATTTTGTCGTGCCCTATCGAGGCCTGTGAAGTTTTGTCGTGCCCTATCGAGGCCTGTGAAGTTTTGTAGTGCCCTATCGAGGCCTGTGAAGTTTTGTCGTGCCCTATCGAGGCCTGTGAAGTTTTGTCGTGCCCTATCGAGGCCTGTGAAGTTTTGTCGTGCCCTATCGAGGCCTGTGAAGTTTTGTCGTGCCCTATCGAGGCCTGTGAAGTTTTGTCGTGCCCTATCGAGGCCTGTGAAGTTTTGTCGTGCCCTATCGAGGCCTGTGGAGTACAGTCGTGCCTATCGAGCCCAATTGAGCATTTTTGGTCCTTACTGGAGCCGCTGTCTACTGTTCAAGTACTCGAGTACAGGGTTTCTTAAACTCAGTAGACAGAGACATAGACGCCAAGGACTTCATTTTCGGTTGGAAAGATAACCTCAACAAGAAAAAGGGTAACATATTTGATATTAGATAGAAAATAATTGAATTCCAGGAGGACGATAACATCCTTTAGTTAATTAATTTAGATATTAATAAGAATTGGTTGTTTGTTTGCTTGTACAAGTATAAATATTTTAACATGACAGAACAGGATTCATTGGCAACAACAGGCAGACCCAACACAGTACAGTAGAGAAACATACGAGTTTTTTTTTTCCAGATACCAAGGAATATGCAGAAGAAGAAGTAGAAATATTGTTTCAAGTCTGATAGAAATTACAAAGAACTTAATATGAATTACTTATATGCAGAATTACAACGTGTTAGTACATGGTTGGGGGAATTAAGGGAGGCAGTTAGTGAAGTAGAGAATTGTGGAAACGTTGAAGTATAGAACGACTAGACAAGACCCTTATAGATTTATGGTAGACTACAATGGAGTAAGAAAGAATAACAGGAGACAGCCACTGCTTAATAAAGACAGAAGACAATATAGTTATGACGAACCAAGGCCTAATGGTTATAGGGTAGAAGACGGTGAGAACAGACGTAATGGTGAAAGGTCGGACTGGTATAGTTGTTATAAATACAAAAATGGGCGTGAGAGAAACCTTTCAAAGAAATCATGGGGCTGGCCCTCTCACAGTGCAACCGCTAGAAAAAGACGTAACGACTGGTTTGAAAAGAGACAAAGACAATATTTGAAGTCAGGATCGAAGGACAGAGTAGAACACAAAGATAAGAATTCAACGACTCCTAAAGTACTTGCCGATATTAGGATTGAACAGGAAAAGAAGACGACGGTATTAGTAAAGAAAATAAACCGAGAGACACAGACGCAGGCAGGTAATACGATAGAAAATAGTACGCAGACTCAAGTAGATACAGTAGAGAAAAAGGTCCAGGTACAACCAGCCAGTAAGATAACAAAGGGAAGTCAAACTGACTTAATAGAAACTCAGTCAAGACCAACTCACTTGACTAAGGGAGACAAGGTTGAAGTTAAGAAAGATAGACAGACGAGAACCAAGGACGAAAGGAAGCCAAAGAGGAAAAGTAGTGAAGAAAGAAATAATAGTATGATAGTTAATAGAGCTACTGATATGTCAAGTTCCTCAGGTATAGACATGAAACTAATCCCCAAATGGTGTAGGAATATTAGCTGTCAGAGTTCAGGTTACGGAGAAGATATTCCTACAGCCGCATATTATAGTGATGCTGAAACAGATATAAATACTGATGATTCGGAGAATGAGAGAATTACACTACGAACAGATCCTGAATCGAAGCGTGATGTTCCCTCATACGGTGTAGTTGCTGGTAGACAGACGGACAGAGTTTTAGTTAGTGACTCTTTAGAACTAGATACCAGTTTATATGACAAGAAAGTAGGGAAGGCTAAGGGACGAATACCAAGAAAGAGAAAGAAAGTCAGACGTTCTAAAGCCGACTATGGGAATAGGGTCGACGTGTCTGCAGTAAATTATTATGAGTCTGATGAAGGAACTATTATCAGTGTGTCGTCTGAAGACGAGATGGGGAAGTACAAACGTTACGTAAGGTATACAGGAAACAGTGAGCAGACCGACGCAAATAAAGGAAATAGAAAGAAATCATTTAAGAAGAAGAATAATAGTAGACAGATAGCGGGAATTTACTCAACGACAGAAAGTGACTTAAGAAAAATAGAGGACCTTATGACCTTAAGACCTGAGTACTTTAACAGGTTAACAACAGATAGTGAAGATGACATAATTAGAGAAAGACATACTAATGTATTGAGAGACAACGAAATATTTAACTTGGACACACTCTATAACTGTTAAAATTCCTTAGGTGAGGAAGGAAAATGGAATAGTTTTGGCTTATGAGAAGAATTGCGGTTTGAGCATATAGATATATGAGCTGTCTAAAATAGACAGATGAATTTTTTTGGTGTAGCATCACATGATACCAAGTAGGCAATAGTGTTGTTGAGGATAGAGAGTTACGACAAATGATATTCTACGTGGATACGTAATACAGGATGTCTTGTGTTTGGTCGTGATGTAGAGAGAGTAAACAAGGTAGAAATTAAAATAGTCCTTTGTCCGGAGTGGATAGTTGCGAGAGTTAATCACGTTGAGTGATGTATAACTGGAGTGATTAAAGTAGAGTAGATTCACCACATAATTAGTAGAGAGAGAGAGAAAATAAGTATGAATGTTCGTACTAGAGTGGATGGTTCGAAGCAGAGCTATGACATGACGTCTGAGATAGTTTCGCTTGGTGGTTTGAGAAGTAAGTATAGTATTGTTGACAGCTGAACCAAGAGTGTCTGATGAGAAGATATAGATTGAGGAGAAATTGAGTATCGTGTATAAAATAGTCGGTTGAACGCGAGAATATTAAGAGTAAAAGACTAGAAGTGGATGATTGAAGAATACGAGTTCTTGCTGAAGAGCATGAAGTAATTACGTCAGCCTTGCGAAGAAAGAAGAGGTAATTAAATCTGAGAAAGTTGTGGAAAAGTATAGAATGATAGTTACGAGGTTAGTGGCTCGTCGGAGTGAAGTTTGTTCTGTGAGATCGTTGATAGTGCTGGTTAGTGTGTAAAAGAGATATAGTTCGAGTGAGATAATGTATAGATTCTGACCTTTAAAAACGAGTGAATGATGAAAAAAAAAAAAAAAGTAGAAATAAGACAAACATATGTACGTCGAGAATGCCTGATGGTAAATGATAAGTACAGCATGCATGTACGAGATGTTTAGTTCGTATGTGAGTATAATTCTAGACAAACAGGTATTCGTCGCGATGAGTGAAGAAGGAGTGAGGGTTGGAGACGTCGCATAAGTGAAGTACATAGATAAAATGTAATAGTTACGCTGATATATCTTGTGGCAATGTGTGTAGAGGAGGTCGATACGCTTAGATTGTGCTGAGTGATTGTTGGAATGTTGAATTGGCGTCTAAATTGTTTTTTTTTGAAGTAATAGTATAGACACGTTAGGTTGTCGAGATGCGAGAATAGTAGTGAGATGAGAGCGAAGTTGTGTATCACTGTCCGTGTGAATATGCGAAGTGTGGATAATAAGTGATGTTGATAAAACGTGGAGTATAAAGTAACTGAGTATATGAAAATTGAGAGATAGAAAGAACATAATTAGAAAATTGGACGGAATTTATGACAGGTTGACAGAAAGAGAGTTAACATTTTGAATGACGTTTCATAAATTATGTTTAGTATTCTTGACAGGGACAGGTTGAAGTGTGAATGCCTGATACTGAGAAATGAGGAAAGTGAGGTCCGTTGTCAGTTATAAGTGGTGTGGGTTGCTGTTCTGTAAGAGGAGTAAACAAGATTAGTTAAATGAATGTTGGAGAACGTGTTCCGATAAGGGTGACCGATTTGATTATCGTCACGATGCAAGAGTGCTAGGAGAGACTTGAGGATAGCTTAGAGTAGTCGTGGTGAGATGTTGGTAAGTAGTGATACCTTAGTTAATTGCGTCGGATAGACGAGAAAATTAAAAGTAGAATAGTTGTATTGGTGAGAGGTCTATAGTAAATAGACAAGTTTTTTTTTGCTGGTGATAACATGGTGGAGATACCGTAGGTAACGGTAATGATTAAGTAGATGTAGTAATACTTGGAATAAATCCAAGGGAAACAATGGGTGTGCCGAGCCACAGATTCTATTAGTAGATAGATGACTGGTAGGTGACATTAAGATAGCCGTCACACTGGTAATAGATAAAATGAGTTGACCTGTAGTTTACAGTGATTATATTCGTGATGTGTAAGGAGTTAATTTTGTAAAATATTGTGAGGGGAGATAATCAATGTTTGACTTCCAGAAAATGGAACGGTCAATTGTGGAGTGGTGATTTTGGTTGAGGGGAACAAGTATTGTTCCGCGTTATGTTGGTCTGTAGATAACAGATATATACGTGGCAGTGAAGTGTTTTGTTTTCTCGGTTATAGAAATACTGGAATAACTTGTATGAATAGATATGAGTTACATTGGTTCGTATAGGAGGACAATGTTGCTTGGTCACTGTGAGTAGGTAGTTCTATGTGAGTTAATTTTGGTTGAAAACCTTCTCTTTAGCGAGAAGACAATTGTTGAATCTGAGTTTGAAATGCCTCATATATAATATGTTTTTTTTGCTTGATTTGCAAAATGATTGTTGTTGTTTGATTCTAGAATAGGGTTATTGTGTTCTTAGACTTTTACGTACAAACTATTGGTCCGTAAAAGAGACCAGTAGTATTAACTAACAATACATTAGGATGTATGTTGTATTATTTTGATATATGTTTTTCTTTGAATGAGTTCATACCTTTAATTAATATGTGGGGAAACATAAATGATGTAAAAAGTTTGGGGGGGGGGGGGGTATGATGTACTGTTATGATTTTATTTCGCTTCACTTGTGGTCTAAGTGAGTTGTCTTGTATATACATGTTGGAAATTAGTTAAGTTAAGTTTGATTTACATGGTTTTGTCTAGAATAAAGACAGTGCATGGGGCTTTATTTGGGACCCTTCGTTCAGAAAATAGTAATAAACTACTGGGGACTAGAAGAGGGACATATTCTCCTTGTGAATAACAAGTTGATGTATATGCTACTAGCAAGGTTGCTGTGATAATCAGCGTTGAGAGGTTAAGTTGTGGAAACATAGGCCATACTTAAGTGACGGGGTTAATATACAAGTAAAATGGTTATGGGGAAATTAAGGGAGCATTAATTGAAGAAAAGATTAATGAATATAGCACTGGGGTAAATGAGGGGAAAGTTTTGAACATAGTTTCCAAGGGGTCAAAAGAGCCATGGGGTATTTTCATAAGAGACACGAGATTGCTGGCTTATAGAAGAAGAAGTGGGTAACACGCTGCGCCAGACAAGGAGCAAAACATGAATTGAATCCATGTTTGACTCCGAAGAATGATTAGATACTGTAGATAACAGTACAATAATAAGTGTGAAATGTACATTGGGAACAAAATGACATGGGGTTTTGAGGGTCCGTGTTATACGGACTGCAGTCACAGACGTGAGTTAGGAGCAGTACATGGTTTCTGTTGATAACGGCATAAATTGACAACTGGAGGTTTGAGTAGATGTGCCCATAATAAATGGACAGTAAGGGGGCAAGATTAAAAGAGAGGTATATTATGTAAGGTGATGTGTATTGGAACAGGTCTTGATTTTTAATTGTGTCCTCGAGATGTGTTTTGTGGTTAACATTACATTGAGGTAAGGTTCAGAGCTATAAAATTGGTAGTGTCTGTGTCTGTAATATACAGACACTTGGTTGGTATTTTTGATGCTGTAGATAGAAGCGTAAACTGTTACCATAATGAGTGGTACTGTAGGAGATATAATTGTTTTAGACTTTATTACATAAAGTCTCAAATGACAAAGGGGGTAAAGGTGTGTGATTTAGCTGAGTGTGGTTTTTGTGTGGAAGAGTTCTACTTCTTCTTTGAATCTACGGTGCGCACCGATTCTTTGTCTTTCTATCGTGTGCGAGTTTTTTTCTTCAGGTTGATTGAAAGTAGAGAATTGGTAGTGTTGTTGAAGACAATGGGGAGTTGGTACCAGAAAGGTACAGCGTTTGAATTTTTAAGCAGATTGCTTATGAAGAGAAGGAGTGGTTATTACAACCATATGTGTTATGATGTATTGTATATAGTTATAAAGATTCAATTGTTGTTGATATGTAATTAATATAGGTTTTGTTATGAAGAGTTAGAAACGAAGAAATATATAGTGGATTACTATATGGTTTGGGGAAAGAGTTACAAATAGATTGGTTTACTTAAAATAAAGTGGTTTGGGGAGATTAGAGAAACTGTGGGAAGTAAGGAAAGGGAAGAAGGAGTATGTAGTTTAAAAAGGTAACCATATGTGGTATGATGTATTGTGTAAAGTTGAGATTGATATGTGTTAAGTTATGAAGAGACAGAAACGAAGAAGAAGTTTATAGTGGGTAACTAAATGACAATATGACAGGGAGAAGGGTTAAAGGATATAATATTTACTCAAATTTGAGTTAGTTTGGGGAAGATTAGAGGAAATGTGGGAGGTAAGGAAAAAGAGGGAATAGAGTAAGGGAATTAGGAGTAAAGAATTTTTCCTTTACAAGAAAAATTCTTTAGAAAAACATAGGGAGGTGTAACAGTAGTCGGGTAATTGGTGTTAGGTGGGAAAAGACTACAGCACGATTGAGCATCGAGATGGAATGAGAGGAGAGATGCTCAAGTCGTGACGTAGTTGGTTGTTAAGGGGCAGTCAAGATCAGGGCTTGGAACTGGAAGGACGCCATATTTGTAGAAGTTGTCATACCATGGAAATAAACCTTATTTTATATGAAACCAACAGTCTTTCTTAGTCCTTCACACTGTTACAAATGCTCTACGAGAAGTAAGACTTTTGCGAGAACCAAGTGATGGCTGTGAATCTACAACCATGGTCAGACTACAAAAACAGCAAGTTAAAAGAGGTGTGGCTATACAAGAACACTATGCAGGAAGTCAAAGAAGATTATTAAACCGACACAGAACTGGTGTTGTGAGCCGCTACACAATTTACCGAGGAGAGGATCCGAGCACACATGGACTGAATGGTTCGATGTGCAATGAGGATGATCTATCTACTAACTAACAAAACAGCTAATGCCCATGGAAATGTGGTTCCTGAGGAAAATGCAAAGAATACGATGGACAGACAGAAAGACCAATGACTAAGCCCTACAAGAAACATATGAAAATCGTAAACTGATTAGAAAATTAGATGTAGACACTAATAAATTTTTGGTCACGTTATGGGAAGAAATAAATTGGAGAACTTGGTGACAAATGGCAAAATTGAGGAGGAAAGAACAAGAGGAATGTAGAGAAGTAAATAACTGGATGGCTTGGCCACGCGGCATAGTCGGGACAGGGACGCAGAGCTGATCCACGACTCTGGTGATCAAGTGAGATGGTGAAACATGTCCGCTCTCGCTTATCAGCATGGCGTATGATGAGGATGAACTAACACGTGAAAGTAAATTGAGGATGAAAATCATACAATGAAGTAATTATTGTTATCCGTAGTTTACAATCTTAGCCGGTGTCAATTGTTGTAGAATAATCATGTTGTTTAAAATTATACTTTATTCTTCAGAGTAAAGTTATTTTTCATAGAAGCTCATCATCATCATGTGCCACGTTGTGCAGCTCAGGTAATCGTGTTTCTCCACAAACATATGTCCTCTGTGTTCATGATAAATTCGGCCTCTGTCTTCTATACAACCCTGTCCACATATCCAGAATTTTCTACCCCTGCCAAAACACTCAATCTCTCCAGATGTCACAACGTTTTACAGTCCAATTTATCTCACAACATGACCAAACAATACATGGTTTGTTCGGATATGGGTAATGTCCTTGTGAATTGTCCTCTACCAGTGCTTACTACGCCCCACACACAGACAGAATAACGAGATTTCATTGTTTGTGTGTCTTCAACTGACACAAACATACATAAACAATCACGACATGTTTTCAGCTATAGATGCATGCATGATGAAATGTTTATTGTTGTTATTCTGTGAGTCTTGGAACATGGATAGCAACCTTCTCTAAACATAGCCAACATGTCATCTATTTCATTGTGACAGAATGACAGTAGTCTTCCCACACACCTGTAATGGGCGTTCATAAACAGTTGAAACTATCTTCACTTCATCACAAGTATCAGATTCCAAGAGGTAGTCACCTACCGAGTCATAATGAGTAAACAAAACCAGTAACAGGGTCAATAAACATGACTACTCACAGAGTCATTGTGAGTAATCATTGCGAATAACAGAGTCATCATGTGTAATCTTTGCTACCAAATCAGTAATTGTGAGTAATCATTACTAGTCAGTCATTGTGAGTAATCATTACTAGTCAAAAGACATTGTGAGTAATCATTACCTGTCATAAAGACATTGTGAGTAATCAATACTAGTCATAAAGACATTGTGAGTAATAATTACTAGTCATAAAGACATTGTGAGTAATCATTACTAGTCATAAATACATTGTGAGTAATCATTACTAGTCATAAATACATTGTGATTAAACATTACAAGTCACAAAGGCACTGTGAGCAAACATTACCAGTAACAGAGTCATCAAGAATAAACATTACCAGCAATCGACACAGCCTTTGTGTATGAAATAATAAGTATGTATTTATTAATTTATGTACAAGAACATCATTAATGAGTAGTTATGAACATTTATAGATTTTTAATATACATGAAAAACCAATCCTGCTTTTTCCAAATGAATGGCAGTGGCATTGAATCCTTGCCTCGAAATCACACAATTCAACAACTTTGTTCGTGATCATAGAATGTGGTCAGTATAAACTGTTTTGTTGACACATATATGATTATAAAACTGACTGTAACAGAACTATTGTGAATAATCACATTATTTGAATACAATTTGGTTCAATTAAAAACCAAATGGTTTGCTTGTTTCAAATGAAACCGAGGCTAGTTCAAAAATAAACAGTTAGTTCTTGCTTCTGGGGTGGAAGATCACTGTTATGTGAGTCAAGGCTGGGCTGAAATTAAAAAACAAAACATTTACTTGTAAACATATTGTTTCTTGGTCTAAAATTTGTGAAGAATTGAACTATATAATCAGCATCATCATGTGTCAGGCCGATAAGCGTGGGAGGTCATGTTTTGCCATCTCTCCCGATCATCATGTGTTCATGTCTCGACCATGCCGCGTGGCCAAGCCATCCAGATATTTACTTCTCTGCCTTCCCCTTGTTCTTTTCCCCTCAATCTTGCCAGTTGTCACCAAGTTCACCAGTTTATTTCTTCTCATACCGTGTCCAAAAATTGTGACTGTCTGCGTTTAATATCTCTAATTTCAGTACAAGGCACAGAATGTACGAGGGGGATTCACATTAAAACTTTAAAAGTGTGATATAAATTACAATAACCATGCCATTATTTTGTAACCTGTCAACATTGTTGTCAAGGGTGTCAAGACTGTTAAGAACTTGACATCACGGTGCAGACGAACACAGTGAAGTAAAAAGGACAGTTTAAAGATGACCACCCCACTTTAGACTTGCACCAAAGAGGAGCAGCATTCTATGTTTTTTGATCAGTAAAGGGGTGAAACCTATAGAAATTCATCGGCAAATGAAAGTCCAGTATAGTGATGCTTGCCTGTCAGTCCAAAAAGTGTATGAGTGGAGTAGGATGTTGTTTCCAAACTTCTGGCTTCGATGATGAGGTACAGCAGGTGGTGCATGAGTGGTTACACACGTGACCAAGATAATATTGTTCTACAGTAATCAAAGTACTTTATCGACGCTGGGGGACGTGCATTGAACACAGTGTTGACTATATCAAACATGCTAAATTTGTACTTTACTTTTTCAGAATATATTAATACACACATGCGCGCGCGCACACACACACACACACATACACACACAAACATTTAAGGTCTTTATATGAAGCCCCCTCATATTTAATCTTCATAAATTCTTAGCTTGCTGTTTGCTGAACTGAGCAGATTTGCAAATACTGTATAGAATGGCAAAAGCCAAGTGGTATCTTTTCCATTTAGTTTTCATTTCCTATAAAGGTTGTGTTTCCCCAGGCTGCCGATTACATAGTTGTTCACAATTTAGTGCATTTAATGTCATGACTTTGTCTATTTAAAAATTAATGCCTAATCGCATATAGCATACTATAATCAACAGATTAGCAGATGTTGTCACCCAACACCAATATCATGGTACCCAGTACATGCCCATATGTGCTCAGTCTTCCCCACAAGATGTTGATGAGTATGGACATGTATAAAATGCTTGCATCTGCTTTGTCCTGTACCACAATCCTTCCTGGTAGTACTAAATTTCCAATATTAAAATAATACCGCAATGTAACACCCAAGTAAATGGAACAATTCTGAAACAATTAATTCAATATAACTACCCTGAAACAGTCATAACATCTAACTGAAGATGCCGTGTAGAGATTAGAACAAGTAGTCTTTTGCAAGATGGAAAACATACTCACCAATAAAAAGCTGCCAGCAGCAGTGAAAAACATGAGTAAAATGGTCTCTAAAACCTATACTGTTGTATACATGTGAAACATGGACATTAAGCAGACAAGCTGAGCAACACCTAAGGGAAGTGGTGGTGTGGTTTCTAAGGAAAGTAAAAAGAATACTATAGATGGACAGAAAACGAATGAGACAGTTTGTCAAGAAAGAAATGAAACCTCTAAATGTATTAGAGAACTGGGCAGTCAAGATTGTTTGGGCATGTGATGTTTGTAAATACACTTTAAAATTTAGTGACAATTGGCAGCCTGATGGGAAAAGAACAAGGGGAAGACAAATAGATAAATACAGGGCACATGATGATGGTGTCAAATTGAATTCATGATTCCACCAGTCATAGTAATAGATTTGTTTGTCCTTGTGCAACAGGCAATCATATGTATAGTGACAGCATCTAGTCTCTCTGAACATAATAAATCATACGTATAGTGACAGCATCTAGTCTCTCTGAACATAATAAATCATACGTATAGTGACAGCATCTAGTCTCTCTGAACATAATAAATCATACGTATAGTGACAGCATATAGTCTCTCTGAACATAATAAATCATACGTATAGTGACAGCATCTAGTCTCTCTGAACATAATAAATCATACGTATAGTGACAGCATATAGTCTCTCTGAACATAATAAATCATATGTATAGTGACAGCATCTAGTTTCTCTGAACATAATAAATCATATGTATAGTGACAGCATCTAGTCTCTCTGAACATAATAAATCATATGTATAGTGACAGCATCTAGTCTCTCTGAACATAATAAATAACAGGCCCGGAAGCAGGAACTGCTTATGGGTGTGTGATGTGCTAGGGATCATGTGTGATCAGTCTGTTCCTCTGTTCGTGGACGATGAATGCAAACATCAAACCCTTGTCCAACAGTGCTCAAGACAGCAGCATAGCTCCCTATCAACTGCACTAACGCATCCGCCCAAATCTCTCTTGCTCAACCTCAATGTTCCCCCTGGAGGTGACATGGATGCCAGCTAATTGGCCGTTTAATTTCCATACACTCTGGAATAGCTAGGACGGCCGAGCCACTTTAGCTCTGTGGTGTGAATACTCTGCATGTGTGAACCATTCATGCCAAAAATATCCAGACTGAATCTTCTTGACTATAGAGCATTGACTGACACGTAAAATGTCAAAATAATTACAAGTTAGAAAATCATTAAGAAACATGATATTTAATTACCATAGCAGCTAATGATGGTAGTGACTTCTTATTGCGATCCCAGAATGATGGTTTCTCCTCGGGTGCATGAGTTCGTGTTGCGGGCACTGGCTTTTGTGTATTCTTGCTGTTTAAACTAATAGAGGGGCTGAAACTGAAGCTGGTATCACTCCCGCTGCTTTCTCGGTACGTACTTACAGACCTGCAGAATGCACGATGGAAATCTTCAAGTTGTGTGGATGGAAGTACATGACAATAGAACAGAGGCAGAAGGCGTATAGAAAATGCTGAGGAAAGGAAATATTATTCACTTTCAAAGATCGTTATCATCATATTCATACTGAGTCACTTCAAAACTGGTGTTGAAGTTATCTGATTATGTCCCTTGACTGTCTCATTTCTCAGCAATTCTTTACAGCTCTGTGTAGGTTTGAACTCTGGTGCTCTTACATGTCTGTGTGATGCAGCAGTTTCTTTAAATGTCTATTTGATTTAGCTTTCTTTATATGGTATGTGTGTGTGTGTGGTGGGGTGGGGGGGGGGGGGGGGAGGGGGAGAGCTGAGTGATCTCGAGGTATGGTGTCAGCCTCGAGTGCTGGAGGTCCGGGGTTCAAGCCCCAGTGAGGGCCGGGATTTTTTCAAGTGGACTTCTAGTAACAAAATTTCCCCTGGTCTATGGGTAGTGAGATTGGACGTCCGTGTGTATTGTTGCGCACATAAAAAATCCCTTGGCAGTTGGAAATCGAAAAAGAGTAGCCTAACGGCACTGCCCGGAAAAAAATTTCGAGTTAAAAATCTACCCAAAGTATTTCACGATCCTCGCTGGTGCTACAGAGTTCGTGCACTGAGCTGAGATTCTCCGGACTCAGGCTTGAGTTAGGAGTAGAACGGAGCACTTATGGGTTACACCCACGTGCCGCGATGTTGATCTGTCTACTAAACTAAACTAAACATCTTTATATATCTCTGTGTGATGTTGTTGTTTCTTACATGTCTGTGTGATGTAGTTGTTTTTTTTTTAATGTTCATGTGATGCAGATGTTTCTTGGAAATCCTCTGTCTTCTTCTCTCTGGCTACCATCCAGTATTTTCAACAATAGTCCCTCATGCCTCATATTATGACCAAACCAAGACAATTACATTATTTGTATCTTCTTATTTTCAGTGTCTCATAAACTTTGCCAATAAACTTCTACTCATAACTATAATGACACCAGTAAGAAGGAAATTAAATTAGTGAAGAATAGTGTGGATTTGTCCATGGAACGGTACAAGCAATGCAATTATGAACATTAACAAAGATACCAGTTGAAACATAGAACGCTATATATTTGTGCTTTACAGATTATACAGAAACATTTGATGAAGTGAAACATGATAAATTTATCAAAATGTTGGATGATATTTAAATTGATGGAAAAGATCTCAGAATATAAAAATATTATTTACTGGAAACTAGTAGCATAAATTAAAATGGGAAATAAAGAGGGCAATTATGAACAGATAAAGCAAGGAATAAGACAAGGATGTGTTTTATCGTCGGATTTCTTCTCTCTCTATAGTAACGTAATAATGAGAAAGATAAATAAAAGGACAGAATGCGAGTTGGTGGTTATAAATTAAACAATTTACAATATGCAGGTGACGCTGTATTGACAGTTGCAAATACAAAAGATCAAACTCTTTATCATTGTAGTAATCAATCAATCAATCAATCATGTGCCATGCCGGAAAGCGTGGGCGGTCATGACTCGCCATTTCACTCGATCACCAGTGTCGTGGATCAGCTCAGTGTTCCTGTCTCGTCCATGCCATGTGGCCAAGCCATCCAGGTATTTTCCTCTCGGTCTTCCTCTTGGTCTGTTCCCTTCGATCTTGCCAGTTGTCACCAAGTTCTTCAATCCACGTCTAATTTCTCTAATCAGTTTACGATGTTCATTTGTCTCCTGTAGTACTTGGTCATTGCTTTTTCTGTCTGTCCATGGTATTCTTTGCATTTTCCTCAGAAACCACATTTCTGCAGCCATCAGATGCTTTTCAGCTTGACTGCTCATTGTCCAAGTTTCACATCCATACAAAAGAACGGGCTCTATGTATCCCCTCAACACTCTTTTTTTTTATGTGGACTGTTGGCTTGCCGATACTCCTGTCTGTTCCATTGTTCACCTTTAGCAGTGAGGAGCATTTTGTGTGATATTCACTGGCACAGGAACGGAGCAATATGGGGACAACCCGTTGCCGTGAAGTTGGGACCATGACTAACTAACTAACTCTTTTTTGTAGTAATAGAGGGTGCAAAAAAAAATATATACTTTATTTAAATATCAAGAAAACAGAAATAATGCTTGCATCAAAGAAAACAAAGATAAAACCACAATGTGACATAACAATAGAAAGGAAAATGCGTAATCAGGTTAATACATTCAAAATCCTAATATCAGACGGAAGATGCGTGTCAGTATCATACCAGCCACCTTTCTTTGCCAGGATATGTCCCGGTACCTATGGTAGTCTGTGTGCACCAGGCAACCCATGTCACGTGTTATAAATCTGCCTTGATGAGGGTTTGAACACATGGCTGGCAGGTAAGCAATACTGATGTTCCAAACAGACTACCAGACCTTCATCATTCACACACCTGCTGTGGAGGGGAGCTTCAGGTGAATATAGGTTCATTATATTCATTACTTACCCATTTCTATAGAAAGGGGTCAGAGCAATTTTGCCAACCGTTGAGTATCCTTCACTCTCCACACTGCATAAGCTGGTGTTGTAGATGTGATCATTGTTGTTATTGCTGTCACTGTGTTGGGGCTCAGACTGTGAGTCCACCTACAGACAGTTTCAGCAGTAATGAATAATGAAAAAGCTGTGAAAGTAATGTTCACAAAGATACTCTACTGATTTTGTGTTTTTTTTAAACACCTACAGAGGTTCTGTCAGATGAAACGTTCAACTTAGGTTCTTTCATTTATACATTATACAAGAAACATAAATATATGTCTATCTGTCTGTCATTGGTTCACCCGTCTTCAGTGATTGCTTATGGGAATGCCCCGAATGCTGTGATGTCGGTTCCTAGATCAATCAATCAATCAATCTTCAGTGATTGTGACAACTGAGGCGTTTCTATTATTAGAGCCTTGTCGATGGGAATTGTTTGCTCTTGCCCAACTTGAAGCGTAGGGTACTTATTTTTACCTTTCCCACCCAGCATGGTTATGGTGAGCTCTCCTAGTGCTAATCAATGACTTGGGTACTGATTGTCTACTATCATAGTGGGAAGAGGTGTGACTATTACAGTCTCACACTATGTACAGTGTAAATCCTTAGCATGTAATCACATTAGAGACCATGGTTGATTCTCCCTTCTGTAGCTACACATGTGTCTGCCCAGGATGCATCACGTGCATTGTAAGAGAGGTCTTACTTTAAAACTCAACACTGGTTCTTCATAATCTCTACATCATGTAATTGAGAAAATCAACCAAAGGCTGCTGCAAACATAAATCTGAAATATGACATTACTGTGGCCAGTTTGTTTTTAAAAACAATAACCACCTTCTAGTAATGAAACAAAACATGCAGCCTTTTCTGAAAGCCTCGTACAGTCGTCAGATATAAAAACCCAGCTTTATTCGTTGTCTAATATTTATTAAACTGTGGCTGTGTGTTGAACAAAGAAAAACATTTCAAATATTGCATTCAACTCACAAAAAATGAACACCCAAATTCATTGAAGTTTTCACCATTAGATGTTTACAACTCTTGTTATGCAAACAGAAAGACTCAGTATTGAATCTGAGATTATTGTGGAGTTAGCAAATACTCCACAATTGAACAGTGTTAGTTAATAAAATGAGATTAAGAGTGTTGTGTATTTCAGCCTGAAAAGGCATTAATCTATTTATTTAATAAGATATCTAACTCTGCAGTATGAACATGATGATGCAGCGAAATATTCCGTGAACATATTGTGGAACTATTTTGCATATGACCTCTTTGTTTAAATCCACAAAGTATGTTGTGTACATTTTGATCAACGAACACATATTTCTGCATTATCTGAGTTAATATTCTTGCTGTATTTAGAATGATTTGAAACAGTAGTATCACAGTGTTCAGCACACCACTCATTTCACTTATCTCAGTACCTCTAACTCCTGAATGTCTGCTTCTATGTCTGTGTCACTATTGCTTAAGATGCCAAAATTATAGTAGCCTCCCTTGGTATTAGAATTCAGGGGATTTTCCTGAAATTAGAGATAAAAGTTCATGTTTCCGTTTTCATGGGTTCTGCATTTGTTTTCACTTAAAAGCAAGTAAGTTTGATATGGAAACCAAAACTGATTTAGATTTGTCCCAGATAGTTCGTTCCACAGGCCGGTCAGAGTAACTTAAATGTTCACTTTTTATTCAGGAAACAATGGAAAACTACTACATGGAAAATTACCCTGTAAATCATAAACAACAAATAGAGGCTGAGGGTGATTTGCAAAGAACATGGAAATTTGTAAAAGATGTTACTTTAGCCTAATTAAAATAACCACTAAGCAATGAACTGGGTGTTTCGTTGGGGACTACTGTGTTGACATTCTGGCGGCGGCATTACGCACAGTGTATCTGTGTGGGCTGTTGTTTGTCGAGACTCCTGTCTTTTCCACTTTTCACATTGGGCAATGGGGAGCGTTTTGTGCGATATTCACTGGCACAGGAACGGAGCATAATGGGGACAACCCATTGCTATGAGGTTGGAACTACGACTAACTAACTAACTAACTAACTAACTAACTAACTAACTAACTAACTAACTAACTAACTAACTAACTAACCTTTTACCCACCTTGGTGAGTATTTGCTTACATAGTGACAACTCCATTTTGTGGTGTTCGTCCATCAAGAATGATGATGAACATCCATTACATGCAGTGGGATTGAAAATTTGCAGCCGTGAGTTTTAAGATGGGTGGTAGGGCCTATTTCGGCTCGAAATGTTTTTTGAAAATGTGGGCAAAGAATGCATTGAGAGCGTTTACCACAGCGCAGCTCGCCGTAAAAAATGTCATTAGGGAGCCTGTGATCTGACAATGCCACCATCTCCATATTATAAAGACTAATCAGCACTTTATTTCCCAGAAGATTTCTTAGGCTGGGTCGACCTGAGAAGCTGAGTCTATGTAAAAGTCCAGCTCAATGGGGGTTTGAACATGCGGGCACTGGGCCAGAAGGCAAGCATGCTAGTGTTTTCACTACCACAGCTCCCTCATTAGCCTAATGTCTATTAGACTTACCTGAGCTGAGCACTACTGAAATCTATGATACTGAGCTGAGCATTGCTGAAATCTATGATACTGAGCTGAACATTGCTGAAATCTATGATACTGACCTGAGCATTGCTGAAATCTATGATACTGGCCTGAACATTGCTAAAATCTGTGATAATGATCTATGATTTCTTAACATTGATAAAATCTATTATACTGAACGTAACATTGCTGAAATCTATTAGACTGACCTGAGCTTTGCTGAAATCTGTTACACTGACCTGAACATTGCTGAAATCTATTATACTGGCCTGGACAATGCTGAAATCTATTATATTAACCTTAACATTGCTGAAATATATTATATTAACCTCAACAATGATGAAATCTATTAAACTCACTTGCACAGTTCTGAAATCTATTATACTGACCTGGACATTGCTGAAATCTATTATATTAACCTCAACATTGCTGAAATATATTATATTAACCTTAACATTGCTGAAGTCTATTAAACTCACTTGCGCAATTCTGAAATCTATTACACTGACCTGGACATTGCTTTCATCATCCAGAATCTCATCTTTAATGTCAATCATTCTCTTGCCGAGCTGTCCCAGAGCCCCAGGTTTCTGTTTAAAGGTCAGAGCTGTAGGTATGTGGGATTGGTTCTGTTTCTTGACCCGATCAAAATGTTCTTCGTCAGTTATTCTCCTGTGGGAAGTTAGTAATGTTAGTGGAAGCCATGTTGTTTTCTCTTTAGACACGACTAATGTTATTTGTAATGCTAGTTAAGTCAGTCTTCTACTTAGTGAAACTGTTATTATTTTTGTGTCACATTTTTAGCATAAATGTTATAAGATAGATAATTGATAGTGATTAACTCATTAACTACCAGATATAAATACAAGCTGTGGTAGATTTAATTCATGTACATGAGTTAGCCAGAGGTATGGCTATGATTTCCTATGCAAAATGTCAATTGTAAACATATATTTCCTTGTAATATTTGAAAAATGCCTAACAAATTTTCATTGCCGGTGATTTACAATAGTTAATGAGTTAAAAACTTGATTTTTAAAAAAGTGAGCTGCTTAAAATGTTAAAAGGTGACAGTATTTACATCTGACTCCACAGAACCATTTTGATAAACCAAGGCATGTAAATATAGCTAGACTTTCGTTTATGTTGACAAGGAGAGATGCTATGTACTGGTGCACTCTGGTGAGACAACGATACAACTAAAGGTAAAGTGGCCAATACACCATTGACATGCTCACAGTGCCACAACAGAGAAGTATACAGGTGCGAATGTAAATATAAATATAACAACGGCAATTGATACAGCTGTAGATTAATTATACAAGAGTTATATGAAGATACTTGGAATTCTAAGGAGGAGTTGCATACATAAGGTTTTGTTTTGAATGTGACTGTACCCGTCATATTTCACTACAGATGTAAAGATATATGTGATATGTTCATTCTATATTGTTATACATGTATAGATGTATGTGATGTTTCCACTCCCTGTGGCTATTGGTGTATAGATTTACGTGATTTTCACATTCTCTATGGCTACAGATGTCTAGATTTATGTGGTAATTCCATTCTATTGGCTATAGATACGAGGGCGAGTAAATAAGTAAATCACACAGTTCTGTGGGATGGCAGGTAAATGTAGTTGGTGTTTTCTACAGGTGTCATTAGATGACAGCAACGTCGAGCTTTATATTCCAGTTCGTCAGGTGGCGCTAAGTGTCTTATGCGCATGCACAGCGCATAAACAAAATGACGACTGTACTTTGTATAACCAAAGAGCAACGTGCTGTTGTGCGTTTTTTGTGTGGACAAAAGGACTACCTGTAAAGGACATTCATAAGAAAATGCTCCCTGATTATGCTGACAAATGTTTGTCCCGTAAAGCGGTGCATAGCTGGGCAGAAAATTTTTCTCAAGGACGCTCTTAAATTGTTGATGAAATCCGATCTTGTCGTCCTGTTGAGATTGCAACAGAAGCATCGTCCAGCGGATGGAGGAAATGATTAGAGGTGACAGGAGAGTAACGATATACTCTGTATCACCTGCAATAAGGTGCTCACATGGTTCAGCATACAGCATAATGCATGGTCGATTGAAATTTAAGAAAGTGTGTTCAAGGTGGGTACCTAGACAATTGAAGGAGGAACACAAAACGAACCGATTTGGCCTGACTTGCATCATCTCTGTCGATACGAAGATGAAGGAGAAGACATGCTGAACAGAAATGTTACTGGGGACGAATCATGGGTGCATAACTACCAACCCGAATCAAAGCGTGCTTCAATGTAATGGAAACATCCTTCTTCGTCTTGTGTCCAAAAATTCAAGGTTATGCCATCAGCTGGGAAGGTTATGCTGACAGTGTTCTGGGATGTCAGGGAGTGCATTTAACCAATTTCAAGAAGAAAGGTGACAATGTGAATTCTGAATCGTACTGTGAAGTTCTATCGATGCTTCATGGTGCAATTCGAAGAAAACGTCCAGGACTGCTGACTAGAGGAGTGTTGCTTCTTCATGACAATGCCAGACCACATACGGCTCGATTAACTCAGGAGAAAATTAACCAACTAAGGTGGGAAGTTCTGGAACATCCACCTTACACCTTAGCCCCTAGCGATTTCCACCTTTTTGTTCCACTGAAAACCCACCTTGGCGGGAGATATTTTGCGAATGATGCCGAAGTTGAATGTGAAGTGAAAACGTGGTTTAGAAAGCAGAGCATGCAGTTCTATGCAGCCGGTTTGGGAGGACTGATAAAACGATGGGATAAGTGCATCAATGTTGGTGGAAATTATGTTGAGAAATAAAGGGACATTGTATGTATAAAAATAAACTTGTTTCAAGTTGTCATCATATTTAGTTATTTTTTACAACCATTTGTGACTTACTTATTAACTTACCCTCGTATATGGCTATAGATGTTAATATTTTTGTAATGTTTCCAATCTATAAAGTTATATGTGTATATATTTATTTGATGTTATCATTCTATATGGCTAAAGATGTAATCTGTGATATGTGTTATTTACTGAAAAGTATGTAGTTCTATGTGTGTCATTTACTACAATCTTTGTCATTTGTTCTATATTTGTAATTTAGGGGGGTACGGGGTGTCAGGCATTGGTAGCACC
This sequence comes from Cepaea hortensis, assembly GCA_963921405.1. Taxonomy (NCBI): domain Eukaryota; kingdom Metazoa; phylum Mollusca; class Gastropoda; order Stylommatophora; family Helicidae; genus Cepaea; species Cepaea hortensis. The sequence goes on from OY992888.1 coordinate 54,558,043, forward strand.
TTTGGTAAGGATGACTCTCATGTCCTTTCAGGACCCATCCCCCACTGGTCCAAGTCTGACACCCAGCTCGTGCCTGTGGCTCCTAGTAGCTGTCAGCATGCGACAGCGGCCACCCCCGGGCAACAGCTGTGAGAGGCTGGCTAAACCAGGCATGGGTATCCGATTTGGTGTCAAACCAAGAGGTAAACTAGGGTATGCCTACCCAGCATGTGAAGACAGGATTCGGCAGACTGCGCGGAAGAAATCATTCCTGATTCAACGGGCAAGACGGCGTTTACCTGCAAAGCGTTGTGGAACGTAATGATCACGGCAAGGTACGTAGAGCGCCCTGGTCATCAACTGCACCTGTATTCGTCTCCAATCGTCTCGACTTGTCTTGCCACTGGACTCAGATGGACTCAGGCGAGAGAGTGAGGTCGACGAATTGCGCAACTCTTCCTCACTTTAATCCAAGTCATCGCGCAAGTCATTCTTCATCCAACGTCACATATTACCTTCAAGCCCTGTGGCGATGGGCGAGCGGCAAAGCGGCAGGCGTGGGTACGCTGGCAGCCGTAGTCGCAGACCTGCACACAGGCGGCTCAGGCCATATGGTCGTCTTCTACTGACCGGAGCAGCAGTGGGATTCGGCAGCCCCCTGAGCGACTGAGCAGCCCTCTATAGGAACACACTGCTCACCTCCATAGCACGAGGAAGGGGCTAGAAAAGGTGCCCTAAACATTGTCTGCTTCATCACTACCTAACCAGCTAGCCGCGGTTGGTGGGTACCCTAACTGCGGTCGACATACAAAGAAAGATAAAACAAGCAAAGCTAAAAGAGTAAACCATATTCCCTTAACAATTGGAACTTGGAATGTACGCACCCTACTTGACAGAGACGGCGCGTCGGGTCCAGAGAGACGAACAGCACTGATTGGGAGAGAGCTGGGCAGGTACAACATCGACATTGCAGCCTTGAGCGAGACACGACTTGCAGAAGAAGGCCAAATCTGTGAAATTGGTGCCGGCTACACATTTTTCTGGAGTGGAAGGAAAAGCGAGGAAAGACGCCAATCCGGTGTGGGATTTGCCATTAAGTCGGCCCTGGTCGGCAGATTAGCTGGATTTCCAAAGGCTATAAACGACAGGCTCATGACCATGAAGTTGCCTCTGCTGAATGGAAGGAAGCACGCAACCATTGTGAGTGTCTACGCACCAACTATGACCAACGAAGATGATGTCAAGAACAAGTTCTATGAGGACCTGCACAATGTATTAACATCTGTTCCCAAAGGAGACAAACTTATACTCCTTGGGGATTTCAATGCCAGAGTAGGCACGGACACCACCTATTGGAGTGGCATTATTGGAAAGCATGGAGTCGGAAATTGTAACAGCAATGGACTCCGCCTCCTTCAGACATGTGCCGAACATGATCTCCTGATTACGAACACAATTTTCCGTCTCCCCATGAGAAATAGGACATCGTGGATGCACCCTCGCTCGAAACACTGGCACCTCATTGACTTTGTCATCGTCAGGAGGAGTGACAGACAAGACGTTCGAGTGACAAAATCCATGTGTGGTGCCGAATGTTGGACAGACCATCGTCTCATTGTCTCGAAAATTAACATCCACATCAGGCCACCACGGCGTCCTCAAGGGGCGAAAATGCAAACAAAGCTAAATGTCACCCGCCTGAACAGCAAGAAAATGGAGCTGTCGTTTGAAAATATGCTGGAAGACCGCCTCAAGCCCAATGCTGAAGCTAAACAGGATACAGAAACAGAATGGAGAGCCCTGAAGGACACAATTTACAACACTGCTATGGAAATCCTGGGTCCAGCCCCCCGAAAGCATAAAGACTGGTTTGATGAAAATTCCGAAGACATCAACCAATTGCTGGCCGAGAAACATCTTCTCCTCAAGGCACATTTGAATGACCCAAAGTCAACATCAAAAAAAGATGCTTTCAAGAACATTCAGAGAGTAGTTCAGCAGAAACTTCGGCACATGCGGGACTCCTGGCTGAGCAGCAAAGCTGATGAAATTCAGGGCTTTGCTGACAGACATGATATGAAAAACGTCTACGACTCACTGAAAGCGGTCTATGGTCCTTCATCACCAGGCATAGTTCCCCTCCTCAGTGCAGACGGGGGAACATTGGTCACTGATAAGAAAGAAATCCTCCAACGCTGGGCAGAGCATTTCAGCAAAATCTTAAATGCAACTTCCTTCTTCGATGATGAAACCATCAACTGCCTTCCTCAAGTTCCCACCAATGAGACACTTGATGACCTGCCAACCATAGTGGAAATAAACAAAGCCATCGAGCAACTCTCCAGCGGCAAGGCACCTGGTCCTGACTCCATCCCAGCAGAGATATACAAGGCAGGTGGGCCGGTCCTAACAGAGCAGCTTCACCAAGTCTTCACAAACATATGGATGAACGAGACCATGCCACAAGATTTTAAGGACGCGTCAATAGTCCACCTTTACAAACGTAAAGGAAACCGCCAATCCTGTGACAACCACCGAGGCATCTCCTTGCTTTCAATTGCAGGGAAGATACTCGCCAGAATTATTCTCAATCGCCTCACAGCCCATCTCGATCAAGGTCTTCTTCCTGAGAGTCAATGTGGCTTCAGAAAAGAACGTGGAACTGTTGACATGATTTTCGCTGCAAGGCAGCTGCAAGAGAAATGTCAGGAACAGAACTGCGAAATGTTCTCCACTTTCATTGACCTTACCAAGGCTTTTGATACAGTCAGCAGAGAAGGACTGTGGAAGATTATGGCAAAATATGGCTGTCCACGAAAGTTTGTCCAAATAGTGCGGCTATTTCATGACGGCATGCAGGCAAGAGTACAGGAAAATGGTGAACTGTCTGAACCCTTTCCTGTCACCAATGGAGTGAAGCAAGGATGTGTCCTGGCACCAACACTGTTCAGCCTCATGTTTTCAGCCATGTTGATGAATGCCTTCGAGAACGACGACATTGGAATAGACATCAACTACCGTATGGATGGAAAGTTATTCAATCTCAGAAGGCTGAAAGCTAAAACCAAAATTAACAGCGGCACCGTCAGAGAGCTCCTGTTTGCTGATGATTGCGCTCTATACGCCAACTCAGAGGCGGACATGCAACATAATGTTTCAGCTTTCTCACATGCCTGTGCCAACTTTGGGCTCAATATCAACTTGGAGAAGACTGTAGTTATGTACCAGCCAGCTCCAGGGAATAATCACACTGTGCCGAATATCAAAGTGAATGATCATAGACTAAGTGTTGTGGACAAATTCACCTATCTTGGCAGCACCGTGTCACAAGCTGCCACAATCGATGACGAAGTGAATGCAAGAATCTCCAAGGCCAGTGCAGCCTTTGGCAGACTGTACAAGAATGTATGGGACAGAACTGGAATAAGCCTGCAAACAAAGCTAAAAGTCTACAAAGCAGTTGTATTATCCACACTGCTATATGCTTGTGAAACCTGGACTGTTTATCAGCGACACGCTAGGAAATTAAACCACTTCCACACAGTCTGCCTAAGGAAGCTACTGAAGATTAAATGGCAAGACAAGATTCCAGACACTGAAGTCCTAGAAAGAGCATCCATGCCCAGTATCCACACTCTACTGATGAAGAATCAGATTCGCTGGGCTGGTCACTTGACTCGCATGCCAGATCACAGGCTCCCTAAACGAATTTTCTACAGCGAACTGCGTTGGGGTAAACGCTCCCAAGGTGGCCAGAGGAAACGTTTTAAAGACACTCTGAAAATTTCACTGAATGCTTTTGGAATTCATCATGACACCTGGGAGGCTGCAGCCAGAGACCGAAATTCGTGGCGTGCATCATTGCGCAAAGGTGCAGTCATATGTGAGGCAACCAGGACTGCAAGAGCTGTGAAGAAAAGGCAGGACAGAAAAACCACTGCAGGAAATCCTCCTCCAGAGACGTCAAGCATTCTTTGCCCACATTGTCAAAGAACATTTCGAGCCAAAATAGGCCTTATCAGCCATCTTAGAACCCACGGCTCCACACCTTCAACCCCACTGGATAAAATGAATGGTCATCATCATTCTTGATGGACAAACAACATTTGTAATTTACTGTGATCTATGTAATTTCATCCATGTGTTTAACTTACTTTAACGAAAATAATTTGTTCTAAATTTATAACTAACAGTAATCTATGTAATTTATTCTACGTGTCATTTCCTTTAATTTGTGTAATTTGTTCCACGAATTTCTATGTGTGTCAATTACTGTGATCTATGTAATTTGTTCTGTGTGTGTTATTTACTTTATTCTATGTAATTTGTTCTTGTGTGACATTTACTCTAAGCTGTGCAATTTTCTATATGTGTCATTAATTATAATCTATGTAGTGTTTTCTGTGTCATTTATTGTGTTCAGTGTAATTTGTTCCATGTGTGTTATTTACTGTAATATACGTAATTCTATGTGTGTCAATTACTATGATAAATGTAATTTTTTCTACATGTGTTAGTTTCTGTTATCTATACAGTTCCACGTGCGCCATTTACTGTTGTACTCAATGTAATGTGTTCCTTGCCTGTCATTTACTGTACTCTATGTTATGTGATCTGTGTTGTCATTTACTGTACTCTATTTGATGTGTTTTATGTGTGACATTTACGGTAATCTATGTAATTTTCCCCATGTCTGTCATTTATTGTACTGTATGTAATTTATTTCACGTGTGTCATTTACTGTACTCTATGTAATGTCCTTCATGTATGTCATTTATTGCAATCTATGTAATTTTCTCCATATGTTTAATTTAAGATAATCTATGTTATTTATTCCGCGCCTGTCACTTACTGTAATAAAACATTTCTTTACGCCTATAAGCACATTACAGAGCATCATAACCTATAAAATTGTTGAAACGTTGTCAATTCTCAGGTACATGGGGTATAATTTATTGACCTTCTTATTTGTTTTACGATTATTGCTATGTACCTGCCCTTTTCATGCGTCCCATGTGCTAAAGAAAAAGATACAGAAATACTAGGAGCTATCTGTGCAGATTCGTCTTAAAAATGTACTGTGCAAAAGAAATTCAATAAAAAACAAGCTTACAGAATGACTTTAAAGGCTGGGCTGAGGAGAAGTATTGGAAGACACCCGTAAAAAATAAATTATATTCTTGGGATGTGCTAAGAGACTTATCACTTTTATTCAGTTCTTAAAATATTAAAATGGATAAATGGGAGAATATAACAGCCAGAGAAATAAAAAGCGATAAATATGAAATAGCTTAGCAAGGTATCAGCAAATCAAGATATATAAAGATGAATTGTGCTTTTAAGAGCGAAGCAACTTATAAAACAAGCGACACTACAAGCAAAGGGATCAAGGTTAATCACCAATTTCTCTCTGCTCTGTGTTATCAGTGCCAAACATGGAGATTAGTGACAAAGGAGAAAAAAGATATTGTAACAACAGAGATAGATTACTTGTGCACAATGGTTAATGTAACAGCAGAGATAGATTGCTTGTGCAGGATGGTTAATGTAACACGAAGAGATAATACAAGAAATGGTGATATTAGAACCCAAATAGGTGCACTTTCAGAATATGCTTTCTCAAACGACAACAACAAATAAAACAGTTTGTCTATGGATCACAACTACAACAGACAGAACTCAACAAACAGCAATACCACTCAGATAATAACGGGGAAACAAGCAAGCGAATGTGTCCACATAAACATGCAACAACAGCAAAACGGGCATAAAACACCAAAGTGTATGAGACGCATACCAGAGTTCTTACCAGAACTCTATTCATTTCCTGACGCTGCGAGGCAAACAGGAAACAAGAAGAAGTTAGTTCCCGTCCAGCCAGCATTAGATCTCTATTGACATATCCAATACCTTTGTTCAGTTGCTAGACCAAAGTCGTTGGGTAACAATGATGGCCACTGAACTGATGATCTTGTGTAGATACCATACCTACTACTCGTTTCTTGCTGCTTGTCATTTATTGCATTCCTGCAGCACTTTTTAGGTTTATAGTTTCGTTGTTCATTTAAAATCTCTATAGCACATCATGTCACTTACAGTGCTTGTGGGCGCTTTATTGTTGCGATGAACTCATGTAGTCTGGTCGTAGGAAGACGTGCACCTGTAGTTCCCCTTTCCAAGATTTGCTGAATCTAACATTCAATTAACCATAGCAAATTAATTTACTTATCAATCAGTTATATAATAAACAATTAAATTGGGAGAATGACTCAAACGAAATGACTTGAAGACATAAGCAGGGACTGTAGCTCTTCTAGTCATTTGATGACTTCATATGGTGCATTTATTTTAGCATTGCTGCTCATGGGTTTTCTCTCCGCTTGTGTATTTTGCCTCTGTGTTTGTTCAACTTCATCTTAGTGATAGTAATTTTAATACCATTGTTATTGTTTACATAAATTGCAATAATTCATCATGCTATAACATGAGCCGAGTACTGACGCTGATGAAGAACAAAAAGTGGAAAATGTACTCTTACCGTCGACATATATAAACAACAAGTACGATGATGATGACTAAAAACAAGGCTGCCAGGATTGCCAGCACTATGACGGCGATGTAGTCCTCCTCTATGATCTGAGCACTAGCTGTCACTGGCAGAGCTGGGAAGTTGACATGGACTATTGCTGCCTTCTCATAGCTGGGCTGACCTCCACTGGAAACCACCACTGTGATGGCGTATGTATTCAAGACAAGGGCACTAGGTTCTGCAATGATTGTGATGATGCCTTCCTTGTTGATGGAGAATAGCCTGTAGATTATGTATATTGAATTACTTATATTGTCAAACGTGTGTAAGTTTTAATGATAGAATGTTCACGAAAACACATCTTTGCTGATGGAAAATTATGCAGATTATGTATATTGCATTACTTATATTGTCATACTTTTGTGAGTAATTAATTATAGAAAGTTCAACAAGACACATCTTTGCTGATGGAAAATAGCCTGCAGATTATGTCACTTAAAAAGTCGCTTAAAGTCCACAGTGTCGACTTCATTGCGCTGGGTTTTTATCCCGAACAAAGCACGAACTCCGTATCTCCAGCGACGACCCCCAAGAGTCTCAGGGAAGAAATGCACTCGTGAACCGAAGGACGCGGCCCAGATTGCATTACTTATATAGTTATACTTTTGTGAGTAATCAGTGATAGAATGTTCAATAATACACATAATTGCTAATGGAAAATAGCCTGCAGATTATGTATATTGCATTACTTATATATACTTTTGTATGGATGTGAAACTTGGACAATGTGCAGTCAAGCTGAAAAACATATGATGGCTGCAGAAATGTGGTTTCTGAGGAAAATGCAAAGAATACCATGGACAGATAGAAAAACCAATGACCAAGTACTACAAGAGACAAATGAAAATCGTAGATTGATTAGAGAAATTAGACGTAGACAGTCAAAATTTTTTGGACATGTTATGAGAAGAAATGGACTGGAGAACTTAGTGACAGCTGGCAAGATCGAAGGGAACAGACCAAGAGGAAGACCGAGAGGAAAATACCTGGATGGCTTGGCCACATGGCATGGACGAGACAGGAACACTGAGCTGATCCACGACTCTGGTGATCGAGTGAAATGGCGAATCATGACCGCCCACGCTTTCCAGCATGGCACATGATTGATTGATTGATTACTTATATTGTCATACTTTTGTGAGTATGATAGAATGTTCTACATCCTAGTGTGAGGACATGCAACATAAAGACTAAATGTCATGGCAGGTCAGATGTTTTTGTTGTTATCTTTCCCGTAGAGTACATTAGGCAGGCTGAGAGAGGGAACATGCTGCATGGACAGCACATGGTCGCTACAATTCAGCCCAGGCTTTGTGCTATGGAAAGATATAACTCCATTCCTGGTCCCCACCATGGGTTGTAGTTATCATGCATTTTTTAAAGCACAGTGTAACAAACTATCATCTGTCAAGACGGCCAGGTGTCAGTAATTACAGAATAGCCTGTTGATGAGTATACATACTGATGATATTACTTTTAGGGTCATACTTTTGTGAGAGATTGATGACAGAAATTTCCAGAAGATATTTCTTTCATTGTGACAAAAACTCTGTGACTGTTTCATGAATGGTATGAGTGTCGGTTGTGACTACCAAATTTGTGAGATTTGCCCAATCTGACGTGTACAAGGCTTTAAGTTCGTACCGGAATACGATTAGTATTGTCAGTAGTGGGTTGTGCTCATTTTTTAAAACTTCAAATCCCGAAACAACCAAATAAATCAATTTCCTGATGTCATTGTGATTACCCCTTCTTAGTCTTTACATTTCTTATATTTAGCATTTACTCATACTTTCTGTTGATGAACACTCAAATCAGCTTTTATATTGTAGTTAACTAAAGTAGTAGAAAGCACAAAATGAATCCAACAGTGTAGAAATCAAATATGAAACTACCAGTAGTCTGAGAAATGAAGATATTATGGGGGACAGTGTAACTAAGGCGCTAAGGCACAGGTGTTACAAAGTGATTCGCAGTCTAGGACACCGCGTTCCAAACACAGCTGTGAGTGATTTTGAAACAGAACGCCTTGCGTTGATTATAATCACTTATCAATGATAATTATCATGCAATGGTATGAGTGTCGGTTGTTCAGACAGTAATGGCAAACTACTGATCGTAAACTTGCCAAGATATCACAAACAACCAAAAAAAAGTCTACAGGTTGACTGCGACGTCCTGTAAAGGATATCTTCTTCTTCTTCTTCTTCTTCTTCTTCTTCTTCTTCTTCTTCTTCTTCTTCTTCTTCTTCTTCTTCTTCTTCTTCTTCTTCTTCTTCTTCTTCTTCTTCTTCTTCTTCTTCTTCTTCAGCGTTCTGAGCCATTGAGGTTCTTTGCTGGAGATACAATCCGTCTCCATTCGTCTCTCTGGTTGACCTGTAAAGTATATGCGACTAAAAAAAAAATGACTAATTAAAATCTTACTTACTCGTTATAGTTAAGCAGACTGTAAACTAATGTTGTGTTTTCACCGGAGTCCTTGGCCTGCAACACAAGAAGGTGGTAAAAGACAGACATATTGTTGATTGTGTTACGTCAGAGATAAGCTGGTCACAGCAGTATGGACAGCAATTATAAGAATCCAGATTTGTCTTTGGCTTGTCCTTAGTTTGTCTGGCACGTGTAATTGAATGTGATGTTACCATTCTATGCGGTTATAGATGTCCATCCTCTGTTATAACGTATACGTCTTTTCATTCAGTTTTCCATCCGCTAATGTAGATTAGGCTATATTTTTGTAGTTCCTTCTGTCTTTCCTATATTATTCATGACTGAAGCACATATTTAATTATTTTCTATTTTTCAATGCTTATGTGTTAGTGGTTATCAGAAATGTACGTTATGTCATGTGTTTTCATGCCACGGTACTTTGTGCATTGTTTCCATTTTACTGATTTGTTCACGTGTTGTTTGAACAACACAGGACATATCTGATATCTTTCAGAGCCTTTTAGCAGCTGCAAATTTATTCACTAATGAAACAATATTTATTTGTTGATCATTTTTGCTTTTACTAATATATTTTATTTTCATATTTTAAGTGCAATTAATTTATGACGGTGGAGAAGGCGGATGAATCTAAATAGATCAACGGCTTCGAAAGCGAAACAGCAGAGTGTGTGGCACACAAGAGGCGTGTTCAGGACACGATAGTGAACGTGGCTGGTCATCGTGGAAGAGATTGTGACCTCACCACGTAATATACCAAAGACAGAATTGGTAACATATAAGAAGATGTTAAAATGTTTTGCGTATCCTTTTACAGGACTTAGCTGTCAACAGCAGCATCTTTCAGCTGTCTGTTGATCTCTTGGCAAGATTACGCTCAGTAGTTTGCCATTGCTTTCTGAGCGGCCGGCTCAGTATCCGCAAGTCACGAGCGGGGGTCGAACCACCTCAGTTCTCGCTCCGCTGCGAGACTCTGCGTGATAAACGGGATTACAGAGAGAAAGTGTTGTAACCCCACAGCCAGAGAGACCGGCATATAAGAAGATAGTAGAGCAATATTGTATGGGAAACAGAAACGACAGAAGAGACCGGTTGATACAATTCTGTGAAGAAAACAATATTATTGTTTGTAACACATTTTCCCAACATAGCCATTGGAAACTGTATACGTGGAAAAGCTCAGGAGATAGAACAAGAAACCGAACTGAATACATTATGATTAGAAATAGATTTGAAAACAATGTTAAAAATGCCAAAACATACCCTGGTGCTGAAATCAACTCTGACCACAATTTTGTAGTCTTAAAATTACAAATGAAACAAAAACCCAGGAATAAGAACATCGAAGACACCTCAAGTAGATATAGCGGCATTGAAACAACCAGAAATAAGTCAACTATATATGGTTGAAGAAAAAAATAGATTGATTGATTGATTGATTGATTTAGGAACCGACATCACAGCATTCGGGAGAAAAAAAAAATAGATATGATGGGCTAATCATTGAAAGTATGGAACAATATCGACGTGAAAATCCTGAGGATAAAATTAATACAAAATGGGAAAGTGTAAAAACCAGTATCAATCAATCAATCATGTGCCATGCCGGAAAGCGTGGGCGGTCATGATTCGCCATTTCACTCGATCACCAGAGTCGTGGATCAGCTCAGTGTTCCTGTCTCGTCCATGCCATGTGGCCAAGCCATCCAGGTATTTTCCTCTCGGTCTTCCTCTTGGTCTGTTCCCTTCGATCTTGCCAGTTGTCACTAAGTTCTCCAGTCCATTTCTTCTCATAACATGTCCAAAAAATGTTGACTGTCTACGTCTAATTTCTCTAATCAATCTACGATTCTCATTTGTCTCTTGAAGTACTTGGTCATTGGTTTTTCTATCTGTCCATGGTATTCTTTGCATTTCCCTCAGAAACCACATTTCTGCAGCCATCAGATGTTTTTCAACTTGACTGCACATTGTCCAAGTTTCACATCCATACAAAAGAACAGGCTCTATGTATCCCCTCAACACTCTTTTTCTCGTTTCAATTGACATCATTTTATTGGTCAGAATGTTTTTCATCTTGCTAAAGGCTACTTTCGCAATGGCGATTCTTGTTCTAATCTCTTCAAGGCATCTGCCATCAGATGTTACGACTGTTCCGAGATAATTGAACCGATTCACTTGTTGAAGAATATCCCCATTTACTTGTATATTACATTGTGGTACTTCGTTCTTCCTAGTGACGACCATAACCCGTGTCTTCCTACAATTTAATTCCAACCCCAGCTGCTCACTGTGTACAACAGCGTCTACTAATTGTTGCAGATCCTGTGCATTGTCTGCAATCAATACTGTATCATCTGCATATCTAATGTTATTTATGTTTCGTCCTCCAATGCTGATTCCATTTAGGTCTTCTACATGTCTGAAAATATTTTCACTGTATAGGGAAAAAAGATCTGGAGACATTACACATCCCTGCCTAACACCTCTCTTAATAGGTTGATATTATCCTACTTCATTATCAATCCTTATTGCAGCTTGTTGTTTCCAATATATGTTTTTTATAAGTCTAATGTCTTTCCCATCAATTTGTAGATCTGCAAGCATATCCACCATGTTGACATGTCTAACTCTATCAAAAGCCTTTGTGTAGTCAATAAAGCAAAGATGTATATCCTTGTTTACTTCTAAAGCACGTTCAATAACTGTTCGCAGCATATACACAGCATTTACTGTACCCTTTCCTTCTACAAACCCACATTGTTCTTCCCCTATTTCAGGTTGTATTTTCTTCCTCACTCTTTGCATGATAATTCGTAACAAAATCTTTGTGATGTGACTCATTATACTAATTGTTCTATGTTGATCACATTCTAAGGTTCCTGATTTCTTTGGGATTGCAATAAATACAGAATTACATAATTCAGAAGGTATATCTCCAGTATCATATAATGTGTTCAGCAGTCTAGTGACTTGCTCTAGTCCAAATTCTTCTAAAGCTTTAATCATTTCTGTTGTGATGTTATCTGCACCGGGGGCCTTGCCAGCTTTCATATGCTTAAGAACATTTTGAACCTCCATCTTTAAAATTGCTGGTCCTTCATTATTAAATCTAATAGCATACTGTTCCTCTCTGTTATCATTATACAGGTCTTTCACATAATCTGTCCATACATGTAGAATCTGATCTTTTTCTATTATGATTTTGCCATCTTTAGTTTTTAGACAGCCTGTTGATGTACTTGTTCTTTTATTAGTAAGTTCCTGAATTCTTTTGTGCACTAATTTGGTATTTTGACTGTTGTGTTGTTTTTCAATTTCTAAGCACTTTTCCTCAAGCCATGATTCTTTTGCCTTCCTACATAATATTCTGACTTGTCTGTGAATTTCTTCATATTTGGCAGGATTATTTTTGTTGAGTCTTCTTGTTTCCATTAAGTGTAAAATTTCCTCAGTCATCCATTTCTTACGACCCACCTTCTTTAATTTTGGAATAGTTGTTTCTGCAGCCACATTGATTGAATTCTTTAACATTTCCCATTGATCATCCACATCCTGGAATAGGATCTCTAGATCAGACAATATTTCAAATCTGTTCTGTACTTCTATGTTGAATTTGTTTTGTATTTCCTTGTCATTACTCAATGTACACAAGTCATATTTAGTGTTTCCTGTTATATACTTGACTTTCTTCAACTTTATCCTCAATGTTCCTGTGAGTAATCTGTGGTCACTATAACAATCAGCACTGGGAACCAGTATACAGGTTGCAAATACCACCTTGCCAGTGAAGATAAATAAGGAAAAATAAATTAGGGATAACTGATGAAATCTTGAATAAAATGACTCAAAGAAAGAAAGCAACGAACACTCCAGAGTATATATTAATAGATAGAGAAATACGTCACATGTGCAGAGTTGCCAAAGAAGAGTGGTTGCAGAAATAATTCAAAGAAATAGAGGATCTGGAAATAAAACACAACTCGAAAGAATTACATGCACATACAAGAAGATTTACAAACAAGAAAAATAATATAACAGGAAACGGTTGTATCAGAGGAAAAAATGGAGAAATTATAATTAATAACACTGGCATAATAAAAAGATGGACAGAGTGCACAGAAGATTTATTCTGGGACAACAGGGTCAATAGACCAGCAGTGTATAATACTCAAGATGGACCAAAAATATTAAAGGCTGAAGTAGAAAAGGCTATTAACAAGATGAAAGAAGGAAAGGCTGCAGGTCCTGACAAGATAACAACAGAGATGATTAAATCTTTACCCAGCTTTGGCATTGATACTATCACAGAATTATGTAATAATGTATGTGATACTGGGTACGTCACCAAGGACTTGAAAACATCAATTTTCATCACACTACCGAAGAAGCCAAGAGTTGTTGATTGTGAGGATTACAGAACTATTAGCTTAATGAGCCACTTAACTAAGATACTACTCAAGGTCATACAAGAAAGAATTCAACATAAAATAGCCGAGGAAGTAGCTGAAGAACATTTTGGGTTTCGCAAAAACAGCGGCATCAGAGAAGTAATTATCTGTTTGAGGATGTTAATTGAAAAAAATATATAGAAGTTAAAAAAAGTGTATATGTTTGTTTTATAGACTACAAGAAATCTTTTGATAGAGTACAACATGGACGATTAATTACGTGCCTTCAAGATATAGAAGTAGACGAAAAGGGCATCAGACTTATTAGTAACTTGTACTGGGAACAAGTGGTGTCTGTTAGATGTGGAAATAACTATTCGTCGCTATAGAGATAGAAAGAAGAGTAGGGCAGGGATGTGTACTGTCCCTAAGCCTCTTCAACCTATACTCAGAAAGAATGAATTTTTAAACAAGCTGAAATGCCTGGACTTAACATCAATGGAATAGTCATAAACAATCTTAGGTATGCTGACGATACCGTGTTACTAGCAGAAAGTGAGCAAGAGTTACAAGACCTAGTGGAACAAGTAAACAGGCACAGTATAGAATGTGGCTTAGATATTAACATCCTCCCCCCTCCCAAAAAAACAAAAAACAAAACAAAACATGATAATTAGCAGTGAAAAGGAAAGGTCATCAATGAACATCACAATAAACGGGGAGTTACTACAAGTAACAAGTTTCTCCTATCATGGACATATAATAACAGATGATAGTAGAAGTGAAATAGAAATAAAAAGAGAATAGGAATGGCCAAAAATTCTTATATATATATATATATATATATATATATATATATATATATATATATATATATATATATATATATATATATATATATATATATACTAGCTGACCATGCCCGGCTTCGCCCAGTCCCTGGTGGGAAGCATCTCATTTAATTCATATAAGTAGTCATATAAGTTCCCGTTCCCGTTACCGACTATCTGTCTGTCTGTCTGTCTGTCTGTCTGTCTGACCCGGCCCGACATCGCCCAGCTCCTGGTGTGAAGCATCTCATTTAATTTATATAAGTAGTCATATAAGTTCCTGTTCCCGACTGTCTATCTGTCTGTCTGTCTGTCTGTCTATCTGTCTGCCTGACCCTGTCCGGCTTCATTAAATTCATACAACAAAAAAAAATGTAACTTAAAAGAACGTTCTACCACACACCATCCATTATTTTTAATGAAAACTCTTTCTAATCACCTGCATGACTACAGTAACTTCTTAAGCAAAAAAAGATGAGTTACAATGTTATGCATTGTGCATCATTTTTATGAAAACTTTGAAAATGCCTTACAGATTGTATCATTATTTATTATAACTCATATGCCGGTACATAACTATGGACAAAGAGTTTATAAATCTTTGAAAACGATGCCACAATATGACTATAAGTTATACAGAAATTATGCCCCTTGAAATAACTTTTACAGAGTTAGGTCCCCTGAGATATATGAAATTATGATGAAAAATGAAAAATGAAATAATACTGAGTAAGCAGGCGATTTCACACTAACAAAATATCACAATTGACAGCTCTGGAATGAAAGGAAGGCGTGTAGAAAATTTCATCTCAATCGGATGGGCCGTTCGCGAACAAATAAAGGACATACATACATACATACAGAGATACATAAATACGGACGCACATCGTAATTTATATATAAGATATATATATATATATATATATATATATATATATATATATATATATATATATATATATATATATATATTCGTATATTCAAACTAATCCCCACAACAACAGTGGAAGGATGGTGTAATTTTCAAACTGCCTAAAACAGGCGATATGTCTGATTGCAGTAACTTGCGTGATCCTACTGTCAGTACCAGGAAAACTTTTTTTGTAGCACGTTACTTGGGTGATTTAAAAAAGTCTATAGATGAAAAAATCAGAGAAGTACAAGCAGGTTTCAGACCAAAATGGTCACGCATAGACCACATCTTCACCCTCAGATTAATCATTGAAGACACCGTAGAATTCCAGTCGAAATTAATCATCAACTTTGTCGACTTTCAAAAAGCCTTCGACAGTATCCACCGTCTTCACTTTGGAATCTACTTAACATCTATGGTTTCCCTACCAAATATACCAACGTCATAAAATCCTTCTACAAAGAGACACGTTGCCACGTAAGAACAGAATCAGGCAACTCTGACTGGTTCTCAGTGGAAACAGGAGTGAGGCAAGGTTGTGTCTTATCACCGATGCTCTTTGGAATAGCTGTCTATTAGGTCATGCACAAATGCACAAACAACACAAATATGGGTATCCATTGGGTTGACAAAATTCTAGAAGACCTGGACTTTGCCGACGACATAGTTCTTTTGAGTTCAACACATCCAAATGCCCAAGAGAAAATAAACCATCTCCAAAATGTTTCAGGACAAAATGGTCTCCAAATTAACACCGCCAAAACAAAACATATTGATCTTACCAACAGTTCAGACGATATCAAATTAAACAACCACCTTCTTGAAAAAGTCAACAGCTTCACATACCTAGGAAGCAAAATGACATCTACAGGGGACTCAACACAAGAAATATCATTTAGAATTGCACTGGCATCTGGTGCCTTCATTCAATAAACTGGCAAACATCTGGAAGTCAAAGACATTCAGCAAACGCACGAAACTTAAAATCTTTAACTCTTGTATGATTCCAGTGCTAACGTATGGATGTGAAAGTTGGAAGTCAATGGTAGCTTTAGATAAAATATTAGCCAATTTTGAGAATAAATGTCTTAGAAGAATTCTAAACCTCCACTGGACAGATTTTAGAACCAATACACAAATAAGATAAGAGAATAAGCAAGATATTGTGTCAAATTTTATCAGAAAACGCCGTTGGAACTACATCGGCCATGTACTCAGAATGGACAAGACAAGACTCCTCTACCAAGCCCTCATATGGAGATCGTTAGGGAAAAGAAAACGGGGAAGACCAAGAGAGACCCTGCGTAGAACCATCATCAGAGAGGGCTCATTCAACGGCCAAACAAACATCCAAGATCTACAACATGTGGCAGCGAACCGCCAGACATGGAGAACCATGACTTCTGCCCTACGCGCCGCTTTGGGCTCAAGAGGAAACAAACAACAACAACAACAAAACTTTATTTTCAAAGGGTTAAGAATTGGGCATGCAGGCCCGTCTTACATTCTGCCCTTCTATCACTTTCTTTCATACATTATATCATTCACACTGTGACGGGACGGCCCCAGCAGCATCAGAATTACACAAGTTTGGAAGGAATTAAAGAGCCCACAATAATTTTTCTGTCATTCTCTAAAAGAATAAACGTTCCCCAGAAGAGGATAAAAACGTAAGAAAAAAATACAGAGTCACTTAGAACCCGCACTATCATTTTTACTACATTGGTAGATCAAAGCAACGTCTGGTCTCTACATCTAAGAGATTTTCCCTTTGATGTTCTGATCAACCAGACATCGCGGAGCCAGTCAGTGGAGATTGGCGTGTTAGTTTACAATCCTGCGGTTGGAATAGGGACTGACACCTAACACCTTACGGTTAACATGACCTAATGTGTAAACCAGCCACGGCAGAATGGGAGATAAGAGGGTCAGCCAGACCCGTCTGAAATAATACATGGCGGTGCTACTCAGGGGAAAACCCGTGTGATCCAAAGACGGCAATATAATGCAGGCTTAACACCTATCCGCAATACGGCGGCAAAGTAGGAACACATGGCTGACACATTTTTGCCAGCAACCCAGGAAGGCGGGTGTTACCAGCAGATTGGAATGTAATGACGCAACTGCATCACCGCCAAAGCATGTTTCATTGTTTCAGGAATGTGGCGGGGCATCGGTCAATTTGATTGGCAGAAATAACTACAGTCCATGTGGAAAATAGGTGGAGTTAATTAATATGGGGCATATTAATTAGCCAACGTGGAAACTAGCCAGGAACGGAGAGAATAAAACTATGAGCAGGGACAACAATCCTCAGACACATTCACAATAGCATTCTTAGGATACCTACTGGAGAAATATTAACATTTCGTTTTGTTGGACTTCTGTATGAAGTATTATGATGGAATTTCCTAGCTATAAACCAGATCTCTTAGGAGCAATGGACAGTCAACAACCCATATCAGGAAGTGACTTAGCCTTGTGAAGGCACCAATTTGGACTCCTTCAATCTGACAGTGAACTGCGTCTCACTGGGGGAAGCATGACCTATGTGACCTCTTAAGTTACGTATACCATAATATAATCATCATCATCATAATATGATCATCAATACTAGAAATAATAAACACAGTTGTTGTATTTTAAAACTCAATTTGTCCGTATAATTCTAAATGTTTATAAATGTTTGTGTAGCGTAATATGTACACACATTTGGAGAACATTTAGTGGGGGTTCACACATACTGTCCAGAAGTAGGAAGTTATGTCAGGGAGGGACCTTGCCTATGCAGTCATAAGTAACCAGATTACGTTACATAGCTTAACTCCTCCTTTCTCACTTCTGGTGATACCAAGTACAGCCAAATCTATATAGATATATTCTATCTTCAACGAGCCACTTCTTGGCTGTTTTCTTGAGTATCAGGGACAGTGTCTTAAATCAGCATAAAAGACATTTGTTCCACGTTTTCTCTCTGGGATCTGGGGTGGTAATTAGTCCCTTCTGACAGAATTAGGGGATCTTAAACTGCATCCAGAACTAAACACCAGGAGAAGAAAATGATTTTGGCTGAGTGGTTGCCCATCTGGGATCTAACCCCAGCCAGTTGGTGACACACACATCATTCAAGGCTAACTGAAAACGGCAACAATATAAATGATGTGCATTATAAAGGCATGGGAAAAATGAAAAATCAGTACTACACAACTCAGTAATAGTAATGATTGGTATGGCACTTGTTATTAGCTATGATGAATATACTGGCCTACCAAAAGGGGACTGGCTGTTACACTAGGGTTTTATTATTATTATTATTATTATTATTATTATTATTATTATTATTATTATTATTATTATTATTAAGAGGGAAGGTAATCCGTACTGAGATAGTGTTCTAGTAATTTGCGATTATATGTATATGGATTGGTGATATTCTTTGATTTCTTGTGGAAGATTGTTCCACAGCTGAGCTGCAGAGTACGTTAAGCTTGTTTTGTATAAGTCTATCATAGGCTTCGGAATGTGTAATATATTTAATCGTTTACTGTGTCTGGCTTATATTTAAACAATGGCCAAAGGTAATTTGGGACATTCCGATGTAGGATTTTGTGAATTAGTTTGGCCTTATTGAAAAGTAGGCGATTGTGGAATGTTAGTAACTGAAGGCGTTTATGTAGGCTAGGATTGTCAATTAGTTAAATGTTTGCTATTAATTAAACTCATGGCCCGTTTCTGGAGTGCGTAAAGTCGCTTGGTGCTTGATTTGGAACAACCGTCCCAGATTGTAGAGCAGTAGTCAAAATCTGTCTGTATGTGAGAAGTATAGAATATTTTCTTTGTGTCCTCATCAAGGAAATTTTTAATTTTGGCGAGTTGGTAGGCTTTTTTTAGCTGTTTGTTTAGTAAGCGCTTGAACGTGAGGGTTAAAGGTTAGGTTTCTATCAATGATGAGGCCTAATGTTTTGTGCTCAATTACACTTTCTACTGGCACGTTGTCGATGTGAAGTTGAAGTGATCTATGTGAATTTTGAGTTTGAAGGACTAACTAACGTATATTCAATGCTACTGTATGGCGCGGAAGCCTGGGCATTGAACAAGCAACTAGAACGTAGCATATAAGCCCTGGACATGTGGATATACAGACGAATATGTCGTATAACATGGACACGAAAGCAATCAAATGCAGAGGTTCTAGAAAAACTGGGAATGAAGAGAGAGAGAGAGAGAGTTGATGAAAGAAATAAAGAAGAGGCAAGTGAAATATTTCGGCCACGTTAAAAGACATTAAATTCTTATAAAAACCATACTGGAAGGCAATGTTGAGGGCAAGCGAGCAAGAGGTAGACAACGATACAAGTGGGAAGATATAATCAAGAGATGGAGAACATCAGCCTGACAGAATGGCGAGAGACAAACAGTGTTGGAGATCCACTGCAGCCAAACTTCATCGTGGAAAGGACACCTGATTGATTGATTGATTGAATTTATGTCAACTCTTGAGTGTATGTAAAACAGCATTTCCTTTTGTATTCTGTACCTTTAACATTGAGATTCCATTAGTCTCTTGTAACTAATCTTTGCTCCTGAGATTTCATCATCATCATCAAGGGCCTGCCAGCTGGCGTAGGCGTTCTTGGCTCTCCACGGATCCTGGTCTTTGGTGTTCTGGATTAACTATGTTGATGATATTCCTCCATTCCACCGTCTCAATCCATCCAGCATCATTTCTCTTGGTCGGCCTCTGTCTCTTTTCCTATCAATCTTTCCAGTTGTTACGATGTTCTCCAATGTCTCTCTTCTCACCACATAACCAAAGAAAGCTGTTTGTTTCTTTCTTACTGTTATATATAGTGTCCTAGTTTCATTAGCCTGTTTCAGGCAATCGTTGTTATTTACTCTGGCAGTCCAAGGTTTCGCAACATTCGTCTCAAAAACCATATTTCTGTTGCTTCTAAGTTCTTCCTAATTTGTTCATTTGCATTCCAAGATTCACTGCCATATAACAAAACTGGTTTTATATAGCATTTCAGCACTCTCTTTCTTACATTCATTGATAGTGACTTATTGAATAAGATACTCTTCATTTTCTGAAATGCGGCTGAGATTTACTTGGCAATTTATTGTTGTATTGTAAAAATAATAAGAGTGGCTGATTAAAACATTTGTACTGATTTAAAACAAAATTGTAGTTAATTCTACTTGTTCTCTAAATACAACAAAGGTACGTGGACTCATTCAAAGGCATATGGAGTCACAACAAATTTCGCAATAAAGTTACAGGGACATATAGGAATATGAACTAATCCATCAGGTTACATGATTCATTAAGGACATATGCAGTTATGTAAAATAATGCAATCACGTAACGTGATCTCAATAAGGACATATACAGAGAAGTAAACTAACGTAAACATTGCAACAAACACATACGACAACATACATTTATCTACACAGCTACTTGCTGCCGCTGCCAAAACCGAACAAAGACCACTCCAAGATAAGCGGCTACAGAATCATTACGATGCAGAATACTGTTGGCAAGCTACTGGAGAAAATTGTAGCACACAGACTTGCTTGACACAAACAAACTTGGAAATCATGTGACAAGAGAACCTATAATCAAATAGATCACATTTTAATTAACAACAGAAATGCATCAAACATACAGCAAGTCAGAAGTTATAGAGGAGCTGAGTGCCACAGTGACCACTTCCTCGTTGGAGCAAAATTTAAAATAAAACTTAAGAGAGCTTTCTATACTAAATTACAAAGATTACACCCAACATATAACAGAGAAAAACTGCAAGACATTACAGTCAAAGAGAAATTTACAGATGAAATAAAATGTAAACTTGAAACTCTGCAAAACCCTTTGGAGGAAAGCATTGACCAAACTTGGTTGAACATCAAGAATACAATTCAGTCTACCGCAGAAGAATGTCTCGGTGTGTTAACCACGCATAGAAAGAACAGATGGTTCAATCAAAAATGTGAAGAAGCAGTCATTAGGAAGAAGAATGCCAGACATGTATGGTTAAATGACATCAATAACATCCAAAAGGAAGAGCATTATAGAAATGAATGTAAAGAGGCTACAAAAATAGTCAGACAGCAGAAGCGAGAATATATGAGTAATATAATCAAAGATATGGAAACTAATCACCAGAAAAATGAATCCAGAAAATTTTTTAAAGAACTGAAGTCAATGAAACGAGGGCACCAACAAAACACATATGGTTTAAAAGACAAAAATGGGAATATGATAAATACCAATGAGGAAATGTGCAACACATGGAAAGAATATTTTTATTGAATTACTAAATTGTGAAGCTCCAAGTAACATTTTCTCACAAGAAGAGGTTCTAACATGCGAACCACAAATTGAAGAACCTACATTTGAAGAAATCCTATATGTAATCACACGACTTAAAAACAATAAGGCAACTGGGACTGATGGAATTGCTGCTGAATTTATAAAGGCAGGTGGCCATGCATTACATCTAAAGCTATACGAACTAATAATAAAAATCTGGAGGACAAAAGAATTACCCCATGACTGGAAAGAGTCATTATTGATACCTATCTTTAAGAAAGGAGACAAGTTCCAATGTGGAAATTATAGAGGAATATCACTACTGTCCACAAGCTATAAGATACTATCCGCAGTATTACTAAATAGACTAAAACCATATTCAGAAGACATATTAGGTGACTACCAGGCGGGTTTTAGACAAAACAGATCAACAATAGATCAGATATTTATCTTACGACAAATAGCCGAGAAACATTGGGAATATAAAAGAGATCTCCATAACATTTTTGTGGATTTTAAAAAGGCTTATGATAGTGTCCATAGGAATAGTCTATGGAATGCTATGCAGGAATTTGGAATACCAAGGAAGTTAATCAACATGACCAGACTATGCATGGAAGATACTTATAATATAGTAACATATAAAGGCAGGAAATCAGACCCCTTCCAAATAACATCTGGCTTGAAACAGGGTGATGCACTATCGCCGCTACTCTTCAATCTGGCTCTAGAGAAAGTTGTAAGGAAGGTAAAGGAGGAATGTGATATTGGAGGAACATCCAAGCTGCTTGGTTATGCAGATGATATAGATATTATAGGGCAAAGTGAACAAAAGACATTGGAAATGTTGACTCACTTAAAGGAAAAAGCCCAACAGATGGGGCTGGTTATCAACCAAGATAAGACAGAATATATGGTAATTTCAAGAGACGGAATGGCTAGAAACTCTGGCCACATACAAATAGATAATATGACCATTAAAAGAACGGAAACATACAAATACCTGGGTATGATCTTCAACTGCTCCAACATCATAAGGGAAGAAATACAAACTAGAATCAACTCTGGAAATAAGATATACTATGCACTACAACATCTACTAAAATCAAAGGCGCTATCTCGTAACACCAAAATCACAATATACAAAACACTGATCAGACCAGTTGTGCTGTATGGCTCTGAAACCTGGAGTACAACGAAAGGAGACGAAGACTTGTTACAAACCTTTGAGAACAAAATTTTAAGACGCACCTTTGGACCCATTAGGGATACACAAAGTGGAGAGTGGAAAAGAAGAAGTAACAAAGACATTTATGATCTGTTTAAGTCCCCGCTAATCACTGGTATCATGAAGGCTAATAGACTACAATGGCTGGGGCATATAGAAAGAATGGAAGATAATAGGGAAACAAAACTCGCTTACACTCAGGAAATAAATGACCACAGACCCCGAGGTAGACCAAGAAGGCGGTGGAGAGATAATACATGTACAGACCTACAAGCACTTGGAATCAACGACTGGCAAGAGAAGGTCCACCAGAGAGACGAATGGAGACGGATTGTATTTGCAGCAAAGAACCTCAATGGCTCGGAACGCTGAAGAAGAAGAAGAAGACTTGCTTGGGACTTGGAACAGCTCGGCTGCTTCCCGCCCACACTTGGAGGATACAGACGCATCAAAGAGTCATGGCTGAATGCGGCGGTCTTTGCTCAAGATGTTTACGAAGGATTTCAGGTCAGAGAAGAGACATGTGCGGCCGCCATAGACTTAGAGGACGCATATAACAGAGTATCTTTCGAGCACTTGATGCAAACCCTCCTCAGACTGAAAGTGCACCCTCACCTTGTACGATGGATAGCTGCAGTTCTACTCCAAAGGAAGGTGGTGCTAAGATGCGGGAGTTGGTCTTCTGAGCCGATAACGATATGTCCAGGATTGCCGCAGGGTTCACCACTGTCACCAGTACTATTCAACGTGTATACGGTGCCGATCACTGAACAACAGTTGGATGGGAGGGGTAGGACTCTATCATTCGTTGACGACATCCTCGTGTATCGACAGGGTCGAGATAGACAGGCGGTTGCCAACTATATGCAGGGCGAACTAGATCGAATTTCCTCAAGGTGTGCTGATGCCGATGCCCTTGTCAACCCTGCAAAGGCAACGGTTACATGGTTCTCACTAAACAACCATATTGTGAAAACAGACCTGCCGGCAGTAAGAATGGATGGGAGCATTCTGAGTAGAACCCAGTCAATGACATATCTTGGCGTGAGGCTTGATCGTAGCCTGTCCTTCAGAGATCATGTCGATTATGTCAAACGAAGGCTCGAAAAGGTTTGGCAGCAATGAGAGTCATGGCGACTGCCAATATCGAGCAAAGACTGCTATTACTTCTGTTCCAAGGACTTGTGCTTTCACGCATCGAGTATGCCCTGGCCATCCTCACTGTCAGCCCTAAACAGATTGGAAGACTTGAAAAGGTACAAAACGAAGCCATGCGCATCATTTTGGGCTGCACGAGAGACACCAGCTGTGTAGCAATGAGATACCTCCTTGACTTCCCGACAATGGAACACAGGATCAAGATCTGGAGAGCTCGTGCATACTTAAAAATAAGTGCAGATGAGCAGCACCCTCTGCATGACGCTGTATTCAGAGAAAAGGGTGACAGGCTAAAGAGGGGCAAATCATGGATGGGTCGGGCGGAAGATGTCGTCGGACAGGTCTGCAGTCTTACCAGTATCAACCCCGGCAAGGAATGGGTGCCGGTGCCTCCAGCTTTTAAGTGTACCTTCTCCTGCATTATCACACTCGACAGACGGTGCAGAGAGCAGAACCCTGCCGCTGTCAATGCAGAGGTTAACGCGCTCATCTATGATCACTCAGATAGCCCCGAAGTGCTCATCTATACAGATGGATCTGTTGTAAAGCAGCAGAGAAGTGCGTGGGCATTTACAGCCCGTTCAGCGGGCCGAACCGTTCAAGAATCCAGTGGTGCCCACTCTATGACCACGAGCAGCATGACGATGGAGGTGATGGCAGTTACACAGGCTTTCATATGGCTGGAATCACAGCATTATACCAACGTGTGTGTACTAAGTGATTCAATGAGCATGATTCAGAAGGTCGAAGCTGGATCTGTACGTAGACAGTGGACTGAGTCGCTGCGGAAGTCCGTTGTCCGCAAAGTCACCTTCATCTTCGTCCCGGGACATGCGGGAGTCGAGGGAAATGAACGAGCTGATAAATTGGCTGGCTCTGCACCCCCTGTAGATGGCCAGCCCATGGATCGTGCCGATGTTATTAACGCCCTTAAAGATATGGCGAGAACAGAGGATTTTGACGCCAGTGATTCCACATCGCTTTCCAGGATGAAAGACCTGGGAGTAAGAATCGGCACAGCCAGACGCGAGAGGTACATCGGGAAAACAAAGCGCCTCGTCAACCAACACAGAACTGGCACTATTAGCCACCGGACGCTGATGCATATGCTGGGGGGAGGATCTGAGCACCTATGGACATGTCCGGAGTGCAACGAAGATACCCCAACTGATAACTAACTAACTAACTAACATTTATAAACATCTATACACTGATTACACACTTATACATGTATGAATTACATCAATGTCAATGATAAGCTCTCCTGATCTTCTCTCAGCCGTCACATTGAGCAAAGTGTTCAGGAACTGAGGTGGGGTGTTCTCAACTGCTAGAACTTGAACTGTTACTGAGACATTAGTTTCCTGAGGACAATTATCAAGGACATATTTATTCGTGGAACATTATAAATACCTGGATGGAAATATCAGATGGACAATGCACAACAGAGATTAAGAACAGGATGGGGAAAGGAAAAGCTGCATTTCAAAAAATGAAAGGTATCCTATGCAATGCCGGCTTCCTGGCTTAGAGGTTAGCGACCTTTCACCGTAATCTCGTATACTCTCGTAGGTAACGTGATGACGGTGAGAATCAGCAGTGGTTCGAATCGCATCGGTAACTTACGGGGTATGTGAGCCGGCCGCTCTGAAAGCAATGGCAAACTACTGAGCGTAATCTTGCCAAGAAATCAACATACAGCTGAAAGATGCTGGCGTTGACAGCGATGTCCTGTAAAGGATGTGAAAAAAAAAAAAAAAAGCAATATAGAACCTGTTTTGTTGTATATGGCAATGAATCTTAGAATATAAATCAATACATCTGGAAACACTTGGAGGCAACAGAGATTCCTGAAAAGAAGGTTTCGAATCCGTTGGACAGCCAGATTAACTAACAAGGGCTGCCTGAAAGAGACTAATGAAACTAGAACATTATATAGAGGAGGAATATCATTGGCAGAATTGATCTAGAACACCAAAGATCGAGATCTGTGGAAAGACATAAACGCTGGCTAGGTACTTGATGTTGCTGATGATGATGAACTAAATACCTGGTTCAACACTAACTGGCAACTGCATTAGGTGTAAAGTGCCTTTAACTTTAGGCATATTAAAGTGATGGTTTCCAATTGTATTTTTAATCTGTAATGTTTGAATTGCCGGTCTCTCTGGCTGTGGGGTTACAACACTTTCTCTCTGTAATCCCGTTTATCACGCAGAGTCTCGCAGCGGAGCGAGAGCTGAGGCGGTTCGACCCCCGCTCGTGACTTGCGGGATACTGAGCCGGCCGCTCAGAAAGCAATGGCAAACTACTGAGCGTAATCTTGCCAAGAGATCAACAGACAGCTGAAAGATGCTGCTGTTGACAGCTAAGTCCTGTAAAAGGATACGCAAAACATTTTTTTTTTTAATGTTTGAATTATTTTCTACCATCTATAGTCTACTGACCTTACTGTAACTAGCATCTTATGTAACTTCCTCATGCATAACAGTAACATTTAGTTTCTTATTCCTTTTCATATGCTTGAGAGTACTGTTATAATTATTTCAATTCTCTGTGTATGTATGAAATATAACAAATAAAGAATTAATGTTTATTGTTGTGAACTTCAGTCATGATTTACTATGCAGAACTGAATGTTTAAAATTACCTGGGCTCTCAGATTGACCAAGCCTAAATTGGGTACAAGGAACATTCTTGAGAAGTAAAGGCTGACACATCAGCCACCGAGTGCTGGTTGGTTCATAGAGCATTTGCCCAATGTGCCTAAAGGCAATAAGGTGTCTTTTGCCCACCTGTCTTGACATTATTTGCTGGGCATCTGTAAAGAAGGTAGTCTGTCATAGGTTTCTTTCTAGTCAGCGACCATACTGGTAGGCAATTGTAGTCATTATATCCATAAAGAGACCATGTGCTTACTGTCGTGAAACTTGAGACCGTAATTAAAAACTATCTTTTGGCTGCTTTCCAGCTCCATCCCCCACCTGACCAATGACTTCACGTGACCCTGGTCGGGGATACACAGGTACTCCATTTTGCCAAGGGTGTCCTAACGTCTAGCCCAGGAAAGGAAGCATCTTTTCCTGTGATAGGTGATAACCATACCCTACTGCCCATGTTCGCATGTGGGAGGCATGATCACTAATGCCACATGGCATGAACTAGAAAAAGTACTGGACTTGTCGTCAGCAGGACAGAAGATATGTCTTAAACTTAACTGTCATTTGTCGAGTTAGTCAAGCCACGTATTGCAGTGTACGTGCACCTGAACTTACTACTCACCAAAGTCCCATCACTAGCTGTAACTCTCATCTCATAGCTGTCCTTGAGGACATAGCTCAGCTCTTCTTTCAGAATGATGTCCCCTCTAAGAGAGACGTGAAAAACAATGTACATCATAAGTTATAAATAGACATCACGTAAGAGCAACCCAAAAAAAGGGGGGGGGGGGGAGAGACACTTCAAATTAAAACCTTAAAAGTGTGATTTTGTTTGTTTGTTTGCATATCCTTTACAGGACATCGCTGTCAACATCAGCATCTTTCAGCCGATTGCTGATTTCTTGGCAAGATTACGCTCAGTATTTTGCCATTGCTTTATGAGCGACCAGCTCACATACCCCGTAAGTTGCTAACGCGGAGAGAACCGCTACCGATTCTCGCGCAACGTCACGTTACTTACGAGAGTATACGAGATTACGGAGAAAGTCGTGTAAGCTCTAGACCAGGGAGACCGGCTAAAAGTGTGATAGCAAGTACAATAACCATGCCATTATCTTGTAATTTGTCAGTAATGTGGTTAAGGATGTCAAGAGTGTTAAGCAATGGCATCATGGTGCAGACGTACACTGTGCCGTCATAATGACCTTTTAAAAATGACCACTCCACTTTTGACACTTTTAAGGTTTTAATTTGAAGCCCCCTCGTTTAATTGTGCTTATTTGTTGAAATTTTGGAAGACAATGTTGTTAGCTTGCTTACGTTTTTTTAAATCAAAACATACATACAAATGCCCCACAAGATAAGATTCATAACTATATATTATCTTTTTAAAGTCAATCATACATTAATAGCGCAGCAGCCTAAACAGTGTCTGTGTGTAATATGTAAAACAGACACGTTTAGAACAACCAGCTAATAGAATAGCAGAACATGTAATAAACAGACTAGGTTAGCTTGTAATAAACAGACTAGGTTAGCCTGTAATAAACAGACTAGGTTAGCCTGTAATAAACAGACTAGGTTAGCCTGTAATAAACAGACTAGGTTAGCCTGTAATAAACAGACTAGGTTAGCTTGTAATAAACAGACTAGGTTAGCCTGTAATAAACAGACTAGGTTAGCCTGTAATAAACAGACTAGGTTAGCCTGTAATAAACAGACTAGGTTAGCTTGTAATAAACAGACTAGGCTAGCCTGTAATAAACAGACTACGTTAGCCTGCAATAAACATATCAGGTCAGCCTTGGTTGTAAACAGTACTAGAGTATCTAAGAAGTGCTTAAAATAAACAATGCAGTTGCTGGACAATGTCTTTAATAAGCAGTTTCAATGTTAAAATTAATTTGCTGCTCATCAAAGTTACAAATATAGACATTTTCTGGTGAAGTAGATATAAGATGTATAGACAAGCAATGTGCAGTCTTGAGAAGAAGCTTACACTCTTGGGCGTCTGCTAACGGTGACCACTGGATCAACCCAGAATGCAGTAACATTAATGTATTCATTAAAAAAAAAAAAACGGTAGACCAGGCACGTGGTCCGGTGACATGAGTTCAATCTTAAATCCTGATGATGAACAATAAAGACTTCTTGATACTCTACATCCTAATCCATTCTATTTAGTTTGTTTTTAGGTTACAAGCAGGATGCATCTATACAATTAACAATTTAAGTTAAATGCAATCAAAGTTCATATTGAAACATGTAAGGAATATCCTGTATACTTGAAACTACAATGTTTATAGTGTTATCCTTTCTTTCATCTAAAATGCGACAGCGAAGTGTGACGAGGGATTTGGCCGACGATCGGCGCCCAGAGGAAAGGCGAGACGGACATATAATCAGATTGCTACTGGTACTATTAGTGTTGGAACTCTTCGCTGGCTGCTGAGGATGGGGACGAAGCGCTTATGGGAATGCCCCGAATGCTGTGATGTCGATTCCTAAATCAATCAATCAATCAATCAATCATCTAAAAGTGTTCAGCTGTCTGGAAGACAAATAGGACACGCATGTTGTGATTGTAACGGACTCAGAAAGTATGGTGAGAAGGACATGATGTGATGATATGAAGACAGACATGCATGGGACAGAATGACAGGCTTACATTCAACAATACAACACATGGAGCATCTATTGGATGTTGTGAAACGATCAGGCTGACAGCTTTGCTGGGTCTGCACACCTTGGTGGGGGATTGGTGCATGATAAGGTAGATATGGTCGGGCCCCTGTGGAGCAGTGTATACCGTGCAGAAGAACGGGTAGATCATCATAGCTTGGAGAGGATGGTGCTGCATGGGGTGACCAGAGGATCTGGCTGGCACTCAAAATTCTGAGGATAGGTCAGACGGACGCATGACCAGACTGCTGCTGGTACTATTAGTATTGGGACTCTTCGCTGGCTGTTGCAGATGAGGATGGAGCGTGCATGGGAGTGTTCCGAGTGCTGTGACGATTCAGCTCAACTCTTCTAAAAGAACTCTTCTCGTTTGTAAAAGTATAATCTACAAACCAACATGCATTAAGGTTTCGAATTAGCCTTTCGCAGTCTTCAAGTTATGTTTATATGAAACAATGCACGAACAGGGCACAGGGAGGAAGTTAATGACCCAATGACACATGGCCACGGTAATATGCAGAAACTGTAACAACAAACCACACACATGGCCACGGTAATATGCAGAAACTGTAACAACAAACCACACACATGGCCACGGTAATATGCAGAAACTGTAACAACAAACCACACACATCTTCTCGAGGATTTGTCTGTGATGCCACAACTCACACGGTAACTTACGTATCTGGTAAGATGTCAAATGCCTTGCTGGGGTCATCTAGGCTGTATGTTATGGCGGAGCCCTTGAAAAAAAAAAAGATAGACATACTTTACCAGCTGAACTGAGCAAATTTGAGACAGAGAAACAAATGTTCATATTCATTACTAATTGTAAAATACACGGATGTACTGAATGCAGCAAACATGAGAAGTTGCAGTCATGGCTGTGATATTCTGAATGCACAGATAATAAACCGGTAACTCTTAAGGGCAGGAGCCAGACTTACAGAATCTCTGTCTGTGGCAAAGACTGCAGTGACCACTTGTTCTTTTGGGAACACTTCAGGCACGACCATTTGGTAGTAATTGCGGCTGAACACTGGAGCATTGATGTTCGAACCCTGAACACGTATTGTCAGCAGCGCCACCCCATATCGTGATGGGTTGTCCACCTGGCTGGCCTGAATGAAGAGACGTTTATTATAAAAGGTTAGCCACAGTAAAGTTGTTATTATAAAAGGTTGGTCACAGTAAAGTTGTTATTATAAAAGTTTAGCCACAGTAAAGTTGTTATTATAAAAGGTTAGCCACAGTAAAGTTGTTATTATAAAAGATTGGTCACAGTAAAGTTGTTATTATAAATGGTTAGCCACAGTAAAGTTGTTATTATAAATGGTTAGTTACAGTAAAGTTGTTATTATAAAAGGTTAGCCACAGTAAAGTTGTTATTATAAAAGGTTGGTCACAGTAAAGTTGTTATTATAAAAGGTTGGTCACAGTAAAGTTGTTATTATAAATGGTTAGCCACAGTAAAGTTGTTATTATAAAAGGTTGGTCACAGTAAAGTTGTTATTATAAATGGTTAGTTACAGTAAAGTTATTATTATAAAAGGTTGGTCACAGTAAAGTTGTTATTATAAAGGTTGGTCACAGTAAAGTTGTTATTATAAAAGGTTAGCAACAGTAAAGTTGTTATTATAAAAGGTTAGCCACAGTAAAGTTGTTATTATAAAAGGTTGGTCACAGTAAAGTTGTTATTATAAAAGGTTGGTTACAGTAAAGTTGTTATTATAAAAGGTTAGCCACAGTAAAGTTGTTATTATAAAAGGTTAGCCACAGTAAATTTGTTATTATAAAAGGTTAGCCACAGTAAAGTTGTTATTATAAAAGGTTAGCCACAGTAAAGTTGTTATTATAAAAGGTTGGTCACAGTAAAGTTGTTATTATAAAAGGTTGGTCACAGTAAAGTTGTTATTATAAAAGGTTAGCCACAGTAAAGTTGTTATTATAAAAGGTTAGCCACAGTAAAGTTGTTATTATAAAAGGTTGGTCACAGTAAAGTTGTTATTATAAATGGTTAGTTACAGTAAAGTTGTTATTATAAAAGGTTAGCCACAGTAAAGTTGTTATTATAAAAGGTTAGCCACAGTAAAGTTGTTATTATAAATGGTTAGTTACAGTAAAGTTGTTATTATAAAAGGTTAGCCACAGTAAGGTTGTTATTATAAAAGGTTGGTCACAGTAAAGTTGTTATTATAAATGGTTAGTCACAGTAAAGTTGTTATTATAAAAGGTTAGTCACAGTAAAGTTGTTATTATAAAAGGTTGGTCACAGTAAAGTTGTTATTATAAAAGGTTAGTCACAGTAAAGTTGTTATTATAAAAGGTTAGCCACAGTAAAGTTGTTAATATAAAAGGTTAGCCGCAGTAAAGTTGTTATTATAAAAGGTTGGTCACAGTAAAGTTGTTATTATAAAAGGTTGGTCACAGTAAAGTTGTTATTATAAATGGTTAGTTACAGTAAAGTTGTACGTCACAAACAAAAATATATAGAACACAAGGAATCAAATATTCCTTCCTTAAATTACTGACCCTTGCGTCCAGTCAGGTCTTAGTCAGATATGACAGAGTTACCGTATGACAGTAGACGGTACTGCCTGCTTTCTGTTAGCGGCGAATGTAGGCCGGCGCTTACCAAACCCGACACCCCACATTGTGACAACGGCTTCGGGAGGAAGAGCACAATTGGGAGGGTACAAGCCTTATCCTGGTGCGAGGAAATGCAAACTAAAGACAAAATATCATAGCACCAGGCCCTAAGCCTTGGTTGGCATCTGGTCTAGGATCGAAGCTCCGACAGGCGGACAGTTAGAACATTGCTTTGCTTATCCGGCAGCTTCTGCAGCTTGTCTTGTTCCAGATGTATAGGTGTTACCTTTCCTCTGGAGTGAACTAGGCAGGCCGAGAGAGGGATCATGCTGCATGGGCAGCTTACCTGGTCAACTTACTCACAAAAGAGAAACGTTTAAACAGCTTTCATATGCGGTGTCTGCGAAGAATACTTGGTATTAAGTGGCAAGACAAAATCACAAATACTGAAGTATTGGAAAGATCAGGTTGTGTGGCGGTTTATTCCATGCTCAGTCTTCGTAGACTTAGATGGATAGGACACGTTAGGAGGATGGATGATGGTAGAATACCAAAGGACATCTTTTTTGGTGAATTACAGATGGGTAGGAGATCTCAGGCTCGGCCTCTACTACGAGACAAAGATGTGTGTAAGCGGGACATGATTGATACAGGGATTGATAATGCACATTGGGAGCAAGTCGCCGCTGAACGTGTTGCATTGGAGGGCAACTATCAGAAATGGAATAAAGACAAAGGAGAAAATGATTGCAGATAAAGCACACACAGAGCGTGAGAGACGTAAGATGGTGCATGATAGTGGAAATGGCCAAGTTTTCCCATGCATCCACTGTGGACAAACATTTACAGCACAAATTGGCCTTAACAGCCACACTCGCCACCGCCATGGGTTGTAGTTATTAAGAATTTTTGAAACACAATGTACCAAACTATCGTCAGTCAAGACGGAAAGGTGCCAATGAATGAAGGTATTGATGAGACCCAGATGCTAGCATAATTAAACTAGTTGGGAGTCAAGCATGTTGCCACCTTTGAGGTTCATAGAGGAGCTGTCCGTGGCGAAGTTGTGACGCCACTTGCTCCGTGCTCCGAAAATTTTGTGTTCAATTCCTGGACAATCATTCGGTTGACGAGTGCAATTTTCTCGGAAAATACTGGATGGGGTGGGGGTCGTCGCTGGAGCTGCGGAGTTCATGCTTTATACGACAATTTCAGTAGGCCGCCCTGCGGACAAAGACAGAGCTATATGGGACAAAACCCAGTGAAATGAAGTCGATCCTCTTTTAAAGAGGAGATACTAAACCAACCCCTCACAGGAATTGTGAGCGTTGAGTTGGCTGCTGCATTGGAGGACTGAGCGTGCATGTGGTTGCCCAATCTGCAGTGATGTAATTCGACATAACATAACATAACATAACATAACATAATAGCACATAACATAACATAATAGCACATAACATAACATAGTATAACATTCCATTTTTTGATTAATACAGTTTCAAACAGGACAAACTAGATTCTTGCTGAGTAACCTTTACTGACAGAACCATCTTCTGCTTTCTTGTTTCTCTTAGAAAAAGAATGTAGGCTGAAATATGCCAATTTTCAGAATTGCATTATTTTCATATTCCAGCTGGTGCATTTTATTTCTGCACGTTATTTTAGAAAACATATTTGGTCTCAAAACATATTATAGCTATTCAGTTGCGAGAAGGCTTTCTAAGTTTGAAAGTCTGACATTTTGCCACAGCACAACTTCTTAGACATTCCAACCATCAAGGGATTTTTAGAATGTGCAATGTACACACAAGTCATTCTGTTATTTGCCCTTATCAGAGAAGTCTAGTCATCAATCCATTGGCTAGAGACCAAGTTTTGTGCGTGTATGACGTTACGAATGTCATGAGAACAAATTGCCCTGAGACTATAGTCCCTAACTGGACCCAAACTCAGCACTGCTGCAGACAGAGTGAGACATCATCTTTGTCACTCTGACCCCCTATACAGAAGCGTATGCACATTAGCACCATGCCGTCATGACAGGCAATAGTTTGTTACATTGTGTTTTTAAAAAAAAGGCATAATAACTACAACCCATGGCAGGGACCAGGAATGGAGTTATCGGCACTCCATGGCGCAAAACCTGGGTTGAATTCTAGAGACCGTGTGTTGCCCAAGCAGCGAGATCTTTGTCTCGGCCTGCCTAGTTTGCTGCCGAGGAAAGGTAATACCAATGCATTTGCAACAAGTCACACTTCAGAACTTGCTGAATCAGCAATTTACTCTCCGACTGTCGGAGCTTTGATCCTATACCAGTTGCCGACCAAGGCTTAGGGCCTGGTCTGCGCTGCCATGACATTTAGATTTGCATTTCGGCTTGTACCCTCCCAACTGCGCTCCTCCGCCTGAAGCCGTTTGCACAATGTGCAACATTCGGCTCTAACAGTAAGCAGGTAGTACCGTCTACTGTTATGCGGTAGCTCAGTCATACCTTACTAGGACGTAACACTAAAGCTAAAAAAAAAAAAAAAATTAAGTTGCATGTTCTTCACAGGACGTAGCAGTCAACCCCAGCATTTTTGCTGTTCGTGATTCCTGGGCAAATTTTACGTTCAGTAGTTTGCCATTGCTTTCTGAACGACCGGCTCCGATACCTTTTTCGAAAAAACCAGCACCGCCGTGTTTCGAACCCGAGTATAGGGTTCGCGTTCGCAAGCCCTTAGCCACAGAGACCGGTGACACTAAAGCTACATGAACACAAATACATGTGCGCTACATAAACATAAATACATATCTAGACATAACAAACTAAGAACTAATGGACACTATCAAATTACCTGCACTAGAATATAGATCTGTTCAGCAGTA
The DNA here is from genome assembly GCA_963921405.1 of Cepaea hortensis. Lineage (NCBI taxonomy): Eukaryota > Metazoa > Mollusca > Gastropoda > Stylommatophora > Helicidae > Cepaea > Cepaea hortensis. The sequence continues at coordinate 54,592,691 of OY992888.1, forward strand.
GGAAAGCGTACTAATCTGACTTCAGCCGTATTGGGATCAATATTGAAGATGGGGTTATTCTGACTAGCTGTATCTGGAAATGTAAACATCTGATAGTTAAAATGCACTGTAATTGTCTTCGGGCGTAAGGACGCACTTTAAGTAGACACTCCACGTTTGCTAATTATCTTAGAAACACCATCATCATCAGACATGCAAACACTCAGGCTTTTATCATTCATGCATGCGCCCATGAAAGTTTGCCTTTCATTTACCGACTCCACTCCTATGATTCTCATTAGACATATCCCGGAAGTCTCCCGTAGTTGCTTTGGCAACTGTGAGCTGAACAATGGCCCACAGACACACATCCAGAGACAGTGGTAGAGTCTCAGTGACCTATGATGTAGAGCAACATCGTCATCATCATGTGCCCTACCACATGTCGCAGGTGTTCATGTATTTTCTCAGAGCTTTGTTCTTGGTGTTCTGGATCAGTTGTATTGATCTTACTTATCCATAACACAAGGCCTGGGCTGAACTTAGAGACCATGTGTTGCCCCTGCAGTATGATCCTTCTCTCGGTCTGCTTAGTTTACTCCAGAGGACAGGTAACGTCAAAACGTCTGGAACAAGAAAAGCTGCAAAAGCTGCCGGATCAGCAAAGCAAAAGCTGCCTGATCCTAGACAAGTTGCCAACCAAGGCTTAGGGCCTGATCTGCCTTGCCAGGACACTAAGTCTTTAGGTTGCATTTCCTCGCACAAGGGTAAAGCTTGTACCCTCCCAATTGCACTCTGGATCAGCAAAGCAAAAGCTGCCTGATCATAGACAAGTTTCTAACCAAGGCTTAGAGCCTGATCTACCTTGCCAGGACACTAAGTCTTTAGGGTAAGGGTAAGGCTTGTACCCTCACAATTGCACTCCACCGCCCGACACCGTTTGAACAATCTAGGGTGTCGGGTTTGGAGAGCGCCGCCCAATATTCGGCACTAACTGAAAGCAGCTAGTACCGTCTACTGTCAAACGGTAGTAGTTCAGTCATATTTGACTAAGGCCTGACCTAGTTTTTGTAAATATCCACCGGAAAATTAGTACTCGGCCTTCTTGAGTTAGAATCACATGCTATATCTCTAAGACATTCTTTCTCCACTCAAACTCATCAGAAGACAAAAGAAAACCGGAAATGCATGAAAGTCACCCACAGATATCATAAGACATAAATGTGAAGAGAGTGGACTTAACATACTCTGTCTAGTTAACTTCAAGGTATTACTGTATCTCACAGAGGACAGACAAAGATGATTACATTACATCAAACAAATGATGTCCCTCATCTCCTTTAGTGGAATCATCAACATATTTAAAAAGTAGTGTTTATAAAATTATGAGAAAAGAGCAATAAATTAAAATATGAAAACAAAGGGTAAGAGAAACTTTCATAGATGCCTAGTAAATTTATAGAAGTTAAAAGAACATGAAATCTACTAACAAACTCAAATACATAACATAACGCTAACGTTACATACGTTCTAATGTATGGGTCAGAAACATGGATAAGACTAAAACAATTACTAATAAACTACATACGTTCACTAACTAGTGCTTGTGCAGCAAAGAAAGACTAATAAGGTATAATGGAACCACAAATATGGAGCTTATTGGGAGAGCTAAACAAATTGCACGGAGTCACGAGATGAGGACACAACGCTGACGCTGGACAGGACGCACACCGAGAAAACTTGATCATATTTTGATTATATAAATCTCCCCCAGGAACCCACAGGTCAAGCAAAATGCGGGCAGATCTAAAAACGAAAACAAGAGGAAAGAAGAAGATTGAAGACCGAGATGAACAATGTGGGAGGACATGGCAGGAGTTGCGGAAGCTGGCTGAAGATAGCAGGGCTTGACGTGAGTGCGTTGAGGTATATTCTTCATTTGGAGATCAGAAGACGAAAAGGGAAGAACTATGCCATCACATAAAACCGAATTAATTAGTCAGAAACTAATATTTACTGATTTGCATGCAACACTTTCACATTTCACTTTTGTAAATAAAAACACTAATGTGGGATGAATGAAAACTGCTACATGATGTGATTTTGAATGCGAATGTCACTCTAAAACACATTATCAGAATCTGGAACTTCATAATTGCTGCCTGAACATTACATCTAAAAATTACTGTGTTCATCAGATTCAAGCATGCATTGTTATACATAAGTATTCACCATAAGGCTCCAACAGAAGCATGGAGGACAATAATGTATGTAGTTCCGTTAAAGCAAGCAGACGAGAAATCACTGAATGTACCCAAGACGTGATGATTTCTGTTGTAGTCTGTTTCTGCAGAAATACTTCTGTTTGATTTATTGTCAATAATTTAATTCACTTTGTTTGCTTATTCAAAGTTAACAAGCAAGGATTGGAATTAATTCATGGTTTGGTAAGAAATTCCTGTACATTGTTTGCATTTTGTTAATAAATGGAAGCATGAAAGTATGTATACATAATCAGTTTCTCTCAGTAAATATCATTGCGTACATATTCTCAATAACCATGTACATTGTTAACAATTACAAGATGAATGGAGAAATGTCCAGTGAAAATTAAAAATAAATATGTCATGGTCCCTCAACGTTGTGGCTAACTTATATATAAACTTCGGGGTGCCAAGGTCAAGCATTATACTGACCAAGACCTCTCTTATCCCCAAGTCCAGGGCATACAGGGACACAGACATGAGTCTGGCGAGGTAAGAGAGGACCTAACACGGTTTTCTCTGTGATGAAGCCTGTCCAGAACTATAATCCGTGTATGCTGTAAGACTGCAAGAGAGTAACGGCAAGTGCTCACGATGATGGTAATCTGCACTCAAGTCTGCAATGACTACTTTGAGAGCTCGTGACTATGTCTGAAACATGTGTATTGCTGGCCTATCATAATGAAACTAAGTTATCACTAGTTCCTAACTCTTCAAGTCCTACAGCGTGAACACCTTAGATCAGGGGTGGGAAAACTACAGCCCGCGGGTCGCATGCGGCCCGGCAACTGATATTATGCGGCCCTCGATGGCATTTAGAAATAAACATTTTTACTTCTTTTTTAAGTTATTTTGTTGATTACAGAATTTCATGTACCGTTATGATTGTTTAAACATTTTTGATAAAATTTCTTTCTAATTTTCTTTCTTTGTAAACAGTCCTTGACCTTCGCAATGTAATGCTAAATGCGAATTTACCGATTTTAATGTAGAGAAATATTTATCGACATGTAAAAATTTAATAAGGATGATTTTATGAAAAACAGATATTTCTCCGGTGAATAAAATGATTTATTTTGCAAGAGAAAATTAAATGTAAAAGGTTTTTGCTGTTATAAATTATTTCCACATTTACAATGTTCAAATTAATATATTTGTTGTAGTAGTCTTGATATATTTCTTAAATGAATTCTGAGTTTACTCATTGTTTTCCGAATATTTTATTTTCACATACAGCCGGAAGTAGGTTTTGTTTCATTTCCATTTTAAAGTTTTGTAAAATTCTAACTGTTAGAATTTTATTAACAAAATGAGTGTCACTAAACAACGTAAGAATGAAGATGAATACCGTGTTTTAATGATGAATGGATAACTAAGTACTGTTTTATAAAATTTGGTAGTAAATCAGTTTGTTTGTTGTGTCGTGAGTCAGATGGTTTGCTGGATTTCAGTGGATCTTTATCAGAAGAGTCATTTCCCAACTTGAAAAACTTTGCAGCTAAACCTTTATCATTGTTTGGATCAACATGCATTTGCGAACAAGCATTTTCTTGCTAGAAGATCAACAAATCTAAGAATAGGTCTTTATTGTCGGACTACAACGACGAGCTCAAACGAGAACGAAACTCGAGTCTAGTGCTTCCACATTGACGTGGATAGGCCTTAGGTTCATACCAGAATACGATCAGCGTTGCCAATAGTAGGTTGTTCTCAATATTTAAATCTCAAATCCCGAAACAACAAATTAAATCAATTTGATTATTGCTCGCTGGACTTTAGGCGGCCTGGTGTGCCTTGCCAGTGAGAAGACCTGATCGTTCGGGTCCACATCGATTGATGGACTTCAGTCGCGGCTATCGGGCAAATCTTGAGCTACAGCCTACAATAGATGACGTTGTAATATTATGTTGTGATAATTTGGCCGTGTCCAGCGTGTGCCGCGTGGTCCAGTGGTTACACACACGCTTCACACGCCAGTGATCCTGGGTTTGTTTCTGGGTCCGGTCAAGGATATGCACTACTGACGAGCTCAAACGAGAGAGAAACTCGAGTCTAGTGCTTCCACATTGACGTGGATAGGCCTTAGGTTCATACCAGAATACGATCAGCGTTGCCAGTAGTGGGTTGTGCTCAATATTTAAATCTAAAATCCCGAAACAACCAAATAAATCAATCTTGAATTTTGCATACATTTGGTAGAAACTATTGTGTGCTGTTCTGAGATGCAGAATAATGATTTGTTCTGGCACAGAATATTGACTTGTTCTGGCCTGTCCATAAAGTGGTAATCGTCTTGAACTGGTGGTGGTGTCCTTATAATCGATTTGATCATTATTTTCTGTTTGTTATGTGTAACAGGTACACCAGGCTGTTCTTCTATTGCTTATTCCCTAGCTAGTCAATAAGTTATCTCGTTTCCGGGTACTCCACAGTAAGATGGTATTCATTGTGTGGTGACCTAGTTCTAGTACTGTCCGTGGTACTGGCAATTGCTGATTTTATGACTTATGTCCTCACTCATTTTCTGTATGATTGAGAAAACACGTGAGCTTAACTTGCCACTTAACTTATTCCTCTCATATCCTCTAAATTTCAATCAATATTCTTATTACAGGGGAGGGGTGGGGGAGGTCTGGATACACTGGGATCCATGTCGCAATCTCTCTTGAGAGGCTGCTTTTGACCTACTTTATTATCAATTTTTATGAACGTTTGTCGTTTCCAAAATATACTTTTTTATTCTACAAGTCTAAGATCTTTCTCATAAATGTGTAGATCTGCAAGCATCTCTATCATGTCAACATGTATTATGCCAGTAGTTCCCAAGCTTTTCAAGCAGAGGGCCATATCTACTATTTTCGGTAGTTAAGCGGGCTACAACGTTAACAATTATAAAAGTCGTGCAATATCATTTTTACCTTAACTAAAATTTTTAATCAGTTTCGAAAATCGCTTTTAATGTAATTAATTTTCAATTGTAACTGTTCTTAATAACCAGTTACTTAAGTTCAGATACCAATTTATCAATGTCTGGGCACACATCTGTCGTGCCCAAGTCATAAGCGCAGCAAGGTTACTGTCGGTGAGTCTAGAACGTTGCTTGATTTTTATAAAGCCAATTGCGGAAAATGACTGCTCGAGGACTCGTGTGCCACTTTCTGACAGCTGGAGGTCACAAGACGCCCGCGGGCCGTTGTTTGGGAACTTCTGTCGTATGCTATCAACAGCCTTTGTGTAGTCAATGAAGCAAAATTACAGTTCCTATTTATTTACTTCTAGCGAAAGCTCTATTAATGTTCTCAGCAAATACACACTTGTTGTACCCTATGAAATGTTCGGTAACATTTAAGTTCAAATCTCCGATTCCCCTCTAATATATTTCCACAGGCAAGATGCACGTTCTCAAACATGTAACAGTAATTTGTTTGTTGGCAGTTTGCTTTGGGCTGTGACTATCTTTAAACTTCTGCATGCTAGGGTGTCTTTATCTTGTGAAGTTTGGGACATTCTACATGTCTTCATTGCTGAGTGTGATATTTGGGTGATATGTAGTCTTGTCTCTGGACATTGCATTTTTATCTTTGTATTTATTTTAAAATTCAGAAATATAACAGGTATATCAGGTTATTCTTCTATTGTTTATTCCTGAGCTAGTCGATTAGTTCTCTCGTTTCCGGGTACTCCACAGTGAGATGGTATTCATTGTTCGCCTTGTGTACCTAGTTCTTCGCCGTAACATTTGACAGAGTAACTTTTCTAACCCATTAGCGATATTTGAGAGGAGAACCGTGCCATCTGCATATATGAGTTCTGGAATTGGATTTACACTAATTACAAATAACTTTAAAAAAAAAATTATAAATAAATTGAATCAAAGAGTAAACATATTTTTTTAAAACAATCATCAAAAGCTGAAAAAAGGCATTGCAATTGGATATTTGGGGAGTTATAATTAAGACAAAAACGCATTAGCAAAGCAAAATAAAAAAAATGATTATAATAGGGATTTCAACATTGGGCACTACCCACTACTGGCAACGCTGATTGTATTCCGGTACGAAGCTAAGGCCAATACCGGAATACAATTAGCGTTGTCAGTAGTGGATTGTGCTCAATATTGAAATCTCAAATCCCGAAAAAAAAATTCAATCAATAATATGGATTATTTGGCTTCGAAGTCAAATGACATAAAAGAGTAACAACACAACAAGACAACAATCATTTATGAAATCTCAGTGACTGTTCCATGACCTAGACCGTCGCAAGGAAACGAGTCACTGTAGCATGTTACATAAGGTTTTCTATCTTCGACTTCAGGCACTCTCTCTCTGTCTCTCTCTGTCTGTCTCTCTCTCTCTCTCTCTCTCTCTCTCTCTCTCTCTCTCTCTCTCTCTCTCTCTCTCTCTCTCTCTCTCTCCATCTTTCTTTCTCTCTCTTTCTCTGTCTGTCTGTATCTCTGTCTTTCTCTGTCTATCTGTATCTCTTTCTCGTTCTCTATATGCCAGTCTCTCTCTCTCTCTCTCTCTCTCTCTCTCTTTCTCTCTCTCTCTCCATCTTTCTTTCTCTCTCTTTCTCTGTCTGTATCTCTGTCTTTCTCTGTCTTTCTGTATCTCTTTCTCGTTCTCTATATGCCAGTCTCTCTCTCTCTCTCTCTCTCTCTCTCTCTCCCCCTCTCTCTCTCTCTCTCTCTCTCTCTCTCTCTCTCTCTCTCTCTCTCTCTCTCTGCCTGTCTGTCTCATAAACCAATCTGGAAATATCAAAATGTCAGTACTGTTTTTATAAACATATACAACATCAATGTTAATTTTGGAGGCTGGAAAAGCAGATAATTAAAACGTTTTAAATATGTATAAATATGTGTACATTTTATACAGTATATTTGAAATATGTGAATCTGTGATGTCTATTCACTTGACCTGTCATCTTGTGAGGTACAGAAGTATGTATGTGTTTTTGTTTCACCGTGCAGTATTATATGTCTCTGGTGTATGCTCATTTTATCTACAGGCTACTGCAAAAAGCTACAATTCTCGTGTTTGAAGGGCAACTGAAACGTGACTTAATATTTTTTCTGGCGCGACATGGTAATAACTGAAGGAACATTATAGATTTGCATAACAAGATATTCTCGGATAAGGGCTAAAAATAGAAGATTCTGTGTTCAAGTTTTGCATGTTAAAAATCCCACACAATTTGGAAATCGCAAAGAACAGGCATTAAGGCAAACCTGGTAGGAAGGAACACCTACCCACAGGTAGAGTGATCCCGTTACCTTGCAGTAAATCTGTCTAGAGCAGTGGTTCTCAACCGGTGGGGAATTCCCCCCCCCCTAACTCCACTCCAGGGGGGGAGGGGAATTTTAGGGTTTCCAAGGGGGGGGGGATGATTAAGATTATTTCAAGATCGCGTTAATACAAGAACCGATTATTTGATATTTTTGTTTCCTCCATATTTTACAGCTCTGTACTTCTCGCCCTTCTGAAATTCATAACGTAAGTTGACCCGCAAATCACGTTTTATGTAGACGTCTAGACTTGTTCTAGCATGCGTTATAAAATTTAGCATCCAGTTTTACGTATACTGTGCAGGGCGGGGTGGGGGGAAGAGAAGAGAGAATTTATAGGGAGGAAATATGAAAGGTGCGGGGGTGACGTTCTGAAAATATGGTATAGGGGTGCATGGGCCAAAAAAGGTTGAGAACCATTGGTCTAGAGCAGTGGTTCTCAACATTTTTTGGCCCATGCCCCCCTTTACCATATGTTCAGAATGTCATCCCTTTTGAATTTACTCCCTATAAATCCCCCCCCCCCCCACCCTTACACAGTATACATAAAATTGGAAGCTAAATTTAATAGCACATACTAGAACAAGTCTGGACATCTACATAAAATGTGATTTGCGGGTCTACTTTAATTATAAAACGAACTTCATTAGGGTGAGAAGTACAGGGGACAGTAAAATATAAAGGGAAAAGCAATATCAAGTAACTGGTTCTTGTATTAATGCGATCTTGAAATAATCTTATATATATGAGGTCGCAGGTGTGTGTGTGTGGAAATATATGTACTGATGTGTGTGTGTCTCTGTGTGTGTTTGTGTGTGCGTGTATGTAAGGAAGCAGCTGTTTATAAGGATTGTAATCAAATAGAAAAAAAATAGTATGCTATAATGAAGGCTGTTATATTAATGATGAAAGTATATATCTAGCATGGCTGATTTAAATCTGAAGATTACGAGATATGGGAATATAGCAATGCTGATGTCATTATAACGATTAGAAAATATAATAAAATGTCCGTATAGAGAAAAGCTTGGATTGAAATGAATACCCAAAGACTGGTTGCGATCACCACCCACTTGTGACTGATCTATTTGGTCTTGATTATTAAGAAACTCGGGCCCTGTGAGTAATAGTTTTACACAGCACAACTAAAATCAAGAGTTAGGTTACAAATTTAACAACATGAACAAGAAACACAGTCAACATAAATTTATTCTCCTCGTTAGTTCATCTGTGTAATTTCTGTCCCTTCTGATGCTCATGGAGTCTGATCTGGAGCAAACCTTGATGACCGTGACTCTCAGCTCATTTCTGTCATCGCATATGTTAACGAGAATCGTGTTACCTTATTATAACTTGCTGGCCAACTGTTTAAGTTCTCCGCTTACAAATTTAGTTGTCTTCCTCTGCTTCTCGTGCATATTATTTTCCCACCTTCTGCCTATACGCAGAATTAATTCAAATGCTCACAACTCACCCAATTGATGACAGAAAAACATTGATTTAAAAGAGTAGATCAAGGTGGAGTGGGGGTGAGGAGATTAGCTTATCTTCACTATAGCAGTCCAGGGTTTTGTACAGAAGAGTTTTATCAAAAATGTACAGCTGCTTCAAGAAACCTACCTACCCTTTTGGTACGAAGTTTTGTAATTTCTCCTTACCATACAATGAAACCAAACAGGCAGGCAAATATTTATGTACGATCCAACATTGACCAATTATCTATTAACTGAGATTTCGTAAGACGGCAGGGATGAGTTAGACTGGTTGGAGATAACGTTGGCTCACGCAGTCGCAAGAATGACATAAATTTATAGAGTGTTAACAAGAACACACAAGAATCTGTAATCAACATACAAGGGTAAGTTAATAAGTAAGGCACAAATGGCTGTAGAAAAATAACTAAATATGATAACAACTTGAAACCAGTTTATATTTATACATACATTGTCCCTTTATTTCTGAACATAATTTCCACCAACATTGATGCACATATCCCATCGTTTTATCAGCCCCTCCCCCCAAACCGGCTGCATAGAACTGCGTACTTTGTTTTCATTTACCTGCCATCCCACAGAACTGTGTGACTTACTTATTGACCCGCTCTCGTAACTTTTTCTACTCAGCTATGTACCACTTTACGGGATAAACATTTGTCAGCATAAACCCTGAACACCCATCTTGGTGGGAGACATTTCGCGAAAGACGCCGACGTTGAATGTGAAGTGAAAACGTGGTTTAGAAACCTGAACACTGAGAAAGACATAAATAAAGTAGTTGAAGAGTTTGGGAAATGCATACGAGAAAACAGGCAGCACGAGAAACAGTACCAAGAGGAGCCCGTAAACAATATAAACCCTACTGGAGTAGTGAACTGGAACAGTTGCATAATGATAAGGAAGTGTGTAGAAAGCAAGCAGAGGCCACACCCAGCCAAGAGCACCACAATAAATAACAGCACACAAAAGCCAAATTTCAAAGGACCAAGCTGTAGGCTAGACGGAAAATCTGGCTGGAGAAAACAGAGTCACTGAACTTTGAAAGAGACACAAGGAAATTGTGGAAGGTAATTAAACAACTGCCGGCTCACCTGGCCTAGGGGTGTAACGTCTTTCTCTGTGATCCCGTGTACTCTCGTGAGTGGCGTGACGTACGGCGAGAATCTGTAGGGGTTCTGGCCGCGGCCGTGACTTACGGGGTATGTGGACCGGTCGCTAAGAAAGCAATGGCAAACTACTGAGCGTAATCTTGCCAAGAAATCAACAATCAGCTGAAAAATGCTGATGTTGACAGCGATGTCCTGTAAAGGATATCCAAAAAAAAAAAAAAATAAAAAAAAATAAAACAACTAAACGACGAGGGCACAGGGTAAAACTCAAAAATTGCACTACATAAAAATGGAAACATCTTAACAGAAAAGCAAGCAGATGACCATTTTGCTGACTCATTCACACAAGATAACAATATCGACATTAGTCCAGAGAAACAACAAGAGATTCGAGAGAAATGGCAACATACAGGACAGAATAAAACTGTACATGAGGTTCTGGAAGCACCTATCACAATCAGTGAACTGGAGCTAGCCATATCAAAACTGAAAATGAGAAAGTCACCATGAGCTGATGGTATCTCCAATGAAATGATCAGGAACCTAGGAACAGAGGCCAAAGCAAAGCTGTTGCAGATCTTCAATAACAGCTAGAACTTAGGCAGTGTTCCACAAGCCTGGAGAGAAGCAATCATGATACCCCTCCTAAAATCAGGGAAAGATAGTTCCATTTCCTCCAGCTACAGACCAATTAGCCTCACCAGCTATCTCTGTAAAACAATGGAGCGAATCATCAATCACAGTCTGCTGTGGTACATTGAAAGTGAAAACATCCTTGTGCCACAGCAAGCTGGCTTGAGACAGTGCTACTCTACGGAAGATCAGACAACTTACCTCTCCAAAGAAATTGAGGATGCATTCCAAGAGAAGAAGCTGGTGCTTTCTGCGTGGATAGATCTGAAGAAAGCTTTTGACAAAGTCTGGAAAGAAGGTCTGACGAAGAAACTGAGAAACTGTAACGTCAATGGAAGAATGTACAAATGGGTAAAAGCATACTTGCACAACAGATGAGCCCGAGTACAGATAGACGGACTAAAGAGCAAGAAAGTACTACTGCGTCACGGTGTTCCCCAGGGTGGAGTCTTGTCCCCCACACTTTTTCTAATCTTCATCAATGATCTTGTTGCTAATCTACCGCATGGAAATAAAGCGACAATGTACGCTGATGACCTGGTTCTATGGGGCAATAATGAACATGTATCAGTGGCCACCAGATTGCTACAAAGAGCTGTAGATACATTTGCTGCATGGGCAAATAGATGGTGTGTCAGCATAAACACTGACAAGTGCAGCACCACTATATGTACCCTCTCTCCAAAACAAAAGACGGATTATCCAGATAAATCGAATACCCCTTATAGAAGACACAGAACCAACATACCTTAGAATAACATTTGATGGCAGGCTGACATGAAGAAAGAACATCAATAAAGCAGTAGCAAAAGCCAGAAGGAAAATAGCCATCATGAGAAAAATAAGTGGAAGCATATGGGGAGCCAGTGGGAAAATACTTAACAAAGTTTATCAACAGAGTATACGACCACATCTGGAATACGGGTCAAGGCGTGGTGTTCAGCATCAAAAACCACACTACAAGAGCTGGGCAAGGTGCAAAATCTAGCACTTAGAGTCACCACTGGAGGGATGAGATCAACCCCTATAGTGGAAATGGAGAACGTGGGGAGAACACAAGCACTGTGAGAGCGCAGAGATATGAAAACGCTAATACAAGCAGAAAATTTCCTCAGCTTGCCAGGCCACCCTATAAAGAACATATTTGAAAACTTATCTATGGGGCGGATGAAAAGAAGCAGTTTTATCCACCATACCGGGACGCAGAGGTGTTTCCAAGGCACCAGGGCCGGGTTATATACTGGCCAAGAGCTTTTGACGCGTCCTCGTCGAGCGTCCTGGGCGACAGGCCCCTTCGGGGTCCTAACTAAAGTCAGTAGGATCGCCGATTCCTCCGAAGTCGGAGAGTTTCTGCCTGTACGGCGAGGAACCACCAGTCTGCACACCAATAAGCCAAACATGGGACAACGTATACGCACGCAAACCTCAGGTCCTGTATGACATCACACTGATGTTGGACAACAGGATGCCTTCATTCGACATGCAGGACTTTGCGTTGGAGCTCAAGCCAACGAACAAAAGCAAGCAAGCAAGCACTCCACCAGACCAAACGACTCTGCAGAGAAACCACCGATCTGCCCACAGTTGGTATTCCCCTGAAAACTATTCCAGAGCGAACTCCATGGAAAGAGGAACATAGACTATCACTATAAACCCAGACAGAAGTGAGAGGAATATTTGAGAAGGAAGAACAGAACAGTGTACAGCTCAGAATAGCCACTCTCAGCTTCCTTGATGAAGAATACCCACAGTACACCTGGATCCGAGTCTACACAGATGGGTCAGCACAAAATGCTGTTCAAAATGGAGGAGTGGGAGTGTACATAGAATATCCAAATAATATTAGGGACACGGCCAGAGTACCAACAGGAAAGTACTGCCATAACTATGATGTTGAAATTGAGGCAATCAAGATAGCAACAGAGAAATTACTAAATATCAGCTGACATATGCCTGGGTCATTGACATTGAGGTGAGTGACCTTTGTAGCGAGGCTTGCAGAAAAACAACCAGCCATGAGAAATAATGGTGAGGGTGGATGCAGACCCCCAGGGTGGATGGGGTGAGAGACAGTTGAGTTTTGTGTGAAGTCAGGAGACTGAAAGGTCAGTTGCGGCTGAGACCGACTGAGGGTCGGTTCGTGTGTTTTTGACAGTTGATGTTTAGACTCCGAGCGGGGCAGGAGTATAAGGAGAGGAGCGGAGTTAGATAGAGATTCCTGTCCTGTGTTGTTCTCCCAGTTTTGAATGCAGGCCTAAAACCCAGTGGGGGTTGTATAGTTAATGGAGGCCTGAACCCAAAGTGGGTTGTATAGTTAATGGAGGCCTGAACCCAAAGTGGGGTGTACAGTTAATGGAGGCCTGAACCCAAAGTGGGTTGGATAGTAGTGGAGGCTAGACCCAATGTGTGGGTTGTATTGTGTGAGGTCCAGCCGTGGATAGGAGCTGGATAACTGTCCTGTGATGTTGAGATTAAGCAGGCCTTGAGAAGGTAGTGATGTGTGCGTGTTAAGTCGTGAGGAAGAAATATATATATTCTGTGGATTATATTGGTTTCTGGATATCGAATTTCCTCTAAAAGTACTGGAGAGTTTTGGTCAGAGACCATAACTTTATGAAGGGAAAATCCCAACTGCACCTCCCCGTGGTAGAGGATGGAAACACACCACGGTGTGGCTAACACAGCTCTGGGGACCGAGTATCCACCGGAATAAGTGGACAACTCTGCACCTGAGCAGGACAGGGCACTCACTTGTCCTTACAGTCGGAAATGGCTGTCAAAGGCAGAGTTAAAAGACCACCGTGTGAATGTGGAAGGCAAGGGGAAACCACCACATTATCTTCCCAAGACTTCATGGCAAAACATAAATCAAAGTTAGTGAAGGACGTTAATGGCTGTCTTAGGGCATCCTCGTCCGGTAGGGACAGTCATGAGCCACAGGTGACACCAGACCGTCATCCAGCTACTGATGGCAAAATCATAACTAAAATAAATAAATTTAGAGTAGGAACATGGAATGTTAGGACATTAAATGAGCTAGGAAAGTTGACCAATGTTCTAAGAGAGATGGATAGCATGAAAATGAATATACTAGGCGTTAGTGAGATGAGATGGAAGAGATCGGGCAAAATTATAGCTGACAATCACACAATAATTTATTCTGGAGGGAAAACACATGAAAAAGGTGTAGGAATAATATTAGACGAAAAAACAGCCAAGTCAATTAATGGATACTGGTGTATTTCAGATAGAGGTATTATGGTAAAAATCAAAGGCAAACCAATAGACATAAATATTATACAAGTATATGCACCAACAGCAAGCAGTAGTGATGAAGAAATACAACACTTTTACGACGAAATAGAAATGGCGATGGCTCAAATTGGATCACAAGAAATAAAAATAATACTTGCTGATTTTAATGCAAAAGTAGGAAAGGGAAAAATGGAGGATGTAGTGGGGAATTATGGTTTAGGTACAAGAAATGAAAGAGGGGAAATGCTAATAGAATGGGCAAATATCAATGAGATGATAATTGGAAACACATGGTTTAAACACCATAAAAGACGACTGTACACATGGATAAGCCCTGATAAGAAAATACGCAACCAAATTGACTACATACTAATTAATAAAAGATTTAGAAATGCTTTAATTAATGTAAAGACAATGCCTGGTGCTGACTGTAATAGTGATCATGTACCACTATGTGGACTAATAAAAGTAAGATTAAAGAGAGGGAAAAAAATGGTTAAGAACATGAGACTTAATAAAGAGGTTCTGAAAATAGATAAAGAAATGCAAGAACAATACAGAGTGACTGTGAAAAATAGGTACAATGCATTAACTAAAATACAGAGTATAGATGAACAATGGGAAATGTTAAGGGACTCCATTCATCAAACTAGCAAAGAAGTATTACCGGAGAGAGGCAAAATAGCTAAGAAAAAATGGATGAATGAAGATATCTTAAAACTGATGGACAAAAGAAAACAGAGTAAAAATGACAAACAAGAATACGCTAAGATAAATAAAGAAATAAAAGATAAATGTGGGAAGGCTAAAGAAAGTTGGTTAAACGAGCAATGCAAAAAAATTGAATTAAATTCCATTAAAGATACAAAAAATATGCACAGAAAAATCAGTGAGCTTACAGGAAGAAAAATAAGAATAAATACAGGGTGTTTGAAATCAAAAACAGGAAAGATAATATTAGAGGAAGATGCTATAATGAAGAGGTGGAATGAGTATATAAGAGAATTATATGAAGGAGAAAGGGGAGAATTAACAGAAGATAGTAACTTAGAAGGTCCACCTATTCTGAAAGAAGAAGTCGCTGACGCCATGAAACGTATGAAGAAAGGAAAAACAGCTGGGCCAGATGAAATCACAATAGAAGAATTAGAAGTATTGGGAGAATTTGGAGTAGATATATTAACCAAAGTGTTGAATGATATTTACAGCAGTGGATATTTACCCAGTGATATGCTGAAATCTTTATTTATAGCTATACCAAAAAGACTAGGAGCAATTGATTGTGAAGATTTTCGTACAATTAACCTTATAAACCATATCACTAAGCTTCTACTCAGAATCATAATGAGAAGAATCAAAAAGAAAATAAAAATGGAAATTAGTGAAGAACAGTATGGATTTGTGGAAGGAAAGGGCACAAACAATGCAATTTATACATTACGGACACTAATAGAAAGGTCAATAGAGAAACAGAGAGACATATATTTGTGCTTCATAGATTATACTAAGGCATTTGATAAAGTAAAACATGATGAACTGATTAAAATGTTGGAAGATATCAACATTGATGGAAAAGATTTAAGAATAATAAAGAATGTTTACTGGAACCAAGTAGCAGCAATTAAAATGGGAAATAAAGAGGGTAGTTACGAACGGATAAAGCTAGGAGTACGACAAGGGTGTGTCTTGTCACCAGATCTTTTCTCCCTGTATAGCGAAGTAATAATGAGAGAGATCAAAGAGATGCCAGGAATACTAGTTGGAGGTTATAATATAAATAATATACGCTATGCAGATGACACAGTATTGGTGGCGGATAATTCAACAGACCTACAACAATTATTAGACGTTGTAGTAACAGAGAGTGCAAGGAAAGGACTCTCCTTGAATATCAAGAAAACAGTAACAATGGTAATATCAAAGAAAATGGTGACACCAAAATGTGACATAGAAATAGAAGGGAAAATCCTTAACCAAGTTGATAATATTAGATACCTAGGGGCATTTATAACATCAGATGGAAGATGTACAACAGAGATTAGGAGTAGAATAGGGCAGGCAAAAGCCGCTTTTCAGAAAATGAAGAGTATCTTATGCAATAAGTCACTATCACTGAATGTAAGAAAGAGAGTGCTGAAATGCTATGTAGAACCAGTTTTGCTGTATGGCAGTGAATCTTGAAATGTAAATGAACAAATTAAGAAGAAATTAGAAGCAACAGAGATGTGGTTCCTGAGACAAATGTTGCGAATTCCTTGGACTGCCCGAGTAACTAACGACGACTGCCTGAAACAGGCTAATGAAACTAGAACATTATATACAACAATAAGACAGAGGCAAACATCTTTCTTCGGTCACGTGATGAGAAGAGAGGCATTGGAGAACATCGTAACAACTGGAAAGATCGAGGGGAAGAGAGGCAGAGGTAGACCAAGAGAAGTGATGCTGGATGGATTGAGACGGTGGCATGGAGGAATGTCAGCACCAGAGTTGATCCAGAAAACCAAAGACCGAGATCTATGGAGAGCCATGAACGCCTACGCCAGCCGGCACGGCATTTGATGATGATGATGGATATAGAATTATGTTCCGTTTGTCTGTGTTCTTTCCGTATTAAAGGATTATGTGCGCCAAATCAATCTTGTTCACTGACTGATGGATGTGTACTACTGGGGTGAGTTGCATTGTGGGACAGGTGGTTAGCTCTACTTACACTCTATAGTGACATACAAGGAACATCGAAACCTAGACAACGACCATCTCATTCAGTTATGATAAAGAACTTTGTGACACCAGCCATGGTACACAACCTGTGGTGATATTGACAGATGCAAAATCAGTACTCGAGGCGCTCCTGTCTGGGAAATTGCCAGTACTAGGGACACGACTTTCTGAACTTAGAAGACATCATAAGATCACCAGACAGTGGATACCATCCCACTGTGGTGTACCCGGAAACGACAGAGCTGATCGATTGGCTAAGGAATGAGCAAAAGAAGAACAGCATGATGCGCCCGTAACATACTACCAAAAGAAAAGAATGATCAAATCAGTCAGAAAGCCACCAAAACCTGCTCAAGACGACTACCACATTATCGACAGATCAGAACAAGTTATTATTCTGCGCCTCAGAACATGACACAATAGATTACGCAACCAAATGTATACAAAATTCAAGATTGGTGAATCAGCCATGTGCACATGTGGATTGGCGTCGCAGACAGCAGAGCACATATTCCAAGACTGCCAAAATTACAACATGTCTAGGCCAACGTTCTGGCCTAGAGAGACGACAGTGGAAGATAAATTCTATGGACCGCTGAGTGAACTAAAAAAGACAGTTAAATTAATACAAGCGACAACACTGCAGTTATAGATATATTTCAAGTGAACGAAAGAAGAAGAAGAAGAAGAAGAAGAAGGAGAAGAAGAAGAAGAAGAAGAAGAAGAAGAAGGGATAAGTGCATTAATGTTGGTGGAAATTATGTTGAGAAATAAAGGGACAATGTATGTATAAAAATAAACTGGTTTCAAGTTGTTATCATATTTAGTTATTTTTCTACAACCATTTGTGACTTACTTATTAACTTACCCTCGTAAATGGCGTTTCCTGACTAAGTTATCGCCAGATCTGCGATTTGGTTCTTTGGGCTGTTTGAGTTGTGAAAATCTATATTTTATGGTAAAGTTGGTCATTGTTTTAAGATTCAGCCAGTTCCGCAACATTGTAGTGAATAACTCCATGGAAGCTGTTATCTCATGAGGAGAAGTAATTATCCTACGCAACTTTACTTACAGACACGTGTACGAATCTGTCGACTATCTCTATATCAACCCCATCTGGAAGAGAAACTCTACCTCCGTACGTCAAATCCAACTGCCGATGTAAATTCCAAGCCACTTCCATAGACAGAACGGAATAACAGTGTGAAAGTAGGTAGAATAGCAAAGTACATCCTTAAATGGATTAGGAAGCTAATAGATGAAAATGCTGGCCAGTCGGCTAACTCTAACAACCGGCGGTAGAAGCAATCAGCGTCAATAACACGCCATTCAATGGAATCTGATCAGGCTGCAGAGAAGAGGCTTTCAGTGTGCTTTTCACTACACGCTTGCTCCGTGACGAAGGGTTTACGGAAGCAGTTCGTAATCCTGCATACCGCGTTCGAAACGCAGCTGCGGGAGATTTGGCAGCAGACCGCCTTTCGTTAGTTTTTTTTTTTAATGAAATGGTATAGGTGCCGGTCGTTCAGAAAGCAATGGCGGACTTCTGAACATAAACTTGCCCAGGAATCACGAACAGCCAAAAAAAAAAAAAATGCTGGGGTTGACTGCTGCATTCTGTAAAGAATATGCAACTAACTTTAACTTTTACTACACATAATTAAAAGTTACTTACATATGGCGAGGCGTCTGCTATATACTCGGGTAAGACACTATTATGTAAACAAAACGATATGCAGTCTCTTTAAAACTACAGTGGCGACATTAAAACATATGACAATCAATGTGTGTTGCTTTTTTTCATAAGAAAAGATTCTCAGCCACTTCATTACATGATGAACTTGTTTCAACTGTATACGCCTGATGAGATACAGCCATAAATGCCAGGCAGTATATCGTGCAATATATTTTGTGTGACTGCAGTATTCAAAACCATATAATTGTTTGAGAATATTCACTATAATTGACATTAAAGAAGCACAAGGAACACAACTTCACATATTTACAACTTCATATACTTACAATTTCACATATTTACAATTTCACATATTTACAACTTCACATATTTACAACTTCACATACTTACAACTTCACATATTGACAACACTTACCATGAAATGAATAAGTGACTCTGGCATGCAAGGACAGATCGGGGTCATAGGCAAATATGGGAGGACTGATTGGAACTGTGGATCCCTGGGCATGAGACAAACACGATGTTAGTGGTGTGGAGTGTGTACTTTATGTGCATGAGCGAGAGAGAGAGAGAGAGAGAGAGAGAGAGAGAGAGAGAGAGAGAGAGAGAGAGAGAGAGAGAGAGAGAGAGAGAGAGAGAGAAGAGAGAGAGATTAAATAATTGAAGCAAAATATTTTTTTTTTAAACAGACATAGAGTGACATAGAGAGAAAGAGACAGGAATAGAGAACAGGTGAAGCACGGGGAGAGACATATAGAAAAGAGAGACATATAGAGATGAAAGTGACATAACATTTAGATACATTAGTGTACAGGGAGAGAAAATAGTTCCATATGCAATCTTGAGAATTGAATTAAGCATGTATGAAAACAAGTCTTCAGCAGAAGCATTCTTATTCCTTCCGTCCCCTATATC
Organism: Cepaea hortensis; assembly: GCA_963921405.1. NCBI lineage: Eukaryota > Metazoa > Mollusca > Gastropoda > Stylommatophora > Helicidae > Cepaea > Cepaea hortensis. The sequence continues at coordinate 54,612,046 of OY992888.1, forward strand.
CCTTCCCCCATCCCCAGTGGTGTATAAGCCTTCAACTGTATGACACAAAATCCTTCTTCTGATCTTTCAATGCTTGTGCTGACATTGTTCCATGACATAATGAAAGGCTTTATAGAATCGTCTATGGTTACCTGCCTCTATCCCTATTCACATCGCTGTCAACACCAGCATCTTTCAGCTGTATGTTGATTTCTTGGCAAGATTACGCTCAGTAGTTTGCCATTGCTTTCTGAGCGGCCGGCTCACATACCCCGTAAGTTACCGATGCGATTCGAACCACTGCTGATTCTCACCGTCATCACGTTACCTACGAGAGTATACGCGATTACGGAGAAAAGTCGCTAACCTCTAAGCCACGAAGCCGGCAGTTTCAACAATGGTACATAAATATGTATTTAAACTCAGAAGCCACCAACAATATGTTGCATTTGTTTGTTACCTTTGGTAATGATGACTGTCACACTCTTTTCAGTGCCCATCCCCAACTGGTCCTAGCCTGACATCCAGCTCACGGGGGGGGGGGGGGGGGCAACAGCTGTGACAGGCTGGCTAAACCAGGCGTGGGTAGCCGATTTG